>FR989937.1:14795029-15995029 GCA_905404155.3 Plebejus argus | reverse complement strand
ACATGAGCATAAATTATAGCCAACGATACTACGACCAATAATTATACATACTCGTATACTTCTAGAATCAACGAATGAATTGAAATGAATGAAATGAAAACGAATTCGCAGTTATGTGTGGGAGTCCTAAAATAGATCTGTTTTCTATTGAAATAATAGAAGTACCTAATCCATCGAATGTTTATCGCATCTTGTTATTGCGTAGCTAGAAATTAATAATGTTAAAATTTGTGCATGATTATTAGCGAGGTATAGCATGGTGACATAAAGTGGTGTCTAGACAAGGAAGTCCCGACTGCCAAAATATAGCGCCCTGGTTTTACCCCTTGGTTTGGAAACCCTTTACAACTCTCCACCTTTAGGAAGGCGCGAGGTTACTCAGTGCGAGGTCAGCTGCAAGGTGCATTAGATGGTGATGGTCATACAGTAACTTATAATAATTATGACCTTGGGTTCACTGGCCATAATGTATTTTAATCATATTATGTTTTTAAATAATTATTGTCATTAGTAACCAAAACAATAATTAAACAGTGTTATCACTCCTAATTAGTTAAACAATGAATTATCAGTAGTTGACTGTCCTCTGTTTATTCAATGCATTATGTAAACCAAAGGTAAACAATTATGCGTTATCCAATTTAATCTCTTTGTAAACATGCAATAACGTACTAAAATGATACTTTTAATGTTAATTATTTAATACAGGGCCCATACCACGAAGCCGTTAGACTCAAACAATCGAACGATAATGCTGCGTCCTACTCTAACAAACGTGAAACTACGTTGTTAGAGCAGGACGCGGCATTCTCGTCCGATTGAGTCTCAAAACGGTTTCGTAGTAGGCCTCCTGGATTTGGAGTCTGGATTAACAGATGACTAGTTTTCACCCCAAAAATCTGCGGGTATAAACATGACGTATAAGTCATAAAAAATAAAAATTGTTTTATTTCGAAATAAATTTGTCAACTACACCCATTCGGGAACTAGCCCGGCGAGAAGAACCGGCGTAAGAAACTCCACCTTTTAACCGACTTCAAAAAAGGAGGTTATCAATTCGACGCGTATGTATGTAACATTTCCAGAACTGCCCAGTTTTTGTATATGTTAATCTATAACAGCTTCTGAACAAATGTGCCAAATTTCAAAAGTGTATTGTATGTATGTATGTTTTTATGTTTGTGCACGCATATCTCCGGAACTACAACCTCCTTTTTTGCAATAAATTTCTCTGAAAGTAAGTATATTAATTATATTATAATATTATAAAAGCTCTTATAATTTATATAATATTATAGATACAAGGTCAGGAGCACGGACGGTGGGCGTGGGCGGCCATAACAACAATATAAATCTCACAGTTTTTAAAATATTATTTATAGTGTACGAAATAAACTCGCCGTGCCGAAGAAACTGTGTTTTCAGTTTCGGAAGCGGGAGTATGTATTTTGAAAAGTTTGTGATGAAATTCGATATAACTTTAACAACAATCTACTTATATACTCACGAATATTTGTTGTTTAGCTAGGTATATTTCAAGGGCCAGTGCAGGTCGAGTATTTAAAGCCAAATATCCAAATAATTCAGGGGTATGTCTAGAGTCTAGATGGGGTATTAGGATTCAATGAATATTGACTTGCCTTCACGTCTTGCCGTCACATGATCACATCTGGGGGGTCAACCCTAGGATATGAATAGGATTATTATCCTAAGGCCCAAATCATTCTGGGGCCACAACAATAAGATGTGATCCTTAATCCACAATAAGTTACAACATTATAGACAAAAGTATAGACAAGTCCTTCTATATTTTCTAACGCAATCAAGATATTCGGCTTATGAATATTTTCTTATTACCTCTTACTATAACTAATTTATAGTTATAGTAAGAGGTAATAAGAAAAGTTATGTATAGTGGCACTAAATCTATTCACGGATCGTCACGAGCGCGGTTAAATACCTTTACTGCCGCGATTGAGTTGTACGCCGCCGGTAATTGGACATGGCAGTTATTGGCACGAATGGGCCAGCTATACAGATGTACAGTAACCCGGCGTGTAATGACGCATGTTGAGTATTGACCAATAGTGTGAGGACCGCAGGCTTAAAACTGAAGGAGGGCGCAATAATACCAGCAATACATAAATAAATTAATAAAAACAACATACGTTTTTATTTCTTTTGGCAAAGCAATCGTCCATAGCGGCAGAAATCTCTTTCCATCGGGCGCCTGATTGTTCGTTTATTACGACGTTACTAACAGTGGCTATCTATTGTTACAGAAATATGTGGTCAGCACAGACCGCAGCGGAGACATACATGTGCATGTGCAGGTTAGTACTTAGATCTAGGATGCCTAGAGAGGTCTGAGGACTACGAATTAAGTAGGTAGGTAAAAGGTAACTAGGACTTGAGAAGCACGCTAATAAGTAGTAAAAATTTTTTTATTTTAAATTAAAATTCCCTGTTTTTTGTAAATATTATAAGGATTTTTTTATAACATAATATCATTGTGGGAAAATTACTAAATACCTAGTGAATACTCATTATAAGTAAGACCGATTTGATAACCAACAACAAAGGTAAGTTGTTATACCTAATATTCGAAATTCTTTATAGTGGAAATACGTCGTCAAAGAATGCCAAAGACAAGAGAATTTGAAATTTGGAATTTGAAAATTTGAAATTTGAAAAGAAACTGTTTATTGTTGCTAACTGTATGTCTTATCTTATTAACTGTGGTCAAAGTTATTAATAATTCTAAAAAAAAATTCTAACCAATCGTCATAGCAATATCACAAATCTTTTTGCTATTTTCATGCTGCAGGAGATCCCTCCGTCTAGCTTCGAGGTAATTATACTTAATTAATAGTTACAAAAAAAATTGGCCAAGTGCGAGTCGGACACGCGCACAAAGGGTTCCGTACCGTTATAGAGCAAAAATAGGCCAAAAATTATGTTTTTTGTATGGGAGCCCCCCTTTAATTTTTATTTTATTAATATTTTATTATTAATTATTAAAGTATAAATATAATTAAAGATTTACTGAATATTTCAAGTGCCTACATTTTGTGATTATTCATTACGAGCAAAAAAGGCCAAAAAAATAACGTTTGTTGTATGGTAGCTTCCCTTAATTAATATTTATTTCATTTTATTTTTAGTATTTGTATTTTGTTGTTATAGCGGCAACAGAAATACACAATCTGTGAAAATTTCAACTCTCTAGCTATAGCGGTTTTTGAGATACAGCCTGGAGACAGACGGACAGACATCGAAGTCTCAGTAATAAGGGTCCCGGTTTTACCCTTTGGGTACGGAACCCTAATTAGATTGTTTTACTCTTTAGAAACATTTAGGTAAAAGTCTTGAAACATTTTTATGTCAATAAAAGTAGGTTTTATTTGATAAACGCATTTTCTAAACATTTTCAGGGCGACTTGAGCCTGCAAGACAAAAGATGTGTCTTTCTCACAGTTCACGACCTGGGCACGAACCGTAAGTATTATTCCTCAATTAATAATTATAACAACAATCTAGTTAAAATGATCTGCTAAATTGAAAACAAAAAATTTTTTTGATCTATCATCTAATTATAACCATGGACCAATTATAGTATAATTCCTATAAGCATAGACTACCTATATTGGTATCTGATATTCGAATAATTCGAGCACCGCCTCATCACCTATACGATTTGAATCTTCGCTTATTGCTGATCATAGAATATTACTGATATTTAGGGCCTGTTTCACCACTTCATGATAAGTGCCGAATACGAATTAAGGTGACGCCTTGATAATTTGGCTGTAGCGATGTCCATTTTTCTCAGCAATGACTAAAGCTAAGAAATTAAAGTTCACTGTCAGTATTCATCATGTCTTTGTCTTTGAATTACCCATAGCATAACACGATTGGTCAACTTTTATAACACAGAATAATCAATCAAAAAGACCTCTGTAAAAAAAGGATTCCTATTTTGCCAACAGAGGAGAGTGATATAAGCTTCCGAAATTTGTACATAAATTGGTTCTAGTATACACTTTAATTTGTCCATAGCTTATATGAAATGTATTTATGGTTTTTAAATTACGGGACAAAAACCGTTTTGTCGCTACGCCCTTTCAATTTTTCGCTGTTCCATTGCTTGTTTTCTATGAGAGGCCGGGCCAGCCTCGCATAGAAAACAAGCAATCTAAAACACATCCAACACGGTTTTTTACTTTAACATGGCGTCACCTTAACTTGACAGATCGAGTATGGAGAATCTATCAAAAAATTTGTGAAAAGCCTATTCGGCACCTTATCAGGAAGTGGTGAAACAGGCCCTAAATCAATTTTATTTTATATCCATCCGATCCACTTTAAAGTATATCTACAAGGTGTAACAAAAGTCAAAACTATGTGCTATTTAATACTTTAGGGTGTGTTCATTATTTAGAGTTCGCTGAAAATAGCAGCGCTGAAAAAATAAAACATTTTTTGTGATTTGTATGGGCAAGCACCCGCGCGTTATAATTTTTTTCATACAAAACTGAAAAAAATGTTACTCTCTCAGCGCTGCTTCTTTTACAATGAACTCTTTACTATACAGTGTCACGTAACAAAAATAAGTGATAATACTTTAGGATATGTGTTCCTTGTAGAGAGTTCACTGTGAAAGTAGCAGCGCTGAAAGACCAAATTTTTTTTTCACTTTTGTATGGGCAAGGGCCCGAGCGTCACGAGTTTCCCCATAAAAGAAAGACCAAAAATTTTGGTCTTTCAGCGCTGTTACTTTCACAGTGAACTCTCTACAAGGAACACGTACACACCCTAAAGTATTATCACTTATTTTTATTACACCCTGTATAAGGGACCCATACATATAAGTATTCTCACATAGTTTTGCTACACTCTGTATATCTGATAGAGGCATGGTATTTTCCAGACTCATCGATGGTGGACTTCGTGAACAGCCCCGCGATGTCGGAGATCCGTGAGCGCTCCTGCTTCATACACGTCGACGTGCCCGGACACGAGGAGAACTCCCCGGACCTGCCAGAGTCGTGAGTGATGAGTATCCAGAATATGATGAGACTCTTCCTGCTTGTTTCTTTTCTTTAGTTTTTGTATTTCTTTAGTTGGCATTCAGCTTGCATTTGACGCAATAGAAGGTCATACCGTTGAATCCCATATAGGTGATGATATAGATGTATCGCATAATAATAATAGCTCCCACACCGGTTTCGGTGACGTTGACCGGTTTCATTGAAACCAGGCCAGCTACGCAGGAGTATTTTTATAGTGCCCAAGTGTGTGCGCAGTACACAAGAGCACTCTCTATTCCTTTACTCTCATAACCCAGTGGGACGGCAGACCGACACGACTGGCGAGAGATCAGGCGCAGGACCGACTTTTTACATGCCCATCCGACGCATGGATCATCTTACTTGTCAGACAATCAGGTGATCAGCCTGCATTGTCCTAACCAAACTTGGAAATAACATGACTGTTTCCAACGCGGGAATCGAACCCACGACCTCCGAGTCAAGAGCCGTGCTCTGTACCACTAGACCATGGAGGCGTATCGCATACATGTGTATATAGGTGTTAACACTGATGTAAATTCTTTCACGTTCCACAAATATCTGTCTATGCAGACGACAGCTAACGTTAGCTAACTGCAGGTTATTTAACGTTAGGTAACCATGATATCATATACCTAGAGAATTAAATGGCCTAACAAAATCATTATCTTGTCTTTTTTTTATTAAATAAGGGGGCAAACGAGCAAACGGGTCACCTGATGGTAAGCAACTACCGTCGCCCATGGACACTCGCAACATCAGAGGAGCTGCAGGTGCGTTGCCGGCCTTTTAAGAGGGAATACGCTCTTTTCTTGAAGGTTTGCAGGTCGTATAGGTCCGGAAATACTACTGGTGACAGTTCGTTCCAGAGTTTTACAGTGCGCGGCAGAAAGTTACGCGAAAAACGCACTGTGGAAGACTGCCACTCATCAAGGTGATGAGGATGGTATGCTTTTCGCGTGGGACGATGGCGAAAAGTTGCAGGTGGTATGATTCCGAACAATTCCTCAGAGCACTCTCCGTAATACAACCGATAGAGGATGCAGAGTCAAGCTACATCTCGGCGTAATTCCAAGGGGTCCAAGCTGTTTGAAACACTATAGCAGTCAACAATTCGAGCGGCCCTTCGTTGGATACGATCCAGAGGGAGCAGTTGGTATTTTGGCGCCCCAGTCCAAAGATGACCTTCGAAATAATACCCATAACCTACGTATGGTTAAATATAGTTTCATATTTTTTTCAAATTTATTATCCGCAGATACCCGTTCCCATCTCTGCAAACGCTCGGCGAGGACCTCGTCACAGTGCTCGACTTCCTCCGCGTGCAATACGCGGTCGGCCTGGGCGAGGGAGCGGGGGCCAACGTCCTCGCTCGCTGTGGCATCGCCCACCCTCGCCGACTGATCGGCCTCGTCCTCGTCAACTGCACCCACTCCACCTCCTCCGTGGCTGACGCCTTCAGGACTCGGTTCTCAAGATGGCGCGGCACGGACATCTCGCATTCGGAGGAAGACTTCCTGATATACCACAAGTTTGGCCACGTGAGTCTCATGCCAGATCCCGAGTTCCGCTATCAGGTATTCTTATTTCTTTTCCTTATGTGAGGATAACTAAATTAGTTGAATTCTTAAAGTTATTCAATAATAAACTTAGCATTACTTTAATTATCATAATATTATTCAAAGAGCTGGTAAAATCTCCCGAACAGCGCCTAATAAACTTATTAGGCGCTGTTGCTGCGTAAAAGCTAACGAAATAAAAATAAACTCAGTCTATTTAAAGTTATCCTCACACAACCTATCTATATTTTATGGGTGAGTTATAATACCCGTTACCTAGCCATAAGTAGTTTGTAGTCTATCTCAGATATCAGAATCATACATTCAAAGTATAATCTCTCGCCTTGTATATACCATTTATTTCATCGCGTGTTTTTTTTGTTACCATCATTAGTGGATAATAAATAATAATTTCATCTCACTAACTAACTTTTAATGTGCTTTTACGTGGTATTTCTGTGCTTTATTTTCTTTGATTAAAGTATTGTGTGAATAATATTTGTTAATATTAGAAAGTGTGATGTTTGTGTAAACAATGTGTGTTGAGTAGATGAAAGTGCACGTACAGCGATAATGATTTGTAAATTAAACTAATGTCTAAAAATAGAACAATGAAATTCAATGCAAATTAATGCACACAATAATAGTTACCTTGACACTACATTGACAAAAATACTCGTGAGCAGCTTGAACAAACAAAATCTAATAGAATATGTTGATGAAGTGAAAGAAGTATATTATAAAAAGAGTATTGGTAATGACGGAAGTACGTAGACTGCAGCCTACAAGCAATAGCTTGATGATGACTTTTAGATGATTCAATGCGAATGAACTATGGCGGGTCTTGTATTTAGTAATGAGAATATGACGTAGATTGTGTATAATCTGCTGATAGTGTCCCATGCTCATCCACAGCAAATATCATCGGACGTGTGTGAGGCAAGCGAGCGCGAGCGCATGCTGAGCGAGTACCGCTCGCGGCTGCGCGGGAACCTCAACACGCATAACATCAAGCAGTACGTGCGGGCCTTCATCAAGTGAGTATACAGGGCCGTCTTTAGCCCATGTGGCGCCCGTGTGCAAAGTGCGAACATTACCCTAGCGCCCCCTGACAACGCGTGGTCAAAATGAAATGGGTACAAAGTACAAGTACAGTTGGTCCGGCCGCTTAAGGGGGCGTCGCAGTGCCGCTCGCAACGGAGCCCCCGCCCCTCCGTTGCGAGCGACGACGCGACGCTCGGCGCCCCCAGGACCGCGGCGCCCGTGTGCAACGCACACCCTGCACCCAAGGGAAAGACGCCCCTGTGAGTATACAGGGTGTAAGAAAACTAAGTGATAACACTTTAGGGTGTGTGTGTGTTCCTTGTAGAGAGGTCACGGTGGAAACAGCAGCACAGAAAGACCAATTTTTTTTCACTTTTATATGGGAAAACTCATGACGCTGGGGCGCTTGGCCATACAAAAGTGAAAAAAAAATTGGTCTGTCAGCGCCACATTTACAGTGAACTCTACAAGAGAATGGGACACATACACACCCTAAACTCTAGAGTATTATCACTTATACTTTTGTTACACCCTGTATTGGACCTTTATCATTGATGTGACAAATGTGGTTGGCTACACAAAAGTATATTTTGTTATGTTTAGTTTTATAAATCTACTGTTGATTGGCTTAGATAATATAAGACCTTTTTCAGACCTATTCAGAACATGTGAAATTATTGTTCAAGTACTGAGATTTTCTTTGTAAGTTTTTGCATACACAGCTGACAGTCTGCACTTAACCTAAATTAATCTAAATTCATCTGAGATCAAGCTGTCTCTGCAATCTGCACTACGTCGTCGTTTCGTAATACTTTTTATTTCATCATTTGTTCTGTAGCCATTTCTTGTCCAATATTTACCTAATTCATCAAGCCCCAAGCGGTCGCATGCAACCGCGAGAACAATAGATAATCTATTGTGTCTCGTTTTTCCACGATCAATGGGTTAAGCTTTATGTGAAGCATACTCAAGACAAGTAATCTAGATTTTTCAAACTCATTTCAGTCGCAAAGATCTGGTGCTCCGAGGCTGCAGGCCGGACATCCTGCTGCTGACGGGCATGCGCAGCCCGTACGCCGGCGTGGTGGAGAAAATGCATCGGGAGCTGGAGAGGGACAGGGTCACGCTGCTTAAGATAGACAAAGTGGGGGATGTACTGGCTGAGGCAGTGAGTATAATAATAAATACAAATCTTAGTTTATTCTACGCCGAAAATATTGCAAATGTTGCTTTAAGTTAAATAAATTATACATGAAACTTACAGTGACAATAATAGACTTGCTAATATTGTAGGTATTATACTATACTGCGTGACTGGTGAGATATGTTCAATACTCGAAGACGTGATATTTGACTATTATATTAGTTGGAAAAAAATGATATAAAAAAATAATATCAATTGATCACTGAGTAAATGTAGCTTAAAGTTAAATAATTATTTACCCAACACATGGACACCGCGAGCGGGAGGGGTAGTTATGTGGTGTTTCTTTGGCAGCGCACGCCTCTGCACCGGCCGCATAGTATGCCTACTTGCTTAGCCGCGTAATTTACTTAGTATCCATGATTCATTTATTTTTGGGAAATTCGGAAAAAAATTAAGAACCTAATTTTATTACATAATTATAATGAGAATCGAGTACTTCTTACTCTCCATAAGTATCGGTAATGTCTCACCAGTCATGTTGTATATAGTAGTGTGCTAATAGACTATGAAGCGCAAAAAACTAGTGCGAAAATTATTATGCTGTTGCTAAAATCAAAGGCTCTTAAACGACTAAGAATTTCCAGTCCAAATCCATGCCATGACATCTTCAGTATCATCCAAAACAAATTATAATAATAGTAAGATGGTTAAGAAATTTTTGTAGTATCTACTAATAATGAGTGCAAGCAAATAGTAAACAACGCACTTTAACGTGTATTCATGAAAGGAAGTGCAACAGCGTCACGGTCGGCCGACTCATTACCAATAGCCGACATTACCAGACTAATCAACCAAATTACAGGCTCTTTGGGCGTTTCAGATATTATGATATAGCATTTACTTATAAGTATTTACTTTGTTAACAACTTAATCTGTAGTAATCTTACATATCAGTATGTCAGTTATTATGTTAGGTGAATTTGAACGAGAAAGCGCAGCTGAAATGATTTATGGGTCGTCTGAGTTCTGCCATTCTCTCAGTTATATCGTAGGTTACAGTTCTTTATTACATCCGTAGGTACTATCAGAGAAGTTGGGGACCTACGTTGGTCTCTCAACTGCCTAGGAATCAATTTCCTCGATGGTACATAAATTATCGTCTTATTTACAGTCCTAAAGTCACCTTAACTAGTTTAATAGTGTGACGTGCTAGGGTTCGAAGGATTCGGAGAGAAAGACCTGCTGACTCACTTGAAGACTTTATTCACAAACACTAGGTCACACAAAGCACTAGGTATATACTAAGCACTTTCACTGTCCTAGGTCGTAGGTTTCACTGGTTCACTCACTATTGATCACGTCTTGTTTCTCACTCCGAAGTCACCTCGATGATAGCTCGTATCGATCTCAATCGTCGGCCCGTCGTCCTGTGACTATTTATATGGGTCGAGGCGAGCCCTAGACTGTACGAGAACATTCCTTCCTGAATGTACACAATTCGCGTAAACAAGTAAACAAGTGTGGAAAGTTTATGTATCGTACACCTAACGCCATTTAGTATCGAGTAGGGGATTCGTCTGCGTTCCCTCAGCATGTTGCGCTGGCTTGATGCTAGATAACTAACACTATGTGTCCTTTTTCGTAACAATAGCTTTTGTGATGAGAATTGAGACGCATTTTACTTTAATTATTTCCGAACTACAGTCAAATTGCAATTTATCCTCTGCTAAGCGCCTGAATGGTTAATAATTTTATTATATCGCGTTTTATTAAATTACAACTTTAAATCAATTTAAATCCGGTTCTTAATCGTGTCACCACAATGCACACAACTGTTGGTTATCTATAACTCAGCGGACTGTAAGTTTATTTACAGTTCTATAGCTTAAGTTTCACCCAACTATAAAACTAAGGGTGACCCTAAAACTGTATTTGCAATAATAATTGCACAACTGCAGTAGCGACATTGAATTATAATTCACGCGTACGTTCGATGTGTCGAAAGTGACTAAGATAGTCACTGCAGGTCAGTGTAGTTCGAGAATCGTGCGCTGGCGCATTCCCCGGGTACGTCATAATGATAACAATTCTGGTGATACTGGTAGTTGCTTTGATATTGGGACTATATCAGAAGAATACTAACGCGATATGCAAATCCAGAAAGAGGCTAGACGGGAGGACTGCGATTGTGACCGGGGGAACTCTGGGAATGGGACTGAAAATCGCCACGGACTTGGCTGACCGCGGAGCGAGGGTCATCGTGGCATGCCCCTTTGTGGACGAGGGGACACGAGGCAGAGACTTCATTGTGGGCAAGACTGGCAACGAAAATGTCACATTCAAAATTTTGGATCTGTCCTCTCTAAAATCCATTAGGGATTTTGTATCTGAAATCACGAAAAGCGAGGAACGTTTGGACATTTTAATCAACAATGCTGGAGTTGGTACCGTCAAGAACAGGCTCACTAAAGATGGTATGAGTTTTATCATGGAAGTCAATTATTTTGGACAATTCCTCCTAACGCTACTGCTCATACCCCTCATGCACAAGAGTGGAACAAAAGGTGAGCCGGCAAGGATCATTAATACGTCTTCAGTCATGCACATACTCGGAGTCGTCAATTTTGACAAGCTGAATAGTGTGACGCACTACTACCCTATCCAAGTGTACTCCAATAGCAAGTTGTGTGTTATGCTCTTCACTCGGGAGTTGTCGAAGCGTCTGCAAGGTACCAATATCGTCTGCAACTGCGTAAACCCAGGAGCAGTTGGGACCGGCATATTCTTCACGTGCACTAATAAGATGTTCGCTTCAGTAATTTCCTTTTTATTTTCCTCCCTTTTCAAGACTCCGTGGGAGGGCGCGCAGACTGCTCTTCATGTGGCTCTGGATAAGAACGCGGGAGTAACCAGTGGGGAATATTTTGAGAACTGCAGAGTTTCGAGAGCAAAGAAGGTGGCATATAGTGATGACATCAGTGGACAGTTAT
The DNA here is from genome assembly GCA_905404155.3 of Plebejus argus. Taxonomy (NCBI): domain Eukaryota; kingdom Metazoa; phylum Arthropoda; class Insecta; order Lepidoptera; family Lycaenidae; genus Plebejus; species Plebejus argus. The sequence continues at coordinate 15,983,220 of FR989937.1, read as the reverse complement.
GGCAGGAGTCCGTGCGTCTTACCAGGATTATGGCAGACGAAATAGATGCATGTGGATTCAAATATTAAAGAAAATAGGGGTAGATAATAAAATATCTAAAAATAAGTTATAGAGTTGTTTTAATTGTTCCTTAGATTTCAATAACCCAATGTTTATTTAATGCAAACCAAATATTAAGGGCCTGTTTCACCACTTCCTGATAAGTGCCGAATAGGCTATCCATCAATTTGACAGATTGGGTATGGAGAATCTGTCAAATAAGTTATAAATAGGCTATTCGGCACTTTGTCAGGAAGTGGTGAAACAGGCCCTTAGTATTTTTTCTACGACTATATGAAATACTTATTACTTTTTCTTGTAGATAATAATATCATAATATTTAAATTATGTTAAGGCACGTTAATGTAACAAGAAATTACTTGTATATAATATGGTGTACCTTCATAACCCACATGACGCACGTTTATGACATATTTTTTCCTCTGCAGCCAGCAAAGGTGGCGCAGGCGCTGCTGCTGTTCTGCCAGGGCCAGGGTCTGCTGACGTCGCTGCCACCCCCCGGGGTCGAACGCCGCATGTCCCGGGGCATGTCCATGGAGGAGTACGACAAGCCAAACATTCGCCGCCTCTCGCTCACACCCTCGGACTCACCTAAAAAGTAGAGAGCGACAGGAAACGTGCACCTCTCGCTCACTTCCTGAATCTTAAAAGTAGAGAGAAACAGTGATCTTTACAATGTTAAAAGTGGAACAGAAAACCTCCTGTTTTAATTCCTAGATTTTTTTAATTTTTACAAAATTTTTATGTCGAACGGAGGTTGACATTGTAGGTTATGACTTATGACTTAGGGCGACAATAGACGTCCGATTTTTTCATCCGATTGTCTGATCCGGTTGTCTGATCAGACTATCTGAAGGCCCTCTTGCCATACATTTATTTAAATACATAATACACGTCCGATCCGGTAATCGGATCGGACGTCAGAATCGGAAACAGCGTCAAAGCGTTTCCGATTTTACTGCCGTTCCGATTGTCTGAAGGTGCAGTCTGCATACATTTGTACGGAGATACAATAGACGTCCGATTATTTCTTCCGATTTGCCAGTTTAAGGCCGTCACAGACTTAGCTATAATATATTATATTAATATACCGTACTAAACACACTGAGACCAGAAATAATATAATATATTATAGCTGAGTGTGTGGTAACGCAAAAATTATTTAATTAGAAAATATATATTACTATGCCTACCTATAAACATATTATTAATCTATACATATAATAAAACTGTAGAAATGTGAATTCAGATATTAAAAAAATAATAAGCGGGGGGTGTCACTAGATCGCTATAGAAGCCAAAAATGTGGTTAGTTTTTTGTCTGTCTGTCTGTCTGTGTCTGTCTGTCTGTCTGTCTGTATGTTTGTTCCACTATCACACGAAAACTACTGATCCGATTTGAATGCGGTTTTCGCAGATATATTTGTCTTCTTCCAACTTAACATCTGGTGTATAAAAATCCCCCCCCCGCCCCTCTAAGGGGGCGAAAGAGGGGGTCAGATTTTGTGTCAAACTTTTCTCTTTAACACAAAAACTACTGATCCGATTTGTATACGGTTTTCGCAGATATATTTGTCTTCTTCCAACTCAACATCTGGTGTATAAAAATCCCCCCCCCCCTCTTAGGGAACCAAAGAGGGGGTCATATTTTGTATGAAACTTTTTTCTTTAATGGACTTACTTCATATTGTTTAGTGTATTCTTTGTGTATAAAATTGCCTCCCCCCACCCCTCTTAGGGGACAAAAGAGGGGGTAAGATTTTGTATAATATATTATAGCTAAGTCTGTGACGGCCTTTATTCTCTAGCATGATACTGAACGAACGTCTCGCATGGTTGTTGTTCGGACTGCCTTTTACTTGTAAAATTCGGGCCACGCGCAATATAGCGTTCCGTAGTACCGCTAGTATTTGAAAATCTTTGTATCGTCAATGAATGTACATTAATTATATCATGTTTTACACCACTAACAAAATCATCTCAGTTACTTTCTAAGGAATTTGAACGAAAAGTTCCTTTATACTTCGCCGAATACATTTTTTTTAAGTTGATCGACTATTACTCAATAACTTGTTCTCTGAGCAAAACCGCGGACAGACAGACAGACGGACAGACGGATGGACAGACCGAAACTATAAGGGTTCCTTGTTGACTACGGAACCCTAAAAATAAACGGAATCATGTAGGGTGAATCTTGTCTTTCTGCTCCGTGCTAGCTCACAGATAGCTCGAGAGCGACTGAGTTCAGAAAAAGTCGGACGCAAAAATCGGACGTGTATTGAGTGAATCCGATCCGGTTGTCTGATCAGACAATCGGAAGCAAAATCGGACGTCTATTCCCGCCCTAAATGTATGGCAAGAGTGCCTTCAGATAGTCTGATCAGACAACCGGATCAGACAATCGGATGAAAAAATCGGACGTGTATTGTCGCCCTTATGAACATAAAGCCAGATCACTATGTTTAGATGAGCATTTCTGAAAACGTAGGGATTGTACCCTACAGAAATCTTGTAAAGGTGTAAAAGAAGGATTGGAAACTGAAATGTGTCTGTAAAAATATTTTCAGTTGTTTTCAGGTGCCATAGCATCAAGGTTCTTTGTAACTAAAATCTAGCTTCCGTGACAAATCACGTGACAAATCAGGCAAACCTGAGGGATGTTATTGTTGATCCTAAATAGTGAATGTTATTTATACATATCTAGTTTAAACTGATCATTCTTATTTATTCGGTATAGGATTAATTTTTCTGGCAGCAATCACCTAGTTCCTAGGCAATCGGCGTTGCGCAGGCAGATTAGTTTTTGCTCTTGCAACATCTTTGGCTAAAATTAAAGTAGTTAGGCATTTTAGGCCTTTATACTCTTAAATAAGTTATATACGGTGTACATGCTTGTTTCGTATGATAATATTTATTACTCTTAATATCACCGGTTTCGATAAAATCATCATCAAGTATCGAAACCGGTCGTGTGAAACATAATTATTGTGATAAAATGAATTGATAAAAGTGGATTATGTGCATGAAAAGTGTTAAATAATATTATTACTGTGAAACATGACTTTCCACCAAGTTACAGTACATTCAATATCATAATATTATGTATATTCTTTATAGTGGTTAATTAAATTTAAATAAGTACATAATATAATTCATATTTATAATTTTTCATTTTTATGGAATTAAGTGTCTAATGTTGTTATTTAGCAAATGAAAAATATAATTTATTTTAAACGGAAATATATAGGAGGTTATTATAGTGAAGTTTAAAATTAAAATAAATATTTATAAATGTTTTTTTTTATTATTATTTATTGGACTTAGAATTGACTTAGAGTCTTTTTGAGGACAGAGTCGATTCATTTTATATCCACCGTTGGTTAATATTGATTGTCATGAAAATTCGCCATAAATTCTGTAACTAACAGACAATACATTCTAGATGATGTTATTAAAACTTATCCCACCAAAAACATAAATGTAAATGGAGAGCCAAGTTCCATACAAACATTATTCTCTAGTTTTCATCAGAATTAAAATGTTTAATAACTTTATGAAATGACTGATATAATGAAAACTGGCCAAGTCAAATCTAATCTAGTTTAAGATCTCACATTATTTAAATAACATCAATTGTTATAGATATTCAATAAAGCAAAGAAATAGACACTATTATTTGTTCATAATGTTATTTGGTTCCTATACATACATAATATATTTTGATTTTCCATGAAACTTGGCACTTATTTAGATCTCCATCCTTTTTACGGCGAAGACCATAGACAAGAATAATGTTTGTATGGAACTTGGCTCTCCATTTACATTTATGTATTTTGATCTATAGGTCAGTCAGTCAGTCAGTCAGTCAGTGATAAAAATGTAGATTTTCGGGCGTTAATATCTTAATAACCGTTTGAGCTGTGCTCATGAAATTTAGAGCATATATTTATCTTGCAAGTTTCATTATATGAGCCAAATTTGAAAGGTTTATGTGAAATAGTTTCTGAATTATGAGGGGGTCAAAAGTAGCTGCAAATGGTTCGTGTTAATATAAAAAAATATTACACACGGTGCTGCTCGCCATTCTGTTATGCTGGAACTTGGCTTAACACGCTACCACGTGTCTAGATCTATGATTACTAGCTGTTGTAAAATGTTACTTATTATTTATTAAGTCTAGTTAATGTTATTTAAATAAGTACTATAAATACAAGTGAAAATTCATTTGGGTCAAGAATTTCAGATTTGTAGACCAAACTCAGAAATTACTGTTCAAATGATTGTAAGGGTTAAATCAGACCGCAACGTGACGCGTAGATGTATTTCTAAATTTGTATGGATTTCACCTATTGACAGATTTGCACGATGGCTTTTGCACGATGATTGGACAGATTAACAGATTGAAATCTGTCCAATCCATACAAAAGAATTAAAGCATCTACGCTTTGCGTTGCGGTTTGAATTGACCCTTATGCGTTACTTTTTGAATAACACATCGGTTCGAATGTTTTGTATTTCAAACTTTTTGTTCTGAAAGTTCATCAAGTTTGTCATTGTTTTCCATGTCTTAAGGCAAACAAGGTGTTTTCACACTGTTATTGTATAAAGATTTTTATGATCCAACGAATGCTCGTTTATCTAAAATTTGAGCAACAAAAAACATAAAAAAAATCTTTGGTGACAACGCGTGTAATTGTTAAAATAATAAATGTTTTATAAACTGTTGTAACGTCCTGTTGTTCACTAAGCTGTGTAATTGTATTTTCATACAAATAAAGTTAAATAAAAAGTAAAATATTTTTTGTTACAGAATCATAAATACCTCCTCATTTCCGGAAGTGCGTTGAAAATTACTTGCCTCTACAGCTATTATTTATTTGATGTTTTTTGTGTCTAAAATTTACTCGTAGGTATATGAGCAGAGCCTCTACACAATTTAGTATTTAAATAGTTTACACACGTGCTGACCTTTTCACATATGTACGAAGTGCAAAATTAGGACTAAATGGCCAATGATGTGATTAACAATGCGCACAGAAAACGTTTATTGCTAACGATCAATGGTCTTTGCCCTTGAAGAGTATAAAATATGGTCGCGACTGTACTTCGCGTAGAGGTCTCTATATCAACAATTGAATTCGATATCGCAACACACTTTTTGTCCATACTTCGTTCTAAACACATTTACAGCATTAGCATAATTTATCAAAAACTTTGTCAGTTGACTGACAAACGGTGACCATGATAGTGTACTTTATGTTGTTCGTAATAGTGGTGCTATTCCTGGGCTACCGGGAGAAGAGGAACAATGAGTACTGTCGCTCGAACAGGAGGCTGGAGGGCAGAACTGTGCTGGTGACCGGAGGAACTTCCGGCATGGGCTTGGAGATAGCCACAGACTTAGCCGATAGAGGAGCCCGGGTCGTAGTCGCCTGTCCCTTCGTAGAAGAGGGGGAGAGAGCTCTGAAGATCATCGTTAAGAAAAGTGACAACGAAAACGTCGTCTTCAAGTTCCTAGATTTACAATCGATGGAGTCAGTGCGAAGATTCGCGAAAGACATTCTGGAGAGCGAGCAGAGGCTGGACATCCTGATAAACAACGCCGGCACGGGGTTCGGGGATCAGTTGCTGACGAAGGATGGGTTCAACTTCACTATGGCTGTGAACTACTACGGCGCGTTTCTACTGACGATGCTTCTGCTACCTCTGCTGAGGAAATCTGGTACTCCTGAGGAGCCCGCTAAGATTCTGAATACCGCATCAACCTTACACTACGTCGGCATCCTAGACTTTGATAAAATGAACAAATTGAACTACTGGTCAGCTTTCAGACTATACTGCAACAGTAAGCTCTGCCTGTCGATGTTCACAGTGGAACTGGCAAAGAGATTGAAGGGTCAGAACGTGGTCGTCAACACAGTAGACCCGGGTGTAGTTGGAACTCCTATATTCAATACGTATATGGGTAATTTGGGTGTAGTTGCCACGTTGGCGGCTAAGTATTTCGCCAAGACATCGTGGCAGGGTGCTCAAACTGCGCTCCACGCTGCATTAGATAAGGAGGCGAGCAAAACCACTGGTGAATATTTTAAGAATTGTACAGTTAGAAGAGCAAAGGCAATCGCCTATGATGATGATGTACGAGCCAAACTTTGGAAGGACACGATGCGACTAGTGAATTTGGAGGAGTCTGATGTGCAGAGGTTATTACATGGTGCCATGAATTAATTAATAACGTTGACACGTAATTAATATTAATATATTGTATAGATTTTAATTAAAACGTTTTTATAACATTTTTATAAACCTTTTCCGATATTTGAACTAAGTAATCATATAATAAAGAAATGAGCTGAAGAAGGTTCTTATGGTACTGACAAAAAAGTTAGCTTACAGCAATTTTTATTTTTATCCCAAATAACTAATGTAGTAATGAGTAACAATTTGCAGTTACTATTTTCAGGTACTGCACATTGACTAACGAATTTAAAGGAAATAAACAAAATCAATAACTTAATAAATTATTTAATAACATAAATGATTATAAAATTTATAACTTTTCAACACCTCAGTATTGTATGCTAGAATCTAGAATCTAGACAATAAACACAACACTATAAAAAGTCATCCACATAAAACAAGCATAATAATATATGGTTCAAGGGTTAATTATTATTGTAGTAATGATGGGTTACTTGCTCCTCGCGTGCCGAAGCGAGTCATTATCATAACGAAGGTAATTAGGAGATGACTTGGATTAGTGGCGCTTGACGCAAGTTCATACCTTAGAAATGAAGTTTGCAACTGGTAATGTGCCAGTTACAAGGTAGCTGATTAAGGGCCTGTTTCACCACTTCCTGATAAAGTGCCGAATAGGCTATCCCACTATTTCTGTGGGCTATCCACAACTTTTTTGACAGATTCTCCATACTTCATATGTCAAGTTAAGTGGTGGATAGCTAATCCGGCACTTATCAGGAAGTGGTGAAACAGGCCCTAAGAATGCTTCTAAAATCTAAAGGAATCTGGTATAATAAAATTAAACGTTGAAAAGTATTTTTTAAGAAAAATATATTTTAATTTTCGTTATTTTGTACTATTTAGATGACGCCCGCAACTCCGTTGCGCCAAAATTCTATGATCGCTGGGGAACCATACATTTTTCGGAATGTATATTTATTATAATAATAATACTTTTCATCTTCGCGTTTATAATACTTATAAATTATTATATTATTATGTATGGATGTCTGATCTGAGATGATTCTGCCGGTCCTAAGTTAACCTACGGTGCGCAAACATGGTCATTGACCGATTCGCAAAGGTCCCAACTCGGGGTATGCCAAAGAGCATTGGAGCGCAGTATGTTAGGAGTAAAGCTTCTCGATAAAATAAGAAACACCATACTGCGCTCCCAAACGGGTATCAAGGACGTAGGTGTCAAGGCGGCCAAGCTGAAGTGGGAGTGGGCGGGTCACGCTAGCCGCATTCATCCCGACCGCTGGGCAAGGGTCTCAACAGTGTGGGCACCCGAAGATGGACGCCGCTGCCCTTATTGGTTTTAAGGTGATGCCTTGATAATTTGGCTGTAGCGATGTCCATTTTTCTCAGCAATGACTAAAGCTAAGAAATTAAAGTTCACTGTCAGTATTCATCATGTCTTTGTCTTTGAATTACCCATAGCATAACACGATTGGTCAACTTTTATAACACAGAATTATCAATCAAAAAGACCTCTGTAAAAAAAGGGATTCCTATTTTGCCAACAGAGGAGAGTGATATAAGCTTCCAAAATTTGTACATAAATTGGTTCTAGTATACACTTTAATTTGTCCATAGCTTATATGAAATGTATTTATGGTTTTTAAATTACGCAACAAAAACCATTTTGTCGTTACGCCCTTTCCATTTTTTGCTGTTCCATTGCTTGTTTTCTATGAGAGGCCGGGCCAGCCTCGCATAGAAAACAAGCAATCTCAAACACATCCAACACGGTTTTTTACTTTAACATGGCGTCACCTTAATATCAATTATTATTATTGCAGCGATCACACCTATATCACAGAATATATAATAGTCCTATATTATTATTTTCAGCGTGAAGCGTAACCATAGTTTGTCCTAGCATCAAACAGTGGTAGGTAATTAAAAATAATACTATGATACTGGCAAATTGTAATAAACTTAAGGACAAACATTTGCAGTCAGCATGACAATATCAATAAATCGAAAGTATTTTGCGACTAAGTAATTCGTATATTTAAATATCGAGCGAGCTGAACTCTTCAGGTCAAGCAGTTGAGTATGTATGAGAATTTTTGATGACGTCGCGTTGGTAACATAACATATTTTATTATTTTTAAGTATTTTAAAAAAAGAAAACTGATGTTTGTTGTGATATTATTACACATTGTATCATTACAACGTGCGCATCGTGTTGCTCGGTTCTCCTCCACTGATGTATGCCCGTTTTGTATCATTACAACATGCGCATCGTGTTGCTCAGTTCGCCTCCCTCACTGATATTGTAATGCTCGACTTTGTAACGTTACATTCAACAAGCAGACATACTCCCGGACACTCCCGGTGACGGAGCACCTTTATAAGCGCCAATGAATAGATAAGCTTCTGTCAAAATTGTTCAGAAACCACTGATACCGGTCTTTTTTTCAATGAGTACCTAATCAAAATCACAAGTAAAAATGAAAGCGAAAGTGCGACTGTCTGTCTGTCACCTCTTCACATCCAAACTGCTGAACCGATTGTGCTGAAATTTGGTATAGTAGTAGGTCTTAAGTTTCACAAGTAAATTTTATGATTTACCTTGGTTCAGACTTTAGCAGTTCGGTAACAAAATATTATTATGCAGGAGATAAAAGACAATAAGTGCATAATAAAAAACAATTTACCTAAATATTATTTATTATGATTTCTTTGAATTGTGTGACGATTTGTATGTCTGTCTGTAGAAATTGACGAACAAGGCGAAAACTAGCGATATGTTGATTAACAAATGTGTTGCCAGTGACTTAGGCAGCTTGCAGGGCGACGTCGTATACTCGAACAGTATGTAGGCTATCATCAATGAAAACTGGATCTGCAAATAAAGAATTAGCATTATCACTCACTTCTTCATGTAATATATCCAAATCATCGATAATATCCTCACCATCTGAATTTTCGTGATATACTTTTTCCACCACAGGTATTTTGATATGCTCGGGAATACTGACAGGGCGTAGTACGAGTACATGATCAGATGCACGAAGGAGTTCAGGAATCCGAGCACTGTGACGTACACGAAAGCCTCCTTGTAGGATACCAGAGCCCAGGAGTAGAAGAAGACAGCGGAGTGGTGGTAGACGTGCAGGAAGGTGACCTGGCGATCCTTCTTACGGAGCACGAAGAAGATGGTGTCCAGAAGTTCGGATAGCTTAGCGAGCATATACACGTGCGTGCCATAGAAATACTAAAAATAACAAAGACGTTAATATTTCAAGATTCTAAAATATAATTTAGATGATAAAAATGTATTTTTTCTGAGATTATAGCAATGATTTTAAAGTTGTATTAAATAACTCTTAATAGTAATTGTACTGACCTCGTACTGCAGCTTATCGGATTCGTAGATGCATTTCTCTTCAGCCATCGTGTTACATATAAAAGCAAAGGTCTATAAAATAAATAGTCAATTAATGTTAATTGTTACTTCATTTTTTTGTATAATCTCATTTTATTATAATATTTTTTTGTGTTGGTATTTGGTAATCAATTTGCTCAACTATACGACTGGTGCAAAGTAATTTTAGCCCGGTCTAAATAAAGACGCAAAAAAATCGTAACCTCGGAATAATTCGCATAGAGCTGAAAATTGGTAGAGACGTTAAATACACCATTATAAAATATAAAACCTCAAAAGTCCCCGGCGATCCTCCTTGTGCTAAAAATTTTATTCAAGGTCAAAGTATGAAAATGAGGTTTTTCCCGTTTTTTTCCAAACTGTACATTTTATCACAATGCTAGGACAAAAATTAGATCATAGAATTATCTACAAAAAATATCCAGACACTTTTATCATACGACTTACCATTCCTTATAAATGGCGGGCTTAAAGTTTGGGAAAATCATAATATATCTATAAGTACTTATACCTATTATAAAGTTAAAGAATTTGTGGAACTACCGCTTTGAATTGAATAATTCGTTTTATGTTGGATAGTCTTATTTATCGAGGAAGACTTGAGCTATATAACATCACGTTGGGACCAATAGAAGTAAAGAAATAGAGGAAAATGGGGAACAACGGGGAAAATTATTTGAAAGAGCTTATCTCACAAACGGCTGAAGCATTTTTTATGTTATTTGGCACAGACATAAAGAAAACCACGTGGAAGGAGATAGGCTATTTTGTTTTTTGGGAAAATGTACGGTTTCCGTGAAATAAATAATTAACGGGGCGGAGCGGAACTTCTTGTACGACAGCATACGAGGGCAAATCTAACCTTTTCGAGTCGCGAAGAGCAACAGTACACTTGCAAGTCACTCATATGAGTTTATAAGGCTCTAAATACGGTAAATTACGGATTCTCCATAGGGAAGGCCTTTAATACAATATAGATACAAGAAGTGTATTAGTTATATATAATAGTTTAAATATAGCATAACAAATTAATTTTTCACTGATTCTGGAATGATAAACTTTACGTTTGATCTTCCTTTTTAATTTTACTTTTTTGTGAAAAGTATGATAAAGTATAACCCAGTCGTATAATTATTATTGTTGATGCTATTAAATGGAAATAAACCAATGAAATGCCTAATGAAAAACTTACATACAAATCGTAAAGTGTAGACAAAGGTTAAGTACTTACCAATTTGCAAATGTATGCTGAAACCGCCACCTGCACTATGTTGTACGCCAGTAAAATGTTTGTTAATTTAAATGGTGCTCTATCTTTCATTAGAGAGGGTCCGACTTTCAACACAAACGCCAGGTAGGCAGAGAGAATGAGGAAGAATTGCGAGTTTGATCCAACGAGGAACCATTCATCTGCGTATGAAGCTGCAAGAGAAACCAAAGATTATATTAAATAAAGATCCAACCAAAAAAAAGCCTTTTATTTCACGTTTGACTCCATGATTTAACAGTTCCAGAATACATAATATTGAAATTGTTATACATTGACTATTCGATATATTGTAATTACATTAAATTAAATTACAATTATTGACAAATTTTAATTCAAAATTGATTGGTGAGTATAGAAATTAATAATTAATTTTAATATTAACATAGGGATTTTGCTACAAGTACAATAATTCTAATTATATTGCTTTTCAATTATTTTATAAGATTTTCTACGTGAACCCCACTTTTTTGAGGTTGAAGGCCTCCTCGAGATATGTCCAATAGTCTCTATCTGTAGCTTTTGTCAGCGGTTTCTATGATCTCATCTGCCCTTTTTATTAGCTTCACCTGTATATTTGTTTGTAATGTTTGTAACCGACTTCTTTGGGCGCGATTTTGACCCACTTTAAACGGCCAGATTTCGTTCAAACTTTGTAGATTTATCGAGGACCGATGACAATACACTAATTTGATATAATTATTCCATTTTTCAATTCGTATGTTTGTATGTTTGTTTATAACCGACTTTTTTGGGCGCGATTTTGACCCACTTTAAACGGCCAGTTTAGTTTGGTTGTATATACAAAAGCGTGTTTTTAGTTTTTTTAACTATTAATATTAAATTTTATAAAAAAATCTGCTACAAATAATTGACCAAATTTCTAAACAAATAAAGTACCCAATACAAAACTCGGATGTTGTGTCAATTCACCGTGTGCCTCACGCAAATAACAAGAATTCCAAGCCTAAAAACATCATTGTCAAGTTTACTACACGTGTCCTTCGTGATAACTTCATTGCAGCATATCGTTCATCTGGTGGCCTAAATTCAACACAATTATCATTGTCTGGTACCTCACAAGCTATATACGTCAATGAGCATCTAACTCTCAATAATAAACAATTATTTCGCCAGTGCCGAGAAGCAGCGAAAAAACAAGAATACAAATATGTGTGGGTTAAACATGGTGTTATTCTTACTCGAAAGACTGATAATTCCCCTGTGGTTGCAATTCGATCACTCTCTGATATCAATAAAATCAAGTAGAATGACTTTAAAAACTTATTTGACAGTATATTATAGTGTAAGATCTCTGGTAAAGTTAAATTTATCATATAGTTTAAGTGTATTTCATTTATATAACTATTATATTAACTTTGTCCTTATGTTTTTGTATACCTTAAATCAAAATAACATTAACTTGCTGGTAAAATTTGTAAGATCAAGTATAGTAGTCCAGCTGCTGTTAAGATGTAAGGGATATCTATGTTTGATAGTAATTAATGTCAGTCTAAGTAATATTATAGTATGCTTGTATTGTGCTATTACATTCCTTAATACTAAAGTTATGTATATTAACAATCTGTGTTCAACTTATTTAGTACAGGTGGCAATGTATTTTGCTATTTTACTTGTTTTAATTATCAAGTCAGTATATTTAAAGACTTTAGGTGTAAGTTTCCATAATAATAAATATAACACATTATTTTTCTTATTTCAGGCAATGAAACTGTATATATGTTGTCAATATATTATGAGATATTGTGTGTTGTGGGTGGAGATATCAATATTGGTTACTAAAAACTGCAAAGGTACCATTTTAAAATTAAAATTATTCAATAAATTTGTTTTAATAGTTTTGTGGCCTAAAATTTACAAAAACATGAATTACATAGTAATAAAACTAGTGTTAATCAAAGTTTGCATCACTAATTATCTTAATCAGTTAAAATTGCATGTTAATTGCATTCTATTAGGTAATATTATACTTTTAAAACATAAACAGTCAAGGGTAATAAAACTAATACTCATATTATATTATATAATAACTTTATACAAAGACTTATATCCTACTACAATTATTGTCAAAACAAAGTTTGTGCCTTTATATTACAGGTATACAAAATATCCTAACACTGCTTGCAATATCAATATCATATCAATAAAAATACTAAGTGTCCTGCATTTTTATTATACTAACTTGACTTGTCATTTCTCTAACATAACTTGTAACAAAAAAATTATTGTTCCTATGAATAGTATTATGGCATATTATAACAAACTGTGCATGCTGATAGAAATAATACAATGTTCTTATTTACATTTTTTATTTACCCCTTACCCTCACCATAATGAATGATACAAATGTTTTCTCTGTATATTATCAGAACTGTAGTGGACTGAAAACCAAACTGCACATACTTTATATGAATATATTAACACATAACTACGATATAATTATTCTAACCGAGACTTGGCTGAACGACAACATCTCGGATAATGAATATATAGATTCTCGCTACAGGGTGTTCAGATGTGATAGGAATTTAGGTAAATGTCATCGCAAGGACGGCGGCGGCGTGTTGGTGGCGGTGCGGCGCGAGCTCCCGGCATCGCGACGTGTCGCGGCCGGGTCCCACGCGCCGCACGCCTCCGACGCTTCTGCTACCTCCTCAGCTTATCACTTGGTTGACCACGTCATAGTTCAAATCAATATGAATAACAAGTGTTGGATCGTTAGTGCGACTTATATACCACCAGCCATAGCTCCTCAAGTCTATGAATACCACTTAAATCATTTAGAAGATTGTTTACAATCATCTAATGCTGATTATTTTATTATAGCAGGTGATTTTAATCTACCATCATTAAGATGGAGAAAAGGGCATGTTCATATGGAACCTGTAATAGAAAATAGTAACAGCCTATCTGATACTCATATGATAAATTTCATGTCGCTCCTAAACTGTGTGCAAGTAAATACTTTTAAAAATCAGAATGATAGGACATTAGACCTCTTTTTCACAAATATTTCTGAATCTGGGGCTTCACTTGGACCTGTTCCTTTGGTACCAACAGTACCTCATCACCCACCTTTCTATGTATTAATACCAATTAAAAATATAATAAAACCTATGAGAATCCTCCCTAAAACACAATATAATTATGCCAAAGCAGATTACACCGTAATTAAAAAAGAGATTGAGTCAGTAGATTGGGTAGCACTTCTTCAACACAAAACTGCTGAAGATGCAGTTTCTTTACTGTATGAAAACTTGTACTCTATTATCAGAAGAAATATCCCTTCTAAAATAACAAAGAGTACATCATTTCCTGTATGGTTCACACCAGCATTAATACACATCTTCAAGAATAAGTCAAAAAGCTGGCTCAAATGGAAAACATATAGGAATGTATCTGACTATAGAATATTTTCTATGTATAGGGAAAGATTTAAGTATCTATCACATAAAGTATATAAGGAATATTTAAATAATGTTGAAGTTAGTATTCATGGTAACATAAATTATTTCTGGAAATACATTAATAACTTAAAACGAAACAGTGACATACCTAATACTATGACCTATAAAGATATAACAACTAGTGACCCAAGCCGAGTTTGTAACTTGTTTTCTGATTTCTTTTTATCTGTTTTTGAACCAAGTGATGTTACAGATGACTTGGATGACAGTTGCTATCATGACTTTAATAATGAATCTGATACGATAATAAGTAGTATTACATTAACACAGAAAGAAATACTTAAAGAATTACGTTCTCTGGACTCTTCTAAAGGTGCTGGTGTTGATGGTATCCCTCCACTGTTTTTTAAGGAATCTGCATCTACCATATGTTTACCTCTGCACATTATATTTAACATTTGCTTACACGAAGGTACCTTTCCCACCATGTGGAAAACTGCCAGAATTGTCCCAGTTCACAAGGGCGGTAACAGGAGTGACATAGAAAATTATAGACCGATTTCAATTTTACCAACTCTGTCAAAGCTTTTCGAAAGACTAGTTCATAATAATATCTATCCCGTGCTACATCAAATAATAATAGAAGAGCAACATGGCTTTGTGTCACGGCGATCTACAACCACAAATTTACTGATCTATATATCGGATTTAATTGAAGCCCTAGATCGCAATATACAAATAGATAGTGTCTATACTGACTTTCGAAAAGCTTTCGACAGAGTTGATCATAAAATTTTATTAGAAAAATTAGCTTTCAACGGCATTCGAGGTAACTTATGGCGCTGGTTTAAGTCGTATATAACGAACCGCACTCAAAAAGTAATTATTAATGGGTTTGAATCTGAATATGTATCTATTACCTCTGGGGTACCCCAGGGGTCTATTTTAGGCCCGTTACTTTTTATCCTTTTTATTAACGACGCTCGGCTCTGCTTTAAGTTTTGTAAGTTCTTACTCTATGCTGACGACCTTAAAATTTATATGCGTATACAAAATAGTAATGATCATACAAGATTTCAAGACGACCTCAATAGATTTACTGCATATTGTAATAAAAATAAACTATCACTTAGCATCAACAAATGCAAAACCATAACTTTCACAAGAAAACGCTTTATCAGTAATTTCATATATACGTTATGTAATCAAAATTTAGAACATGTTGACTCAATAAGGGACCTGGGAGTGATTTTAGACAAAAAATTACACTTAGATTTGCACATTAATAATATTATACGAAAGTCATTTAAAATGTATGGTTTTGTTATGAGATCATGCAAAGCATTTGTGCACTCCTCAACATACCTTTACATCTACAAATCGCTTATTCGATCGCAACTTGAATACGCTGTGGCAATTTGGAACCCGTACTATAAAAAATATAGTAACGCACTTGAAATGGTTCAAAAGAAATATTTGCGCACCATGCAATATAGATGTTGTCGTTCCCGTGAATCTTACAATACTTTGCTAAAGACACACAATCTTCTCCCACTAACATCTAGGCGAATCCAACTTGAAATGATGCTCTTATTTGATCTATGTCATAGTCGTTATGATTGCATTTCTTTAAATAACAAAATATGTTATAGGACACCTATTACAACTCATTCTCGTAGGCCTCATCAGATATTCTTTTCTGCAGTTTGTCGCACCAATATTGGTAAGCGTTCACCATTTTATAGACTAGTTGATACATTTAATAAAAACTTTATCTCCGTAGATATCTTTAACGATAAGGTATCGAAATATAAAAAAGAGATCTTTAAACTTTTGCCAAAAAACACCCAAGACTTCGACTATACTTCCTGAGTTTCGATGGCAACATTTAAATTTAAATTTAATTTTAATTTTAATTTTTTTTTCTTCTATCTAAAACTATGTAATGATTTCAGAATACATTTTTTACATTACACCTAACTAGTTACTGTTAATAATTGTGGCTATAAGCTGCTATATAAGTAATGTTTAATAATTTTTCTATTCTACCAAACTATCTATATTTTGTAAAAATATCTTGTTTATTTAACATACTTTCTACCTAGTATTCATGCTATAATTTGTACATTTGCTTTTTACTGAATGTTTTGTTCATTATTAAATCTAGTAATATGTAGTTAACGTAGTTGGTACCGTAGTTATTAAGATTAATCTTATGTACTTCTGTTTGGTAATATATACTTTGGTTACTGTTTGTTGACTCAAATAAACTAAAAAAAAAAAAAAAAAAATAATATTATGTATTTATTATAGGTTTATGCAATTCTAACAACTGTTACTTTAAAGAACTTACTGTCTTTGTATTCCCAAATGGGTTTTTCACTGATAGTCGTTACGTTCTCCATCCTTCTGTATTCTCCTGTTCGACTCAAACTAAGACCCTGCGCATCTTCTGTCCACCGAAATCATACTAAACCTAATGACGACGCTACACCTTAATATATTCCACTTGCCTATTTTTTCATTTACATTCATTATTCCACGATTTTCGTTGCAGGGCTTGTACCACGAAACCGTTTTGAGACTCAAACAATCGCACGAGAATGCCGCATCCTACTCTAACAAACGTCAAATGACGTTGTTAGAGCAAGACGCGGCATTCTCGTCCGAATGTTTGAGTCTCAAAACCATTTCGTGGTAGGCCTACAGATTTTATAAGATACTAGCGACCCGCCCCGGCTTCGCATCGGTTTTAAATATAATAATATTATAGCCTATGTCACTCACTGAAAAAATGATTAAAATCGATTCAGTAGGTAATTTTGATTTATATTCATTACTACCCGTAGCCCACATTGGTCGGTACCACCGCAAAAGCACTGCTACGTCCCGTAATTTTTAAATTTGTAATATTATCTTTGAAAATATTCATTTAAATCATATTATGCTGTAAGGAACCATACCTATTACCTATGTATATGTGTATACCTATGTATACCTATTACGATGTATAATCTATAATGCATTTAAAGTATTTAATTGGCAGAGATGTACAAAATAGTTTTAAAAAAGCATTTAAATACAAAATGCAAATACTTTTCAGATTTCCTATCTCAAATGCAAAATGCCAAATAGTGTTACGTTATATAAACACGCGTACCTACATAAACGCGTATGTATACTACTACGTATACACCTTGCTGCAGACCTGAGACCAAACAGGGTCCGGCGCAGACTCTCCGTTTTTAAAAGGGAACAAATATAATGACCACGATAAAATGCTCTGATAACCTAAGCTTTGATAGCCAAAAATAATTACTTAACACCAAAAAAATAAAGTCTAAAATTGTAATACTACTAGCTATTTTTGTCACGACTACACCTGAAATTATAGTAATCGAACGCCAAATATGCGGTGGGAGGGGACCGGAGACAATATTATACCAATCTACAATAATATTATTTTATTACTTTTTTTGTTAATATGCTTACATTTTTTTGTCAATCGTAGTATTATTGCGACAAAAATATCGCATGTATTTGGTGATCATTTACTATTTTTGGTTTAACAAAGATTTATTTGGAGGATTGAAAAAAAAAGGAATTGTATTACTAGAATCAATCTCCCGGAAATCAAAACATTTACCATTACATTTTACATTTTGTAATCACGAAATATTTAATGTTAACGAGATTATTAAATATATAAATGAGGTTTAACGTAAATTATTATATGAACTAAACATAAAGCTTACAATCGATTGATCTCCGAATAGTAAGACTAAGCCTGGCCGCACATTCTGATCAGAAACAGTTGAACGTCCGCGCTGTTTCTTACATTTTGTACTGAGCCGAGTGAGCTAGAACTCGCCGGAAGGATATTATATTTCGGATAATGTGCGAGGTAGCGGTCCGGCGGAATTCAACTGTTTCTGATCAGAATTCGGACAATGTGCGGCCGGGGTTAGGCCGGTATAAATAGTCAGTACTCTAAGATGCATCTCGGTCTCAAGACACGGTTCAGGCTATGTGATTGGTTGGCTGTCAAAATTTGGACCAATCACAGAGCTAAACCGCGTCTTGAATCTTAAGTACTGACTATTTATACCGGCGCGGCCTAAGAATTTAAAAGGCTAACTTCAAATTAGTGTGTAGACGAAAGTATCATGTTACCAAAAGTTTAATGTTGTGTTTTATAAAGTATATGTAATATATTGAATGGTAATATTGATGCCAAAAAACTTATTATCTACACATTGTATCATTACAAGATGCGCGTATTGCTCGGTTCTCCTTCATTGATGT
The DNA here is from genome assembly GCA_905404155.3 of Plebejus argus. Classification (NCBI taxonomy): domain Eukaryota; kingdom Metazoa; phylum Arthropoda; class Insecta; order Lepidoptera; family Lycaenidae; genus Plebejus; species Plebejus argus. Next base: position 15,964,520 of record FR989937.1, on the reverse strand, counting down.
ATGCCCGTTTTGTATCATTACAAGGTGCGTTTCAGTTCGCCTCCCTCACTGATGTAATGCTCGACTTTGTAACGTTACATTCAACAAGCAGACAAACTCCCGGTGATGGAGCACCTTTATAAGCGCCAATGAATAGATAAGATTCTGTCAAAAAAAATTCAGAAACCACTGATACCGGTCTTTTCAATGAGTACCATTAGGTACTTTACTTGTGATTTTGATTACAAAATCACAAGTAAAGATATATTATGGGAAATCCATACTAATATTATAAATGCAAAAGTGCGACTGTCTGTCTGTCTGTCACCGCTTCACGCCCAAGTCGCTGAACCGATTTTGCTAAAATTTGGTATAGTAGGTCTTAAGTTTCACTAGTAAATTTTATGATTTACATTGGTTCAGACTTTTGCAGCAACAAAATATTATTAAGTGCCCTGTAAACGATCAAAGTTTGACAAACTTGTTTGATGATATTCACTTTTTCATTGTTGACAAAGTACGCTTCAAACAAAGCTGTGCACTATAAAATTAATTTGACAAACACGTAAAATATGAAAAACAATTTGATCGTTTACAGGACACTTTACACAGTAGTGATGCAACGGATATTCGCATTCGCATTCGTATTCGCGAATATCCGCGTATTTTTCAATATTCGCATTCGCATTCGCAAAAATAATGTGAATATTTAGCGAATGTTTTTAATAATGAAAAAGGAAATTATTATATATGCATGCATATGAAATAATAATACAATAGATAACACTTAGATATTTTTATTAAATCATACTTGTACATTCTAAATTAAAGCCTCATTCATATTTTATGAAAAAAGAACTTCAGAGATCTTATCAAATCTAACAGTAATCAGCCTTGTTACAACTATGTAAGGTTTGCATTAATTTAGTAGTATATTATTACTTTACTATCATTTTTAAATAAAGTTTACAATAATTTCTATTTACTAAAAAAACTAAACAATAACTTGAAACAAAATTATTAAACTGTAAATATCTAATGTATTAATAATATCAGTATTTATAACCTTTGGCTTCAAATGTATATTTTTTCAATCCACTTTATATTATATCAGCTGAGGAATTAAATATATTTATAAGGAATGAAATATAAACTTAAAAAACGAAACAACGAATACTTAAATATTTGTAAATAAACCTTTTTTCAAAGTCCAAAGAATTAATTTTAGCAGCACCTTGCTTTTCATGTTCTCTTTTTTCAATTCTTCATATTCATTTTTGTGTTCAGCTCCCAGGTGATTTCTCATAGCATTAGTGGTCATGCCTTTGCGCGAGTACTTTTTATCACACAACTTGCAATTAACATTTTCAGCATCACATATTGTAAAATAAGTCCAAACTTCGCTGATATGTGCTTTACTCATGTTTTTATACCTCTTTGTCCCTTAAATATCAGTTAAATTTGAAAAATAACATAAAACTAACCTCAAAACAAAACAAAACTTTTAGAATGAGCATTCTGTGACTAAATTCATTCAATAATTAACCAATATTGGCTTGGCTATGTTCAATTTAAACATGGCCGACACAAAACGTCAAAGCTGTCAAACATTTTACGCGCGCTTGTTTTGAAATTTTAAAATATTCGCATTTGCATTCGCATTTGCATTCGCAATGTTGAAGATAAATATTCGCAATCGCATTCGCGTTCGCGAATGTGAAAAATCCAACATTCGTTACAATATCACTATTACACGGTAGATCAAAGACCATGAGTGCACAATAATAAACAATTTACATAAGTATTATTTATTATGATTTCTTTGAATTGTGTGACGATTTGTATGTCTGTCTGTAGAAATTGACGAACAAGGCGAACACTAGCGTGATGTTGAATAACAAATGTGTTGCCAGCGACTTCGGCAGCTTGCAGGACGACGTCGTATACTCGAACAGTACGTAGGCTATCATCAGTGAAAACTGGACCTGCAAAAAAAGAATTAGCATTATCACTCACTTCATCTTCATTTAATATATCCAAATCATCAATAATAGCCTTACCATCTGAATTTTAGTGATATACTTTTTCCACCACAGGTATTTTGATATGCTCGGGAATACTGACAGGGCGTAGTACGAGTACATGATCAGATGCACGGAGGAGTTCAGGAATCCGATCACTACGACGGAAACGAAAGCCTCCTTGTAGGACAACAGAGCCCAGGAGTAGAAGAAGACAGCGGAGTGATGGTAGACGTGCAGGAAGGAGACTTGGCGATCTTTCTTACGGAGCACGAAGAAAATCGTGTCCAGAAGTTCGGATAGCTTAGCGATCGTATACACGTGCAGGGCGTAGAAATACTAAAAATAACAAAGACATTATTATTTCAATATGAGTTAGATCATAGGTTCCCAAACTTTTTTTGTCATAGACCACTTTAAACATTTTGCTAGATCCGGTGGACCCCCCCACAACTACCTCCCCCCCCCAAGTTCAAGGCTAGTCTAAAAAGCGTATTCATCACAGTTGGACCTTTACTTTTTCGTCTTCTAAGTTTGACTCACAAGTCACAGTACAAGGAACCAATAAGCTTCCACTTCAGAGTAGTAAAAAGTAATACCTCGGATATTTTCTTAATTTGATAATTTATAATGCGAATATTTTCTTGTTTTGTAGCTATTTTACACAAAAATTATCAAACTTTTACTTATGTTGTTATATCGTCGTAGACTCGTAGTAGATTCAATATTTAACATTATAACTAACCATGATTATTATTTAAAAAAAAGTCGCAATATAATCAACATTTAAATTTTTAAATCTCCTCGTTCTGTAATATAAATTATTTAATCTGCTAATATAATATTGGCTGCCTATATTCATTATGGGAGAAGTCTAGTCGGGTTACCTAATTTTTATAGACCCCCGTTAACGACTTGTGGACCCCCATTTTTCTTCCACGCAAGCATAGACCCCTGTCAGGTTCCCGTGGACCCCTGGATGTCCACCTGGACCACTTTGGGAATCAATGAGTTAGATGATAAAAATGTTATTTTTCTGAGATTATATCAATAATTTAAAGTTGTATCAAATAACTCCTAATAGTTATTTAATGGGGACAAATATAATGACCATCATAAAATGCTCTGATACCCTAAGGTTTGATAGCCAAAAATAATTACTTAACACCAAAAAAATAAAGTCTAAAATTGCAATACTACTAGCTATTTTTGTCACGACTACACCTCAAATTGTAATCGAACGCCAAATAAATGATCACCAAATATTATAGTAATTAATGATCACCAAATATAGTAAATGATCACCAAATCCTAGCGATCGGTTTCATCGGTTCAGCAGTTAGGACGTGAAGTGGTAACAGACTGAGACCTACCATTTACAATTCAAAATATTAGAATCGGATGATGAGATATTTGCTTTAATCTAATAACGAGATGTAATTCTTTTGTTTCTTCAATTTAAGGGCCCGGGTTACCCTCGAAATTTTCATACATTCTTAATACCAAAATCATTTTCTCATGCGAAAATATTTAAAATGTTTGAGTTACTTTTCAGCTTAAGATAGTAATTACCTAGGGTCCTGAACAAATTTTTTTTACAAAATATTTAAATACTAAAAAAAAAATTTTTGTGTTTAAATATTTTTTAGTAAATTTACTACTAGATATTTAAACACCAAAAAATAGACAAAAACACTAAAAAATATATAAATAAATAGTAAATTTACTACAAAATATTTAAACTTTAAAAAATATTTTTTATTATTTAAATATTTTGTAGTAAATTTACTATTTATTTATATATTTTTTTAGTGTTTTTGTCTATTTTTTGGTGTTTAAATATTTAGTAGTAAATTTACTAAAAAATATTTAAACACAATTTTTTTTTTTAGTATTTAAATATTTTGTAAAAAAAAATTGTTCAGGACCCTAGGTAATTACTATCTTAAGCTGAAAAATAACTCAAACATTTTAAATATTTTCGCATGAGAAAATGATTTTGGTATTAAGAATGTATGAAAATTTCGAGGGTAACCCGGACCCTTAAATCAATATGAAGTTCAAAATATTGCAACATTTTTTTTACATTAAAATGCTAGTATAATGTTGGTGATAATTTACTAATTTTGGTGATTAATTATTAATTTTGGTGACATTTACTTATATTGATGATAATTTACTAATTTTGGTGATCAATTATTAATTTTGGTGACATTTACTAATTTTGATTATTATTTAACATAAAAAGCTAGTATAATGTTGGTGATCACTTACTAATTTTGGTGATCATTTACTATTTTTTTTGCATAAATAGGATAGCAAGATGTTAAATATTTGGTTATCATTTTACATTAAAATGGTGATCTGTGTTTTGGTTGTTGTTTACTATTTTTGTCTGTGAAATGTTACTATTTCTGGTGATCACTTGATTATAAGCCTTATTTAATTGTACTGACCTTGTACTGCAGCTTATCGGATTCGTAGATGCATTTCTCTTCAGCCATCGTGTTACATATTATACCGAAGGCCTGTAAAATAAATAGTCAATTAATGTTACTTCATTTTTGGGTCTAAATCTTATTTTATAATTTTTTTGTGTTGGTATTTGGTAATTCATTTGCTCAACTATACGACTGGTGCAAAGTAATTTGTGGATATATAAGAAGTGCCTTAGTTATATCTTATATCTTTAAACGAGCACTTCTTGTATGTATATATATATATATATATATATATATATATATATATATATATATATATATATATATATATATATATATATATATATATATATATATATATATATATAAGAACCCTAATGAAATAAATAAAAAAGCTTTTCAAGAATATTATAAAAGATACAGGCTAGTCATAAAAAACACACAACGAGCACAAAACAATTACTATATACAAAAATCTAAAATAAAATCAAAGGCTGTTTGGAAGATAATAAATAATAATAAAACACAATTTATAAATGAAAACATAAAGGAAATAGATGATGACGGAGTTATTCTAAAAGACCCAAAGTGTATTGCTGATCGTTTTAACTATTACTTTGCTAAAGTAGGAAAACCCGAAAACGGCGATAATAATACAATAAATAATGATACAACACACATTTTAAATTCATGTTTTTTGTCGTTTACTACTACCGAAGAAGTAAATAAGATTATACTCTCGCTCAACAATACAAATAGTGTGGGGATAGATGGTATAAAAACGGAAATTTTAAAAGAAGCAGCACCTATTATCGGACCGGTATTAACTTATTTAATTAATTTAAGTATTGAAAACGGCATCTACCCTGACAGACTGAAACAGTCGGTCATCATTCCAATATTTAAAAAAGGATTAAGGAGTGATATACGATCGTACAGGCCAGTGGCTTTAATACCTACAATATCAAAAATATATGAGAAAGTTATATATAGTAGGCTATACCAGTTCATGGAAAAAAACCAAATTTTAATATCAGAGCAATATGGATTCAGAAAGAGTAAAAATATTAATGACGCTATTTATAACTTCTTAAATAAGGTATACAGCAGCCTGGATAGTCGAAATTGTGCTACAGCATTGTTTATGGACATGTCGAAAGCATTCGATCGAGTAGATCACAAACGCCTTCTACAAAAACTGTCCATGTACGGAATTAGGGGTATCGCGCTTAAACTAATTAAATCATATTTGTCTAACAGAAAACAAGTAACGCAAATAAGGAGATATTGTCCTTCAAACAGATGTGAACAGCAATATCTATCCGAGGCTCAGGAAACAGAATATGGTGTCCCCCAAGGGAGCATCTTAGGACCTCTCTTCTTTCTTATTTATATTAATGACCTCGTCAAATGTAAAGGTAAGAATATTATGACATTATTTGCTGATGATAGCACAATTTTATTTATAGAAAAACTCTTAAATGATATAGAATCAAATATTAAATCAACTATGGACAAAATTATTGAATGGCTACAAAGTAATAACTTAAAATTAAATTTTGATAAAACTAAAATAATGAATTTTAAACGTGTAGCAACTAATACAAAAACCAAATTTGACATTAACTACAATGGACATATTTTTAATGAAATTGACACAACAAAGTTTTTAGGAGTAGTAATTGATAACAAATTGACATGGAAACCACATTTAGAATATATAACTAAAAAAATTAATCAAAGTGCATACGCTCTATACAAACTTAGACCTAAAACAAATTTATCAACACTGTTAACAGCATATCATGGATATGTTTCATCTATTATAAGATACGGCATAATGTTCTGGGGCAACTCCTCTCATTGGTTAACGGTATTTAGGGCCCAAAAGAAATGCATCAGGGCTATTTGCAATATTGGTAAGAGGGATTCCTGTAAACCGAAGTTTATTGATTTAAATATATTAACATTACCATCAATGTATATTTATGAATGTGCTTTGTATGTTAGGAAAAATCTAGAGAAATACGAAACATGTTCCTCGGCTAGACATAAAGATAAACTACTAGTAATACAAGCTAAATCGGAACTTAAAAGAAAAAGTATCGTTTGTATGGCACCCAAAATTTACAATAAACTACCTAAGAATATAAAAAATATTGAGGAATTAAAACACTTTAAATATAAATTAAAGAACTATTTAATAAGTAAATGTTATTACACTTTAAAGGAATACTTAAACGAATAAGAGACAGAATCGTTCAGTTTGTGGAAGTTGACGAAGTTTTATATTAGGATTTAGGATGGAAGCGATACAAAGTTCATCGGGTCAGCTGATATTAGTGAAATGGGCCATTAATGTATTGATAATAATTATTATTGTTACCAACACCAGTGCATAAAAATTGGTAGACTAAATTTGATATATATGACTTATAATTTTGCACGCCATAAAGGCTAATTGTAGATAAGCACCAGGACATCTTTGTAACATCTTATGTAACCTACAATTTTGCAAAAATAAATGATTTGATTTGATTTGATTTGATTTGATATATATATATATATATATATATATATATATATATATATATATATATATATATATATATATATATATATATATATATATATATATATATATATAATCGTAGAGTGTAGACAAAGGTTAAGTACTTACCAATTTGCAAATGTATGCTGAAATCGCCACCTGCGCTATGTTGTACGCCAGTAAAATGTTTGTTATTTTAAATGGTGCTCTATCTTTCATTAGAGAGGGTCCGACTTTCAACACAAACGCCAGATAGGCAGAGAGAATGAGGAAGAATTGCGAGTTTGATCCAACGAGGAACCATTCATCTGCGTATGAAGCTGCAAGAGAAACCAAAGATTATGAATAAAGATCCCACCAAAAACATAAAATGTAAAAAGCGGCCAAGTGCGAGTTGGACTCGCCCATGAAGGGTTCCGCAGCAGCAATAAGGTTTATTTTTATGAAATTAAAATGTTTTTGATTTATTTTTATATTTCAGTCGTTTTAATGAAATTTAGATTAATATCTGTTGCCGCTATAACAACAAATACTAAAAATAAAATAAAATAAAATATATATTTAAGGGGGGCCTCCCATACAACAAACATGATTTTTTTGGCCTTTTTTGCCCTATATCAAAAATGGCAACAGGTAGGTACTTGAATTTTTCACAAAAACCTTAGTTATATGTGTACTTTAATATTTAATAATAATATTAAAATAAAATAAAACAATTAGGGGGGCTCCCATACAAAAAACACAATAATTTATGGCCTAATTTTGCTCTATAATGGTACGGAACCCTTCGTGCGCGATTCCGACTCGCACTTAGCCGATTCTTTCTTTAACACGAAAACTACTGATCCGATTTGCATACGGTTTTAACAGATATATTTGTCTTCTTCCAACTCAACATCTGGTGTATAAAAATCCCGATTCGAAAAAGGTCAGATTTTGTATCCAACGTTTTTCTTTAGTGGACTTACTTCATATTATTAACTGTGTTTTTAACATTTTCCCCCTACCCTCTTAGGGGACAAAAGAGGGGGTAAGATATTATGTATTAACTGATGAAGTAGAAATACTTTAAATGGCAAAAAAACGTTTGCCGGGACAGCTAGTATTATAATAAGAATCTTAAATATATTATGTATAGTAAAAAAAGTATTAAATAATATACTTCAGGTACTTAGCACGGGGCCAGACTGTAGTGGTGTGAAGCGTCCATAGATATTATTATAATAGCCCTATTGAAGGTTGAATTTATTACAAATAAGGCCCACTTGCGCCAATCTGGGTTAAAGTTAACTCTGAGTTAAACATCATGTCATCTCTATCACTGACTTGGTGAGTGACAGATATGACATGATGTTTAACTCAGAGTTAACTTTAACCCAGATCGGCGCAAGTGGGCCTATAGGTAGTTAAGTTTAAGCAATTCTAACACCAGCTGTCACATTTAGAGTGAGTTGCACCGGCTTAACCATAACAAAATGTGAAATGAACTGTCAAATCCCTAGCAAAAGTCGCCATATTTGACGATAACCTTAACCTTAACATAAACTACGCTTCTGGTGCAATTCACCCTCAATTTTCACATTTCCGTTAAAGAACTTACTGTCTTTGTATTCCCAAATGGGTTTTTCAGTGATAGTCGTTACGTTCTCCATCTTGCTGTATACTCCTGTTCGACTCAAACTAAGACCCTGCGCATCTTCTGTCCACCGAAATCATACTAAACCTAGTCACAAGTCAAGACGCTACACCTAAATATATTCCACTTGCCCACATTTTTCATTTACATTCATTATTCCATGATTTTCATTGCTGATTTTATAAGTAACGAATTAATTATTATCTTTACGTCAATCGAAGGTGCTGTCGTCGGATACATAATATATTTTCGTATAAATAAACAAATAGTACAAAGCCCGACTTAAAACAGCACCGAATAACTAATGAGATGTAAATCTTTAATAGTCTGGTTCACAAGTGCCATTTTTGACCGACTTTCAAAAGGAGGAGGTAATACGTTCGGCTGTATGTATTTTTTTATGTATGTTCAACGATTACTCAGCCGTTTGTGGTCCGATTTACAAAATTCTTTTTGTATTGTATAGGGTTTGACTCGAGTTTGGTACCATGTTCATAAAAGTGGTGACCTGATGATGGGATCCATGAGTAATTGAGGGAACTCCTCAAAATTTATATGGAAACATATAGTGATTTCGATTTTTTCTAAAGTATTTCAGGCATATATGTACTACTAAAAAGTAAGATTTTGCACCAGGATGTACCCTGGTTCCGAAGGTGCCCAACAGAATTTTTGAATCCTTATAGACACAAGTTCGAGGATTTTAGCTTTATTTAAACTACTCCAAGCAAAAGCCAATGAATTCTGCTGAACATAGGTTAAATTTTATTTTGAAAAAAAAAATAGGGTTTCGTAAGATATTTGGGTTTTTCGGACGCCAGGTGTAAAATCAACCAGAAAAGTTACTTATTTTGCGTACGCTGCCGAAACTATAAAAGATAGAACCATAAAATGTTCTAAGAAATTGTAGATCTTATAAATATCTACAAAAAAGTCCGCGACACACTATACTTATCTATGTCAAGTGAGGCACAATAACCATTTTTGTATATAAAAATCTTGATTTTTTTCTGGACTACATTCAAACTCATTTATTTTACTAATTCTTGTAATCCTTATCAAAATAAATTATTTCATCACTAAGTACAGTTTATGTAGATAATATTTGGTCTTTCAATGATTAAAATTGGACGTTTGGTTTTGAAATTATGGCGAAATTAAAATATTACGATAGTGGGCGTCACCAAGGCGCGGGTGCGCGTGCCGGAGGAAGACTATACTTTAACGGCAAAACAATGTTTGCCGGGACAGCTAGAACTGTAACTAAAAATGGGTAAAATTATTATTTTTTTACCAAAAAATTAAAACCGACTTCCAAGGTAAAAAAAAAGTATGTAATATTCTTAAAAATAATCTAAAAGGAATCAAATAATTCCTATTCCTTATTATAGTGCAGTCTTCAGACTTAGCCTAAACCTCAACTATTTCTGTACTCAAGAGATCCCAGTTGTAAAAATTAAAAAATGTTGATTTCTTACTTTTTTATGAACAATCTGTCACCTCTCACATCCAAACCGCTGTACCGATTTTGCTGAATTTTGGTACAGTCTAGTCCATTGATTTTCAAACTAGGGGGCGCGCCCCACTAGGGAGGCGCGAAGACATGATGAGGGGGGCGCGGGCGCCGGTGGCGGTTTTACTCCAAGCACAGAATATATATAATAGTACTGCTCCAAGTCCAGATGCCCGCGCATTCCCGCGACGTACGCGAATTGGAAATCTTGTCAAAAACATGCAAGCTCATCCGTCACATTGATTCTTCCTGAAGAGGGCGACTAACCCAAAAAATCAAACATTGTCCTTCTCAATAACTTAATAAATTTACATTTTAAAAATCCGCTAGGTCGGTTTCTCAATGATAGAATTTTTACAATGTGTTAAAATATTAACTGAGTTAAATGCACGGTTATGGCAATGTATGAAAAATTCGTGAAAATTAGATGCATCTTTTTTTTTACTATTTTTTTTATGATATCGTTTTTTTGCTCAGATCGGATTCTTGGAAATATAATGTAGTATTTAGTTTTAGAAAATGAAACAATTCGGAGCTTGATTTCAAGTATAACAAAGAATTATAAAATCGTCAATTTTGGGTTAGAAGTAAGTATGTAAAAACATATTTTTATAATGAAACATCTGAAAATGTATTTTTGGTCTTTATTATTTTATTTTACAATAGCTTGGCGAGCCCACTTGCTACTACTTTCTGGGCCCTGGGCCGAAGGGAGGCGTAAGCACTAAGCATGTTCATTAGGGAGGCGTGATACATATAAGTTTGGGAACCTCTGGTCTAGTCGGTCTTAAGTTTCACTAGTAAATTTTATGATTTACCTTGATTCAGAATTTTGCAGTTCGGTAACAAAATATTATTATACAGTAGATCAAAGACAATAAGTGCACAGTAAAAAACAATTTGTATTATTTATTATGATTTCTTTGAATTTTGTGACGATCTGTATGTCTGTCTGTAAAAATTGACGAACAAGGCGAACACTAGCGAGATGTTGAATAACAAATGTGTTGCCAGTGACTTAGGCAGCTTGCAGGGCGACGTCGTATACTCGAACAGTATGTAGGCTATCATCAGTGAAAACTGGATCTGCAAATAAAGAATTAGCATTATCACTCACTTTTTCTTCATGTAATATGTCCAAATCATCAAAAATATCCTCACCATCTGAATTTTCGTGATATACTTTTTCCACCACAGGTATTTTGATATGCTCGGGAATACTGACAGGGCGTAGTACGAGTACATGATCAGATGCACGGAGGAGTTCAGGAATCCGATCACTGTAATGGAAACGAAAGCCTCCTTGTAGGACAACAGGCCCCAGGAGTAGACGAAGACAGCGGAGTGGTGGTATACGTGCAGGAAGGAGACCTGGCGATCCTTCTTACGGAGTACGAAGAATATCGTGTCCAGAAGCTCCGTAAATTTTGCGAGGAAATACAGGTATAACGCATTGAAATACTGAAACAAGATCAATGATTAGTTGATTCTCAAAGCTGTTGTTTAATTTCTCTGATGCCTATGTTTAAGGTCTTCCAGAATTAACCTACCATGTACTGTAGATCCTTCGAATCATTTACACATTGCTCCTTCCTTGTCACGATGTTGTACAAGAGTCCAAATGCCTGAAAGGTTAACAATATTATTAAATAATGTCCTCACTTTTGTTGTTAGGAAAGTAACATTAGATCATTGTGATGGTGTTGTTGTTATGTGCTATTGTGAAAGGTAGGAATTTAAGGAACCATCCATGATCCACATTAAAAAAAATGCCAGGAAGTATTTCTTATTGTTTAAAAAGAGCTGTCGAAGACGAATGGCAGTGTGCGGAAAAACCAGTAATGGTTTATGATACACTGTATTAGATTAGTTTATGATTGTTTTTTTCTTTATAAGTAAATAAATAAATAAAAAAAAAATTTAGGAAGCAAGTATTTGATTAGTTTATCACTTATTAAACAGTTTTATGTTTTAGTGTAAATCATTTTTAATGTTTTTAAGTAGCGGCGATTCACATCTAGTGAGCCGACCACATTAAAATCATATAAAGTAGTTTTTTTTTCTAAACTAACCATAACAATATTAATGTAGGTATTATATCACTTTTTAAGTATAACATAATATACTCAAAAGAATTTAAAATAATTTACGCGTTTGGCCGTAATCGTCGTAATTATCTACTTTTGTTTCCTTTACTGTGATGTTTAAAGTCCAATATATTTCATTTAACTTTTTAATATCGACAATTACCATTTATGGAAATATTTACTACATACAAGGTGTAATAAAATTACGCGATAATACTTTAGGGTTGCCTTTATTGATTACGAGCAAAAAAAAATCAAAAAAAAAAAACAAGTTTGTTGTGTTGGAGGAGGTCTCAGAGTTTGAATTTTTATTTAATTTTATTTTTAGTATTGTTGTTATATAAGCGGCAACAGAAATACCTGCTACTACTAATCTGTGAAAATTTCAAAAGTCTGGAGACAAACAGACGGATAGACATCAAAGTCTCCGTAATAGGGTTCCGTTTTACCCTTTGGGTACTGAACCCTAAAAATATATTGAGATATTTTAAAGCAAAGGGTGCATACTTAAATTGTAACATTTGCTCTTTTTTGTTACTTGTCATAAAATTTGTAGCATTTTGAGGCTAGGTAGGTTATCTTTATTAAAAATCACAATAAGATGATCGATTATAAAATTAATAGTAAATAATCGGCCAAATGCGAGTCGAACTCGCGCACGAAGGGTTCCGTACCGTTATAGAGAAAAAAATAGGCCAAAAATTGTATTTTTTGTATGAGACCCCTTAATTTTTTTAATATTATTATCAATCGTTAAAGTACATAATTATATAATTAAGGATTTTGTAAAAATTTCAAGTGCGTACCTGTTGCCATGATGGATTACGAGCAAAAAAAGCCAAAAATCAAGTTTGTTGCATGGGTGCCCCCCTTAAATATTAATTTAATTTTGTTTTTAGTAATTGTTGTTATAGCAGCAACAGAAATACACAATCTGTAAAGATTTCAGAAGGCTAGCTATAGCCGTTCTTGAGATACAGCCTGGAGACAGACGGACAGACAGATGGACAGACAGATGGACAGACAGATGGACAGACAGATGGACAGACAGACGGACAGACAGACGGACAGTCAGACGGACAGACATCGAAGTCTCAGTAATAGGGTCCCGTTTTTTCCCTTTGGGTACGGAACCCTAAAAAAATATTTTCGGAGAAGTATAAAGGAACTTTTCGTTCAAACACCTTTGAACGTAACTGGGATGATATTATTATTGCTAGTAGCGATAACACGTTATAAATGTACATTCATATTGACCATACAAAAATTATCAAATTATATTTTTATGTCTCCTGTCCCGTTTAAATCTTGAAAATCGTACGTTTCTTGTATTACCTCCCCTTAAATTAGCGAAACTGTATTATTTCCATCGACACAGAAACAGGCGCAGGTATCATTGGATTCTGAACTCTAAATACAATTAATGTTATCATGTCTAATGGATATTGCTTTAGATATTCTACGTCTGATACTGTATCAATACAGCTCAGAGCCTTTAGTCAAGACGTTTTCTTTATCGCTTCTTTATAGAAACGCCGATCCAAATGTATGGAATGGACATAACGCGAGTTGAATGTCGACTTTGTTTTATCGAACGCTGATGTCAATTTCGGCGATTCTATAAAGAAACGACAAAGAAAACGTCTTGGCTTAAGGGCCAGTGTTTAGAAGAGAGAATACTTACCACGTGCAACAAATACACGGACCCTAGCACTTGCAGTATATTATACACCAGTATAATGGCAGTCAGCTGGAACGGTGGTCTGTTTTTCATCAGCCGTGGTCCGATCAGTAGAACGAATGCCAAGTACGAGGCAACGATGAGGGGAACCTGTGTAGTAGAACCCACCAGAAACCAATCCCTCGTGTCTACTGCAAATGGAAGAAAAATGTTTTGTAGCATTAAACGCCTTGATATCGGACGGAGATTGTAATTTAAAGGGATGAATATAAGAAATGAGGCAAGCTATAATAATTATATATTATGTTACCGTTAATGTGCGTAAACCAGTTAGACTGCAGATAAACAAGGTATTCTGCAGATTACCTGGGTGAGTCAGTTAAAGTGCAAATAATTTGTACTATTCTCATTAAATTACATAAATCAGGTACTTGTTTGGATTTAGCATATTATTTTGTTGTAGAGAATCATTTATTATAATTTTTTGGACATAAATAAAGAAATAAATTATAAAATTTTAGGTAAAATATTACTCCACTAATAAAACATAACAAATCGTACTAACTAGAAAAAAAAAATTAAAACAACAACAGACAGGTCGACAGCTTAGATCAAAGCTTTTAGGACTGTTACGAAGAAAGAGAATGCAAACTAAGTAGGTAAAGTACAAATAAAAGCTTTTATTATTTAAAAATTTCACACTTTAACGGATGGTATTAAGGAATCTGCAGATTACCTAGGTAATGTGTACATTAACGTATTCTGCATTCTAACGTTAACATATTATACAATTACTTGACTTTTCGTGCATAATCTACAGCGCATATTTTTCCGTACACTATCTTATACTATATTATTATACCCTATGTACAATTCGTTCACTGCGCGGGAACCATACATTTTTCCGTACATTCCGTATGGCCCTGCTTGGTTGTCAAAGTATCTCCACGCAAATTTATACTAAAGTTAGTTTAGCGATTAGACCGACAGAAACTCTCTCGCAGTCACAATTTTACAATTTTAATTTGGCAATTAATTTACAATTCAATAAAATCGGCCAAGTGCGAGTCGGACTCGCGCACGAAGGGTTCCGCAGTCCGCACCGTTATAGAGCAAAAATAGGCCGAAAATTGTATTTTTTGTACGGGAGCCCCCCCTTAAATTTTTATTTTATATAAATATTATTATTAATTATTAAATATATATTTAAGGCCTTTCTGAAAATATCAACTTGTGCCTACTTGTTGCCATTATTGACATCGAGCAAAAAAGGCCGAAAAAATCACGTTTGTTGTA
Source organism: Plebejus argus (assembly GCA_905404155.3). NCBI lineage: Eukaryota > Metazoa > Arthropoda > Insecta > Lepidoptera > Lycaenidae > Plebejus > Plebejus argus. The sequence goes on along the minus strand of FR989937.1, from coordinate 15,949,315 downwards.
TGGTTTAGTATTTGTTGCTATAGCGGCAACCGATATACACAATCTGTAAAAATTTCAGAAGTCTAGCTATAGCGGTTCTTGAGAAACAGCCTGGCGACAGACAGACAGACAGACAGACAGACAGACAGACAGACAGACGGACAGACGGACAGACGGACAGACAAAGAAGTCTTAGTAATAGGGTCCCGTTTTTACTCTTTGGGTACGGAACCCTAAAAAGGCGTACGCTGAAGGGACTTAATTAGTTTTAAGAGTTCTGAATCGATATTTATTATTTAAACATGATATTTAACAGATGCGCTCTTCTATTAATTAAGATTTAAGATTAAATAAGTAACTCCAATGATTATAACTAAAATTATTACTTAATTTCACATTAAATACTATGAATATTTGCCAAAAAAAATCAGGGTAAAACTTTACCATCTTTCTGTTCCCAGGGCAGTTTAGATCTATCTGCAGTTAAATTTTCCATTTTTAACTTCAACTCTTTAATGAACTTTAAATAAATAATTACGAATCGTGGTGCCTACTTCATGATTGCAAAGCAAAACTAATACTAAGGGTTCAACGCTAGACACAGTTTTAAAATGCTTGCATTTAACATTTTCAACTTAATTACTTTTAATTTCATGACTTATTCAACGAGCGAAGTTACAGGTGGCAAATAATCTACATAACTGCAAATAAAAGTTTTATATTAGCTATGGAAATTTCGGATTTTTGAAATAATACTAATAATAAGTTTATTGCCATTAGAAAACCAATTACATAACATTTTAAAGAACACATTATAAAATTATTATTACATAGAATATCATTGTTAGTTGCGCAGCCCCTACACTAAGAAATTCTTGTGCTGTAGGGGTTGCCTGCCAATTGACATAAAATATTATGAACACATATTATTATAAAAAGACACTGATCTGAATCCATACTGGCGCGTTGAAAGTAAATTATATTTTTCTAAGTAAGCTGCTAGTCTATTATTCATAATTTTTTCAAGAATTTTAGAGATTGATGAAGGGACAGATAGGTATGGGTCTGTAATTCTCGGGCAGGTTATTCGTAAATTAGCAGGTCGATGTTTGTCAGTGCGAATATCGACGTAAATAACATTAAAATAACATTCATATCAGCGCGCCTTGTACGGTGGTGGTTACGACGCTCGCCGCGTCCATGATAGGGCGAAATAGGAGAAAAAACCTTTTTACTTAGATAAAAAATATTATAACAAAACATAATTATTGTATCCAATCATTTCCCTGTAAAATTTTAATAGTAATCGAACTCTCCAAATTATTTTTGATTGAGTCCCTGTGTAGTGTAGTGATACATAATATGTTATATGTTAACCGTATATAAGCTGTAACCACTTAATTATTATGTCATAATAAAGCCAACTACTTAACCAGGCGCATCTTTCATTTCTCGTTAACACCATCGATTTATATGTATAAGTCTATGGTTAACACCCATCCTTACATGGCGACCCTGCCAGTAAGCGATCGGGTTCGCGCTGCATACCGATCGCCTTATAAGGACTAGAGTATTAATTTAAACAGTGTCTCTAAGTTGAAACAATGTGTTTGTTAATATTACTGACTATTAATAACCGCGATAGACGTCTCTTGGTGTTCGTGAAAACTAGTTTTGTGACAAAAAATGGGTAAGCAACAGTCAAAAGAAGAGACTGTTATTATCGCGCAAAACGCTAGCGGTGGTACCAACACTTCCTGGCTGGAGCAGATGCACCAGCATACCAGTACCATCACCTATATGCTGGGAGTGATATGCTTCGTATAACTGGCAATCGCAGTAATGTACTTCGCGATACGGTTTTATCGCAACTGTCATAGAAGCTGGATGCGAAAGGAAATTCACGAGCATAATTATCAAGGAGGACCAGGCGGGCGTGAGACTCGCATAGTGGAAAAGTGAAAGTGGATTTCGGTAAATATATAAGTAATATAAAGTGTGGTTCACTGTTGTAGCGGTACGGAAATATTGCATATAATGGACTTATTTAGAGGACTTTATATTTTAATTATGATAATTTACTGTTAATTTTACATTTATGGCAGAAAAGTTCGAAGAGTATTTTAATTCTTTGTCAAAAATAAAGACATATCTTGTAAAAATAGGCCCAAGACGACGTGAAGGCTCTATTTGTTTAAAAAAATATAACGAAGCTAACATAATTTTAGAAAACTTTGATATTGAGTTGTTGAATATAAGAAGTAATTTAGGAAAGTTTAGTGAAACTGAGATAATTTTAATTAATAAATTAACGGACCAGATTGAAAAGTTATTTGAGGATATTAAATTTTTGTGAAAACCTACAAAACAAGTTACCAAAATGGAATCTTTTAGTTTGAAAACGGCTGTGTCTTTACTTCCGATCATGGATGATACAGAAAATGTAACAAAACAGCTTATTTCTGCTATTGAGTTATATAGCTCACTACTCGATAAAGAATCTAAACCTACTCTCATTAATTTTATATTAAAAACCAGGTTATCTGAAAATGCGAAATTACGCCTAAATCAAAATTATGAAACGGTACAGCTCCTTGTTGATGATATGAAAAAATATTTAATTTCCAAAAAGTCTTTTACAGCTCTACAAGAACAATTGATGCGGTGTAAGCAAAATCAACGCGACATCGAGGATTACGGTAAGGAGATTGAGAATTTATTTGTTAACTTGACTATTTCGCAGGCCGATGGCGATACTAGTAAATATAATATTCTTAAGCCGTTGAACGAAAAAATGGCTATAAAGCGATTTGCAACCGGGTTACAAAACAAGCACATAAGTACTATAATTTCAGCGAAAAATTATGATAGTCTAAAGGATGCTATCCGTGACGCGGCTGACGAGCACACATCTATGTGCCCGAGGGATAGTATAATGAAATTGACAAACAGGGAATATTCTCGTAATAATGCCTCATATTCAACTGGAGGACAGGCGCCCTTGCGCAGCAGGTACCATAGCGGTTACCGTTACCGTGGCAAAATCGTTCGTAGAAAACTTTATTCTAAGATATGGTATACCGCGAGAAATCGCGACAGATAGAGGTTCAGAATTCATAGCATCAACAATGAGTGAAGTGTGTAAATTACTCGGTATCAAACAATTGTTTTCAACAGCATATCATCATGAATCTATAGGTGCGCTTGAAAATACACATAAAAATTTAAATGCGTATCTCCGTATTCAAACTAATAACAATCCTAGAGAATGAAGTACATGGGTTCCATATTGGTCGTTTAGCTATAATACTACTGTACATACATCTACGAAGTATACTCCATACGAATTGGTTTTTGGAAAACTGTGTAAATTACCTACTAATTTATGTCATTATGTCAGCAGATAAAGTGCCGAATAGGCTATTCACAACTTTTTTGACAGATTCTCCATACTTCATCTGTCAAGTTAATTGGTGGATAGCTTATCAGGCAGTGGTGAAACAGGCCATAATAGTCAGGCAAGCTTATAGAACAACATTTTTTTTGATTATTATCAAGCTAATTTTTTGTGAGTAGCTTCATTTTGATAAGACGAACAACATTTTTATCTGCGAAAAATCTTGAAAGTGGTAGCTGATAGAGATGGAAAATATTTCATACTTTGATATTTTGATGGGTCCTATGGATTGTTCTATTCGTAGGAAAATGTTACTCTTCAATTATTAAATAACTAATAACCTATCAATATATTTACTAAAAATCAGCTGGTTAGGGTTCCGTTTTAGGCTTCTGTAATCAACAAAACTTGGTTGATTATGGAAAATTACTCTTCAGTAATTTTCTTCCAATAAAAACTAAAATTGCATTGGTTCGTACATTACTTAAATGCCAATATTGGATTATGCAGATATTATCTGCCTCATCGATATTACGGAAGAACTTTTAGATAAACTCGAGAGACTGCAGAATTTTTGCATCAGATTTGTCTATGGCCTGCGGAAATATGATCATGTCACAGAATTTCGCAGAAAACTTCGCTGGCTTCTTATCCGCTTGCGTCGAGATTGTCAGGTCCTCTCCCTTTTGTACAGCATCCTGTTTGTCATATCCTCTCCTTCCTACCTTAAAAACCACTTTAAATTCTTGCATGACACTCACTAATTAACATTACGCTCTTCAAGCAATCTCACTCTCGAGATCCCTCTGCACTCTACTTCCTTATACAACGTGAAATTTTAGTGGTTGTTTTCCCGCAGCAGAACGATTTACCTATAGTAGTACTATCGAACCATGCATGTTATTTTTTGAAAATACAAAATATTTTTTATGACTTACTATGGAAACTTTATGCCGATAGGCGCGAGTTACTATGGACCCGACCGAATTTTTTTTTTGATTTGAATAAAAAAAAACTTTACAAATCTATTGTACTACTAAGATAGAATCATTTTACTGCGGGAAAACAACCATTAAAATTTCACACTGTATTTCATCTTTTGCTGTGCGTGCTGCTACTCTTTGGAACTCTTTGCCTCTCGATATTCGTCAAGCCGGTTCGATAAATATTTTTAAACGAAAACTTAAATTTTATTTCCATAATAATAATTATGCCCTAATATAATTATAAAAATAATAATAATTATGCCCTAATTAATTTTTGATAAATCGACACTTTTTCATCAACATAGTTAACTGCCACTTATCCATACTTGCAATACTCTATAACTGTTAAGAGTGAGTTGCATCAACCTACTTTAACTATAACTGTAACTTTAACCATAACAAAATGTGAAATGAACTGTCAAATCCCTAGCAAAAGTCGCCATATTTGACGATAACCTTAACTTTGATTACGCTTCTGGTGCAATTCACCCTTAGTGTTCACGCTTTAAACGCTTAACCAATTTTGATGAAAATTGGTCTGGAGATACATTTATCCCTGAAAAAGACTCAATGAGAGTTTATCCCTAAAATTACCTTTTTTACTTATATTAATAATTCGGTAAACGAATGTCGGTCCACTCAACATTACAACATTAGTATTTCTAGAGCTATTATAATAAAATGATAAGTAAGACGTCTTTAAATGGGCATAAAACAGTTGATCACAAAAAGCCCAGGTCTTATGTAACAGTTCCGGTTTGTTGTTCCCGTCGGTGCAGGCCTATATACTTACTATATAGCCAGGGGTTGGCAACATTTTAGCTAGCTAATACATAAAGCTGTTAGACTGAAAACTATTCGTTGGTATTATAATCTTCATAATTTATATACAAAAATAATCTGTAAATTCATTCATGCTAGCAAATGTCTAGAAAAATTCAAATAAATGATCAGGCATGATCTCATGATAATTCTATTTGCCATTAAATGCCAGTTTTTTGGATATTAATGAAAACAGCAAAGCTCAACATAATTCAGACTGTTTTAAAATAATTACTAAACTATATTTTGATACTGCAACGTTTCTAGTAGGATGTTTGATAAATAAATAAGGGGTTTTCCAATAAGAACTTGACAACTTTTTTTCAAAATAAAATCAAAACTATTTGAGATATTTCAAAAATTTTAGTATCGAAATAAGTGCAATGAAAACATTTTTGAATGGATCTCGACCTCGCTTATATGGTCATCGCAGGCCCGTTTGCAGCGATGATTCAGTGAACCCAATTTTCTATGACTCGGCTACACATTTCGGCTATTTCGCGTTAAATTTTGGCTCTGAGCTCTTCCAACGGCGTCGGCTTATCCAACGACTTGACGGAGCCCCAAAAAAAATCTTGAGGCGTTAAATCGCACGAACGAGGCGGTTTATCGACTGTTCCGTTTTTTGAGATAACGCGACGCTCATTAAACTTGCTCTTCAATAAATCGATTGTAACGTGTGATGTGTGGCTTGTGGCGCCGTCCTATGATCATGCTGTCCAAGTCCACATAATATCTTCCAATTCGGGCCAAAATAATCCATAATCATGGCCAATCTGCCTGTTTATTAGGGCGAGAATTACGATTGAAAATCGGAACGACCACCGATTAGGAATTTCTGTAGTAATTTTTTAAGATTTGCAGACGTTGTTAGTTCGTGTACTTCACCATAATGAAAATGTTATGTATGTTGAGTAAACTGAGAGTGACAGTTCGATGTTAAGTGCAAGGGTGCGACCACGAACTAAATTTAAAATTGTCATGTCCCTATTTGGAAACCCTTTATAATACTATTAATAACGAGTAATTGCCGTTAGATGAACGAAGCTCTGAAAATGACTGAAAAATAATTTCATAAAATATTTTTATAATTGAAAAGTAGAGTGGTAGAAATCTGTGAATTTCCTATGTGTAAACTTTGAAGGCTAGATTAGTTTAGGTAAAACAAGACATATTTTTGTAGTTACTGTCAAGGCAGTTTATATTATATTACTAGCTATTTGACCGAGCTTTGCTCGGTATTCGATAAAACACGAATAAAATGACATTTTCCAAAAATGACTCCTAGCTAGATCGATTTATCGCCCCCGAAACCCCCTATATTATACTAAATTTCATGAAAATCGTTGGAGCCGATTCCGAGATTCCAACTATATGTACAGATTATATTTAATATTTTATATACAAGAATTGCACGTTTAAAGTATAAGATAATTTTTGTACATACATCTATTGTCAAACAATGTAACTAGACAACATCTAAAACTAACCCAGTGTTTTATAGCTATTTTATTACAAAATAGATAAAATTCAGTATTTTCCTGTGAACTATCTGCTAGACAAAAGTTTGCCAACCCCTGTGTAGTTCAAGTCGGTTCAGTCAACCCTCACCGCTCAGTGCAACTGCAGCCACACACAAGGTAGGATATGTCTTGTTCTAGCCTAGATTCTAGACTTTTCTCGTAATGAAAATACTAGACGTTGACTTGTTTCGGAGATATTTTTAAAGTTTTTCGATTTTAGAGCCTAAAATATGATTTATAATACAGATGTTCAGAAGTTTTATTTGATCGAAAGATTTAGTGATCTTGTTTGATAGCCAATTTTCCGTTTCTTGAATTTGTAGTTTATCTTTTTTTTTGCTTTTTATAATATTATACTTCGTTGCTGCATCCTATGAGATTTAATAAACCTGTAGTCCGAATTTTGTGGTACTGCATCATCACACGCCATTTAGATATTATTTATTTAATTTAAAACTGAAAAAAGACAATCAATTGGTTTTATAGTACTTCCGCCTTGCTTTCCTAGATGGCGGTGTTAGTTCGTCCGTCATTCGTTTTTCGTGTGCGGCATCGTCAACACGTTATCCTTTTTAAATTAATTTCTACAGTGTTAAAGTGTTATAATTAGTGTAAATCGCCGAATAATATTGGAAAAAGGAAGAATAAGGATGATTACGAACATATTCGCCGCAAAATACGGCGATTGGAAGTAAAATTACGCTGCAACAAAGGAAAAGGTACCAAACTACCCGCATTAATTTTTAAAAATATTATGAATTTTTTCTTTGTTCTCAGCTGGCATGGTAACGATACGTTAAAAAAGGACTATCTTAAGGGTTAATACGTGATATTAACTAGATAGTCAACCTTTTGTACCTTAATGGGGTAATACGCGATATTATCCAGGTTACAAACTGAGTCGTGATGATACGTGATATCATCCTGAAAGCAACTTTATGCTTTTGCTTATTCACACCGGACAAGATCCGAGTCATCAGCGTCTTCCTCCCGGGAAGGCCGCTGCGATAACGAGCACTCATCCGACGACAAAAGGCGCGATGAAGACATCGACGCGCGGGAGGCTCAATCTTGCTGTGGAACTCCACAATCTTTAGCCGACGTCAAAGACGTGGATTATATGGAGTCGGCTGCGCCTGCACCGGCGTCGCCGCAGGCCGCACCGCCGACATCAGCGCCGCTGAGCCAACCAGAAGCCACCGTACCAGTAGATCCTAACCAAGAATCTACTCCCAGGTTACCACTTGAAATACTAAATATTCTTGGCAAGGCCAATAAAACAGAGAAAGCCCTAGGCGAACGCATTCCCACCGAACTCTCTGAACGTTGGGGTAAAATCTTGGTCGATGGTTTGGCTAAGGAATACAAGGAGTCGCTTGTGGCGAAGCCCGCCCGCACGAGCCGCAGCCGTCGACACGTCGGCGAGGAGGGCCCAGCAGCCCCCGCGCCGCGGCTGCCCCTACGCGAGCGCCAGACCGAGCAACGACAGGAGACGCCGCTACTAGAGGTACCTCACGCTGGCCGCATCCAATTCTTTTTACGCAATTGGCTTCTAATAACCTCCGACAGCACGGTGCAGTGCTGTCTTATGCTAAAGGATATTATAAAATACCCTTCTGCATTGAGTTATAAGTCCCTTCTGTAAGCCACCTTACCAACGTGTGGAACCAAGTAATCCACCTTTTACAAAGAGTCAGATGAGCAAAGCAATAAGTGAACTCAAACAATTAGGTGCTATTTCAGTATGTAATGAAAATTTGCCAGACCAATTTATTTCATACATTTTTCTTACACCGAAAAGTATCGGTGGGTTAAGATTTATATTCAACTCAAAATTACTTAAATACATTTCTAATGTGCACGTAATCAACTTTTAAAATGGAAGATATTCGCACTGCTATAAAATTGGTCTTTTCAAATGCCTATATTCCTCATATCTCAATCTCAAAATATCTCAATCGATCTCAAGGAATTGCTTGTGCGGTGTGCCGATTCATACATTACATAAATTTATTATTATTATTTTTTGAGATTTCGATTTCATGATAATCTTTGTGAATTTAACTGCCTTCCTGTACGGCTTAAGTTCTGTGCCATTTATATTTGTAAAGCTTCAAAAGCCTCTTTTTATGTGGTCAAGAAAGCAGGGCCATCTAGTGGTCGAAATTCGAATCGAAATCTAAAGATTATGCTACTATATTATATATTAAGGTCAAAATTGAAACAATTAGGTTTTATTATCAACTTTGAGAAAACTAGTATGACGCCTTCACAACTTTGTAGATTTATTGGCTTTGACCAATGATATTATATTAGCTTTGACATAATATTAAATACTCAAGTCATGCAGTTACTCCAGAAATTTTCTAACTAGCCAACGAAATCCATAACAAAGCGCGATTTCGCGAAGTTCATTGGCACTTTAATTTCAGCATGACCAGCAATAGCATACAGCCGTGTAGTTGTATATTCTTGGATACAACTGGCCGCGTACTAAATACTTTGAACGAGAAGTTTTTAGCTTCACAAAAATGTAATAATAATTTTGATTCCATCATGCCTGTAAAACCACAAAAAATGTGTACCACCAGTTGGTGGTGCAATATTGTTTTTAATAGAATAAAGTAAGCTTTTTAATAGAATAAACACAAGTTTATACGAGCTGGAGATCTTCACAGACTCGTCACTCACCGGCTGGGGCGCCGCGTGCGACGGAGTAGTAACTAGATGCCATTGGTCTGCGGATGAAGCTCGCCATCATATCAATTATCTCGAATTATTGGCTGCCTAGGGATTGAAATCATTTTTCATTTCATCGTTGTGATAATATTTTAAATGTCTTACTAAGAATAAATAATACTACTGCCATAATTATATTATCTTATATTATATTAATATTATAATGTGAAGTATTCAATTTCATCATCTCAATGAAATCGCGAGAGATATATGGCAGTAGTGCGAGAAACAACGCATATAATTTATTTGCTTCTTATTTATATAAAAACACAGATGCTGACCAGGCGTCTAGGTACGTAACGTAACGATAGGAACTTACTAAAGATCTTATTGAGCTTCGGTCAACCTGACAACCTGATGGCTGATACCGTACTTACTCGCGTTGTGCTTTAATAATAAGTGCTATATTATTATCTGCTAAGATATTATGTCTCTTGGAAACAAGACCCAGGTGCCTTCATCATCCTTGCTTTTACAATTTCATGGCACGATTATTTTTTCTATGCCTTTCCGCCATTCGCGCTCATACTGTCTTAGGAAAATTATAGAAGAGGAAGCGACTGGTAAATTAGTCGTTCCGTACTGGCCGTCGTGTCTCGGCCGTGTTTTCCACTGTTTTGATCGCTTCTCAAATCTGACGAGATTTTTTTTAGGCCAGATAAAACCTTCTGGCGTGCGCAGTATTGTGCGGAAAGTCTACCTAAGACGCTGAATACCGGAGATGTCTATTGACAATTTCATACTAAAACCGTTATCGGGAGATACAATTAATCAGTATGATACAGGATTAAAACAAATTGGTTTAATTTTTGTCAAATTAATAATATTGATTTGTTTTAAGGATCCGTAGCTGATATAATATTATTACGAATTCTTAAATTTTAACAGAAAAACTTAATGAAAAAGCAAGTTGCGGAATGTTAAATTGTTATAGGTCTAGACTCTAGTTTGTCTCTAATCATTATTAATAATCATTGCGAGTTTCTTACGCCGGTTCTTCTCGCCGGGCTAGTTCCCGAACCGGTGGTAGGCACCAGTAGTATCAACGTTCTGAAAGCATTTTTTTAAAATCTATTCAGAAATAAAACAATTTTTATTTTATTTATTTTATTGGTAAATCCCGTTGCAATAACGATCCTAAGATTTTTTAAAGGAGTTTTTAGGAGTAAGCCCAGCTTCCTAAAGTATTCATTTTTAAGGGAACCTTATAAACTTTTGGAGTACGTATCTAAATTTTATCCGTAAGATTCTATACTTATTATCATTAGAAATTTTATAAAAAAAAAAAAAAAAAGGTAACTCTCATTCTAATATTATAATAATTATATTAGGTATATAATAATTCAACTCGTTGTCGACGGGACAACGGGTGCAGACGTTATCACTCATAAGAACAGAAGACGTTCATTCCGAAAATTCACGTATCGTAATCACTATCAATAATTATTCATCAAGCCCCAGCTAAAGCTTTATCTGTGTACCTAGATAAGACAAAAGAGCTGAGAAATGGCCCAGCTACTGATAAGCTCATTTTAACAACTAGAAAGCCTTTTCATAATGCCAGTTCCCAATCTATAAGTCGCTGGATAAAGAGTGTCCTCAAGGACAGTGGCATAGAGATTGGCGTTTATTCAGCGCACAGCACGCGACACGCCTCCACGTCGGCGGCGCGCCGCGCGGGAGTCTCCGTCGACATCATCAAGCGATGCGCTGGCTGGGCCGGCTCATCACTTTGTTTTGCTAAGTTTTATAACTTACCTTTACCAGATTTAGCACAAGACAGAGCTTTCGCAGAAGCTATTTTTAATGTAAATTCTGATTCATAGCATATCCAAACTAATTAAGTAGTATTATTATTTAGAAGTACAATACTTTATTAAATAAAAATTGTTATCATGTCTATAATGTTATACCTATCATTTTAAATTCCGTAATTAATTAACTTAATGTAATTAATCTGGTATTTTATCATTCCGCAATTACGCGCTGAACATCTACAGGTTTATTAAATCTCATAGGATGCAGCAACGAAGTATAATTTGTGGTTAATTGAACTTACCTTAAGTGAACTTCAACCAAAATTATACGAGTTGCTGCATCCGTAGAGATTTAAAATCCCACCCCACCCACTTCTCTTAGTTTGTTGCCCCTATTCTTTACTTGCGGAATGATAAAATGTTATGAATTATCCTCTCTAAAAAGAATGACGGACGAACTAACACCGCCATCTAGGAAAGCAAGGCGGAAGTACTATAAAACCAATTGATTGTCTTTTTTCAGTTTTAAATTAAATAAATAATATCTAAATGGCGTGTGATGATGCAGTACCACAAAATTCGGACTACAGGTTTATTAAATCTCTACGGATGCAGCAACTCGTATAATTTTGGTTGAAGTTCACTTAAGGTAAGTTCAATTAACCACAAATTATCTAAGGTTTGGTCCTGTGATAGACGAAAAAGTTGATGTTATTTTCATTAAAGGCATAAATTACATGTCTATAACTTAAAAATATTATTACTTTAGATTTAAGTTTATTTTTCTACCTCTTATTGACACTATTTGAACCTACGGGGTTGCGCGACTAACCCAAAATTTTCGATTTTATAATTCATTTTTATACTCGAAACTAAGCATCGAATTGTTTCATTTTCTTAAATTACATGGAAATAACTACATTATATTTCCAAGAATCCGATCTTAGCAAAACCACGATAATATCTTAAAATTTTCTCCATAGAAAAAAAAAATCACAAAGATGTATCTAATTTTCACGAATTTTTCATTTACTAGAGATCTCCCAATGGTCGAAATTCGTCGTTAGTTTCAATAACATTAGGACTACTACCTATATTTCAATATCCGACACAAATTAATGTAAATAATATAAATCAAATCAAAACGTAGCGTGGCTAATGGATATAACTGATAACCTGTGATTTACAAATCACACAGAATTAATAAAACCAAAGTCTTTATTATAAGAGCCTTACAAGGGTAAGAAGCCATCAGCCAGGCCACCTTACATGGATGAGAAATTTATCTGGTCATTTATCGTCGACTGATTGAAATATTTAAATGCCACTGGTTATCAGGACAATATTTTCCAAAAGTATATTTATTTATGACCATTTATAAAGTATATTTTGAAACGATTTATTCCAATGAGCTTTTTGGTATTTAAATGGTAATATTAGGAGGTCTCGTAGTTGGTCTAAATACCACTAAGATAATTAATTACTTTAAATGTTTTTTCAGATGCAGTGCTTCATTTGCGTCGCTTACCTGATGATAATCTGCACGGCGCATCCACCGTCAGACCGCAAGGTCTCAAAGCCCTACCAGAGGAGATCCCTCTTCCACGACGTCATCGAGTCCATCCGACTCCGGTCCAGGCTCCCGGAGAACCTCGACCAGAATGACGACAACAGTCTTGAACCACACTTCGAGAACTACGGCTTCCAGAACGAACTGCTCCATCTACCTAGCGACTCCAACTTCACTCCCCGAAGAAACGACCGAATAGAAATGCCTCCCCTCAAATATCGCTTTCCGAAGAACCTCAAAACAAACGAAAGCAAGGATGACGCAGCGCAAGAGGAGATAGTGTTATACGTCAACACACCCAGCGACATTAACGACGCAAAACCGTCCACGCAGAAACCAAAAAAGCAGAGACCAAAACCGAAACCGACCAACAATAGAGTAGCGACAAAGAATAAGGACGAGGAAAGCACGGAACCTCCTCTAGTCGAAGACAGACCAATCAGCAACACCATGTCAGGCCAGAGCCAAATCGGGAACCGCGACTCACAAACGGTAGTCAAACCTACAGTCATAGTCAACTTTAGAGGATCAGTCAACCACAGGGAAAGCGAGATAAGATTAGAGAGGAGGAAAAACGAGAATATAACGAAGACAGTTCTACCTCAGAACATATTTAACATCAACCAGGAGATAAAGTTGGACAAGATGGATGAGATGGGTAGTACCGGAGGTGCGGGTAAAGCAGGCACGTCGGGCAAGATAAAACAGCACATCAGTTTTGTCCCTCAGAGGCAGACGAAGGCAGATCCGAGAGCTGACGAGGACATGCTCATGTGTGAGACGGGATGGCAGAACAAAAATGGCGCCAGTCGCAAGCAGGACACTGTGCAAATACTATTCTCTCTCAAATAATTCAATGTGATTTTTAAATCTTAAGTTTTGCTTTAAGATACTTTTATTAAACTTTCTTAGATAATTATCTCTATGTAGGCTCAAAAAGAACACAATATGCTCTAAATGCTTTAATTTTACATTGTTTAATTTAGTGTAGTTATAATACCTTCTATCGTATTTTATTATAGCTTTAAATATCTCTAAGCATATAGATTTAAAAATATTTTCGAAATGAGTTTTGTAAGTTTATATAAACTTATTAAAGTTTGCATAGTGTTTTTATTCTAAAACTTTTTAACTTTAGAAAATATAATTACACCTAGGACCTACACAGAACGGCTCAATAGTCATTTGAGGTACCTAAACCACTATTTACATCTATATTTTAAAACGTAGTGTTTTAAAATATAGATGTGCTATTGGAATAATATGAGCAACACAATTCCAAAAATTATTATTAACATTCTAATACGAAAGCAAATAGAAGGTAAAACAAAAGGGTTTTCTGAGAATTGAGGTCTTGTCACGTATTTTAAAGTAAATTATTTGTTTATTTATTTAATATGGTAAAATATAACGGCATATTTGTTGACTTATTCGAATTTTAAGGTTTACCAAATAGGTCATGTGAAAAAATATAAATTTGCATGTAAACTGAATATGGTTTTAGATATGAGTCACACGACGGCCTATTTGAATGCATCTAGGGTAATAAATGAACTTAAGAAAATAACAAAATGATATATTCATTTTGTCATCACCTGCGACTTTCACATACTTTTACCATTACCACGGAAACTCGAAATCAAAACATGAAGGTGGAGCTGGATTCGGATCACTTCGGTCTCAGGCCTCGCCCGTAAGATGGCATGTAAAAGTCGCGTGTAAGTAAGATAATATATTATACTGTGATTAAAGTCACATAATATTATAAGGTTATATGAGAATCGGGCATCTGTTTATGTTAACATTACTAATAAGTACTAGTGTTTTTTTTTTCACAATTTAAGGTCGTATATGGGCTATTCGCATAATATATCCTTTGTTATCTCTAATCGTAAAAGGTTTTCGCACCAAGTGTTGGGACATCAATTCTTTAATTTTCATCGTGTAAAGCTCTATCGTTGCTTACTCACTAGATTGACGACCTATAGTTTCGTCTTATTCATGCGATGAATTCAACATAATTTAGAAATTGGGACGCTGAGTTCGAGTGTATTCTTGAGTAACTTATACTGGAAATAAAATAAAAATATGATGTTAATTTGGCGAGTATTGGTCATCAACATACCAGTTGGTATTGTACGTTCAGTGAAAGTGAGATAAATTCGAGTCGAGAACCCACGGTAGTGGTAGTGGGCAGACGTGGGCAAAAAGCTGTGTGGAGCCGGCGACGGGCGAGCGCCAAACCTGCGGTGACCACGGCGGCAGGCGCTCGTTATTGGAAGTTCAAAGTTGCTCAGCAAAAATGGCTAAACTATTTGTTTACGCGGTAAGTGTTTACAATTGTTTTATTTGAGGTTTAAGGTATATCATTTAGTGCCCTCTTCATAACGAAGTTCGGCGGTCAGCTGGTTGAATTGCTTCCGGTCTTGGGCTAATTTCTTTAATTGTGGGTAGCTACATCTGGTCCATTCTTTTATGTCATCTATCCACTTTCTTCTAGGTCTACCAGGTGGTCTCTTTCCCGGAAATCTACCCTCTATGATCAACCGTATAAATTCATATTGGGACCCTAAGGTATAGCTTTTAGGTTAAGGTGTAGCTTTAAGGTATAGCTTGTTAAGAATTCAATGAAAGGGAGAGCTCACTTATAATAATTAATTTAATTAATTTCAAGTGTTGGTATTTAGAGAAACCCCTGAGGCTAGTAGGGACTAAAGATAGAGAATCATAGGGGTAGACTATAATTGAAGGTATTCCCAGTTAATTCTGCTTTATTCATGCAAATATAGGTTCCAAATTATTTAATAAAATCTCATAGAGATGTTTGACTGTTCGAGTTGTGATTCTTGTTTGAAAGCTTGTATATTACGGTTATAAAACTGATTTTAATTAAGTTTGACTCAGAGACGTTACTAGTTTGAATATTAATTGATGGCAAAGTGTACAATTCCCTTGGGATATACTTTCGCAGCCACCGCGATTTTGCAGAAAATTTAACGACCGGAAGTGTGCCTTAGTACAACTACTAATTATCCATAGAATAACCCACTTTCATATAGATAGAGTAATTAGATTTACCGATGTAAAAGAAAGTCAATAGCTACTTTATCATGTACATTACTATTTTTGGCTCTTTAATGGTCTAGTTATTTCGTTAATTGAACAATGGAACTATTTCAACCTACCTGTCTACTTAATTAAAGCAATTACAGATCTATGATATTAATATTTATATTCTTCCAGTTGTAAAGAACGAAAATATAGAGGCAAAATCCGCTTAGCTCGCATCTCCCACTTAAATATTCCTACGGGAACAGTTTCTGGTGGGAAAAGTAGCCCATGTCACCTAGAGCTCTATCGTTAGTATTTTTTGCGGTATGGTAATACTTAATTATTATTGATCTTCTTCTAGCTATGGATCTATGTATCAAGAACCGTATTTATCTCAGGATAAAACAATTGTCATGTCATTTCTCGAGACCCATACACACCCATACACATATTATAATCTCTATACTATAATTCATCAAAATTGGTTTATCGGTTTAATCGCAACGGTTCGATGTAATAAATAGAAAGACAGAGACTCCTTTGTGATTAAAATATTAGTAGGTATTCATTCTTTAGTGATGTAGTACATAATGGAAACAACATTCACAAAGGAATCCAGTCTCAAAAAATATTATGTTCCAAGTTTGGACTGTCTTGGAAATACATATTATGTACATTGTACATGTAATATATTGACGAATTTGCATAATATTTAGGAGCGATCGGTAATCGGTATTGTCCTCTCGCTTATGTAAATTAAGTATATTGAGAGGTATTGTTGAAATGTTACAGATTCTGACAGTTATTCATCATCATCAGTTTTTTTATAGTCGTTTAACTATTCTATAATGTTTTTGATTTGTATGAAATATAATATCAATAGCTGATAATATTGACGACATTATAATAATATAGATGAGTGAATTCTCGAGTATTTTGGTATTTATGGCAATTTATCCATGTTTACGGCGTTTTCGGCAATCATGCATTGATTGCCGAAAACGCCGTAAACATGGATAAATTTTTTTGGCCATAAATCTTGTCTTTAGTCTGTTGAGATCTAGTAATTAGGCGATTTTATCAAAATCTTCACATACTGGGCCTATAACCGGGCTATAAGTGTACCAGTTTCCGTCCGTATTACTTGCCAATAACTAATAAGTTAAGTAATAAGGTTAATGTCAAGGAGTCTTCTTTATTTATGAACATAAGCGACTCTACATTGTAATATTATATTGAAGTCTCCGCCTCTCCTGGCTTCAAAAATTCCTATTTGATATAATTATAATGGATAAGTAATACAATATTATATTAAAATAAATAACCACAATAAAGCTTTTGTAAGCTTTTAATAAGGATTTTTTGTGATTGAACTAGTTTAATCATCCCTTAAAAAATTAATTATTCTGTTTAAAAAAAATCATAACTACTTTACATATTGTTTTCCATAATCGTTATGTGCATACCGCGTACATTCTCCGTAGTGCCTCTTCATTCTACAGCCTCATCAGAAGATTCAGGGCATGCTGTGTAGTGTGTAGGCTGTCTGCCAACAAGAATTATTATATTATGTTGCTTTTAATATGTGCATTTTATATACAATCATAGAGTATACAGCTATTTTTCCTAAATAATATCCATACTTATATTATTATATTCTAGATGCGAAAGTGTGTCTGTCTGTCCGTTTGTCTGTCCGTCTGTCTGCCTGTCTGTCTGTTACCTCTTTAATCCCAAACCTCTGAACCGATTTTGCGGAAATTTAGTATGGAGATACTTTAAGTCCCGGAAAAGGACATAAGATACTTTTTATTCCGGAAAAATGTACGGTTCCCGCGCGATAAACGAATTTTGGAACAACGGAGTTGCGGGCGCCATCTAGTAATATATAAAATAGGGAGCACACAAATTGATTTCAATGCATTATAATATTGCAAATCTTTGACCATATATATATTGCTTTTATCGATAATAATGAATTATACCGTCTGAGCATCAATATTAATTGATAGTTTTAGTATCGTGAAATTGATTTTTGATAGGTATTAATAATTAAGTGCATACAAATGCATAAAACGTCTAGATTTCCTTATAATATTCAATTCTGAAATGATTTCGATATTATTGCTGCCGCGGAATATTGATATCTTTTGCTTTTTTGGCCATATTTTAATATAAAACCAAGACGATCCATGCGTCGGATGAACTTGTAAAAGTTGGCTCCTGTGCCTAATCTTCCGCTGGTAACGTTTAATTTATCCAAAAGTAATGGAACAGAGTATACTCGTGTATTGCACGCACACTTGGGCATCAAAACATAGCTCAATGAAACCGGCCACCGACACCAAAATCGTGACAGCTGTTATAACTAAAAGCTTACCGCAATTTCATCAATTGCGTTATTTTAGGGTTAACAATATAAAATATGAATATTTTCATCACGATTTCATACTTAACCTTTGCTCTGTTGTATTATATTTGTATATTATGTTCATTACCAGTCTATACATACAGCGGTATACCGTATTACAAATATTGGCGCTGGACAGTGAACTAAGAAGGTTTTTGACCTTACTCGAAAATTCACGACACCAAAACAGGCTTATAAACCAAAGCTAATAAATAGTTCTTACTTTTTAATTAAGATCCATACTAATATTAAAAATGCGAAAGTGTGCCTGTCTGTTGCCTCTTCACGCTCAAACCGAAGAACCGATTTGCTAAAATTTTGCATGGAGATACTTTGAATGCCGAGAAAGGACATAATATTATCAGGATTTTAAAATATAGATGTGCTATTGGAATAATATGAGCAACACAATTCCAAAAATTATTATTAACATTCTAATACGAAAGCAAATAGAAGGTAAAACAAAAGGGTTTTCTGAGAATTGAGGTCTTGTCACGTATTTTAAAGTAAATTATTTGTTTATTTATTTAATATGGTAAAATATAACGGCATATTTGTTGACTTATTCGAATTTTAAGGTTTACCAAATAGGTCATGTGAAAAAATATAAATTTGCATGTAAACTGAATATGGTTTTAGATATGAGTCACACGACGGCCTATTTGAATGCATCTAGGGTAATAAATGAACTTAAGAAAATAACAAAATGATATATTCATTTTGTCATCACCTGCGACTTTCACATACTTTTACCATTACCACGGAAACTCGAAATCAAAACATGAAGGTGGAGCTGGATTCGGATCACTTCGGTCTCAGGCCTCGCCCGTAAGATGGCATGTAAAAGTCGCGTGTAAGTAAGATAATATATTATACTGTGATTAAAGTCACATAATATTATAAGGTTATATGAGAATCGGGCATCTGTTTATGTTAACATTACTAATAAGTACTAGTGTTTTTTTTTTCACAATTTAAGGTCGTATATGGGCTATTCGCATAATATATCCTTTGTTATCTCTAATCGTAAAAGGTTTTCGCACCAAGTGTTGGGACATCAATTCTTTAATTTTCATCGTGTAAAGCTCTATCGTTGCTTACTCACTAGATTGACGACCTATAGTTTCGTCTTATTCATGCGATGAATTCAACATAATTTAGAAATTGGGACGCTGAGTTCGAGTGTATTCTTGAGTAACTTATACTGGAAATAAAATAAAAATATGATGTTAATTTGGCGAGTATTGGTCATCAACATACCAGTTGGTATTGTACGTTCAGTGAAAGTGAGATAAATTCGAGTCGAGAACCCACGGTAGTGGTAGTGGGCAGACGTGGGCAAAAAGCTGTGTGGAGCCGGCGACGGGCGAGCGCCAAACCTGCGGTGACCACGGCGGCAGGCGCTCGTTATTGGAAGTTCAAAGTTGCTCAGCAAAAATGGCTAAACTATTTGTTTACGCGGTAAGTGTTTACAATTGTTTTATTTGAGGTTTAAGGTATAGCTTGTTAAGAATTCAATGAAAGGGAGAGCTCACTTATAATAATTAATTTAATTAATTTCAAGTGTTGGTATTTAGAGAAACCCCTGAGGCTAGTAGGGACTAAAGATAGAGAATCATAGGGGTAGACTATAATTGAAGGTATTCCCAGTTAATTCTGCTTTATTCATGCAAATATAGGTTCCAAATTATTTAATAAAATCTCATAGAGATGTTTGACTGTTCGAGTTGTGATTCTTGTTTGAAAGCTTGTATATTACGGTTATAAAACTGATTTTAATTAAGTTTGACTCAGAGACGTTACTAGTTTGAATATTAATTGATGGCAAAGTGTACAATTCCCTTGGGATATACTTTCGCAGCCACCGCGATTTTGCAGAAAATTTAACGACCGGAAGTGTGCCTTAGTACAACTACTAATTATCCATAGAATAACCCACTTTCATATAGATAGAGTAATTAGATTTACCGATGTAAAAGAAAGTCAATAGCTACTTTATCATGTACATTACTATTTTTGGCTCTTTAATGGTCTAGTTATTTCGTTAATTGAACAATGGAACTATTTCAACCTACCTGTCTACTTAATTAAAGCAATTACAGATCTATGATATTAATATTTATATTCTTCCAGTTGTAAAGAACGAAAATATAGAGGCAAAATCCGCTTAGCTCGCATCTCCCACTTAAATATTCCTACGGGAACAGTTTCTGGTGGGAAAAGTAGCCCATGTCACCTAGAGCTCTATCGTTAGTATTTTTTGCGGTATGGTAATACTTAATTATTATTGATCTTCTTCTAGCTATGGATCTATGTATCAAGAACCGTATTTATCTCAGGATAAAACAATTGTCATGTCATTTCTCGAGACCCATACACACCCATACACATATTATAATCTCTATACTATAATTCATCAAAATTGGTTTATCGGTTTAATCGCAACGGTTCGATGTAATAAATAGAAAGACAGAGACTCCTTTGTGATTAAAATATTAGTAGGTATTCATTCTTTAGTGATGTAGTACATAATGGAAACAACATTCACAAAGGAATCCAGTCTCAAAAAATATTATGTTCCAAGTTTGGACTGTCTTGGAAATACATATTATGTACATTGTACATGTAATATATTGACGAATTTGCATAATATTTAGGAGCGATCGGTAATCGGTATTGTCCTCTCGCTTATGTAAATTAAGTATATTGAGAGGTATTGTTGAAATGTTACAGATTCTGACAGTTATTCATCATCATCAGTTTTTTTATAGTCGTTTAACTATTCTATAATGTTTTTGATTTGTATGAAATATAATATCAATAGCTGATAATATTGACGACATTATAATAATATAGATGAGTGAATTCTCGAGTATTTTGGTATTTATGGCAATTTATCCATGTTTACGGCGTTTTCGGCAATCATGCATTGATTGCCGAAAACGCCGTAAACATGGATAAATTTTTTTGGCCATAAATCTTGTCTTTAGTCTGTTGAGATCTAGTAATTAGGCGATTTTATCAAAATCTTCACATACTGGGCCTATAACCGGGCTATAAGTGTACCAGTTTCCGTCCGTATTACTTGCCAATAACTAATAAGTTAAGTAATAAGGTTAATGTCAAGGAGTCTTCTTTATTTATGAACATAAGCGACTCTACATTGTAATATTATATTGAAGTCTCCGCCTCTCCTGGCTTCAAAAATTCCTATTTGATATAATTATAATGGATAAGTAATACAATATTATATTAAAATAAATAACCACAATAAAGCTTTTGTAAGCTTTTAATAAGGATTTTTTGTGATTGAACTAGTTTAATCATCCCTTAAAAAATTAATTATTCTGTTTAAAAAAAATCATAACTACTTTACATATTGTTTTCCATAATCGTTATGTGCATACCGCGTACATTCTCCGTAGTGCCTCTTCATTCTACAGCCTCATCAGAAGATTCAGGGCATGCTGTGTAGTGTGTAGGCTGTCTGCCAACAAGAATTATTATATTATGTTGCTTTTAATATGTGCATTTTATATACAATCATAGAGTATACAGCTATTTTTCCTAAATAATATCCATACTTATATTATTATATTCTAGATGCGAAAGTGTGTCTGTCTGTCCGTTTGTCTGTCCGTCTGTCTGCCTGTCTGTCTGTTACCTCTTTAATCCCAAACCTCTGAACCGATTTTGCGGAAATTTAGTATGGAGATACTTTAAGTCCCGGAAAAGGACATAAGATACTTTTTATTCCGGAAAAATGTACGGTTCCCGCGCGATAAACGAATTTTGGAACAACGGAGTTGCGGGCGCCATCTAGTAATATATAAAATAGGGAGCACACAAATTGATTTCAATGCATTATAATATTGCAAATCTTTGACCATATATATATTGCTTTTATCGATAATAATGAATTATACCGTCTGAGCATCAATATTAATTGATAGTTTTAGTATCGTGAAATTGATTTTTGATAGGTATTAATAATTAAGTGCATACAAATGCATAAAACGTCTAGATTTCCTTATAATATTCAATTCTGAAATGATTTCGATATTATTGCTGCCGCGGAATATTGATATCTTTTGCTTTTTTGGCCATATTTTAATATAAAACCAAGACGATCCATGCGTCGGATGAACTTGTAAAAGTTGGCTCCTGTGCCTAATCTTCCGCTGGTAACGTTTAATTTATCCAAAAGTAATGGAACAGAGTATACTCGTGTATTGCACGCACACTTGGGCATCAAAACATAGCTCAATGAAACCGGCCACCGACACCAAAATCGTGACAGCTGTTATAACTAAAAGCTTACCGCAATTTCATCAATTGCGTTATTTTAGGGTTAACAATATAAAATATGAATATTTTCATCACGATTTCATACTTAACCTTTGCTCTGTTGTATTATATTTGTATATTATGTTCATTACCAGTCTATACATACAGCGGTATACCGTATTACAAATATTGGCGCTGGACAGTGAACTAAGAAGGTTTTTGACCTTACTCGAAAATTCACGACACCAAAACAGGCTTATAAACCAAAGCTAATAAATAGTTCTTACTTTTTAATTAAGATCCATACTAATATTAAAAATGCGAAAGTGTGCCTGTCTGTTGCCTCTTCACGCTCAAACCGAAGAACCGATTTGCTAAAATTTTGCATGGAGATACTTTGAATGCCGAGAAAGGACATAATATTATCAGGATTTTGGCGCAACGAAGTTGCGAGCGTCATCTAGTTAAAAATAAAGTACTTATTATTAATAGTGATTACTGACATTTAAATAGGATATAATATTATTATATTGCAATGTTTTAATGTAGAGGCCGCAGCTAGATATTATACGCTTTTTATTAGCTTCACCTGTATATTTGTTTGTAATGTTTGTAACCGACTTCTTTGGGCGCGATTTTGACCCACTTTAAACGGCCAGATTTCGTTCAAACTTTGTAAATTTATCGAGGACCGATGACAATACACTAATTTGATATAATTATTCCATTTTTCAATTTGTATGTTTGTATGTTTGTTTGTAACCGACTTTTTTGGGCGCGATTTTGACCCACTTTAAACGGCCAGTTTAGTTTGGTTGTATATAAAAAAGCGTGTTTTTAGTTTTTTTAACTATTAATATTATTATTGTTTAAATTTTATTTACCTAATCCCGATTCCCGGTTTATTTTTCTATATTATTGCCCATTGAAATCCGATACAAGAAGGTGCGTAGTTTTAAAAACACATAAGTCGTTCGATCTTTAATCTGGAATCAATAAAAATTTCGTATCACGTACCATACACATATTGGTGCCTACAACGTTGGTGTTTTTGTCGAGTTGTACGAATTGTTTGCTGCATGTTCAATTGAGTGATATCATTCTGATTTTAGAATATCATTAGATCATTACTATCTTTTTTATAGAGTGAATCAGAATTAATTTTTGAAGAAAACAATTTTAAGGGTGAAAATAATTACTACAATATGAAATGATAATGTAAAATAACATTTTAAAATCCAGATTATTATTGACTGTGTCAGAGTGTCTCAATTTAAATGAAAACAATATTATTTTATTTAAGTTTAGCAAAACGGTACCATATAATGATGATGATGAATTGAGTGTGATAAAATTAAATGGATATGGGTATAAATTATTATATATAATAATAATATGATA
The DNA here is from genome assembly GCA_905404155.3 of Plebejus argus. NCBI lineage: Eukaryota > Metazoa > Arthropoda > Insecta > Lepidoptera > Lycaenidae > Plebejus > Plebejus argus. The sequence goes on along the minus strand of FR989937.1, from coordinate 15,925,393 downwards.
ATATTATAATATTTTATGACTTAAATACTAATTTCCTAAAAATATACTGATTCTAGAATATGTATTTTCAAAAACACACCGCAGGAGATCGTTACATGATTGTCGTTAGTATTATGAATGCCGGACAAGTAACATTAGAGATTTATTAGTTAGCACTATTTTGTCAGTACCGCGGTACTGTAATGTCAAGGTCTGGCTTAAAAGTATTTAAAAGCTTTTAAAGATAAGGACGAGTACTCACTAGAGAGCTTCAAAAATGTTTTTTTCGATAAGGCATATAAACAAATAATTAAAGCGATGAATGGAAAAGTACCTACATACATTTAAAAGAAATACTCTCTCTACTTTGAGACAATTTTTGTAATTATGCTCTATTTGTTAGCTCATAAGCGCATTTAAATGTTTTGTCACTCATTTAAACATTGCTCTTTCATTTGCTCCCTCAGCAAGAGAGCAAATTAAAGATCAATATTTAAAAAAAACGAGAGAACTTTTACTACATTTTACAAGACATAATTAATTGTCTGTAGAGTGCTAGGGGCCTTAGATATTTGGACCATGTTGTCATCCGCACTGCGCACCTATAAGATATAGCTATAATGCATTTAAATGTCAGCGGAGTCGTCAAGGATCAGCCTAGATCTTGTATTACCTAGGTTTAGTGCAAGGTTAGTGCTTATGCGCAGGCCAGCGGCTAGAATTTCAAAATGTTTAATCAAAGATCAAGGTAGATCTAGTAATAGCCCTAAGGTGTTTTCCTCCTATTTTCTTCTAATTCTGGTATCAGGAAGAATCTTCTAGTAAGGTTTAGAATAGAAGGTAGGTAGTAGAGCTCTAGTGGCTCAGAATATTAGGCAGGGCACTTAGTCAACATCAAACATGGCTTTAATAATATGTTAGTTACTTAAATATGTTTCACATTAAATGATCACAAAGAAAACTTTTTGTGAGTCATTGTCAAGAGAAGCTAATTGATTTGTCAACTAACATCTTCACAATAATTAATTACATCAGACGGACGAATTATTGTTATTTTATGTATGTATGCAAAGTTATTCGTGTTCTCATTAGTCATTAGGTATTGTGTACTAATTTAAAAAATAGAACTAATTTAAAAATATTTAGGTAAGTAATTAATTTAAAGCTTCGCTTTGTTTAGCTAGATTAAAAATGTTTCTACGAACTCTATTACTTTGGTAGAGCCAGACCAATGGAGTAGCGTGACAGGACAAATAAACAAATAGAAGGAGTTGTATATTATAATGATTATAGCATTGTAATTTGCGTCTAAAATCCTTTGGGCCAGAGGCCGTTCGAATGTCATTTCGAACGCAAATTACCTCAAATGTCTAACGCGTGAGCCTAACCTGACAAGTGAATTTCGATTAATAAGAATCAAACCCGTGACTTTTGTATAATAATATTGATTTATTTCCACGTGGGTAGCAATTCTGATAATTGGTTTCTGAAGATAGCCTGTCGCCGGCCGGTTTGTGCAAAAAATATTCAGATCATAAAAACTTATTTAATGAAGGCTGACTACCGCCCGTATGTCATTATGCAAATTGTTACCACAGGTTCAATAAAATTATATTAAGTATATTGTCATAAAATTATTGTATATTACCTGTATGTAATATCTATACTACCTTTATTAATATAATATATAGATGAAAGACTTGTTTGTTTTGAATCGACTGGACGGAATTTGATGAGAGCTACAGATATATAGATTAAAGAGGTTCTCAGGAATGGACAAAGTTGCCCGAAAATCTACGATTCCCGACTGCATAGGGACGGTCGAGGTTAGGTTTTGAAACAATTATGCACAATGTACTTACTTAATACCACATTCTTTTACCCAAGTGAAAAGAGCCGAAGAAATGACACCTCTCAAGTGCCCTCAACCTCAGATTTAGAATTTAGATTGCAGTGTTATTTGTATTTCACTGAAATATACTGTATTGTATACCTTCTATAAATTACACTATATCTACTTCAAAGAGTACAATAATGATGAAATGTAATAAATACATTCTTTAAACATTTAACGTTCGTTATATTTAAGTAATTAAATCTGTGGAAAATTGTCATAAACATTAAGGTAAGAAGGACAATCCGTTGTTAATTATTATGATTGGATCTTTCAAAAAAGACGCCTACGACGAGTATTGTCTCGAGACAGGCGGAAATGCGGTTTGACATTGAAGACACTTGTTGCACGCAACTTCCCTTGAGTCCTGACTCCTGACTCCTGGGGGTCCACGTAGAGCAATCAGCTATGTTGGATACCTAACTATGATTGCGAAGATAACTATGATAGCACACGCACAATCAATTGATCATGGGTAATGATATACGAATAGTTTATCTACATTTTACACGTTCGTAATCGGTTGTTTTGGTCCATTATGAGTGGCAAATGTAGTGACTGCTGGACGGAACTCTAAAAACCCAATTCTCAGAGTATCGTACCCTGGGGTTTATGCTTATCTAAAATGTAAGAAAAGTGAGTATTGTTACCGTAAAATTTTTCCTTTTATGTAAAATCTAGGCTTTACATTATTAAGCTCTACTATTAATTAATGTTATTGAAGCAAAATAACGTAAGAACTTCGCAATAAAACTCTTTTTTGAGTGTAAGTACTCAAAATTTTTGCCAATTTTCTTCGAAATCGATCTCACTACACGTGGGTGGAGCCTACTATATTAAATCTTTCGTCCTCCTAATATTAGAATAGATAATGATCTTTTTACATAATAATTATAATCTATTATCAAGTGGGCAGTAAATAGTTGGACCACAAATGTCATTGCCAAGGTCATTGACATTCAAAACGTGACATTTCTCCTATTCATTGACGAGCTGCGGCTGATCGTAAAAAAGCTATTTGCATCTATGATTTTATAAGCCGGTTAATTGTTCAGGCTACAAAAAATTAAGGTGGACGCCCTATAATACGTCTCGGGCAAGATCATAACAACATTATAATATGCTATACTTATTCAAAATACGTCTTAAACTATTTTTGAGATAACCATGATATTACGATATAAACTCCTCATTTTTGGAAGTCGGTTAATTACAACCTAGGTCCTAGATACTAGAACATAGAATTGATTAATAATAAGAATGTATGTATAAACCGAAATGTGAATCTAAACCATTATTACTGAGAACTTTAATATAAGTACAAACAAAATATTTAAATAAGTACTTACGTCATAAATAACATAATATTAGAGGGATTTGGTAGCTTCTTACAAAGGTACATAAAAATCGTACATCGACCGAGATTAGATAATCCTACACTTAACTATGAATTGCGAACTCGAAAATATGTCTTTTCACCATTATATTTTTCGATTAAACTGCTAAGGCTCTCTTTTCCCTGGCCTGTAAAACTATTTTCAATCAAGTTGACATCAAACACGGCAAGTGCATATTAATCTGTTCCCACGTAAACGCATTACCCTCCTTTGCCGTGTCGGGCATAATTCGCACCTCCAAGAAAGTGACCAACAAAGTTTATTGAAAGCCCTGTTTCGACGACAAGAAAGTACATTTTGTGCCCAATTGTTACATGCATTTTAACAAGCAAATAATAAGACAAACACACGTTAAAAATATGTAAACATATTTTTAAACTTTAAAGATTATTATGAAGAATATAATTATAACGGCTAAACTAATTTAGATGAATTTCTACGGAAATATTTTCAAAGACGTGAAAGGTCAAAGGCAGTATTATTATGTACAAAGGACTGATTTCTGCCCCACTCAGTTGGGCGGGCGTTATCTAGAGCCCGAGAATTCAACCATCCTTTATTTTACTAAAGCGATCTTATTTATAAAATAAAATAATATATCTTAATTCAAATCATTGATCGTGGTAAGGAAAAGTACCAAACAACGGGACAAGAGTCAAAACACGAGTCACGACAACATTGAATTTGTTACGATACCTATTGTGCATAAATTAATGTATTACATCGTATCATCCATCCTTGTTTGTAATAGACTTATAGCTTAAAGCAGATATAGTTACGACTTTTTACTGATAATACAAAATAATATGTAGCATTCGTTAAAGTATTGAATGCTATTGCAAAAAAAAAAATGCTTATGAAGACTTGAAAGAGAAGTGACTCTAGAGTCAACCCCTGAGGAACTCTGACCTATTGCAGATTCTGAAAGACTTATACGAAGTATTGGAGCCATTGATATTATTCACAAGCACATTTCAAGAAAAAGATTAAAGAAATTGACAGTTTTGCAGCGGATCCCTAAAACGCTTTTGTAGAAAAACATCTTGAAGATATAGTTTTGTTGGTAGACCAAAGCAGTTTGAAAGTGGCACAGCCGGTAGGAAAGCCGGTTATGCCTACAGATCAGTGTATCTGTGCAGTAGCTCAGTGTACCCAACAAAAACAAGTGCCAGTTTACTTGAAGCAAATAATTACTATAGAAAAGTAGGATGGCTTAATATGCACACATTCTGGGTTGAAATGTTCTCATATACGGTACCATTGTGTTCTTAGCCCTTTTGAAATACAACCGAACATACAATTGTACTTGTGTTTTGTAAGACGTCGCAGAAAATATTTCTTCAGGAACCCAAAATTATATTTCAGCGATAATGAATATCTACTTTGTTTTATAGATCTCTGTAAGCGCTTTAAAATTTTAAGAATAGTTGCATCAAAATAAACAACGGTGTTACGAATAATGACAACGTAAAAGTAAAAACAATAATTTCCATAACTTCTTCTCACTATTGTTGTGTACTAACCGTAAAAAATTACAAGACATATGTTTCTTTCGCATAATTGTGTACTTAGTCTGATATTAAGGTTAATTATAATTAGCAATTTTAATTCAATTTGTAGGTAAATGATATAACAAAGTTGTTTTTTTTATCCACCAATCATGACAGCTAGATCTTGTTCACTCGAGTAAAAATCCAAAATTCTAGAGTAACGTTACCAGAAAGTGGAACAGATTCTCAAAATGACGATTCTGACCTGGTCTCAGATCTTAATAATCGTCTCCTTTATTCTGTGGCGCTGTATTTGGTATTAACTGTAACTATTTCCTTATAAACTAACTCTGTTGGCGTCTAACCGTTACGTTCAGTTTGAACGCTTTATTTGTAAACAACAAGAGGTGTTTGACCTATTGATAATTGGTCTATACAGAAGAAAATAAACCATAATATAAATTAAAAACATTCAAATTTGGTTGTATTCTTTACATATTTTGAACAATATTGATTTAAAAATAAGTTACCATAACAGCAACTCAATTTTTGCCTCTGAAAAGACTCACGTTAGTCAGACGTAGTTTGACCAACATTCATATTGTGCCAATTTTCATATCAGTAGCCGATGTTGCAGCTGAAACCTATAGACACTTCATACTTTCACTTGAACATAGTCGCTAGAAAGGTTACGATTATTTTGCTCGTTTTGTTTATCAATACATGGTCAAGATGAAAGTGAACCATTAACATCTTTAAACACTTTGATATTGAAACTTGTTGAACACATGGTTTTCGTTTTCTTTCCAGGTCATCTTGGCATGTTTCTCCGTTTTGGTCGGCGCTCGCCCGTCCAGTAATGAGTGAGTATGCAACATAATATTATTCGGTATTGTAAATATTTCGGTTGTGGTCGGTTTATGGACCTTATGTTACCTTGTACATTTTGTGACTTGGGAGAGGTGCTTGGTTGTAACTTAACTTAAGGTGACATAACGATCGAGCTTTATTTATATGTTATGTAAATAGCATTAAAATTAATAATTAAAAAAAAGTTTTGTTTATATACGTGCCACGATAACTTGTAGGTTTTCGTCACTCGATCGCTTTTAGTCAAAATTTGATTTGGGATGTCACCTGTTTCAGAAATTTATTTAAAAAATATATTAAAAATCCATGCAAATCCATTTACGCGCGTGAAAATAATAATGTTGTTTAATACACAAGAATGCAAGAAACACCTATTTTGTTTGACTAACACATTAAAATCTACAAAGTGAAGACCCTGCAAGCAATAATACTGTTAATAATATACAGGTATGGTTTTTACTATAATTGGCCACACTGCTTATTAATGCTGCGTCCCTTTTTAGCACATGCTTAATAATTAGTAGTCTCTTTTTTGGTATTCAATAAAATTTTGTTTATTACTAATCTATTTTTCTACTTTTAGGGCAACTGGGACAGAGGAAACTCCAAATTTGGAACCTGTCGCTAATGCTGATTCAGAGAAAGAGCAGAGATCAATCACATACTTGATCGACGAAGAAAAAGATTCGGATGCCTATAAAAAACTAGATATTGTGGAAAAAATCAGAACAATTAATGATAATTTGCAAAAGCCACAGCGACAGCAAAATATTCATTACAAAACAAATGTTAACGATTATGTGATCGATAATGAAATTTTGGAAAAAATTAAACATCTGATTGCAACTAATAAATATAACACAAAAATAAAAGTAAATGATCAACAAGAATCTGATGATGTCTTAAAAAATACGGAGGAACATATTTTGAGAGAACCCGAAGAGAATCGTGAGACATATACGAGGGACTTAAAATTTGTTCCTAATCTAAATAACCCAAGTCCCGTTCAAGTTGCGCATATTCCTTATACGGTTAATGTCCCAGTATTTATTTTGCCTGCCAGTAATCAAGTACCCCAATACTACGAAGCAGGTAACAACGCACAGAGTAATAATCCCAATTTCGCATACTTGAGACAGTCACAACCAGCTTCAGGGTTCCCGTCATTTTCACTACCATCTTTCCAGAACTTTCAAATTCCATCGCCATTTGCAAGTTTTTTCCCAGTTCTCGTGAAAGATCCTATTGTTGCTTTACTACAGGGCGGTGGATGGGGTAATTTCTTTGAATATGGGCAAAGCGCTGATGTCTGCAGCAGAAAGCAAAAGACTGCGATTGTACGAGAAGAGGATGAAAGTGAAATAATACAAAATATTATGCAACAAATTCAAAGTTCTGATAACATTGAAAATGAAACCATAAATAACGAAGATAGTGATCGAGAGTCACGTGCCATGAGAAGGCATGTAGCGAATGACTCTTCATACCAACAAGCAGACAAAGAAAAAAGCAAAACGATTTATTATACAAAACGTAAACCAGCCAAAAAGGTCTCTTCAAAGAAGCCTGTGAAAGCTCAAACCGCAAAACCTGTATCTGTAACAGACGATCGCGAGGAGGAGGTCGACGAGGATCTTCGCACACCATTTGGTGATTTCACTTTTTTCGGAAATAGAAAACCTATAGCACCGAGTCCTGGTTTTTTTATAAATCGACTTAGAGTTAAGAAGGGTGGAGTCGCTATCGCCGGTCCGGGAGGCGTAGCTACAGCTGGTAACGGAGGTACGGCGATCGTTGGTGCAGGTGGGTTGGCCTACACGAAACCTGGGGGCCTGGCAGTGGCAGGGCCTCAAGCTAAAGTCATTGCCCTTCCTTCAAGTAGCGATTTCGCTGCCGTACTCCGTAAATTAAAAAAGAAAAACGGTACATACGCGGCATCGGCTCAATCTGTTAGAGAAGGAAGGATAGTCGCCACCGGCCCCGCGATTTACTATCATCCGAAAGAACATGAACAAACATAATTATTATTTTGTTACTCAATGACAAATAATTAATAGTATGTTTAATTTTTTGATGACTAGATTCTACGAACCAGTAGCAGTGAGATGGCAGCCGCGAAATCAGAATCATCCGGACATCTATAACTTCGATGGAAGAAAATTTGTGACGAGTCTTCAGGGGCAACCAAAGTTTACGTTTCATCTGAAGCCAGCGGCGTATGCTTCGAATGGTGAAGGAATCGCCATATCTAATCCTATATCTACGGTGATACTACGTCCAGGCGATGTAGCTAAAATAGTTCATGATCCAGAAGCCACGGCAGTCGCGGGCCCGGGTGGCATAGCTCATGCTGAGTCAGAACTAGATGTATTTGAATACAGATCTAATTAATATTAAAAATATTATTATTAAGGTGACGCCTTGATAATTTGGCTGTATCTAAAACACATCCAACACGGTTTTTTACTTTAACATGGCGTCACCTTAAGTATAGGTGTATAGAATGAATAGAAAATTAACTTGACAACAATAATTCGCGTAAATAAATAAAAAGGTTCGACTAATATAAGTAGCTCTTATATTGGCTGAGGAATGTAAGACTGGCTGGTAGGCTGGATTGAAATTTGATAAACTATATTCTTGTATATTTTACATCTAACTTTCAATCTATCCATGGTGAGAGCGTATTGTGTATTGATTTAATTTTCTATAAACATTGTAAATAAATGGTAGTCTAAGAGGAATAAAATATGCTGTAAATATATTAAAATATTATTAAATAAAGTTGTGTATGAAACTTTTTGTGTTTAATTAAAAAGCATTATAATATACTATTTCATTTCCTGTATGTTCCAAATATATCAAATATAATATATAGTAGAACTTGGCTTATTTTCACTTTACTGATTATAACCTCATGAAATAAGGAAACACTGTCAATCAGGATACAATATTATTTTAAAATCAAAATGGTAGCTGATGCCTATCAGATTTCATCGTATTTGGAATATCGTAATAGCTTATTAGTAATTATTATTTTATGTAATAAGTTATTACATAAAATTGGCAGACAGTTTTTTTGTCGTATTATTGGGAGTCACATATTTTTATAAGTAAGGCAATATTAATACATAAATTGCTTACAATTATACTCAGGCGCACAATTTTAAATATTATGTTGATTTCGTTACAAAATTCAAGTCAAAAATATTCAATTTACAACAGCATAACAATGACATAATTTTAAGGTAAATTTTGTCATTGTTATTCACTTTGAATATAATTTTGAATGTCAACACTAATTTATTACGAATTTCCGTCATAAACTGACGAACTTCTTATTGTATTTCAGTGCTGTGACGCAGTATCTTCCTTTCTATGGCGGCGGGAAGGGCAACTACTTAGAAATTAAAAAAGATACAGTAGGTACAGTGCTGAGCGAAAAAATTGTACCAGAAGACAAAATTAACAGCGATAACATTATGAAGAACAGCGGAGAGAATCTTTTGCTTAAAGTGCTGGTAGCCAACCTTCAAAATCTAAGGTCTGCTTCAAGTAGTACATTAAATTTAGTGAACGCAGGCAGAAAGAAGGGATACCTGGGTAACAACGAGAAGACTAGATTCAGGAATCATCTGGTGAACTTAGGTGATGTAGCTTCGAACACGATTAAGTTGATAGACGAATTGGGTGAAAATCCCGATGCTCTTTTCAAGAAAAATTCGACTCGCTTGAGACAACAGTATCCGGAGGAGTTTGAGGATGATGTAAGTACATAGTAGTTTTCAGTAAATATAGAATTCTTAAAGGCAAAATGCATGACATATGATGTAAATGAAGTAGTCTTCCATACATGATCGAATATTATTGAAAAATACATATTATCAGAAAAACTCTTATAATGTTCAATGCTTACGAACTTTCGGGCGAACGAATGAGTCTTTGTGTGCCGCAATTTTTATGGATCATTTGCCTAGATGTGATATAATAGAAGTTTCATAACATTTCAGGTTGGCGAAGAGGGTGTGAGCATAGAGAGTCCCACCGACTACGACTCAGACCCGAACTACGGCATCGGGGAAACCATTGCTGAGGCCAAACCCTACGGTACGTGTCTAAAATACTAGTAATACTTATTTAGAATTTTAAATATGACATTTAATATTATAAGGAAATATCTCCTTTTAAGATGTTTTAAAACAGACATTAATTTAAACAAGGCAGGATTGTAGAAGTCATTGAAACTGGTCAACCCCGTTTGAAAACATTAGACCTAGATTTTGATGTTTATTTTTAACTAGCTGCTGTTGTTTCTTTGTCTATGTAGGATAATCATTAGGATACAAAATACCTATTATGAAGCCTTTGTTTATATTATGTAGAATGTGGATGGTACTGTGCGAACTTTACAACACAAAATTATATTTTCACGTTGGATTGTTGACACTGTATCTTTATGAAGTCGCAGGATATAGGATCTGAAATGCAGATGTATAATTGAGCTTACAATCTACAGGTTTTTAATAGAGTCATAACTCATAGCTCATTTTTTGCGTTGTTTCTTTTGATATTTTGTGTACCCTTTTCATTTTTTCTATTTTAATGTTCCTTAATTTATTTCTAACAATATTTCGAAACTTACTTATTACATTATTTAATACATTTCCTATTTAATTTTCCAGGTTTAGCGGTGATAGCTCACCACGGTCTCGCGGCGTCGCGGCCGGTGGGTACGGCAGTGGCGTTGTCGGGAGTGGCCCTCGCCAGGCCAGTGGGCACCGCCATCGCTGGCATCGACCCCAGCATGCTCGGCATTGACTTCCAGTCGCAGACCAAGAGATCCGTCCATTAAATAAATTATTTATTAGAATTCGCCTTTTCTTTGAACTACTTGACGCCGTTGGCGTCGAAATTAATATAAGAGATCGTTGGAACCACGAAACCGTACAAAAAACTATCTTATGTTCTTTCTCGTCTAGCTATACCAAATTTCTTCAAAACCAGTTCATAGACAGAAAGACACACTTTCACGTTTAAAGCTAATTATTAATGTAGGATATCCTTCAGAATTAAGAATACAACGCACTGAACATAGTTGCTAATAAAAATCATAAGGCGCTCAAATTAAGGCATCTTTGCTATATATTTTTATAGGCGCTTTAATAAATAAAGTTAGGATATGAAGTAGGACTGCAATGGAATTATTTACAACTTCATATTAATTAATATTCATTTTTGAAACATTGTAATATATTTTGTATCTAGCAATATGGTTTATTATGATATTGCGTACTTTATAATATAATGTTTAATTTTAATGTATTATGTGTAGCAAGTACATGTTATAATTTACAGAAAGTGACTCAATAAACTGCGATCTAAAATGGTAATTGGGGCACGTGGCATCATAATTAATATTTATTTAAAACTCTGTAAACAAATTAAACACGAAGAAAGAAAAATAATATTATGTTTGATGATTAAGCATAAATTATAGGTCTTAAAACAAAATTTTCCAAAATCTCATTCGTATTAAAATAAAGAAAAAACACATGATACTACTAACGGTGTAGTCTATAGGAAGTTTAATTAAGAAGAGAGGGATTTACGAATTTTGGCAAAGTAATAAAAGGTTGTTCAGCCTTTTATTATTTTGCCAAAATTCGTAAATCACGCGGGAATTGTATATTTTGCCGGCAAATATGTAGGTATACTATGTCCTTTCGCCGACTCAAAATATTTTCATATCCAACAAAATCGGTACAGCAGTTTGGGCGTGAAAAGGTAACAGACAAACACCCTTTCGCATTTATATTATTTCAGTATGGATGTTGGCAAGCCCACTAAGTTTATACGCATATATAGATACGTATATATAGATAATATTATATATTATATATAGATAATATTATAATATATAATATTATCTATATTCTATATCTTCCCGTTGCGGTCAAAGCCCCCGCTACTCACCTCCATGACATAGCGTTATCCATACCCTTTGTGACTAACCCGCGCCGGTGGAACAATCGAATTGCACTTCTCTGAACTGATAAGGCAAATTTGCTTTTGTCATTTAATGACGGATTTTCACGGAAAGCATAAAGATTTAGTTTTGAAATGAATTATAAACAGTACGTAGTTGTGGTTAGTTTAACAGAACCTGTTGTAAAAAAATTGAATAAAAAATAACAATATTTTGGTTGTGTAAAATTGATTGACTTCCGTACTATTTTACTAATATTATAAATGCGATAGTGTATCTGTCTTTTAGCTACCTCTTCACACACACAATATGTGTCTATGTGTCAGTTACCTCTTCACAAACAGCTGAACCGATTTTGCTGGGTATGGAAATACTTTGAATCCCGAGAAAGGACCGAAGATACTTTTTATCCCGGAAAAATGTATTCCCGCGCGATAAACGAATTTTGGCGCAATGAAGTTACGGGCGACATCTAGTGTAATATGAATATTGACCAATGGATCATCAGACGACGACTACTATTGCCAATGGACAACTCATAAAACATGCGCTTTCTTGGCTTTAAAAGATAATAATAATAATATCCCCACACTGGTTTCGGTGACGGTGGCCAGTTTCATTGAAACCAGGCCAGGTACGCAGGATTAATTTTTATAGTGCCCAAGTGTGTGCGCATTACACAAGAGCACTCTCTATTCCTTTACTCTCATAACATTTTTACATTCCCATCCGACGCATGGATCATCTTACTTCAAGTCAGACAATCAGGTGATCACTGATCAGCCGGCATTGTCCTAGGCAAACTTGCAAATAACATGTTTTCAACGCAGAAATCGAACCCACGACCTCCGAGTCAAGAGCTATGCGCTCTAACCATTGGACCACGGAGGCGTTAAAGGCTTTAAGATACTAAGGGTGCGTTCCGCGTTTTTTTTTTTATGAAATAAGGGGGCAAACGAGCAAACGGGTCACCTGATGGAAAGCAACTTCCGTCGCCCATGGACACGCGCAGCATCAGAAGAGCTGCAAGTGCGTTGCCGGCCTTCTAAGAGGGAACAGGGTAATAGGGGTCGCCATACACCGGGAACTAGTCTGAAAATACTCAAAATCAACGTTGGACATTGCTTTGTTTATATATCGTCAGTTCTTCCGTTGATTATTTTCAAAATTTGAACCACAGATTTGAACTATTTTGAAAATTGAACAGTAAAAACGGTGATTTAAATTGCATTAAATTTGCTTTCATCAACTTTCCTGACACTTTGAGTTTTGACATATAACAACTGACAGATGTCATTGAGGATTGACTTGTCAAAGTGAAAGACCATAGACCATCATTACTTTTTTTTTTCTTTTTGGTACTAACGGACAAGACGTGCAAAGCCAACTGACATGGAATCTGAAAACATCACCTTTCGGAAAACATATAAAATACAATCAAAATCTCTCGAAAACATGTCGCTTATTCAAAACATGATTGACGATTCACATAACACCACCATCGAAGACTGTAGCATGACATCCTTACCAAATGTATCCATTAATGAGGAAATTGATGAATTAAAAGAAGAAATTAATTCCTTGAAGGTTCAACTTTTATCCGCTCACTCAGAAATAGACCAGCTCTCTACAGAAAACTCAAAACTACGTAAAGAAATCGAAAAGTACAAAAAAAACACGGAGATACTCAAAGCCATCACTACGCCCCAAAAAATTATAACACCAAAGAAGAGACTAGCTTTAAAATCACAATCAGCACAACCTCAAAAGAGCCCTATGATAGGTAATAAAACAAAAATTAATGACGACATTAAATCAACATTTACTGAGAAACAAATTACGAACACATATTTAATAAATAAGAATAACAACAAAAGCTTTACTCAATCAGGAAAACATGACGCTAATATAGAAGAAACACAAATTGATAAAGACGATGCAAAAAAAACAAACAAACGAAACATTATAATCTTAGGAGATGACCAAGTTAAGGGATTAGCAATAAATTTACAAAAGAAAAGACTTATTCATCAAGACAACAATTATAAAGTTACTGGAATAGTAAAGAAGGGAGCTACTTGTACACAAATATTAAATTCTATTGATAACATTGCTGAAACAACAAATAATGAAGACATCATCATAATCGCTTTAGGTACACACGACAGGAATCCTTATTTATTGTTCTCTCAACTTGTAACAGCATTAACTAATTTTAAAAAATGTAAAGTTCTTGTGCTAAATGTTATTCATAATCGATATCTTAATGTAAATCTATTAAATTACAATATACAACAATTAATTAAAAATTTTAGTAATACTAAATTTATAAGCTACACAAAAACTTATTACTATAATGATCTATGCCACACAATCGAAAAAGAGATAGAAACTCTGAGTCTTAAAAATGTTTTACCACAAAAAAAAACTGTTTTAAGACAAAAATCAATTATTAATTATTTCCCGACGCTAAATAAAAATCTGAATAATATAAATAAAAATCTGAATAACATTAACTATAACCCCAAATTAAAAAGTACTTACACAGAACATTCAATGAGTGATAAAACAAGTAACCTTTTTCGAACATAATACACAGAAGAATAAGTTATCTATATTGCATCAAAACATCGCGGGTGCTATATCAAAATCTGAAGAAATAACAGTTGCAGTCTCTGAACTTTTCAATAATAAAAAATATATAAACGTCATTTGCCTCACAGAAACCTTCATCAAAAAGGGAACAGAACAGCTACTTAAAATACCGGGTTATAAACTGGCAACATCTTTTTCACGTAGCACAAAACGAGGAGGGTCGTGTATCTTGATTAAAAATGACATACACTACAAACCACTAGGCGTCTTAACCAATCTATCTTCCAATTTTACTTTCGAAGCTACTGGTATAGAACTAACACTTCAAAAGATTATAATTATTTGTATCTATAGAACTCCAAATAGTGATCCTCTGATATTCATAGAAAAACTTGAACAACTTTTATTAAAAATTTCAAATAATTCAAAAAAAATAATTATATGTGGAGACTGGAATATAAATACTTTAGTAACTAACAAAACTACTCAAAATCTAGCAAATTTACTAAAAAATTTTAACATAGAATTACACGTCAAAACCCCGACTCGCCAGTTAGCATGTCTTGACCAATTCGCTAGTAATGTAAAACGCGCTGAAATAAGTATACACTATTTAGGTTTATCGGATCATGAGACTGCTCAAGTACTAACTTTAGAAACAAATAAAGTTTTCAAAATTGTTAAATGGTCAGAAAAAACACGCGATTTTAGTAAAGAAAATATAAAAAAATTCTGTAGTTGCATGTCCAAGTTAAGCTTTGCCGAAGTATATGAGCATACTACTTTAAATGAAGCCTTTAACACATTTCACGAAACATTGGTACTTTTTTATAATCTATGCTTCCCAGAAATTTCTATTAAAAAATCTAATAAACCAACAAAAACTTCATGGTTATCAAAGGGCATAAAAACAAGTAGCATTGTTAAAAGAAAATTATACTTGAAATATATAGGTTCACGGGCAAATAAAAAGATTAACCACAAAATATATACAAAATATAGTAAAATATTGAAAAAATGTATACATAAATCAATACAATTACAAAATAAAACTTATATTAATAATCATAAAAACAAATGTAAAGCAATATGGGACATTATAAATAAAAACATAGGTGACATAAAAACACAAACTGACATTGATACAATCTTGAATAATAATAAGGAATTATCGGAACCCAATGACATTAGTGAATCATTCAACAATTACTATATACAATTGACAAACACAAATAAATTTGACTTTGATAGAAACTATATTAATTCGACTTTAACAAATAATAACCCGCATACTATATTTTTAAATCCGACAGACCAATACGAAGTAAATAGTATTATTAAAACCTTAAATAACACAAATGCAGTAGGATTTGATAATCTTAAAACTAAAATAATAAAGGCATGCGCCAAACACATAAGCCAACCTCTAAGTTTCTTAATAAACTTATCATTTGAGGAAGGCAGCTTTCCAGAATTATTAAAAAAATCTATTATTAAACCGCTATTCAAAAAGGGAGATACTACTGATATGAATAATTACCGTCCTATATCACTGATACCGGTATTGTCAAAAGTTTTTGAAAAGACTATACTAAAACGATTACATGATTTTGTCATTTACCATGGAATACTGAAAAGCGAACAGTTTGGATTTAAAAAGAACAGCAATACCACATTAGCGTGCTTTGATCTCATTAAATATATTACTGAGTCGATCAATGACAGGAATCTCGTAGCAGCCATTTTTCTGGACATGACAAAAGCGTTCGACTTTGTAGACCACAAACTGCTTCTTTATAAGCTTGAAAATTACGGTATACGAGGTAAGGCAAATAATTGGCTTAAAAATTATCTATCCAATCGTCTACAATGTGTAGAAATATCCAGGGTAAAAAATGGTTTCAAAAGAGTTTTCAGATCAAAATTTTTAACTAATGCTTTTGGCGTTCCTCAGGGAAGTATCCTAGGCCCTTTTCTATTTTTACTTTATATCAATGACCTTCCCAATGCTATTGATCATAAAACAGTATTATTCGCAGACGACACAACTTTGGCAATTAAATGTAAAAACAATCAATTATTTCAAAACCTAATAAAAAACATACTTGACAAAATATTAAAATGGCTTGAAAACAATAACTTAAAAGTAAATTTAAATAAGACAAAAATTATACAATTCGGACACTCTAAAACACACAAAATCAATCTTGACATACAATATAATAATACAAACATTGACATGGTAAATAATACAAAATTCTTAGGACTAATTATTGATAATCGCTGTGACTGGAAATTACACATAGAACATGTATGTAGTAAATTAGAAAAATTTGTCTACGCAATAAAAAAATTACGAATTTTGGTATCGGTTGAAGCAGCTCTAAATGCCTACCATGCTTATGTATCCTCTGTACTTTCATACGGTCTTTTACTGTGGGGCAACTCAGTTGAAGTTGAAAGAGCTTTTAGAGTACAAAAAAAGTGCGTTAGAGCAATATGTGGAGCATGGTCACTGGATAGCTGTAAACCACTATTTGAACAATTTAACATTTTGCCACTGCCTTGTATGTACTTAAGAGATATTAATGTATTTGTGAAACAGCATCCAGAACACTTCACACTAAGTGCAAATGCAAATGGAAGAACCGCCCTACCAAGAAATAAATTTAAATTATATATGCCCCAGTGTAGGCTTGATATTTTTAAACGAAATGTATACATTAATGCCATCAAAATATATAATAAATTGCCAAACCATTTTAAAGACCTTAATAACCTAGTCTTCAAAAGAGAAATTACAAAGTGGTTAGCAGAAAAAAGTTTTTATAGTATCCAAGAGTATATGAATTATAATGAAAATAACCTTAACATTTAATTGCTTTCAGAAAATTTAATGAATTTTATTACTGTAACTTTGACATTTTGACATTTAAATATTTTTTGACTTACTTATTATTTATAAATTTACACTTGACTTCTAATGGATATCTTTATATATCGACGCCCCCACCGAATAACCGGACAATGTGCTATTGTGGGGTTTTTGCTGTTATGCGTTTTTTGGCATCTAGAAGTCAAAATACATCATGTGAATTTTTTTCAGAATTTTCCTATGGATATTTACAAAGATATAAAAAATTATGTGTTTATTCCATAACAATACTTAAAATTGTATTTTACACCAAAAACCGGGCAATAGGCTATTGCGAAAAAATATGTCAAAACGATTTGACGATAAACGAATATTGCATGATTATTCGGGTAAATACATTGCTGCCTACTGCACATTTCCACTCCTGCACATCCCACTTTCAAACTCCTTCCACTCAGGTAGCCGCTGATTACCCGCCTCAGGTTCCCCAGACACCTAACTTCAGCTAACCGAACCATTACAGCTGGCCACCAAGCATTGTTGAAGGCCTCTCCTGTGTCCAGCGATACCATAATATAAATTTTCTCCTTCTCTCTCTTCTTTCTGATGTGGTTCACTAACCTATAGAGGGCGTATTCGGTGCACCTTTGTGGCATAAAGGCACATTGGTTAGGTTTTATTTTGGACAACTTGTAGAATCTGAGTCGAACGACCATCATATCGCGGTGATCATCTCAGTCCACTCACCTCCAGCCTCCAGTCTCAGACCAGCATCAGATCAGTAATCGCAGAGGCTTACACGGGACCCAAGAGTCAGAAATAGTGAGACTTTCTTCATTAAAAAAATAAGAATGTCTGACTGTCCCTGGCTAGCTTTTTTTTAATGTCTGAAGTCGTCATAGACGTAAGAACGACCAGCGATCATTTTGGAAGACATCAAGTGGTAAAGTTCTTCCTTACATTCGTTAAATTATGTACATTTCTAATATTAATATCATAATCTGTTTCGATTTTTGTAATGAGCATGCGGGTTTTCTCACAAACAAGCATGTATGGGCAATACTTGCTACAAAATAAACTAAACGTGACCGATAAGCAGCGAGATTTGTTACAAATAAACGAGAACGTATTTAGATATTTTCTTCTTTCGCAAATACTCCTAAGAAGTGCTTAAAATTGTCACGACAGCACTTGTTACAGCTTCACGCCTGCAAGCAGCTGTTGTCAGACAGTCAAACGTTATTCATGGAAGTGGTCCTGCAGCCTGCAGGTCCTAGTGGGTTCCAACTCAGTATTTAATTAGGAATGCGATTGCTAGCTACTACAAGATGTGCTGCTACAGTATTGTGTGTGTGTATTGTATTGTAACTTGAGAAGTTTTTAACATAGTTTTGATCTTGATTACATTGAACTGTACTAAACTTGACGATTAAACCACCATCATATAAGAAAAGGCCTACGATCCTCTCGGAACACTGTCTAAAGCAAATTCCTGCCATTATCATTCATTTTATTAGAACATAATATGATATTGATTATTATAACACCAACTCAGGTGGCGATGAGGGTTATGAATTATGACTAACGTTGTAATTAACTGCAATGATTATAAGTACTATTAAAATGATAGAGCCAGTCTCCAGAGTATATTTTTTCGAATCTAGAGCTGATTCGATTGCAAGAATGTCATTTATGACATCAAATAATGAATGTATTTAAACAAAAATACATATTATTTTTATTTTACCTATAGTAGAAAATCATTGAAATAAACCACAATGACCATAATTATAAAGTGTATAATATTTTTTAATCACCGAAAAGTAAAGTAATAGGTGTTTACCAATATTTTTATCCTAAACAATTTCCCCGAATAATATTGCAATGAGATATTATATGTGCATTTTATTACAGCCGAAACGCAAAATTACCCGAATAACCATGCAATAGACAATGATGATCAGAGCTTGGCCTACTCCAGAACGATAAGTTGCGTTTTGCTTTATTAAAGAAAAACCTTTGGTGGCAATTAAATATTATTGAAATAGCAAGATGGGCAAAAAAATTAGCTTTCATTTGAGATATAAAAAGTCTTTGAAGCTTTTTTTTTAATGGAGTTATTAACAAAAATCAGTTTTTTGGCTCTCCTGAACATTTTCATTTTTTCGATTGTCCGGTTATTCGGTGGGGGCGTCGATATAGTAATTCAACAACTAGATATGGACTCAGTTTTGTAATATAGATTCTAATTTTGTAGTTCTATAAATTAATTTCCAATATTATATTTTATGCTTAATTTGATTTTGCACGCCACCTGGATGGCAGAATGTTTAGAACAGTATTTATAATTTTAAGACCTATGTTATGCACTACATTCTTGCAATAAATATATTTCATTTCATTTCATTTCATTTCATTTCATTTCATTTCATTTCATTTCATTTCATTTCATTTCATTTAGGGGAGGGTAGGGATGGGAAGGGAATAGGGGAGGGTAGGGAAGGGAATAGGGTAGGGGATTGGGCCTCCGGTTAACTCACTCACTCGGCGAAACACAGCGCAAGCGCTGTTTCACGCCGGTTTTCAGTGAGGACGTGGTATTTCTCCGGTCGAGCCGGCCCATTCGTGCCGAAGCATGGCTCTCCCTCGTCACGCGTGTATCAGATTACAACTAATATTGTATTAATTTTCGGATGGTTTTACACAGCTTGAGCAAATAGATGGCACACCTATGCTGAGTAGGACAGTAGGTACTCAGTAGACAGGTTGCTTGGTGAATAAACTCTTTGTGACATTCAAGTTTTTAGTGGATGGCTGTTTGATAAACACTCCAGCATTCTTTTTATTAAGCATGTGGATCCTATAGACGTAGCACGTCTTGTGAATAATAATGAGGAAGAAACTTATAGGTACTAGGGATGAATGGTATTCGGGGCTTTCCTTTTTCATCATGACTAATTTCTATGATGTTTAAGACACTTCACACTAGGGACAAAAGGATATACTTGCTGCATAATTTATGCAAAATTTAGTATGTTTTATAAAAAAGCATACCTAGGAATAGCATTTAAGATCTACAAGACATGAATTATTGAGTTCTCTGTGAAATTAGCAGTGCGGAAAAAGGGCAAGCGCCCCGCGTCATGACTTTTCCATACAAAAGTTTAAAAAAAGTTACTATTTCAGTGGTGCTACTTTCACAGCGAAACTCCTAAAGTAATATCACTCAGTTTTTTCACACCTTGTATACAATACAAATATTTTGTAAATATTGCTATAGCAATATTTACAAAATATTTGTATTGGTACCTGTAAGGTATTTACTATTTAGTATCTACTTATTACTTATGAATTTGGTATTAACTATGATCTGTGTTGATTCTGTTATACCTATTGGTATGTCTGTTTGTCCTTCGTTCTCCTTCTTAAGCTGCAGAACCCATTCTGATGGTATACGGCATACCTATAGATAATATTTTCACTCCTGAGAAAATACCGTCTGAGAATTTTATTCACGGGTAGACCTTCTAAATTTGGTAAGAACAATAGGACTTACAATTTCGTTTTAAAACCTCTCAACTCACAAGCAAGTATATAGCATCTTTGATCTTTACTAGTACCTGTGCTAGTACTATCAAAGAAGTTGATTCCTAGGCAGATGGGGGGCTTACGTAGTTTGGTCACATTTCGTCAAACCTAGCCGACAGATCATAATTAACATTAAAATAATATTGTGGCGGTACCCACAATTCACCTAACAATCCTGCATCGCGCTATCGAAGTTTCATACCAGTTGTCATTACCACCTTCACCGTGTGTTTTACTCTGAGCTCTACCCAAGTCCGCTACAATATGATCTGACCAAATGACGTTGGTCTGTCAACTGCCTATGAATCAATTCCCTCGATGGTACATAGATAGTAGTATCTACATATTTGTAAGTAATAGCTGATTCACCAATATTTCCATATCCACCAGGAAGCATCTCATCTGCCAGATCTGTCGGGTCTCTGGCGCGGCGCCATATCGCGCTCGTGGTGAGCTAGAGTGTAAAGGCTTATACGGCCAGTAGGTATATTATAATACTAGAATCTAGTATTATTAGTATTTAGTCTAGTTATAACTAGATCACCCCCGCTACTCCGTTGCGCCAAAATTGGTTAATCGAGCGGGAAAGCGTTTTTGACGTGGGAGAGCCATGCCTCGGCACGAATGGGCCGACTCGACCGGAGAAATATCACGTCCTCACAGCGTGAAACACGCTTGCGCTGTGTTTCGCCGAGTGAGTGAGTTTACCGGAGGCCCAAATCCCCTACCCTATTCCCTTCCCTAACCTCCCTTATTCCCTTCCCTTCCCATCCCTACCCTCCCCTATTACCCTATTCCCTCTTAAAAGGCCGGCAACGGACCTGCAGCTCTTCTGATGTTGCGAGTGTCCATGGGCGACGGAAGTTGCTTTCCATCAGGTGACCCGTTTGCTCGTTTGCCTCCTTATTTCATAAAAAAGTTCATTTTTGCGGGATAAAAAGTATTCTATGTAACCTTTCCCGGGATTCAAAGAGTCCCCATACCAAATTTCAACAAAATCGGTTCAGCGGTTTCGGCGTGAAGAGGTAACAGACGGACAGACACACTTTCGCATTTATCATAATATATTATGGAAGTATGGATTATAGTGTGGTTATAGACAATATACATTTTTCGCTGAATCAATACTTTTATGTACTTTTGAAGAAACTAAAGAGTGCAGTAACTTAGTCATGGCTTTAAAATCTCGAAACTCGCTAAACACAGAAATGTTTTACATGCGTTCGACGTTATGGGTACCCGTGCCTTGCCCTGCAATCTTTTGATGAGGATTCATGCGTCAAATTGGCCTAGCAGATTTATTAATAAAGATACTGAACATAAATGTTTTGTAAATAATATAAGCGTCTTTTGTTTGTCGCCAGATAGATTTTAGCCATTTCGATCCATCTTAATTGGACTAGCTTCTTAGGAAGCAGATATTATAGCAAAGAAGTTCATCGTGGCTTAAAAGATATTCGTCCTTGAACAGTTAAAGCTCCTGTAAACTGATTTTACGACTCGGCACGATGATGATGAGTGTAGTAGGAAGCGCGTGACACATGTAATATAAGGTCTGTGGAGGAAAAGTCCGCTCACTCATACTACAACGCCTATTCTGCCCGTACCGCGATGACGGTCTTACTCGTAAGTACTTTACGTTAATTTGTAAATAATTATAACTTAACTTCATTACTTAATAAACAAATTAGGCGATTATTCAAAAGAAAAAACATAAATTTTTAGTATTGTTAAATTTTGAAAAATACACTTAGTTACAATTGATTTGAACTTTAGAACGATTTTAATGTTTATATTTTTTTCCAAACACTATGACGCACCGCGTTAAGTTTGCAGTGAAACATCCATACAAGTGTCAAAATGGCTACATTTTATTGGTCAACGTAAACACTTTTCTTTATTGAAACTGCTACTAGAAGAAAGCTCGAACAGGCCTTAGCTTATTAAGTTCTGAAAGCTCCTATAATCTAAAAATACTTACAATATAATAGTATGGTGTCCCCTAATAAAAATCTACTTGTGTCAAACTGTGTCTATTACCTAATTATGTATTAGAAATTTGTGCAATATGAAGAAAATCCCACTATAGAATAAAGATATTTCTTTGTTTCGTCCAACTTTAAGGTACATAATATTATGTTTTTTACCCAATCTTGAAGAACAACTTTAGGATACCAATAATATATTATGTTCCTACCCTAGTAGAGTTATGAAATACTTAGATTTTAATTGAACAATTGTTAAGATCCGAAAATTGGTGTTTCATAATGCCTTTCCAACATTATGTTACTGATGTAACATAAATATGAGACATTTCTGGACAATAGTATAATTGGAGTAATTAGCACGAAACTGTAACATGTAGCTACCGTCGCGTGCCATTGCGACAGTGGTAACGGTGGTGACAGTGGTGCAATGCCCCATAATTATTATGGTGGTCACCATCTGACATAAATACGGGAATACTCTGAAAATTTTCGAAGTCTGTTACTCTGACCCGGTTTGTTTAAAAGTTTTAGCATTTGCTTGGTCTAGACTCTAGTACACAATATGTAATTAAGACGAGTCGAACGTCAACGTCAGCGTCATATGTCAATTCCGTACATTTTGGTTGGAGTTGGAAGCGATAACGAAAAAGTTTTGGTTAATGGCCTGTTAGTATACAAGCATATTAGGTCGTATCTTGTGGTATCCAAACAAAGTTTATTAAAGCAGGGCTTGCTAGTTAGAAGACCGAGCCTCTAAGGGTGAAGCCAAACGAGCGTAATTTCTGCCGGGCAGAATTTCTTTTCATATAAATGACAACTCACAAAATTACGCTCGTGTGAATCAAACAGGACTTTTGTATGAAACTGAATGCAGCAGAATTTTGCCCGGCAGAAATTCTGCGGCTCACGACTCACAAATTACGCTCATGTGGCTTTACCCTAAACGTAACGAGGACAGTGTCGAGGTAGAGATACAAAATTCCAAGAAAATCATTATCATTTTTTCATGTAAAATTATTCTAAAACGAGACTCTGCACGACAAACTCTACATAGCTTAAATATTTGGAAATACACTTCAAATAAAATTCCATTTAACTAGGTGCAAGGCAAAATAAAGTTTTTTTAATAGTGAATGCACCCCATACTTAATTCTTATTCATTTTTAATAAATATTAGATTATTTTTAATTTTAAGACCGAAAAGACGGAACCAAAAGATACTGCCCTCAGGTTTGTACTTCAACAATTTTTAGGGTTCCGTACCCAAAGGGTAAAAACGGAACCCTATTACTAAGACTTGTCTGTCCGTCTGTCCGTCTATCGGTCTGTCCGTCCCTCTGTCTGTCTCCAGGCTGTAACTCAAGAACGGTAATAGCTAGAGAGTTGAAATTTTCACAGATTATGTATATCTGCTGCCGCTATAACAACAAATACTAAAAATAAAATAAATTAAATATTGAAGGGGGCCCTCATACAAAAAAACGTGATTTTTGAAACATTTTTTGTTCGGTATCAATAATGACAGCAGATATGCACCTGAAATGTTCAAAACATACTTTATTTATAAGTACTTTAATAATCAATAATAAAATTAAAATAAAATAAATAATTAAAGGTGGCTCCCACACAAAAAAACACAATTTTTTACTATTTTTGCTCTATAATGGTACGCCCTTCGTGCACGAGTCCAACTCGCACTTTGCCGATTTTTATTCCATAAAACTTTCAGTGCTGTAGCTGGTATAATAATGTTATTTCTCTCGTGATCATGTATAAGTAATTGTATCTTTATGTGTACACTCTTCATGTTAGTCTTTATTTTCCGCAACCGAGTAACAAACATCTTTGATCTAGATTCTAGATAACCAGTAACCATCCACCTACTTGGAAGTAAAGCAGCATTACGTTTTTTGCTCAAAACTGTGATACACATAATATAATATACGAAATTATTCCATAAACGTGCGATTCTCAGATCAGAGATATGTCATAATGTGTTAAAGCTACGCGGGACATTTTAATGGCAATATTACTGACTGTTACATAAATAACATAATAATAATTATTATCGCATGTATAATATTATAATAAAAATCATAATATCAACGGCTTTATTAATACTAGACTCGTGTTTGTAATGCTGAGCCCAGACTAGGAGCTTTGTTATCATAATACTAGATGTAACCCGCAACTTCGTCCATAGACATCTTACTGCAATAAAACTTATCTGCGTACCAAATGCCCAAATCGGTTTAGCAGTTTTGGTGATAGACAGACAAACATGTTTCAAAGTCATAATGTAAGAATAGATTGAAAAGTAGAGATTAGTCATATTGTTAGAGATAAAACTTATATAAAATATGGCTTTAGAGTCAACCATATCAGGACCATTTAGTTCGTGAAACTTTCAGTTTCTTCCAATTACATTTTGCTCTTTTATTCTTTCTACCTAATACATTGTTTCTACCGAAGCGTGGTACCACTTGAGATAAGCACAACAATACGAGTTCACACAATAAGATGGATATCTCGTGTGTCAACGGACTAAGCCTTATCTACCTTTGTGCTGTCATACCTCGCTCGGGTCATACCGTGCTATACGGTAGATATGTCCCTGGACTCTTTTACAGTACCTGGGAATTAGATACTTTAATATGGTCAATACCTTTAGCATAATTAATACTCTAACTAATTTTAATCCAAATTTACGTTGAAGAGTAATTATTAAGAACGTAGACAACTGCTTAACAAAATGAAATCAAGTCGTTGAGTCCTTTTAATTTTGACCATTTAAAATGCAAAATATGAGCATCATAACAATTAATAACTTACACAGCTGTGACTTTCGTAAATCCATGAAGCATTTGCAGAAGAAGTATAAACAATAAACAAGTTTTACATTCATTATATGCCACCTTATTAACAGTTGCAAAGTAGGCCGTGCTGATCCAAATCCTTGAAGGAAAGATTCGCGAAGTTGTAGGTCGCAATTGAAACACATTGAATGTAAAACACGACAGTTATGTCACATATGGGTGAAGGCTGCAGCCTTCCTTCCGACAAATAACAGACCCCACGTCCGGACTTGCAGAACAGTGGAAAGTACTCATCCGGTGTGACAAACAACAGGCATTACCTTAAACAATAAGGGTACTTTGTTATATTGCGCCAGTGATGTTGGATATCGAAGCCGTATGGAATTTGATGTAACGCATCGCTAAGTGGCATAGAAATTGCAAAGCAAAGCCATATCCATCCTCATCATCTCGGCGCAGATATTTCTGGCAATGTAAAACTTGCAACACCTGCTTTTCACTGTCTATAAAAGGCATAAAAAACCATGCAAAGCCTGCAGAAAAAAATATGAAAACTGTTGGTTGACCGAATTTATGGGTATGGTAAAAGCGTATTTTTTATGTGGTATGAAATTCATCTTTTGAAACACTCATTTGTACAATTTGTAAATTGTATCAAAAATATTACGGTGTTGTATTTAAGGGCAGGTAACAGTGAAATAGCGCGTGGACAAGTTTTTTGATCCTGTTTCATTCCTTACATTATCATCTAAAAATTTTGAAAAAATTACGACCTTTACTTGAGGATATAACGTATCCGGCTTCGCATTAATTGACACAAACAGAAGAACTTCACTCGATAGAAAACAAAGCCAAAGTTACCTCTTTTTAAAATCTTTTTTCAATGCTGTGCTAAGAATACTGAACTAAGCGACCTATTTTTTATAGCTTTAATTAGATAAAATGATTATCTATCCGTATTCGCAAAAATGGAAATTGTAGCATTTATTTACTGATGCCAGTGACAAGATATCTAGAGAATTCGCGTGTTTTTGTATGGGCCACCGCGCGACAGTCGCGCGGTGGCCCATACAAAATCATTTTGACTGATAGATGCCCTTAAGGACGCTATTACAAATATCAGCGATTTTCCGGTACCCTATTAAAGAATTAGGAGTCAAACTGCGAGGATATTTTGGTTTCAAATGAAAGATAATATATTCATCTCCACGACTGTATCATAAAAATTCTATAGCTGCATTCAAAATTTTCACATAAAATACGTTTTAACCATCACAATAATCGCAAAATATGAAAAAAATGGGGTCTGATTAGGTACCTTAATATCTAAATACACTGAACTGAGGAAAATAAATATGCAAAAAAATTGTTGCTTATTTAGTCCTCTATAAAGTCCGCTAAAAATTTTATATAAAATTAAACAAATTTTCCAGTTATAAGAAAAATAAGAAAATTTCTCAAATTTTTTCATACATTTTCGCCATAATATCAAGAGCGCGGCGAGCGTCGTAACCGCCACTGTACAAGGCGCGCTAATATGAATCTTATTTTAATGTCATTAAAGTATTATTCGTAGTGACAGACATCCGACCCGCTAATTTTTTTGTTATAGCGTCCTTAACATAGTATTGTCCTCACAACCTTATGTTGTTAATTGTCACTTACTATTCCTCTCAGCCGGTATTACGTAGCGGTCGTAACTCGTATTTATATCGATTAGATAAAAACGACATGCCCAAGTAATTTTAATTGTGGACAGACAAACAAACTAATGATTGCTAATATATTCCCGCGGCTTCCGACGTACGATGTATTGATGACTCAGCTAATATTGCATTATTCAAAAATCCATACTTGGTTGATAGTGATAAGAGCTTACTTTGATGTCCATCTGTTGACTAGATAACAGATTCTGTTTGCTCCAGTCTAGATCTTGAATTAATTTGGACTTATGAATAATTTAGTTTATGTAATGGAAAGCTTAGTTGGCAATATTCAGGCTGGTACAGGTGTAGGGAACCATAAAAAACTTCCTTTTCCATAACTCTCTGAAGTGATAAGCGTTGAAAGGACGATCGACCTAACTTACTAATAGTTGACTGCCTTAATTTTGCTAATTTCAGCAATATAGGTTAAATAAAAGTTTTGGAAACAGTATGATGGTAATTAAATAACAACTCTAAAAGAATTAGTACCAAAAATTCTAACCTATTAAGAAGTTAATCAGTTTTTATTTCACTACATATTTTCTGTGGCGCTAAAAATCTTCTGCGTTGCCAGATTTTTAACTAACCACGGTGACATCTGCTAGGAAGTCTCTATCTTCTCAAAATTGGCACCATGCCACCATATGCCAGCTATTATCTCGGATGCGAGCGCCAGCAATGTGTCACAGGTCTTGTAATTACGGATGGGCATGCAAATGATCGCTCTGGAATGCGGTTCTACTATACCAACCAATGCGATGATGATACCCTGGTATATCTTTGGCATTGGAACAAGTGGAATGCATGTAAACAATGCAAGAAAAACCCATTTTAGCAATGAAGATGCACGGAATATAATTAAAATTCTGCTTTTGGAAAACGCCTGTGTATAAGGGGCATAATTGCAATGTTGGAACTCAGTTTCTACGATGCGATGTAAAAATGTGAATGACACTGAAATATTATACAATCCAGACAAACAGTTATAGAAATAATTACCAAGATGTTAGCTGCAAAGTAGAGCTAAAATCGTAAAATTTTTCCAGACTGAAACTTTCAGCCTGGAAAATCAAAATATCTTTACATCAAATTAAATTAAAATAAAAATAAATACACGCAAAATAATGTTTATTAAAACGACAGACTAATAGAGGGAAACTAAAACGGTTTTTGTACTACAGAACCCTGCCATGGATTTATCTAACGGCTACCATTATGACATGTGCAAGACAGTGCCATGGTCAAAAACCTCTTGTTTTCCTGCGGCCTGACCTAGGGAGCGCTGACATGAATGTCAAGCGACAATTTGAATGGGCGTTTGGTCTGAAATCTGATAGACAGCCCGTCTGTAGGTGAAACGTGATAAGAAATTATTGCTTTTTATACCGATGATATTATGTTTCACTATGCAAAGTAAGTAGAGTATTGCAACTTGCACGTTTTCAGGGGATTGTCATAAAAGGTGAAGTTTTTACAAAACGTTGTTACAAATAGAGTTAGAATTTAGATTCTTAAGAAAATTACCCTTAAAACTTTCGGATTACAAATTAACGAATAAGCATTTGAAATAGAAAAATATTTTTTTCATAATTTTTATATACTTCAATAAATATTATTTGCTTTGCTGTTCTTGGTGAAACTCTGTTTTACCGAAAAAAGGACTTTATTAATATTAAAATTTATTTTATAATACTCTGTACCATACACCCAGTATAATAGTCGACAGATTTATTCAGTGTCAGTAATATTATTTCACATGTATTTCTAATAATTTGTCCCAGGTATTTCTGGCTACATGTCTGCTAGTAGACGCGGCGCCACCGTCCCAGGGCTTCTTCCCTCAGTCGCAGCTGCAGCAGAATCCGTGAGTAACCGCTCTACCTAGAGACTAGTAGATTCGTTTCATCGCGAAAAGTTGAAATGCGTTTACACTATAACGAGGTTCTTTAAAAAATATGTTTGAGACGTATGGATGCTTCTCAAAATATGAAAATACACGTAATTGATTTGGATTGCTTAGAAATACGTTTATTAACAAAGTTTTTTTGTTAATTTTAGATTGGACTATTATTTGGATAGCCAGGAGCATGAATACTATCAACAGCAACAAAAGCAGGGTAGTTATTTATTTTGTAAAATTTTATTTAATATTCAATCTATCCGAATTCTTTCTCTTCTACATTTGTCATAAAATTCTCAATTTGTATATTTCTATAGCAGCATCGCGACAGAATGTCGCTCCCGCTCGGTTGGAGAATCTCGATCCGAAAACCGAGGTGGAACTGATACCAGGCGCGCAGCAGCCGCAGCAGCCTCCACAACAGGTATGTACTTAATAATATAACTTCATATTCACTACATATAATATAGAAAATGGTACGGTTCTAGCGAAATTTTACCTCGCGAATTCGCAGACAACAGCCTGTTGTTACGTGCCTGTTATTTCGAATGAGCAATGATAACTTGAATTGCTTTTAGTTTTTGTCAGGCGTATATTATTAAATATTGTTTTCCTATTTCATAGAACCCGGTAGCTCCAAACATACCCGGTCTGATCCCAGGACAGCAAGTGTTCATAGTACACATGCCCATTCCCGGATACAGGTAAGAATACATTTCACCATGTTACTAAAGGATTTCCTATTATTATACTGTACGTCTTAACTATTTATTACTATAGTAAGACTCTATCTATTCTTATGAATGAAAATGAATTTTAAATTTTGTTCGTCTCGCCTAAACTCGAGAAAAGCTGATCCGATTTCGTCAATATAATAGTTTTGAAATATTCGGAGACGTCCAGGGAAGGTTTTGTACGGTGAGGAAATAAGGAAAAACTGGGAGTAAAAAAAATGTTACGAATCTCACCGGGTCAATATGTAGTTTTAACTATATTTTCAATATCACGAGTTTTCACTAATTTAAAAATATAACTTTTTCAGCCCTGGCACTGTAGGTGGCTATCAGCCGGTTTATATAGTCGCTGCGGCGCCCCAGGGTAATGCCGGATACCCCGGTAATGGTGAGTTACATAATCAGTTTACAGCCACTAACCTATGGACCATAGGCACTATTCTGATTTGACTTAACATAAAAGATGTTTGAATGAAGGATCTAAAATCTCTCAATCGTAGTTGGGCATACTCTATGGTTCTGCCAATTGAAGACACGAGTGGAAGAACCAGATAACCAATATTTTATAATATAAGGACAGTTATTTTTGCCTTATAATTCGAACAAACCATATTACTTATCTAATATATCTACACATAAAATCCATAGTTTTTTCATTTAAATTTTCCGGTTCTGAAGCCTCAATTTATGCAAGAAGAGCAATTTTTCAACTGTTATTTACATGCTTCTTCCACTTACGTCTTTAATTAATTATGCCTATTTGAGAAACTTATCCCTGTAAAATGAGATATTTTATACTCGCTTGTCCCTCTATTTAACAAGAAACAGCATTATAACACCTTAATTTCGAATCTGAAACTGTGCCATGCAAACCTGAGGTTGACAATATCATCATAACACACTTGGTTTTAAGTCTGATAACCTCAATTTCCAGGCTACCAGAACGGGGCACTCGACCCCGCTCAAGCCGCGTATCCCGGGCAGGCTGTCTACCCCGGACAGGGCGTGTATCCCGGACAGGGCGTGATATACCCCGGGCAGGGTGCCCTGTACCCTGGTCAGAATCTTCTGTACCGCACGCCGCTGCTGACTCGCCCCGACCTGCTGTATCTGCAGGACCCTAATGTACAATACCAGTAAGTTTAATTCATCTTTTGAAATTATTCGGCTGCACCATTTCTAGCTAGAGCCTATTCTAGGATAATATGAGTTTTAGAATTACCGTTAGATAGAGTCTATCCTATGATTTAAGCTTGTTAATCTAGATAATTATGTGTATCATAGTTCACCCTGGTCGTGAGAAGGCAATGGTCGCATCGCAGTCAGGATTATTGACTTTTTGATATTACTGGGTAATTGTGCTTATTCGACACTTTTATTTTATAGCATCATGGAAAAATGAATAGTGATGAATTTTTTTAAGGTTACTAATTTAGTAAACCTTACTGTTCAACTTCATAGCGTAGACTATTTTCGTACGTAGCAGCTAGCTATGATTTTTATACCCATAATCAGTAATCACAGTCATTACTTATACTGTGGGTACACCTTTGGTGAGCACCTGCATGTGACAGTGTAAAAATCTTTGTAAAGTTGCAAATCTTGCAATAATGTGATTATTGCAAGTAATTTCAACTTCATCTCATCCTGCCAATAAAGAAACTTTGTTTATTAGTTAGAAAGTGGTAGTAAAGTTTTACTGCAGAAGATAACATTAATTGGCGCTAATGGCGCATAAACCGAGAACATTACTTTTACTCCACAATCTTACATCGAAGAAAGTACGGAGATCACATGAGTCGCAGCCAGCGAAACTTACTTTGTAATTAACTTTAAATACATTTCATGTAACAGAAATAGATATAAACTTGTTAATGTTTTACAATACACCCACTACATATAACATAATATTACAATATTCCTAAAAATACCTACAGAATATTATATAAAAAGATATTATTTAAAGACAACTTTAAACGATTAGATAGAACAACTTGGATGGATCCAAGCCAAAATTTGCCCTATTAGAAATGTTTACCCTCAAAACAACAGTCTTCGCTAACCTCATCAAATATGTGGTCGCATGTCCGCCTATCAAAGTAACATTTAAAATGTATTTTGATAACTTTGCTAACAAGTGTTTGTTATTGTAGAGCGGCGCAAGGCGGACAGCTAGTCGGCGTCCCAGTGGCCCAGTCACCGGCAGCGGCGAAGCAAGGTAATTATCATAGTGATAAGTTGCAATTCAATAATAACTTCAAGATTAATATTATTAGAGATAGCTAAAAAACTATAAGGAATTGGAAGGAGATAATAAGCTGCTCATCACTTCGTTGGCTAAAAATTTTATAACTTTCTCGCTACTTCGAAACCAACAGTATCTCAAAACCAAATTTCATTCAAATCGACTCAGTGGTTTAAGCGTGAAATGGTAACAGCCAGACAGACAGGCATACTTCCACAGACTCAAAAATCTTAAAAATGTTGATTACAGTTGATGCAGCAAATTCCAGTCCAAAGAATGGTCAAATAAGGGTTGAAACTAAAGAAGAGGAGAGACAACACAACGCGAGGCCGGCGCCGCAACATAGAAATAAGGCGTAGATAGAAAAACTTTTCTTATGATGAAAATTGGAAGCTGTAACTAAAATCTTCGAACTATGAATACAATAAAAACGAGAAAGTCGAGACGTAGTTAAAAAGTAACACAGAAGCCCTTTGAAATTTTCTCGTCTGTATGTTACTTTATTGTACTACTGACAGTTCTACATTTTGCAGCACTTAAGGGCCCGGGCTACCCTCGAAATTTTCATACATTCTTAATACCAAAATCATTTTCTCATACGAAAATATTTAACATGTTTGAGTTATTTTTCAGCTTATGATAGTAATTACCTAGGGTCCTGAACAAATTTTTTTTACAAAATATTTAAATACTAAAAAAAATATTTTTGTGTTTAAATATTTTTAGTAAATTTACTACTAAATATTTAAACACCAAAAAATAGACAAAAACACTAAAAAATATATAAATAAATAGTAAATTTACTACAAAATATTAAAACTTTAAAAAAAATTTTTTAGTATTTAAATATTTTGTAAAAAAAATTTGCTCAGGACCCTAGGTAATTACTATCTTAAACTGAAAAATAACTCAAACATGTTAAATATTTTCGCATGAGAAAATGATTTTGGTATTAAGAATGTATGAAAATTTCGAGGGTAACCCGGGCCCGTTACCTGCTTTAAAGTGCTTGATGATAATGATTTGAAGCTGACTTAATAACTACACAAGTTCTTCAGAATGCTTTAACTTGATTGAGGCATTTAATTGCTCAAATTAGAAACTAACAATTAAAAGCCAATAACACAAGAAAGTGTGAATTTAGCTGCTAAAATTCGCACTTTTACTGAGTAACAATAATTATGTAACATAGAAAACGGACGATAACAATTAAAATTTTAAGATTTATGAAAATTATAAAAAAGTGAAAGTATTTATTGATTGTAAATAAAGTGACGTTTTGTACCTGACATTAATTTATGTAATTTTGTTTTATTTATCTCACCCATACCATTAGAAGTAAACCATGTATATAAAATATACCTAATATATTTTTATAGACATGGTTATTTTGAGTTAATTGAAGGAAGAATGTTAAAAAAAGACAAGATATGCAACTAAATCATTTAGGTTCTCCTGATATACTTAACATATTATAAGAGCTTTAACTCTAACTAATGAAAAAGAAATAAAAAAAATCGGCCAAGTGCGAGTCGGACTCGCGCACGAAGGGTTCCGTACCGTTATAGAGCAAAAAATAGGCCAAAAATTGTGTTTTTTGTATGGGAGCCCCCCTTAGTTTTTTTATTTTATTTAAATATTATTATTATTTATTAAAGTACAATTATATTTAAGGCTTTTGTGAAAGTTTCAAGTGTCTACCTCTTATCATTATTGATTACGAGCAAAAAAGGCCAAAAAAATCACGTTTGTTGTATGGGAGCCCCCCTTAAATATTATTTTTATTTTAGTTTTTTTTGTTATAGCGGCACCGGAAATACACAATCTAGGTTCTTGAGATACAGCCTGGAGACAGACAGACGGACAGACGGACAGACAGACATCGAAGTCTCATGAATAGGGTCCCGTTTTCACCCTTTGGGTACGGAACCCTAAAAATCATACCTAGATTAATGAACCACTAATAATTCGATCACACTCACATTAAAACTAAATTAATCATAGTCTAAGTAGACCACATACTTAACATAATATAGGAGCTTTAACTCCAACGAATGGAAAAGAAATAAAAATATCAAACCTAGATTAATGAACCACTAAGGCCCACTTGCGCCAATCTGGGTTAAAGTTAACTCTGAGTTAAACATCATGTCATATCTGTCACTCACCAAGTCAATGATAGAGATGACATGATGTTTAGCTCAGAGTTAACTTTAACCCAGATTGGCGCAAGTGGGCCTAATAGTTCGACCTAACACTCACATTAAAACTAAATTAATCATATTCAAAGTAGACCACGTACATTGTAATCAATTTCGACATTCACACGTACGTCGTACACTTTATTATCTCCAGCACCAAATAAAAGTAAACAATACCCACAAACCCAGTAACCGAATTTCAGGACGGATGCATTCGTTGACCTTGATACTGCATCATTATATGGACACTAATGTACGATTATGACTTAACGAGTACCTTTCGATATGCTAAGCGAGAACCGACTGTATTTTAAAAGGAGCAACGTTTATTTTAAGTTGCAAACAACCTGAAAGACAAGTCAACTCAAGTTTAGCGGCTGGTGTAACTTGACCCGCGATTCTGATTGTCCGCTTCCCGCATCGTAGAGAACGCCTAGACGAATTTATTGCAAGGGTTCCCGCGCCGGCGGTGCACATATCGATGAGTCACTCGAATTAAGACGGCAGCTTTCCAAACGAAAGGTCCGTGGTAGCGGGGCAATTATCTTTTTGCTCGGAACCCGTTACTTAGACGCGGAGGAGGCTGCGAGCGGCCGCAGTGTTCAGCCGCATCCCGAGCACGGTGGTCGGAAACCAATAATACCATGTCTCGAGCCCTGGTCCTGGTCGCGCTGGTCTGTGTGGGTCTCGCGAGCGCGCGGCCAGTGCGTAAGACCTTGAACTTCAACATGTTCTTCCTGAAGCCGCAGGACTCGACGGAGCGGACGGTGGCCACCGCCGATGGGGTTTCAAGATTCGGCCCAATCCTAGAGTACCTGGTGCAGCGAGTCCAAAACATGATGTCGGTGCGGCTGCCGCCGAAGGAGGATCCTCAGCAGGTGCCTCACGCGGACCCGGCGGAGAACGACATAGACTCCCCCATCGCCAGCGAGTCCAAGATGCTGCCGGGGGTGGTGGTGCGACCCTCGCAGACCAGGCCCGGGACCTATGAGGTGGAGATCGACGTGGTCGTGGATGAAGAGCCCCAGAGACAAAGCTAAGACCCGGTATTAGTTAAGTTTATTTATTGCCATATTGTTAAGGAAAATAAAGTACTATGTTAATTTTACCTATGACGTTTAATTTTATATCATTGAGTCTATAATGGAATTGTGGGATTATAACTAAGTACATAATATTTCTGAGTCAATTTTAATCGGTACAAATTAAGCTCTAAATTTTTACAAGTTGCTAAAGTGTAACAAAACAAATTGATAAAACATAAGGGTGAGTATGTGTTCCTAATGTAGAATTCACTGTGAAAGTAGCAGCACTGAAAGAGTTACTTTGACTTATATGAGTGGGTTTCTAGGAAAACCAAACATAATGAATTTGACCATACCATCACAAAAATGTGTTTCAGCAATCAGCGCTGCTACTTTCACAGTGAACTCTATCTATGGGACACATACACACCCTAAAGTATTATTAAGTTTAGTTTTGTTACAAGTTGTCCGTAACTTTGTTTCAGTAGATAATACGAAGTATAAGATTAGCGGGACTTAAAATTTTGTCGTGATCAGATCATGCTATGGATAATTTATTCTCATATTAATTCGTCGTATTTAAAGTGTTATGTAGATTTTGCTGTCTTTTAATCTAATTTCTAATAAGTAATAGTTAAAATAAAAATCGGCCAAGTGCGAGTCGGAATCGCGCACGAAGGGTTCCGTACCATTATAGAGCAAAATTAGGCCATAAATGGTGTTTTTTGTATGGGAGCCCCCCTTATTTTTTATTTTATTTTAATATTATTATTAAATATTAAAGCACACATATAACTAAGGATTTTGTGAAAAATTCAAGTACCTACCTGTTGCCATTTTTGATATAGAGCAAAAAAGACCAAAAAAATCACGTTTGTTGTATGGGAGCCCCCCTTAAATATTAATTTCATTTTATTTTTAGTATTTGTTGTTATAGCGGCAACAGATATACATAATCTTTGAAAATATCAAATCTCTAGCTATTACCGTTCTTGAGTTACAGCCTGGAGACAGCAAAAAGGCCAAAAAAATTACGTTTGTTGTATGGGAGCCCCCCTTAAACATTTATTTTATTTTATTTTTAGTATTTGTTGTCATAGCGGCAACAGATATATATTTAATCTATGAAATTATCAAATCTCTAGCTATTACCGTTCTTGAGTTACAGCCTGGAGACAGACAGACAGACAGACAGACAGACAGACGGACAGACAGACGGACAGACAACGAAGTCTTAGTAATAGGGCCCCGTTTTACCCTTTGGGTACGGAACCCTAAAAACTAAAAACAAACATACAAACATACAAATTGAAAAATGGAATAATTATATCAAATTAGTGTATTGTCATCGGTCCTCGATAAATCTACAAAGTTTGAACGAAATCTGGCCGTTTAAAGTGGGTCAAAATCGCGCCCAAAGAAGTCGGTTACAAACATGTTACAAACAAATATACAGGTGAAGCTAATAAAAAGCGTATAAAAAGATAAGCTTGTATTAATTTACTCCCTTTTGTGGCATCATCAAGCGGGATATTACTGTACTTACCTGTTGTTCAGAGGTAAGCCAGAAGCCTAAGCTTTTGTAGATTTTAAATTATGATCCTTAAAATATAGGAGGTGAGTAAAGGTAAGGTGAATCGATGGAAATTGTTAATGAAGAGATTTATATAAATAAACCCATTCCACTAATTTGCCCACACATAAATAAAGTAGTCTAAGCCCGGCCGCACATTGTCCGAATTCTGATCAGATGATCATTCTGAAACAGTTGAACTCCGCCGGACCTCCACCCCGCACACTATCCGAAATATCCTTCCGGCGAGTTCGAGCTCACTCGGCTCAGTACAAAATGTAAGAGACAACGTGGACGTTCAACTGTTTCTGATCAGAAATGTCGCACAATGTGCAGCCGGGCAACCCCGGCCGCACATTGTCCGAATTCTGATCAGATACAGTTGAATTCCGCCGGACCGCCACCCCGCACATTATCCGAAATATCCTTCCGGCGAGTTCTAGCTCACTCGGCTCAGTACAAAATGTAAGTCGAGACAGCGCGGACGTTCAACTGTTTCTGATCAGAACTGTCGTAAAATGTGCGGCCAGGCTAAGGGCCGCTCTCAGAGAGTTTATGATTAGATGGATATTATTTGATTGAATTTTGATTGAAATAATGATTGAAGTTTTGTCATAAGCTCAATACATTTTCTGTCAAACGCTTCATTAAAAGTTAAGTAATAATTTAACATCTTTGAGTACGGATAAAAGCCCCTCTTACATTTTTTATGAAATAAGGGGGCAAACGAGCAAACGGGTCACCTGATGGAAAGCAACTTCCGTCGCCCATGGACACTCGCAGCTTCAGAAGAGCTACAGGTGCGTTTCCGTCTTTTTAAGAGGGAATAGTGTAATAGGGGAGGGTAGGGATGGGAAGGGAAGGGAATAGGGTAGGGGATTGGGCCTCCGGTAAACTCAGTCACTCGGCGAAACACAGCGCAAGCGCTCTTTCACGCCGGTTTTCTGTGAGGACGTGGTATTTCTCCGGTCGAGCCGGCCCATTCGTGCCGAGGCATGGCTCTCCCACGTCAAACATTTAGTAGCGCGTAATTTCATGACATACTATCAGAGAAGTTGATTCATAGGCAGATGGCAAACTGACGTTATTTGGTTGCGTTAAATATCCAAGCCAACAGATTGCGCCAAACATTGAATTGACATCTGCCCATGAATCAATTTCTTCGATGGTCCAACGTATATAGCAATCATGGTGCTATATCTACTACATAAATATCCATAAACATCCCTCTAATAAAGATTTCAAGCCGCAACATCAAATCCTTTTATGTCAGCACTTCCTTGTCCTATAAGTGGCTGTCATTTGTGGGAATACTGCGAAGCGCTAAGTGGTCCCACGTAGCGCACAACCGGGTTGATAACGGGCTGTAACGGGTTGCTGATCTGCCAACGGGATCTAGGTACTCAATCATGGGACCAGGGCTTGTAAGTATGATGTAGCATGACAGATCTATTGGTTACTTGCCGGAACGCCTGGCTGTAAGGAGGAATGATGGCGCAGAATTTGTTGTAAAGTTACTTGCGTCTTGCAATATTTAATTGACAATGTTCACAGCATTGTAATTTGTAGGTGTAATAAGTCTGTCATAAAAAATTTTATGAAATAACCATAAAGTTAGCTTTGTAGTAGAAAATGTATCGAATTGTATATGTCGCAGTCATCTAGTTTAATCTGCGGTACGATTAAATGACTAGCGCATTCATTGAATGACTCCATTCAATTGAATGACTCGGCCGAACGTTGATTGAACAATCGTCACTCAACGTTCAACTAGTTAGCGATTTTTAACATAGCCCTTTGAAGAGAGTGGATATGAAATCAGTCAAGTAATTGAATGTATTTATTTTTAACGGAATAGGAAATATATAAGAACAGTATATAATTCTTAGGTAATTAATAGCAATGTATTTATTACTCCGTCTGTCCAATACGATTGGATTTGGTTAGGTTAGATGGCAAGGCGGCCCCCCGAAGGTTGCTCGCCTTGTCGTGGCGGTGGGGCTCAGTAACCGCGGCTTGGACAACCGCGGTGAAGCGAAGAGGCAACCAGGGCCGGCCGGTGTCGCCGCCTGGCCCGAGGAGGGCGCTCCCAGCGGACTGGAGGAGTCCGCTGCGGATGCGCACCGAGGTGGGGCCGCAGAGGAAGAGGCAAGTAGGTATTACGGTGCGCCGCTTGCCCTATCCTCTGCGGCCGAGGACGGATCGCGGGGGGGAGAGGCATTGTGGTAGGTTGCCGCTTTCCCTACCCCCCCTGCGAGCTGGCCGTTCCGTTTGAACGGCATTGGTGGGGCCGCAGAGGAAGAGGCAAGTAGGTATTGCGGTGCGCCGCTTGCCCTATCCTCTGCGGCCGAGGTGTGGTCGGTGGCAGAGCCACAGACCTGATCTGCCACATGGCCTCCAAGTAGCAGACTCGGGGGGCGTCTGCTACAGCCCTGGTGGGGGCCGAGGAGGAGGGCGCACGTGTCGTGCGCCCATCGTGGAGTCTTCGGACCGCTGGCGGGGTCGCGGATGTGTGTATCGTTCCCGTGGCCCCGTCAAAAGGCGGCGTGGCGGAAGATGGGGGGGGGGTTTTAGTGGGTATACCGTGGTCTCATCAGCTACGGGAGTCCCACATCACCGCTCGGGTCGCCCCCTGCGCCTGGGTGGTATGCGTAATGCATTTCCCCCTCCGGAAAAAAAAAAAAAAAAAAAAAAGATGGCAAGGCGGGAGCGTAGCGCAGCGAAGCTCCTGCCTTAGCCATCGTGGTTATTTTTTTGTAAACCACCCAGAAGTAGCCGTCGCCTCACAATTGGACTCAGTTTCTAGATTAACCTATTATTACGCCACCAACAAATACTTTAAAAAAATCATAGCATTCCATTTAACGACTTCACTATGATGACGTTTAGTCAAGACGCTAAACGTTACAGTCAGCGTCTTGACAAGTTGTCCTTCAGTCATTCAATAAAACGGTGTCATTCAATGAATACGCTAGTCATTCAATCGAATCACAGATTGAACCAGATGACTGCGACATATACAATATTATATTATTTTGTCAAGCCTACAACCTACATTTTTCAATGTTATGGCCTGTATTCACTTTGATTAGTGATAAGTTCAGTTGGTGATTATTGCAGGTGATTAGTAATCACGAGAAACTAAGTGTGGACAGCGACTGATTAGTGCAAGTCCTTTATTATCTCCTAATCACTAATCGCCTGCACTAATTACCTGCACTCGCACTAATCAACGTGAATACAGGCCCTAAGGTATTAGATACAAATTATAGTATCTTTTAGTAGACTAAAGTTTCTTAATTAAGAAGCGAAATTTAAAAAAAAATGTTAGCCTTGTAGAACAAAAATAATAGCAACATTCAGATTATTTGTAGGCGTTGATCAATAGATGTATGGATGTATGTTTGTTATTCCTTCACACAAACAAACTACTAAACAGATTTCATAAAGTTTTGTAGGCGCACATGCTTCTTTTTATACCGAAATAGTGCGTTAGTAGGTACAGCTGGGGTACCAACAAATAGGGCCACCGGCAGTAAGCTAGTTAGAATAAAATATCGAGTAACGAGTTAGACAATTTATCCACACATTCATATTCCAGAATTGCCTCAAAGTTACTATGAATTTGGTCC
Organism: Plebejus argus; assembly: GCA_905404155.3. Taxonomy (NCBI): domain Eukaryota; kingdom Metazoa; phylum Arthropoda; class Insecta; order Lepidoptera; family Lycaenidae; genus Plebejus; species Plebejus argus. Next base: position 15,884,899 of record FR989937.1, on the reverse strand, counting down.
CTATCTATATCAGTATAAGGATCTTATCATAGTAAAATTATTCTGAACGTCATCTTAGATTTTCCTAGACCGGCCGTCTATATAGGCTGTACAACCTAATTTGTCAGTTGTGATGGGAGATAGCTAGAACAGGTTCAGAAGATGTAGACCGAACAAGTTCATTATACCCGATATGATAGGGGTTTTCACTTCAACATTATACGAAGGAAAAGTTTTATGATTTACCTAGATCTTATTTATAATTAGTTATTTCATCCAGATAGGTTCGACATTTTAATTCAGTTGGCTCTCTTCCTACATAGAGTAAAATGTTAATTATAATATTAAGTTTAACCGTTTACTGAAAACGATCTACTAGTTTACATAGTAAATAAATACTTAATCCCTTGTCTACACTTTATGGTCGGAGCCACAAACTACCTAATTAGCTATTTGTTAATTCACCATTAGAGTCGAAATGAGCTTAGTTATTCGTCGTCAGAAAACCTCTAGTCTTTATAACTATGCTATTATATTTTTGCCCGGGACACAAAATATCTTCATAGGTTCCATATTAAGTTATCGTGGCTTAGGCGTTAACAGGCAAACAGATACACTTTAAAACTTATAAAATTAGTAATATTTTGTAAAATTAACGGATGTTTCAAGAATAGCTTTCTGCCGCGCACTGTAAAACTCTGGAACGAACTGTCACCAGCAGTATTTCCGGACCTATATGACCTGCAAACCTTCAAGAAAAGAGCGTATTCCCTCTTAAAAGGCCGGCAACGCACCTGCAGCTCTTCGGATGTTGCGAGTGTCCATGGGCGACGGTAGTTGCTTACCATCAGGTGACCCGTTTGCTCGTTTGCCCCCTTATTTAATAAAAAAAAAAAATAGCTAGGTACATTACTGTTGACTTCATAAATATGCACCACCATGAGCTCACAAGGTCAGGAAAGTCTGTCTGTATCGTCATAACTCATAAATTTATCGAATATGAATAGAATGGTTAAAAACCGATTAGTCCGACGTGACGTGAGTGCGAGTTGGGATTTTCGTTCTCGGGTTCAGTAGGCCTACCTACAACAACTCTACTCTCTAACAACGTCATTTGACGTTGTTAGAGTAGGATGCGGCATTCTCGTCCGAATGTTTGAGTCTCAAAACGGTTTCGTGGTACAAGCCCTGTATCGTAAAGTCAACAAATGTTTTGATGAAGATTATCATGAATAGGTACATTACTCAATAATATGCAAATTAAATGCATGTGGTATGTTTTTAAATTAGAATACAAAGCGGCGTTTTAACAGATTGTTTGCTTTTTAGTGTCTATCACAATCGCACTAAAATACCTAACGCATTTTGGCACATGTCTAAGAAACATTTTTTTAAGTAGACTAGTTACAACTACAAGAAGTCAAAATGTTGCTTCCAAAGAAAATTTGCTGAAAGGCGGGATAAAAATCACTCTGTATAACCGTGTCTTTTTTGGAATTGTGATAATAAAGATAATCTACAATAATCCGGTAAAGGTACACAAATCACACCTTTAAAAATAATTTAATATTGCAATTTGCATTAAAAAAAAATATAACCTGGGCTGTACATTAGTATCCAAGGAACTCCAAAAAAGAAAGTCCTCACAGGGTCAGTCGTCCTGTCAGTGGGTCACTGAGTTTCCAACACATTCGGTTCCGGACAACATAAGAAACACAATGTGTTGACGCAAGAAAAAAACTAGCCGAAAAAAATAAGGAACGACATACCTGATATTCGCGTTGGGTCCCAAAATACGCTAGAATTGAATTGAATAAAATTCAATTCGCGATTGGACTTGAATTGACACTAAAGTGTTAAAGTGAAGTGTGAAATAAGTAAAAAAACTGTGAACTAAAATGTGGCGGTTATACTTGATGTTGTCATTACAAGTGATGACTACCAAGTCATTGCCAATTTATCTACCGGAGATGATACCACAATCACCATTACCGTTGCTACAAGAAGAACTGATGAGGCTGCAAGCGATGCAAGTACAGCATATAACAGAAATGCAGCAGCTTCAAGCTGTGCAACAAGTTCAAGCTTTACCAGGGATGCAGCAACTTCAGAATATGCCAGGAATGCAGCAGCTTCAAGCTGTGCAACAAGTTCAAGCTTTACCAGGGATGCAGCAACTTCAGAACATGCCAGGAATGCAACAAATTCAAGCTGTTCCAGGATATCAGCTGATGCAGCATTTACAAGACATGCAGCAACTTCAGCATTTACAAAGCATACAACAACTTCAGCAGGCACAAGACGTGCAGCAGCTTAAAGCTATACCAGATATACCTATGTAAGTAAAGTGATTTCATAGTTTACTGTAAGTACTAAAATAACTGTTCATATATTTTGTATTTTGAATCTATAGGGGTGTCATGCAAAATTAGTATTATCAGTCAAAAAACATTTGGACATTTGACATGTATAGGGTGTAGCAAAATAATATGTGATAATACTTGAAGGCCGTCACAGATTAGCTATAATATATATTAATATGTTTATAGCTAGGCATATTAATATATATTTTCTATACAATTTTCGCGTGACCACACACTCAGCTATAATATATATTTCTGGTCTCAGTGTGTTTAGTACGGTATATTAATATAATATTATATTATAGCTAAGTCTGTGACGGCCTTTACGGTGTGTATGAGTTCTCGTTATAGAATCGCCGATGTAAATGTATGGAATTGACATAAGCGTTCGTTAATATAAACTTGACGTTCGACTTGTCTTATGTCACTTCCATACATTTTGATCGGCGATTCTATAACTATTATAAAAATTTCGGCTAAATCGCCTGGAGTCTCATAACACTCTAAAGAGTTCACTCTAAAATCACTTTATTTTTTCTACCCTGTGTAAATATACTTAATTAATGAACAAAATAATATTTTACAGGAATCAAATCCAACCGATAATTATACTACTACCTGGACAAAATATTGTACGTGATAATAACCCTAACCAAGCAACAAAAATAATCAAAGATAAGAAGGAACACAAAGAAACCGTTGACGAGGATTTAGAATCAGTAGCGATTGAGACAGAGGAACCAATACCAGTTATAGAGGACCAGAAAGCGATTCTCTTAATGCCGAACCCCAGGTTTTCTCTCAACGCCATAATATCTGCGATACCTTTCCTACCTTTTGAGATAAACGTACCAGATACTATCGCATGGATGTACAACGGTATAATTTCGATTATTGGACAGATACAGGGTTCGCAAGGCAACAGACTGAAGTTCAAAAATTATGGCGGTAATAGGGACCAGCAGCTAAGACCGATTATTGTTATACCTTTGTAGTTTAAAAATAGCATAACTTAAAGACTGAAAAATTGTATTTTATAATAAAACAGCTAGGTATTTTATTATTAACCAAGTAAACTAGCTATATACTATAAGAACTATAAAAATATCATAGGTATATGGGTAAACCTACGTAATTTGGTCAACGCTCAACAAGTGTGTTAAATCTTAAGTCAACATTGACTTAACATAGTTCTTCCAAATGACGTTTGTCAGCCATCTGCATCAGTTGACGATGATGGAGTGAATAAAAATAAGAAGTATAGAAAATATTTATTTAATAATAGTTTCCATAAAAATATTAACTGGTACAATTTTAAAAGATGGTAAAGACTAGTGTTCAAGAGCTTAACAATTTTTGATAAGTAACTAATGTCTGTGAGTTCAAGCAAGCAAAATCAAGTTATTGATATTTGCAAGGATCAAAATTCATAATGGTTACACTATCAAACACTCGTCTAAGAAATTGGTAAGGACATCACGTAGGTAAAGTAGCCTAAGTGTTAAAATTAAACATCCTGTATAAGAAAGTTAAACCTAACTAACGCATAGAAATGACTCACTTAAACTACATTTTAATGGCAATCATAATCACATTGGCTTTAACTGATTATAGGGAGTAAATGAGCTAACGGGTCGCCTAATTGCTAGCGATATTCGCAATACTAATTGTGGTCTTCTGATGTGAAAAAAAAAATTGTCTTACTACATTTACCTGTATGGCAATCACTTTATGTATAGTTTAAGATGTAATTTCATATTTTACATTACACATAATATAGAATAACATTGGCATAGAAACTTAGCCCCTACGTGTATACATTTAGATGTTATAATTGAGTGGGCCGTGCGCGACGGTGTCGTGGTCTACGGGGTGTCCGGCCTGGTTGAGCTCGTTCTTGGGCACGATGATGGACACGGGGTAGTTGAAGCTGTAGAAGAAACCACGTGGAGGACCCTGGAACAATGTGTTTGGGTGAGTATTCAGAATTAGGGTACATACAGTAATTATATAGTAATTAATTAGTAAATGGTATAGAGCGAAAATAGAATGTCACAATAATTTGCAAGATTGCATATTTTAGAATTTTCTTCAACACATACACATTTCGTCGACCTTTGCGGTTGAGACATACAGATTGATTTTTCAAATTTCTATCATCAATTTGCTTCTTGATACTTTAATATGAGTTTAAAGCACGCGGAATTGATATTAAATTTCAATGAGGGACAAATGACGCTATATTGTCGTACGTTCTATCGTGTCAATTGTCGTGTCAAACAGCTGTCATATTATGTCACGAAATAGCTTCCACATGTGACATCTCACGATATAGCTGTCTTATGTCTGTCTGACACGACACTTGACACAATAGACCTGACGGATACATACATAGGCTGCTATTTATGTATCCGGAACTGGCCACTTACAAGAACAATATTTAAAAAGTAATTACAACATTTGAAAATATAACTCTTTGGTTGAAGAATACATTTTGTTTCATGTGACTGTCAATTATTTTTCCATTGTGGCGTCATTTTGAAAATTGCGTGTCTTCATTTGCCATGGATTTAACGCGTGAACATTTTCGTGCAATGATTTACTACGATTTTCGGCGTGGGCTAAATCAACAACAGTGCTTTATTCAACTCACCGCAACTTTTGGAGATGAAGCACCATCAAAAACCACTGTTTATCACTGGTACAGTGAGTTTAATCGTGGGCGGTCTATGCTCACGGATGAAAATAAAGAAGGTCGCCCAAAAACAGCTGTTGTCCCACAAAATATAGATGCTGTGCGGGAACTAATAATGCGTGATCGTCATGTTACATATCGCGAGATAGAGGCGTCCTTAGGCATAAGTATGACGAGCATACATAAGATATTACACGAACATTTGGCTGTAAAAAAAATATGTTCGCGTTGGATTCCGCACAACTTGACAATCGATCAAAAACGGGCTCGTGTCGATTGGTGCAAAAAAATTATAAAAAAATACAACCGTGGTACGTCAAAAGCCGTTTATAATATCTACACAGGTGATGAATCTTGGATCTATGCATATGACCCCGAAACTAAACAACAGTCAACGGTGTGGGTGTTCCAAGATGAGCCGAAACCAACAAAAGTTACTCGTGCAAAAAGTACTTTGAAGCAAATGGTCGCCTGTTTTTTTGGAATTAATGGACATGTGGCTACAGTGCCATTAGAGAATCGTAAAACGGTTAATTCTGAATGGTATACGACCATTTGTTTACCAGAAGTCTTTGAAGAAATAAGAAAGGACAACCGACAACGCAGAATCATATTACATCACGACAATGCTAGCTGTCACACCTCAGCTGAAACAACTCAGTTTTTGGAGGGTCAAAAGATCGAATTGACTGGTCATCCGCCGTACAGCCCTGATTTGGCACCTAACGATTTCTTTTTATTTCCATACGCGAAGAACAAATTACGTGGTCAACGTTTTTCGAGCCGCGAAGAGGCTGTTGATGCGTTCAAAATGCACGTTTTGGAGATACCTCAATCAGAATGGAAAAAGTGCTATGAAAATTGGTTCCAGCGTATGCAAAAGTGTGTCGATCATCGCGGCGAATATTTTGAAAAGCAATAAAACCATATTAAATGATATATGTTTGTTTCTTTTTTTAATTCCGGATACATAAATAGCAGCCCTCGTAGCACCATACAACCATCATTCGGCCCCTTTGATAAATACGCCTATAAAGGTTCAACTCAGACCGCAACGCGACGAGATGAGGCGAGGCGCGGCGCGGCGCGGCATAAATTTGTATGGATTTGACCTATGAATAATAAGATTTGACAGATTTCAATTGCGCGAGGCGACATACTAATCTGTCAATTTAGTACTTTAGGTTACATCTACGCGTCGCGTTGTGATCTGAATTAACCCTAATGCCGCGGCCGCATATGCGTGGTGCTTCGCGCTAAAACCGATACGTGTATCGTCCAATAGTATCGTCTCGTAGCACGAAGCTTCGGACGATAGACGCAGATGCGGCCGGGACATAGGACGACAATCTACAATTACTATAAAATAGTAAACTCACAGTAGGCTCCGGCTCGGGTGTGGTATAGTACTGTTGGTCAGCACTATACTGGGTGGGGGTCTGATTCGGCCTGACGTACGCCGCCTGCTGCTCTGATGCTGCCGCGTCGGGCTGCACGGCCTTGATGTAGGACGGTAGCGCCGGCAGCGGGTTGGCGTATGAGACTTGATTCTGGGACGCTGATGCCTGGTATTGAGGGTAGTAGTCGCCCCTGGAGAGAGTTGCAAGTTTTGAGGGTCTTTGGCCACATGTAAATATTAGACTGCTTTGATTTTTTCCACACAATTTTTCGTTAATCAAAATTGTGTTCATAACAATTTAAGTTTTCCTAAAATTATTTATGTTTTGTAAAAGTTAATTCTCTTTTTAAAATATAGATCACTGAAGACTAGCTAAATGATTACTAAGGGTCAACAGCAAAGAATATCTACTTTATCAAGTACTTGGTTCATCAAGGACTAAGCCTAACGCTACGAACAATAACGACAAAACTCCAGCTCCTGCTCTATCAGTTTATATCTTTGCTGTAACGCCTAAAATTTTAATATTTTAACACAAATAAAGTGATCACAACGATTGTAGAGTCGAACTACACAGACTTTATTGAGCAACGTATTTATACATGAGTACGTGTGCATGTAAATGATTTTACGGCGCTGCTTTGTCCATCCTTATTCAATACTCACTGCGGATCAGGTTGTTTCCTGGACGCAGCAGCGGCCTCCTGCCAGGCCTTCTCGTGTGCGAGGCGCGCCTGCCTCACGTCCTCGGCCTCCTCCTGGGGTTTCAGCACCACCTTCGGCAGGTTATCCTCCTGGTGGAAGCCCTGGCTGTCGGCCCAGTAGCGGACCTGGGGGTGGATGAAAAGAAATCTTAATACAGCATAGAAATAAGTCATCTAGACCCACCTTATTACCTTCGAAGGATTTAGCCAAGAGAGAAAGCAAGGATCTCATGTTAGGGTAGATCTTTTTTTTTCATAAAATATTCGAGCAACTGCAGAGATGACGTGGTAATATTTAAACCGTCTGCATTAACTTTATCATAGATCCGTACAAGTAGAACTTGACTAATTGTCAAAATGAAGTCAAAATTTCTCATCAATCCAATTTCCTCTTTTCGCCACCTAAATCCTCTCCTGTTCTCGTTCTTTAGTCTCATTTAGTCTTACCTTGATCAGGTCATTCCCAGGTCCAGCTCTGTAGGTGTACTCTCCGACGACGTTGCCAGCTCGTTCGCGGTTTTGCCCCTTAGCTGACTGGGCGATCTTGTACCCGCACACTTCTCCCTGAGAAGGATCTCCATCTACTCCTTAGTCTTACCTTGATCAGGTCATTCCCAGGTCCAGCTCTGTATGTGTACTCTCCGGCGACGTTGCCAGCTCGCTCGCGGTTCTCCACCTTAGCGGATTCAGGGGTCTCATATCCATACGCGTATGCTCCCAAACCGTCTTGTCCGTGGAACTGGCTGGCGTCGTATACCTGGAATGTAGGTTTGGAAAATGAAAAAATTATATCAAAATCCATGAATCCAATTGGACGCTCCGTAGATATAGGCAGATAGACAGAAAGTTGAATTTTGTTCTAGTTGTAGGCTAAAAACAGGACCAGTTTTGTCTTTTAAATGTAAATAATATCGGAATGGCCTTAACAACTCTTACGGAAGCGTCAAATGTGCGATATTGCTATTTAATTAGCACAGGCGGAAATAAGGACTTCCTCCATAACTAGCAAATTGGATTTCTAGGTCAAAAGGACATTAGTACTGGATGCTAAGTTGTAACTCACAAGATGTTGTCACCAATATTTCTTCGTGCCAAAACTCAATTATTGCACGGTAACCGTACATTTAGCCGGGTTAAAAACTATCCTTTGTCTTTTTCTGTGAGTTGAACTATCTCCGTCCGATTTCTTCAATATGGGCTGAACGATTTAAGAGCGGGCTGCCAAATTTTGCCGTGTTTTCTAATAAGTATTACGATCCCGGAAGACGATTGACTTAAATTGTATATTTATTAGCCTAACGGAAAACACGATTCACTTGTTTCGACTCGATAGTTATATTTTTTGAAATTATGAATATTTCTGGGTTTTTTAACAAATATCTGTTACACTTATTGAGTTACTATCACTAATTAACTTGCACTACTACAATCACACACTTTATAAAATAAAGGCTAAAGGAAATCTTAGTACCTATTGTATTGAATTTTTAAGTAATCATCAAAAACAGTTTTTGGGACTTAGGACCTTTACTTTCATGCTATAATGCGGGAACCGTTGTTACGCGATATTGTACACTATTAGCTGCAGCGCAAAGTACAATTCATTCGGGCACGATTCGTGGAATCATTATATTATATCACGATTGGGGGATAGCGGGGTGTGTAGGCGGGCCTAGCGTGGTTTGATATTTTTGGCAGCCCGGTCTTAAGCGTGTCTGACAAACACAATTTTAATTGTATATTAGTATTCATTGCTTTTTCTTTCTTTTATTTACTTACCTCTTCAACATAGTCGTCAGTGTTCTCGATCTCCTTGCCGTTTTTCCAGTAATGTCCGTTGGTGGGACCGGACTCGCCTGATCGGAACCGTGGGTCGTTGAACCTGATCTGAAATTCATTCACATAATATATTTATTATCTCTGTGTAACTTAATACTTCTGATAAAAGTCAGACAACAGAAGTTAAGAATTTGCGTTCAATCCCCGAAATTAAATCAAAGAAATCACATCGATTCGATGTGATGTCTTTGATTTAATTGCGATGTCATCGAAAATTTCTATAAATTTTATAGAGCTACCCAGGAGTAAAGGTGGTAGACCAATGCCAATTAAATTATGTAATTACTCGTAAATTACTCTCGTGAGGTTCATTTTAACTATCATGGTATTCCGTAAGCATACAAACAATATATTATTATCTACTATATAAAAATAGGTCGGGTTTTCCTTGCTGACGCTATAACTCCAGAACGCACGAACCGATTTCGACGGTTTTACATTCGTTGGAAAGGTCTCGGGCTCCGTGAGGTTTATAGAAAAAAAATCAGGAAAAACTTCAAGAGAAAAAGCAGAAAAACAGTCAAAACAACATTTGCCGGGACAGCTAGTTTCTTATAATATCTTGTCGTTCCATACTATCTATATATTTTATATTATCAGTGTCTATTTTACCATGCCCTGACAGGGAACATTTGTCATTTGAAGTACAGTTAGAACGTGACTAACTACGAGTTTTACTGATAACTACGTCCATTTGTTACTATCATACATTTTACTGTTGCGTTTCCAGTCCATGAATATTTTCTCAATGTTGACTGTTGAATTCTGATGTTGTGATTTTTTATTTGATAAAAAAATTTAGTTGATTATAAACAGTTAAGTATACTCTCGATAAACATCAGCTTGCACAAAAAATTAAATACTTACTTAAAAATTGATTAATTTACCATTACATAATATTATTATGTAATTTTAGACATGCTCTTGGGTCTTAAATGGCCCTAAATTGGAAGGTAACATTAGATTACTCTTGGAATCGAGAGTTTCACGGGCTACTTTGGCTTTCTTTTGTTTCTTAAGAAATACCTACATTAGGTATTCCATAATAAATTGAGAGGTATCAAGGGACACCCGGATGGGACGAAGTTATGAAAAAACGCCATCTAAGTACCACTCAATATGCTTATCAACGCCATCAGCCCCTACTTCGTAGGTACTAAAAAAGTGTCAAGGTCTGTCGTTCCGTCTAGCCTACTTCCGAAACGCAGATCGCGCGATAAGGAACTTCGTTCCAACAAAATGTGTCAGGGAGAAACCTACCAATGGCAGTACAGCGGTGCGTCCGGCAAGCTGGGGGGTGTTGAAGGGGGGCTGGCTAAGGTACTTCTGCGCCTCCTCGGGGGTGAGGTCCAGCTCCAGGACGCTGTAGGGCTGGGGGGCTGCGGCGGCGAGCGCTACCTGCAAATAGAAAGGTAAATCATGACGTATCTTCAGATGGTTCAGCAGAACCCTGGTGATCCAAAAATGTTAAAACCTATTAATAGTCCGGTTATATAATACGTTTCATTTTGTTATTCGTATTTGTGTAAGATGCTAGAAAGAAATCTGGCTCGCATTATCCCTTTCTGTATTTTTTTAACTACTACTACTAATATTATAAGTGCGAATTTGTTCATGCCTGAACCGCTTTTAAATTAAAAGAACAAGATCTAATAAATTAAGTGTCACACTTAACACGTGTAAGCCAACGACTATATTATTATTTCAATTATTTACTTTAGAAATCGCAAGTGATGTTTGCGTAAATCATATGAGTTATAATAATATGAGTCATAATATAAACTACATAATTTAGCCTTCAACATATTTAGTAATTCACAAGTTTCATTTTTCAGAATTTTGATCTAATTTTAGACTGTTTATCGTAGAGTCACTAAAACTCTACTGTTTGTATTAGTTATGTTAGGCTAGTGTTAAATCCATTACACATTTTACCTATTTAAATAATTATTATAGGATAAAAACGTAAGGTATTGGGGTAATATTTAACCCAACAACTTACGTTTTTATACTAATGCTCCTTATGCTTAGATTTATTGACCAAAGTATTTTTTTAGCTTGATAGGAAGCAGTATCATAATTCTACGATTGTCATGCAAAGCTAATTGCTCATTCCTCGTCTTGTCCACTTCCCATTTAACTACCAAACGGTATTAATAATTATCACGTTAAATTTGTATTTCATAAAAATACCTACCATTTCATAGTTTAATAGAAAACGGATTGGATCGATTACGCGAAAGGGAGCTGCATCTATGTTGCATTAAATAGAAAAGATTCCAGGGACTCGGCAAATAAATGTTCCTTTTCACAAACTATAATAATATTATACTTTGTGATACAGAACATTCTCTTTGTTATCAGAATATTAAGTTATTTAGCTTAACATGGCTATAGGGAATAATTCTAAAGATTATATTATTCTGAATAGGTTAACTATTGTACTAAGGCAAGATTGATGTATCCAAGTGTTATTAACTATTTACTACCGTACAGTATTACCGTATACCTATACTATTCAGGGTTTGTCCGGTCATCACGACCCATCAATTATTATCTGCCGCGTTCTTGTTCAAATATTAATTGACCCTGACCTATGGCAGACCATTCAAGCTTTTCCTCAAAATTTGCTCTTTTGACGTATCACTTATGATTCTGAGAAATGGTCCACATATGATTGACTACAAAATTAAAGCTAATATTATCACCTGGCTAAGAAGTTGGCTGTAGGTTTAATCTATTGTAGTCTTGACTCTACTATATTATAGAGGTATACTTAATAATGTATAATATAGTAGCTGTAGCTCAAGAGTTACCATAATACACATTTGTTTGTCAATGAGTAATCATAAATTAATAATCCTTCTAGAAACAAATGGAATAAAATTTGAATAAACTCAGTAAGAGGAGACGTAACTTGTTTGAGGGAGCGATTCGACGCAGTTCGTTCTGCATATTTAAAACGGTTGCCATATTGTTTGTGATGTACAAAATATTACGCACAGCACCTTGACACATTATGTTTCAAAGAAAAATATATTTTGGCCTCGATGCACACGCCAAAAATTTACGCAAACGCATGTTTCCGTATGAAGGTTCGATGTGGATTTTTCTGTGATTTCTGGTTTACATAAGTGTTATTTTTCTTTTCGCAAACGAGCAAATGGGTCACCTGATGGAAAGCAACTTCCGTCGCCCAGCACCCGCAGCACCAGAAGAGCTGCAGGTGCATTGCCGGCCTTTTAAGATGGAATATGGTAAGGTAAGGTAAGAGGAGGGTAGGGATGGGATGGGAAGGGAATAGGGGAGGGTAGGGAAGGAAATAGGGTAGGGGATTGGGCCTCCGGTAAACTAACTCATTCAGCGAAACACAGCACAAGGGCTGTTTCACACCGGTTTTCTGTGAGGACGTGGTATTTCTCCGGTCGAGCCGGCTCTCCCACGTCACAAAAAGTTCTTAAAAGGCTCGTGTTTCTAATTTGTAGTTAACTACATAAAACAAAACTTATATTTATAGCGCAAAAGATCTCTAGTATCTTTGCAAGTTTTAAATATCTTGGTAAACTTTATATTGAATTAAACACCGATAACTGAAATGTTTGCTAACAAAACAATAATACATTATGTATAAATTTAAGCCTAAACCAGTCAAAATAGTCGTAAGTCACAATACTACTTATGTAAATATTAGTATTAACATAATGAGAATCTGTCACACCCAGCGTCGTGATTGTGGGCTTAAGTTTAGTTTTTTATAACATTAAAAAAAATTGCAAATTCCAAGTAGCTGTAGAGAATTACAGATAATTCCGATGACGTTTTTACTCTCAATCGAAATAATTTTTCATACGACATCTTAAAAATGTTGGGAAACAGTGGTTTAAAGGATTATCTTCAAGTTGGCCCACGAATCACAATAGAAAATGACTATCGCAAAAAATCGTCGTTGATAATATTGAGTATTGACAACCATAGAAACATAATCCATCCTGGATACTAATATGAAAGCTCAGGACGGCCTTCATCAGAATTATCCATCATGTATCGTGGGTATGTGGGTATGTGGGTAGTCCAATTTGGGGTAGTTTGAAATAAAAATTAACGTTATCTTGGACACTTCAGCAATTTACTTAAAATAACAATCAGAATGTCTAAAAATAATCACCAGAACTTCACTTAACACTTAATCACTTTATAATGTCTTTTGATCAGGGCGATATTTAGCGATTTGTCGAAGGTGTGGTGCGCTTGCGACCGCTCTATAAGAACTGTCGTCCTAAGATGGCCGCCCCGCTACCATAGACTCGACACTCCGCTAGAGTGACAGTGACAAGCTGTCACTCTTGACATTGGCATCTTAAATGTGCGCCGACACGGCCAGACTGACATACGACCGTCCTCGGGCGTTATTGCATTCCTGGAACAAACAATGTTGAATCACCAAGAAGTCCGCTCGTCCATCCTGCTACAGTACTTTACATGGGTTTATATTGTTCAGTCAGACACAGAGCCAATCGCAATCAGCCTGCTACTTATCATTCAGCAGAAACACATCTGGACCGGACGAGTGCATCCCTTCAACCAACCCTCTATTGGGTGTGGCCCGGACGACACTGTCCTTTCGACCAGGATAGACTATACAGATGTTACTTCTGGATCGGACGAGTGCATCCCTTCAACCAACCCCACTGGGTATGGCCCGGACGACAGTCTCCGACCAGGATAGACTACAAAGGTACAAATTCTAGATCGGACGAGTGCATCCCTTCAACCAACCCTACTGGGTGTGGCTCGGACGACACTCGGTCAGGCAACTTTCGATTGAATAATGCTCGTAATAACCAACGGACACATGCAAGACATAAACATACCTATGCTTACGGAATGTCCTGTTCATCCCCAATTTCGATTTCGGCATCTATATCCCATGTCTCGGGGTCAGAGTGCGCACTAAGAGTGTCTGAATTACCGGTAATAGTAGAAGAGCCGGCGGTTATAGTGTCAGAGCATGCAGTCAAGGTTTCACTGTCATTCGTCAAGTCATATCCGGCTTCTACATCTTCTGGCGCCGACTCGGCCTCATCATAATTCAATAGGTTAGAAGCTATTTCGAGCAAACCTTCGTGCCCGTGAGGTACTGAACGTAAATTCTCGTGGGCATACTTATAAATTCGATGAGAACTACCTAATCTTTTCAATTCGTACCGATCATTATTTAATACCGCCGTTATAACAAATGGACCCTTAAATTTTCTGTCTAATTTGGTCTGGTTTCGTTCGCTACTTTTAAGGAAAACGTAATCACCTTTTGAAAAAGCTTTAATTTTTGCACGGCCTTGATTAAATCGCTTAGTTTCGAGTTCTGCTGCCTTTTGGACATTAGCAGACGCGTCTTTCCGAACAACATCGAGGTTAAGACGTTCTGATTGACCATGGGCTTCTGAGTTTAACTTTAACATACCTAAGGACTGAGCACGAATACCTAACATAAGTTCTGTAGGGGAATACTTGGTTACGGATGATCGGGTACTGTTAAGCGCTAGTTGAATGTTTCCTATTTCATCTCGCCACGTCTTATTTGGGTCGTTTTCAACAATGGTTAACAGGCTTTTGAGAGTTCGCATAACCCTTTCGACCTGGCCATTAGCTCGGCTAGAGCCAGTTGCAATTAAATGAAGGTCAATCTTGTGTTCGTCACAAAAATTCTTAAAATCGGAACTTACGTAGCAACGACCCTGATCCGCTATAATCCGTCTAGGCGCACCGAAAAGATAGACTGCTTTCTGCAACGCGTGTACAGCGCTCCTAGCATCAAGAGAAGCAGTATGCTCTAGTAAAATATACTTTGTAAAACCGTCGATAATCACCGAACAATATTCTTTGCGATCACTTTTCCCGCTAAGCTTTCCCGTAAAATCAATATGTATGGTATGCCATGGTAATGAAGCTTTGGGGATCGGGTGAAGCTGAACGGGTTGGGCTCCAGATGGACCCTTTGATGCTTTACAAATAATGCACGAGTCGATAAATTTGCGCACACACTTTGACATTTCGGGGAACCAATACTGCTCATAGAGTTTATCTAAGGTTTTATCTTTTCCTAAATGCTGTAACTCATTATGAACGTGATTTATTAGTGTCCAAATTAAAGATCGGGGAACTACTGGCAACCAGGAGACTGTTTTATTACGAACGATTTTCCTATATAAGATACTATCCCTTACATCGTACGTTTGTGCCACCGTATCAGGGAAACTATTGCTTTCGTGCTTTGAGATAAGGTCTTGTATTTCGCTATCACGCTTTTGTTCGACCGAAAGCCAATCGTGATGTAACTCGACATACCGAACATTTTGAGTGGATGGGCTCTCGCAGGCCCTACCACCGTAACTATCATCAGGAAGAGGATTTCGCGAGAAAAAGTCCGCGTGCTCCATACCGCGACCTTCACGATAAATAATGTCAAAGTCATAAGCTTGCAAGATTGCCCACCACCTGTGTACGCGAGGAGTAAGATCTTTTTTTGATTTGGATGCCTTGAGCGAATTACAATCCGTATAGACCTCGAAATGGTGGCCGTAAAGATAATGGCGAAAGTGCTCGACCGCTCGTACAACTGCCAACGTCTCCAGTTCGTACGAATGGTATCGAGACTCTACATCCGAGGTTCGACGACTAAAATACTCCACGACGTGCGGTGTGTTACCTATCCGTTGTATGAGAATCGCTCCGTACCCATCAGAGCTAGCATCGGTATGCAACTCCACTGGCAATTCCGGGTCAAAAATAGTTAAAACGGGTTCAGATGTGAGAATGCGTATTATGTCGTTCCGTATTTCTTCATGCTTTTGAGCCCATGTAATAGGTCCTCTGAGATTTGTTAGAGGGTATAATGGTCCTACAATACGCGTGAAATTAGGAATGAATTTTCTAAAATACGAGGCTAACCCCAGGAACTGTCGGACTTGAGTAGCAGTTTTTGGTTGAGGGGCGTCTACCAGCGCTTGTATTTTCCTAGAATTAGGTCTTACCTCGCCAGATTGAAGGGAATATCCTAGATATTCTATTCTTTGGGTCATAAATTTACATTTCTGGAGGTTGAATGTAAATCCAGCCTCCGTTAAGGCACTTAAACTATCATCTAGACGCCGCAAACCTTCAGTAATGCCAGTCGAATAGCACAAAACATCATCAATATAAATGAGAGGTTTGTCTTTTAAATGGTTTAAAGCCCTAGTTATGCATCTCTGATACACTGAGGGAGCATTCCGCAAACCGAAGGGCATTGCGAGATACTCGTATTGCCCCTCGGGTGTAACGAATGCGGTCTTTTCAATGGAATCAGGGTGCATCAAAATTTGGTGAAACCCTGATGCCATATCCAGGGAGGAAAAGAAGTTAGCCCCAGAAAGCTGATCTATCTGCTCCTCAATACGTGGCAGGGGATAGTGTTCGGGTTGCGTATTGGAATTGAGTTCCCGATAGTCCACGCACATCCTATACGATTTGTCCTTTTTCTCAACTAATAGTATTGGACTAGCAAACGGGGAAGAGCTTTCGCGAATGACCCCAGCGTCAAGCAACTCCTGAACCTTTTCCCTGACTATAAGTTTTTCCGCTGGTGCCAGTCGATAGGGGCATCGTTGTACGGTTTTGTGGGGGTCTATTAAATTTATTTGACATTCGCCTGTCGTTACTCTACGAGAAGGAACACCTTCGGTAAAATAATCAGAATATTTGTTTAAGATCGTTATTAACATTTCCCTATCCTGTCCTATTAAATCCGTGTTAATTTGAGTAAAATCCTGCTTATTTGATTTTAAATTACAAAAATGACTAGATTTTTTAGAAAAGAACATTAAATTATCATTATCAATTTTTACACATAAGCCTTGATCAAAAACATCCCTCCCGACTATAATCGGATCAGAAATAAGCCTCTCAGGAACTACGTGAAAAGTCAATTTAACATGAAATTTATCGATGATCACGTCACTTTGAATTTGAGTGGTACATTGAATATCTTCACCGCCTATGCCGCTCAGATAAACGAGGTTTTTACGCACAGTACCCATAAGTTTGTCACAAAAGTTTGCCTTTACAAGAGAACATGATGATCCACTATCAAATAAGAAAGGAACTCTCTCACCAGAAGATGTCTCCAAGGTGCTCCTGGAGGTGCGGTGCTGACACTGATGGACCTCCTTGACTGCAGCTTCACTGCCACTCTTCTTTCCTGGACACACAGTTGCCACGTGTCCAGGTTGACCACACTTGAAACAGGTAGGGTACATCTTTTTCTCTACGGCTCGCGATGAACTTGAAGTATCTTGCGCCTTTGTTCCAATTTCATCTCGACGTTTTCTACAATCGGCGATACGGTGTCCGGTTAACCCACAATAGTGACACTTTCCGGTGAATTTCTCTGCTATACGAGGACGTTTTGCTTCAGGTTCTTGAACTTCGGTATCCATGCGTCGCTTAAGCGATATCCCGCCAAGTACTCGAAATAACTGACCTCGAGTCGTTATCGTTTGTGCGCCTAACTCGCGACGTATCAAGTTGTCCTTCTGACTTAAAACGGATATCACAAATCCAGTAATTACCTTCTCAGGCATCATACTTTCAGGTATTCGTTCGATGAGATTCCATAACCGTAGAGCAGACTCAGACGCAGTCTCTTTAGCGCCTATTTGGAACCGTAACACTTCATCGAAATAGTCTTGCAGAAGTTTAGGTTTTGAAAATCTTGCAATTAGGATTTCTTTAACTGATTCCCATGAAATAGTGTCTAAATTAAGCTTCGTTAAACACGCTGCTGCACTGCCTTTTAATGCCTCCGTCAACGCCATCAATAAATTAACACCTTCCAGATTTTTATGTTGCACAATAAAATCAGTCAATTTGCACCATCCATCAATGTCTGAATCAGGGTCCTCGGGATCGAACTTCAAAAGAATCGGGCGATTTGTACTCTGCAACGGTGTTTGTTGGACTGCCATAACCCGCGAAAGCAACGCTTCCATACTGCTCAACAGCTTCTCAGCAGTTTTATAATCTGATTGCCCTGCTTCATTTTGCTCCCCATCGTATCCCACTTCTGATGAAAGCTCAGGACGGCCTTCATCAGAATTATCCATCATGTATCGTGGGTATGTGGGTATGTGGGTAGTCCAATTTGGGGTAGTTTGAAATAAAAATTAACGTTATCTTGGACACTTCAGCAATTTACTTAAAATAACAATCAGAATGTCTAAAAATAATCACCAGAACTTCACTTAACACTTAATCACTTTATAATGTCTTTTGATCAGGGCGATATTTAGCGATTTGTCGAAGGTGTGGTGCGCTTGCGACCGCTCTATAAGAACTGTCGTCCTAAGATGGCCGCCCCGCTACCATAGACTCGACACTCCGCTAGAGTGACAGTGACAAGCTGTCACTCTTGACATTGGCATCTTAAATGTGCGCCGACAAATATATAAGATTTTTATTATTATCATACACATTACACGTAATATTTAATACACAATATCCAGACCCGGGAACATTGAAAACTTTGTTCTGTCGGCGGGGAAAAAAGTCTGTCTGTCTGTCTGTCTATCCGTTACCTATTCACGCCCAAACCGCTGAACCGATTTTGCTGTTTTGTATGGAAGTACTTTTTATACCGTAAAAATGTACGATTCCTAATTATTAATATATTAACGAATTTTAGCGCATCGGAGTTGCGAGCATCCTACTAATATCCTACTAATATTATAAAGGCGAAAGTTTGGATGTATGGATGTATGGATGTATGGATGTATGGATGTTTGTTACTCTTTCACGCAAAAACTACTGAACGGATTTTAATGAAACTTTACAATAATATAGCTTATACATCAGAATAACACATCCTACTAATATTATAAAGGCGAAAGTTTGGATGTATGGATGTATGGATGTATGGATGTATGGATGTTTGTTACTCTTTCACGCAAAAACTACTGAACGGATTTTAATGAAACTTTACAATAATATAGCTTATACATCAGAATAACACATAGGCTATAATTTTAACCGACTTTCAAACTGGAGGAGGTGTTATGTTCGTTTTTTTATGATCAACGATTACTCCGCCGTTTATGAACCGATTTTCAAAATTTTTCTTTTGGTATATAGGGCATTATCCCAATTTGGTATCATATTCACAAAAATGGTGACCTGATGAAGGAATCCATGGGTAATCGAGGGAACTCCTCAAAATTTATATGGAAACATGTGGTGACTTCGGTTTCATGAGAAGTATTCCGAGCATATGCTAACAACAAGTAAGATTTTGGACCCAGCGACACCCACCCATGGTTCGAAAGCTACTGGGAGAACTCCTGACGCTTTATAGATACGCGCTTGAGAGTTTCGGCGTTGATTTAAGATCGGAAAGCAGATGCTACTGTGCAAATTACATTAGTTATCATCATCATCATCATCACTACCATATTATACCATCAACCGTACATCGTCCTATGATACGTTTCATAGTCTTTTAGATAGAGACTCGAGTTTGTCAAGCAATTAAAAAAATTATCAGAGGAAAATATGGAAAAACCGGGAAAATTATTGGAAAGGGTTTATCTCTCGAAGTACTGGAGCATTTTTTATATTATTTGTCACAGATATAGAGTGGACCACGTGAAGGGTCATGTTAACTCATTTTTTCATAACTATTTTTTGCGGAAAAATGTACGGTTTTCGTAAAATTCCTAATTTACGCGGGCGAAGCCGCACGGGACATCTAGTTATCTATAAATATTATAATCTGTACATTTAATAAAACTGTAGAAATCAAAATTCTGTACATTAAAGATATTCAAAAAATAAAAAGCATAATAATACATCGCTATAGAAGCTAAAACTGTGGTTAGTTTTTTATCTGTCTGTCTGTATGTTTGTTCCAGCATCACACGAAAACTACTGATCCGATTTGAATGCGGTTTTCGCAGATATATTTGTCTTCTTCCAACTTAACATCTGGTGTATAAAAAAAATTCCCCCCACCCCTCTAAGGGGACAAAAGGGGGGTCAGAATTTGTATCAAACTTTTGTATATAACACGAAAGCTACTTTTCCGATTTGCATACGGTTTTCGCAGAGGGTCAGAAAGGGGGTCAGATTTTGTATCAAACATTTTTCTTGGACTTACTTCATATTATTTACTGTGTTTTCCAACTTAACATCTGGTGTATTGAAGCCCCCCCCCCACCCCTCTTAGGGTCAAAAGAGGGGGTAAGATTTTGTATCAACTGATGAAGTAGAAATACTTTATATGGCAAAACAACGTTTGCCGGGACAGCTAGTAATAATAATATGCTCCTATATACGTTTTTCGCAATTGCTTGTATTGCATTGTTCTATCATCGTCCAACGGTTACAACCCAATATTAAGACTGACGTAAACAAATTGATGTCATATTTATTTTTCCTTATCCAGGATATGAAAAGTTCAACGATGATTCATAATATAATAATAAGGATTATCTTATTCGTTTAAACGACTCGATAGTCGATATATTTAAAAGTAAACATCAAAACAAGTCGGTATAAATAAATGCGGCGCTGGGTGCACTATTTTCAACTCGCATTTCGCAAAGACCGCGTGATTAAAATTATTTTTCACTATATTCTCTCCATCTCTCTTTATGCAGGCTTTTCAAAGAGAAGTCCTTCTCTGAAGAGGAACCAAGCTTCGCATAGTTCCTATATGTACTATCAGAGAAGTTGATTCCTAAATCCTTGGCAGATTGCGGACCTAAGTAATTAATTATTGGTGTTAAGTCAAACCCAGCCGACAGATCACAATTAACATTAAATTGACATGATCCGACCACATTACGTAGGTCCGTCAACTGCCTAGGAATCAATTCAATGATGGTACATAGTAATTAATAATTATTAAACTTGTCTAATCTAAAAAAATACAAACACGCCAATTAAGAAGATATGTGATTATCGAAAAATAAACTTTTTGCGTGAACTTCGTGATCGAATCGCGATTATACGGAACTAGTTATACTTAATTACATTCTTTAATAAACAACGTAATATTACCTATTCATAAAAATAAAATATTGTTGATTTTGTAGCAAAAACAAAAGAAATAAATGAAAACTGAAAAGTTTTTTTGCAACAAAATCTAAAAATCTATTACAAACTTTATTATCACCCAAACCACTTGACCGATTTTGTTAAAATTTAAATACGGAGATACTTTGAGTCTCGGCAAAGGACATAAGATACTTTTGAGCCAATAAAAATGTGCGTTTCACGCGTGGTAAACCAATTTTGGCGCGACGGAGTTACGGGAAGTCATCTAGGTGTATAATTTCTTATCGTGGCAGACATAAAACGACTGAATGAGCTAACTGCTAAGGGTTTCGAGATAATTCCTACACTTACTACGTACTCGTATGATGAGTAATGTTGTCGTAGCCTTGGGAACCGGTAATGTGAACATCGCGTTTATTTGGTCATTTACTTTAACAATAATGATCATATCGATACTATGAGGTCGGGGAAATAGTTTTTTCGCATTTTACATAAAAATTCAAAAGGTTTTTTTATAAAGTTTATATATAATTGACTAAAGTTTATAGGTGCCATTTTGTTCGATAACTTTTTGGCATCTTATTGGTAGGGACATGATCCAATTGCTATAAAGATTTTGGGCCTTCTGACGAAAAACTGCGACAAATGGTTTTGCTTTTTCCTCCTAATTTAAACCTTCTCTGGACTTCCACTAACATTTCAAGACTAAAATTAGCCAAATCTGTTCAGCCGTCCTCGGGTTTTACTGAGAGTAACAAAAATTATTTATTTTATTTACATAGATTCCCATTTTTACTAGTCTAGGTATGCTATAATAGTATATCAATGTCCACTTTACATAATTTCATACGTAACGGCTGCGCCCGCGCCGCTTGGCCTCCTAATCTTGAACTTTGAAGATGTTGTTGGAAGCACCCTGAGGTCGTATATATATGATAATCAAATATTTTCGTCTGTCCTTAATCTACTTAAACATTTTTTAATTAAGTATATTAATGATTAATTACAGTCAAAGTAATACTGAATATAAACTACTGGTGCACGTTTTCGTCCACGTATAAATTCGTTTAGTGCGAGGAAAGATATATTTTGCGTTTAAACTATCCTTTATCATTTCCTGGCACTCAAATTCTCTTCGTACTCATCCAAATCGGTTTAGCGGCTTATGTTTGAAGAGTTACTAAAGATATACTACTATATACACCACTATTTATAAACTACTATACTATAGTTATCTATATAGACAGACAAACTTATAATATCAATAATATGGATGGTATACATAAAGATGCGCAGGCGCAACAGAGCATCATTAATATTTCCGACCTCGGCACGTCTCACCCTAACACTATGTTTTGTTTTATCTCGTGAAAAACAAGAGTTTCAACCTTTAAATTACATACATAATGCTTTCCGAGAAACGCCAGGATGAGTTCCAAGGCGAGCCAGACGAAACCGGAAATCCATAAATAAACTAAATCGAGAAAAAAGCTTTCACACTCAAATCCGATGATGGAATGTTGTGAAATATTTTAATTCGCGTCGTTAAATTTGAATTTACACGCTTGGAAGAAGACAATTTTAATGATTTAATGTTTTTCGTCCTAAATTCTTGTAGGCTAGAGTTTTGGCGAATAATAACGTATCTAATAATAAATATGTTATTTATTGTTTTAATATTTTATTGTTTGATTATCCTAAATAGTTTTCTCTCGCTAACTTATTTCCTTTTTGGTAATGTTATGATAATATGTCTGATATATCTATTAACATACTCTTACATGTAAACACATAGTTTTCTACATATTAAACATATTAAAAGCAAAAAATATACACAAAAATAAGTGAATATTTTTCTCTTACATTAATTTTGTAGTAATTCTAGTCCTGACGGTAAATAGTGTACACTGTACAACCTTCAGAGATAACCTTTTTAAATAGCATGCGGCTGAATATGAAAAAAGTAATTTACATAAACTATGTAAAAATATTCTGGAATAACCAACGTACCTTGTTTTTATGTGAAAGTTAAATATAGCACAGCCATTTTAAAGACAATTTTACTAATTAAATACAGGACAAACCAGTGGACCCCATGTAGAGTTTTATGAGTGTAAGAAGAACTCTCATAAAAATTCCTTCCAATGTTTTTGCAAAATTAATAATCTTTAATCCTGTGTAATAACTCCTGCAGAAACAATTATGCGTCATCATAATTCTCGCCGGGGTTAGTTGATAGTTCCCAAACCGGTGGTAGGCACCATGTAGACTTTCTGAAATATTTATTTTAAATTTTTCAGAAATAAAACATTTTTATTTGATTGTTGACTTTTTCTCAGCTAAAGTTACGCACAAAACTAACGCCTGCAGTCAGTGAGATGTAATAATAATGACTTTAATTTAATTAAGTGTGTGAAATTAACAACATAATATTATGATTTATATTCTGTCAATATCTTCAGTAAGTGAGAGATTCAATTTCTCTGAATGTCATCTTTAGGGCCTCTTCCTATCTTGATGAAATATTTTTTTTCTTTTACGTGAGTTGGAAACACAATTTTATCTTGAACTATTATGATTTGACTGTAAGTTAATAATATTATTATAATATGTAAGTTAATAATATTATTATATTATTTTATTGCTATATCATATTATTACTGTTACGAAATTCCACATATTATAACAAAGATCTAAACGCCATCTTCCTCTACAATTAGCGATAACGATCTACATTGAAGATCCCTGCGGCTCTATCGTACCAAAAACTGCCTCTTTTATGCCTTATTTCTATAGGAATAAGATTGAAATTTGGTACACGAGTAAAATATTAGCTAAAGGCTGTACACGAACATATTATTATCGACTGCACTTCCTGTGTCGTAATATCGATGTATTTGATATGGATCACAAGATGTGATGAATGATTTACGTAGAGTCTAAAGTCCAAACGGCGAATCGAGGCAAAAAATCCATATTATCTATACTTAGTATTATAAATACGAAAGTGTCTGTCTGCTACCTCTTCATGCCTAAACCGCTGAACCGATTTTGTTGAAACTTGGTATGGAGATACTTTCAGTCCCGGGAAAGGACATAGGGTACTTTTTATCCCGAAAAAATATAGGGTTCCCGCGCAATAATCGATATTTGGCGCAACGAAGTCGTGGGCATCACATACAATGTCAAGTTAATTTGAAATTAAGTATCTAGTAATTTTGGTTAGAGTCCAATTATGAGAATAAGATGTTAAATAAGAGCTTTGAATAACAAATGAAAACTTGTTACCAAGTGTTAAGTTTTTAGAATGAAAAATAAATTATTGTTGTGTATTCATTTAACACATTAAAATGTTTTTGTTAAAATGTATATTATTACTCGGAATGACTATGTTATTGTAAAAATAAATCAGGGAAACAATTTAAAGAAATAAATTTTATCAAGCTCTAGCTCGCGCTTTTTAATACCATCCCCATATGCTACGCTCAGTACAAAAGACTTAAACGCGCACGTGGTACAGTTATTTTGAAAATTATTTTTGTCTCGAGCTCCGTTATTTTTAACCCCCGACCAAAAAGAGGGGTGTTATAAGTTTGACGTGTCTGTCTGTCTGTCTGTCTGTCTGTCTGTCTGTCTGTGGCATCGTAGCATCCAAACGGGTGGACCGATTTTGATCTAGTTTTTTTTGTTTGAAAGCTGACATGACGGTGAGTGTTCTTAGCTATAGTTCATCATCATCAGCCTGCTCATTGCTGAAATATCACGGTATATCTGGTTCGTGATAGGACGATTAGCAACTTGCAGTCGTTTGATGGGTTTTATATTTTGCATCCTGGTTCGAGATACTTATGAATATACATATACACATTATTGGAAAGTTGACCTGGTGGTGCAGCATCACCTGGTAATCAATAGGATACCCAACTCCTCACCAACTTAGAGCAGAGGTTTCGTGTTTGGGCTCATTTTAATTGCGACAACCAGTAAGACGTAGATAAACAGTAAATATTTGCATGCTGCTGCTGCAGCATCACCTGGATTCTATAGGAGCCAAGCTCCGTATCAACCTAAAGTGGAGGTTTCATGTTTGGGCTCATATTGATGGCCTCATCCAAGAGGACATATTTTATAGATGGTATTCATTGGGATATGATCCAGTTGATGGGAATTATTCTGCACAAGTTTAAAAAGCATAAAATTAAATTAAATTAAGAAATTTAAAAAAACCCCCGCCAAAAAACTTTAAAAAGTAATGAAATAACATTTCCTGACTTTAAGTTTAAATCATTCCTAAGAGTAAAGTAATATTTTAGTCCATAATTGTTGTCAAGGTGTGTCGGGGGACCGCTAATGTAGATGTTTGATTTCACATAACAATATAAATTAAGGGTCTGTTCACAGCGACCCGAATCGAGAGAATCAGCGACTATTATGGCGATACAAAATGCAAAAGTCGCTGTTGTGGTAGTTTACTTAGCGGTCCCCCGACACACCTTGACAACAATTATGGACTAAAATATTACTTTACTCTTAGGAATGATTTAAACTTAAAGTCAGGAAATGTTATTTCATTACTTTTTAAAGTTTTTTGGCGGGGGTTTTTTTAAATTTCTTAATTTAATTTAATTACTTGTTCTAATTAGTCCAAAACTGACAAATCTTGTTCAATGTTTATTGTCAATTCAACCGTATATTGAGAATTTATTATAAATCATAATATTATATTGCTTTCAGATAATAATATGAAGAATAAAAAAAAAATATATATTTTGTAAATTAAATGTGACATACACTTTATATTCTGTAGTGCTAAGTGCTAGTGTATTACACAATTGCCAACAATACGGGATTATAATGATACAAAATGAACGTGCGATTGTTTGATAATGAATTTGTTATCAAAATGATTATAAGTTTCAGGTCGCTATCAGCTCATCACACAATCGAACAACAAAAACGTCTTATTAATACAACAACATCATTTTAGATTCGTCCTCGCATCCGGGTTTTTGCCAGTTTTTGCGAGTATCATGTTTCTTTCGATTCTGTGCATATTCACGATGACTTCAAAACTGACAAACTAACTAAAGCATAAAAATCATGCATTATCTAATACTAATTTAATTATTTATTTATTTCGATTCACCAACAGAATATCATCTGACACATTAAAAAAATACAAACAATTATAGTAACTTATAGCTTAAATGACTTCCAATGACAGGTGAAATACAGCATGTAATGGCGACAAGGAAATTAGTGATGAAAATGAGATGAGATGAAAATATGAGGTGAGAAACGATTTGTTCCCTAAAACTAAACAAGAAAATGACATAAATATAGTGCTTATAAACAAGGATGATTTTGTTTAACATATTATTATTATTTTATTAATAGGTCGTCATGACATGACGATTAATCTTAGGCACCTCAAGTCTAATATATTGATGCTCTGGAATGTCTGTGTATTACCTCTTCACTCCTAAACAGCTGATCCAGAATCGGAAGATGTATCATGCAATTATTATAATGATACTTCATGTTACGGGAAAATACATGTAAAAGTTTTTATTCCGTAAACTACAAGATTCCCGCGTAAAAAATTAACGTAAACTTATAAAATACGTAAAACTCGGACTAGAGAACATTACCTAGGATGTGTAGTGAAATTATTTCTTTAAAAACAGTGACTATAATAGCTAAGATTTTTATTAAAGTAAATAAGACATAGAGATCTCATATACAAGGTATGAGAAAATTAAGTGATAATAATATATACTTTTAGGGTGTGTATGTGGCCCTTATATAGAATTCGCTGTGAAAGTAGCAGCGCTGAAAGAGCAAATTTTTCTGTGATTCGTCCATACAAAGCTTGCTCATGCAACTTATGCAAGCGCCCGAGCGTCGTGCATGATCCCATACAATACTTTAATTTAAAAACTTACTCTTTCAGCGCTGAATAAACTATTGAAAGGCTGCAATGCTTTATAAATTATATTTTATTGACTCCTACATATTGCTATTACAACCATATTTCTGCAACTAATAATACTGACAATTCACCTGTCATTGGTCTAACTTTATATAGAAAAAAGGTTACAATATTCGACTGAACAAGCGCTGATACTTTCTCTACACCACATAATATTATCACTTGGTTTTGTAACACCCTGTATATATTCTCTTGTTCTTTATTAAAAAATCTCAACATTGTATATGACAAAGTATTGGTACAATTAGCCATACGATGTCGTAACATAATATATTCACATACTACAGAAACATTATCACACAAACCACCAGAAACCGCAAAGAAGTCCGTTAATAAACACGCTTGATACTGTTCTTGTCTACCTACATTATGACTATTTACTATTGTTAATACAAGCAGCTTACACACAAGGTTTATAGCTCTACTACTTATTTATAACCTAATGTTAAGAAATAGTTTACAAATTATTGTAGTCTGAAAATATATTTTAGCTGAAACAAACCTAATTGAAGATAAATTATTTTAACTCATCCAAAGTTCCAGTTTCCAAACCTTTCTTCCCTATTTCGATATTTTTCATTTCAGCTGAGAAACTTTAATTCAAATCATCTTTAATTATAATCTAGTCCATATTTCTCCACAAAATACTTACAGTAAGTGCTAAAACTCCGCACCACAGCATATTTTTGTCAATATTCTCTTATTTTCTCAATATATTCACACAAGAGCTCACCGATATACTTGAGTGATGTTCGCGCGCATCTCCTATATACTACAGCCTCCGTGACGTCATATACGACACCCCCCTTCCCCCTGTCCCCGCACCTGGCTCATCTTCGCGACATTTGACCCTTGGGCGCTGTACATTGAATGTTGTATATAAAGTGTGTGAGAGGAGTGTTGTGGAAAACACGCAATGTATTGAAGTAATTTGATAATATGTTGAGTAGACAAATGGGTGCTGACCACGACTGTGGTTTTCATAACAATGTATACGTACAATTTTGTCATATAGTAAACCTCAATGTGCATAATACATAAGCTTACTAATGTAGGTAATAAACATGCCTGTTTATCAAATCTTCAAGCTTATTCTCCGAAACAATTTTTGATGAAAATTATTAAATAATTAATGTTTTGACATATTTTAAACACACGGGACTTAAATAGATTTTTGAAGCAAAAAGTTTCAAACGAAAAATGTACGATTTCAGTGCGACTGAATTTGCGGGCCATTTATTTTCTTGTTATGCTTTTACAGCATCTTATTTTAATACAGCCGGTAAATTTTCCCGTCTCTCTCAAGGTTTAGTAGCATTCTGTATGTAAATTGCCATTTAAAAGTATAAAAAAACCTTTTTCTTATAAAATATTCGCCACAACAAAATATATAGCTTTTTAAAAGGTTCCTCCTTTAAACGTTCCTTTTGTTTGAGGGTCATGGCGCTCATGGTTATAACCATCCCTATACATAGGGTCATCATAAGGCCTTGTTTACACTTACCGAGTACAGTGGCGAGATCGACTAGCGAGACAGTGCTTTCGGCTAATTTGATTGGCCGAGAGCACTGTCTCACCTTTGTACCTTTGTTTCACTAGTCTACTCGGCAGGCCTAAAGGCAGAGTCTTATGATGGCTCGAAGTGTGATTGAGCATCCTCACGGTGGTGGTAACCATCAACACATTGGTAAGGCGTCTACTGTCAAGAGGGGTACATCTGCTGGTCGCAAGGTCGGTCTTATTGCTGCGCGCAGAACTGGTAGGATTCGTTGTGGAAAGACTGAGACAAAGAAGGAGGCGTAAAATGTATCTTGTAATTAGTTACTCGGAGAATATCGTAGAGAGTAGACACGAGTGTTTAGTTTGGATTTGGTCAGACGAGGTCTTCTTCACTCTATCTTCAGCCTGATTATTACTTATTCAAGATTTTCTCCCCAACGAAACGAACAAAACTACTTGAAAGAGACCTCATCCTCAAAGGTTGTTTTAAAAACATGTTTTATTTATTTATTTATTTCATAGACATTTTAATCGATTAGAACTCAGTTTTATAGTAAAACAAGGATGCTAAGTTGCCAGACAATTAGGCGACAGCTGACATCTATGTATATAAAACTCAAAGGTGACTGACTGACATGGTAATCTATCAACGCACAGCCACTAAACCACTGGACGGATCGGGCTGAAATTTGGCATGCAGGTAGATGTTATGACGTAGGCGTCCGCTAAGAAAGGAATTTGATAAATTCCAACCCCAAGTGGTTAAAATAGAGGATGAAAGTTTTCATGTAATAATAATTCTTAACGCGAGCGAAGCCGCAGGCAATAGCTCGTTAGTAATAAAATAATTTCAAGTCGATTCCGGTCATGATATTATCCAGTTGTAGCTACGCAAACGTAAAATTCTTTTATAACCCTGACTAGGCCCTATTACAATTTAGATTCGGATGCCTTATAACAGTATTGTTTAACCCGTGGGTCGCGAAGCTTATCTGTAAAGGGATCGTCAGAGGTCGAGAGAACTATTTTAGCAAAAAAAAATAAAGATTAAAAAGATTGATGTAAATAAGTGCGTCACATCTAAAAAAAAGTTTGAAAAACACTGCCTTACAATAACAACCCCTCTTCAACCCTCGATGAAACCAAAGTTTTGTGACGCAGTTCGCAAGCAACCATAATATTTCATTGAGTATTCTATTTGAATTCTGGCGTGATTGAGAATATTCTTAGTTATAATACATCACCATCAAGTATGTAATTGTTTTCTTACATTTCCAATCTTGTTTTCGTTTTCATGCCACAGATTCACCGTCTAGGACAAGCATGCTATTTTGCCGTACTCGGTTGTGTACATAATATATGTGACATAGTGCGGCTCACGGCCGGCAAATATAATATCATATCTGAGTCATCGTTCACACGTTCAGGACAGGATTTATTTATTGATTAAACGAACTTACCTTACGTGAAGTTCAATCAAAATTATACGAGGGGTTTGTCCGAAGATATTAGTATTCCTTTTTACACTAAGTAGTACACTTCTAACTGTTACCACGTCATAGCACTATTTTAGAGCCAAGAAAAAAATAACAAGTTGTCTCTGGATTGCACTTTCCTCCATATTTTCCCGCCTCTTGTCTCTGATTTACCTTTCTTCCTGTTACCTGCAACTCTCTAGATCCTTCATTTAGTTCAGAGCCAAAAAATAAAATGACATAGCTTCAGTTACTTGGGTGTTATCTACTGAGAACCAGGGTGGGTGGGAGTTCCTACTAATATCTTCGGACAAACCCCTCGTATAATTTTGATTGAACTTCACGTAAGGTAAGTTCGTTTAATCAATAATTATACTTCGGGGTTTGTCCTCGATATTAGTATTCCTTTTTACACTAAGTAGATGTTTAGAGAACAAACAAGATATGTCATTTTATTTATGTTATATTTTTACACGCCATAATCAAAGAAAGAAAAATTTGTTACTCGTTAACATAATATTTTTTACATAATCTGTCATAAATTATATAACAAAATTAATTTGATCACCTTCAACAATACTTATTCGGTCTAATATAGAAACTAGCAAAGGTCGTGGAGTTGATTGTCCAACCCGTTGTTTGGCGAATAACATCTAAATACTCATCACATAAACGCCAATGAAGTAACGTGACGGGTACTATAACTAGAAAAATTAGACACAATATCAACTCAATATCCCCAATCTCCATGCAATCTATCTACTCAAGGTTTGGCTTGATACCCAGGATTATACGGTTTTCTAAATCGAATTTTAAAAACATTATAATTTCTGAAATTAGATAATATTTTGTTTACATAAGAAAATAAGATTTTGGCTGGACAGATTTGAAGATTTCTCAAGAAAATATGGTGAATGTAAAATTGGATTGCATTCTTTTAGGATTAGAATAATTATTAAATCAATTATTTTTATTAGAATCTCTTTCTCTTGTACATCTCTTTTAAAGTTCATAAGAAGATGAAATATCATTAGGCTCATCATTAGGATGTAACGACCCTAAATAATTCAAAATTATAATAATAACATGTCATAATATATCTCCAAATAAGCCAGAGCTTTTGATAGTAAACGAAATATAATACAATTTATTGTATTTTTTTTTTGACATATTTGTACTCATAGACTTTTTAATATTTTTTATTATATTTATTAAAAAATAAATATTTAATCTATCATATCACGTGATCGCAAACAGCCATCACAGGATGTTACGTCACGATCTCCAAAACATTGTGTGTGACAGTGACATTTCGATGTCAAACCCATACAAAGATTTTTGTTGTTTGGAGGCATGGAGGACCGTGACGCCATAGCGCGTTACATTCTTTTTTGTAAGTTAAATTATCTGATAACGACGCTACATTTAAATTCACTCTATCAACAAGATACCCATTATTGCCGCCCGGATAACCCGCGACAACGACGGTAGTTGAACTGAAATTAATAATATTTGATATAATTATTATATACACGCTATTGTATATTATACAAATATACACGCTACTGGACGGAAAGCGTAAAAATAATATTGTGACCAAATCACTGTAAAAGCGTCAATTATAATTGCATCAGGGTCTTTTTGGTTTATTTGATTTTTGCAAATAAATCGATGTCTGTAGACACACCTAAAGTTGAAACTATTTGGCGGAACCCTGTTTCCAATATCTCCCACTCTGTATCGGGGTGTATTTTTCGAGATTCCAGACCCGCAACAAAAAATCTGCAGATTTAATATAATATTATGCTGCTGTAATCAGAGACCAGACATGTATGTCTGGTCTCTGCTGTAATGTATAATTTTTCTTTCCTCGCCCCATTGCCCAATTTCTTTATTTATTTTATGGAGTGTGGGCAATCGTATTCCACCCATACGGTTAACATAACTAACGACCATAATATTTAACAACTATTACAAAATTTTTAATACAAAATAAGCTCCTCCTCCTGCCATGGACCCTCACAGGCTTCCCGCCATCCCGTTGTTGAGGCGTCAGAATAAATTTCACGACAAAAATTATGGTCTTGAATTTTTCTAAATTATACGTCAAATAGTTTTTGGATTGTCCTCTTGCTTAATTCAAAATCTTAAATATTTCCTTGAACTTGGGTGGATACACAAATAAGAGTATTATTTTTTATTCGACTCGCTGGGGGCACTTTCGCCAACTTTCGCGTCCCTAGATAGAGACAAGAAACAATATTTTTTAGATGTCAATTTTAAAACTGTACGCAAGTCTTCCATCTTAGAATGTTTATCTTTGTGTAAACCAGATTTTGGCAGGATAAAAAACACTATCAAGTGCTATCCTAGCGAATTTATATTAATAAATTCGTTATGACTATGGTCACATAGTATTATGTACTAATCAAAATTAATTTGTTCGGATTTTGATTTAATTACTGCGTAACGTGTTATTTTATAACCGTTAATCCACCAACATATTTAGGTTTTTGTTATCATCCAGTATCGACCATAAAAACTAAGACGACCTACATAGGCCATAGCTGTGGATAGCTTCGTCTATCGCTTCCGTGGTTGTCGCTGTCGATGAGTCATGACTCAATATGACGACGCGATCTACGAGCTCCCTTGAGACGGGAGTTGTTTCTGGGGTGGATGATTCCGTGACGTTCTGGTTGATGGAACCGAACGCTGTTGACGGGTCGACTGGCCTGTGAACTGCTTCCGCTTCCCAGGCGTCGTCTAATGAGTCCCATGGCTGTATTTTTTAAGCTACTTTAGGTGACTCGTAAATCGTGACTGCTTTAGCTAACTTAAGCGTTTCAGCGAGATTATCTCTAAAATCTAAATAAATACTTCATAATTTTTGCGTTATGCTAAATGATCTATAACTGTAGCTAAAGAAAAATTATATGAGCTATGGAATAATAAAACACGTCACTTAAAAGACGTATAGCGTCTATTAGCTTTCGTAATAATTTGTGATCAGGTGAATCATTAGAATTAATTTTTTGATGTGATCACATGGCTCAAACAAGAAATAACACTTTTTTGGCGCTATTGTCTAGACTCTAGCGCAATCTATAAAATGGCCAGATTTTCCGCTGTGTGTGAATATACGTGGAGGCCCAAAGGAAGATCTTCCGACCGAGCGAGGTGTTATGCTCGGTCAGGCCGGAGCCCTCTTTTAACGTGACCTTCATTTCCACGTTCAATCCCGGTGTCGCTATTTAATATTACCTTGATCGTGAGTATCGCAGACCCAATGGATATGCAATTGTTATGCGGCTGCCAACTACTGCTTGGGGATTGATAAAATAATTGACAGTTACGACTACCAGATATATATATTTTTTTTTTAAATAAATCACGTTTCTCTATTTTTTCTATACCAGATGTTCAAATGTAATTTAATTTAGCTGCCAATTCAATATTGATTTTCGGTCCATCATTATTTGCAATAGTAATAGGATTAATGTCCAAAACTCCAAAAAATACCGGATTCATATCCGTATTACTTTGTTTTTCTACAACGAGTTGCTCTTGAGCACCGGAAGTAGATGGCATGGCTAAAAATATATCCTCGTTAATCGTCTGTTCTAGATTTTCAGTAGCAAAATGATTATCTAAAATTAGAAATGCATTTTTTTTTTAAGCTACCCTCAATTTGTCAATGCGGCAAATAATTTTACAGATTATTATGAATGTAATAATTTTATAATGCGGCAAGTAGTCCTATCGACTATAATTGTATACTTGCAAAATAAATTTAATATTGCGGCGAATAGTCCTACAGACTACCCTGAGTGCAATAATAGGTATAAAATGCAAAATGAATGCAATATTGCGGCGGAACAGACTACCCCGAGTGCGAATTGTAATAATATAAAATGCAAAATAAATGTAATATTGCGGCGAATAGTCCTACAGACTACCCTGAGTGCAATAATATAAAATGCAAAACAAAATATGTAATATTGCGGCGAATAGTCCTTACAGACTACCCTGAGTACAATAATATAAAATACTAGCTATCACGGTGAACTTCGTGTCACTTTAAAACCTTTGATGGACTTCTACCAACATTTTAAGACTAAAATCAGCCCAATCCGCTTAGCCTTATTCGAGTTTTAGCGTGACTAAAATCCTTTTTACATATAAGTTGCGCGAATAGTCCTGCAGACTACCCTGAATGCTTTTTGTTAGGGCAGCGAGATAATCCAAGAGACTTCCTGAATTGCCCTTATTGACTTACCCGCAATTTGCAACGCGGCCAATAATCTTACAGATTATTATGAATGTAATAATTTTATAATGCGACAAATAGTCCCACAGACTACTCTGAATGCAAAATAAATGTATTTTTGCGGCGAATAGTCCTACCGACTACCCTGAGTGTAATAATTTGAATTATGCGCGAATAGTCCTGCAGACTACCCTGAATGCATTTTTGTTAGGGCGGCGAGATAATCCTAGAGACTCCCTGAATTGCCCTTATTGACATACCCGCAATTTGCAACGCGGTCAATAATCTTACAGATTATTATGATTGTAATAATTTTATAATGGGACAGATAGTCCCACAGAGTAATACGAATGCAAAATAAATGTATTATTGCGGCGAATAGTCCTAAAGACTACCCTGAGTGCAATAATTTAAAATATGCGCGAATAGTCCTGCAGACTACCCTGAATGCATTTTTGTTAGGGCAGCGAGATAATCCTATAGACTCCCTGAATTGCCCTTTTTGAAAAAAAAATATCCGTCTTGTTATCTTGTAACAATCCATGTGCTCCGCTAGGAGTAAATGTGTTCTATGTCCATGTGTCACATAAAACAAAATGATAACTTACCGTTATCGTCACGTTCACCTGAAGTGGAACTGGATGACGAAGATACGCTTGATGACGAAGAGAATCGTAATCGCCGTTCTGTTTCCTCTTCTAGTCCCCATAATCACTTTATTACTATAATATTATAAAACTTTTCGTTTTTACAAAGGTATTTTAGAAACCAAAATTAGGTAGGTAGGTATGAAAATAACTTTTCTTCCAAAGTTAATTTTAGTGCGATCGTGGCAAGCACAAAAGTGAATGAAGGATCTAGAGAGTTGCAGGTAACAGGAAGAAAGGTAAATCAGAGACAAGAGGCGGGAAAATATGGAGGAAAGTGCAATCCAGAGACAACTTGTTATTTTTTTCTTGGCTCTAAAATAGTGCTATGACGTGGTAACAGTTAGAAGTGTACTACTTAGTGTAAAAAGGAATACTAATATCGAGGACAAACCCCGAAGTATAATAGTGACTGATCAGACGTTTAGGTAATTTGATTCATACTATTTTTTGACGACACGATGATCTATAGTCCATTAGTTTTGGGCTAGCTGTGAGCCATCTCTGCATAATATATTATAGTATTGAATAAATGTGCTTAAGATAAATATTATTATTATGTTTACATTGAAACTATTAAAGTGGGCCATTTTGGTATCTACACCACGGAAAATAGGGAAAATATAGGAATATTTAACGCACATTTTGAATTAAATTAAATATAAAATATTATAAGTTACAAAAAATATAATTAATTAAATGTTACGAAAATGTTTGATGATGTGAAAAATGTAATGACAGCACGCGCGTTTAAATCTTTTATATTGAGCATAATATATGCTTGTAGCAGGGGGAGTCCAGAAGCCCTCTAAAATACTATAAAATAAATCTAATGTTGTCTTTATCAATGCTGAAGAAAGCTTTTGTTTTGTTACATGTTTTTAAGCAAATATTAGGAGATACAATAATTATATTAGCCTAAGTGCGAATTGATGTTACTCTAATGCGGAAGTTGTAGTATAACTTCGGAGCAGTAGTAAAAAATAGCGAAATATAAAAAATGGTTTTAGATTCATTATCTGGTACTTCTTTGATTTTTTACTAGTAAATCGCCAATACTACGGAGTCTCTCAAGTAGATTGAAAATCGCAGGGAGTCCACGGACACCGCAAGACATCGGTCGCTTTAAAAGTCTTTGAAGGAGGATAATATTATTATGTCCCGAAAGGACGTAATAAAAAACCCTTAGGGTTGATTCAGACCGCAACGTGACGCGTAGATGGATTTCTAAATTTGTACTGAATTGACAGATTGGCATGTCGCCTCGTGCAATTGATATCTGTCAAATCCGCGCCTCGCCTCGCTTCGTCGCGTTGCGGCTTGAATTGACCCTTAGGGACCACAATTTTTCAACTGTGCATTAAAGGTGGTTGTGGTATAAAAATTAGGCTAAAACAACAAAAACCTTACTGTTAAACATTTAAACGTTTGAACCTGTGTTTGAACTATGACTACTACAATATGTAGACAGATAGTTCGAGAGCCGAGCGCGTCTACAAACAAATTAGTCTCATCTTAATCGTATTATGAATGAATAATATTTATATAACAACCGGACAAAAACGTATACTTTTTATCACATCGCGTCATCGTCATATTGCGCATCTTATACTACAATGGCTTATTAATTATACTTGATAATGATATTTATTAATAATAATATAATAATAAACGTGTAGTAAACTCAATGTTTAGTAAAAAATAATTTGTTTACGGTATGAATCATTTTTTTGGCATATTAGTAACCAATTAGTTACAGGAATTGCGAAAACTAAAAATATGGTTGCTATTATTATAATACTAGATGTCCCGGCAAATGTTGTTTTGCCATTTAAAGTATTTCTACTTCATCAGTAATTGATACAACATCTTACCCCCTCTTTTGTCCCTTAGAAGGGTGGGGGGAAAATTTTATACACCAGATGTTGAGATGGAAGAAGACAAATATATCTGCGAAAACCGTATGCAAATCGGATCAGTAGTTTTCGTGTTAAAGAAAAAAGTTTGATACAAAATCTGACCCCCTCTTTTGCCCTCTTAGAGGGGTGGGGGGAAATTTTTTTATACACCAGATGTTAAGTTGGAAGAAGACCAATATATCTGCGAAAACCGCATTCAAATCGGTTTAGTAGTTTTCGTGTGATAGTAGAACAAACATACAGACAGACAGACAGACAAAAACTAACTACACTTTTGGCTTCTACAGCGATATAGTGACGGGTGTCACGCTTATTATTTTTTGAATATCTTTAATGTACAGAATTTTCATTTCTACAGTTTTATTATTTATGTATAGATTATTGTCCGTATTAATAAAAGTTTATAATGTCTGATGGAGAAATAAAGTTATTCTTGAATGTTCTAACTTTATTTTGAATGAAGAAAAAGAATAATTGTACATAACAACATTTGTTAAAAGGCATAGTAGGTTCATAATTATTAAAGGTCACAAACGGACAATAAGAAAAATGATCAGAGGAAATCCTCATGAACCGGATACATGAGTTTACAATAATAATTTAATAAGTATCGATAAGTAATAATTTA
Source organism: Plebejus argus (assembly GCA_905404155.3). Lineage (NCBI taxonomy): Eukaryota > Metazoa > Arthropoda > Insecta > Lepidoptera > Lycaenidae > Plebejus > Plebejus argus. The sequence continues at coordinate 15,847,402 of FR989937.1, read as the reverse complement.
CTGTTTTCTATTTTAATATTACTTACACAAAGATACTACGTAATTATGTCGTTTAGAAAAAATTAAAAGAAAAATGTCGCCTTAACCCGTAGATTGTTTAAGTAAAAACTTTGAAAAATATAAGTAAAAAATTTTAAAAATATACTTAGTGCTTACAGAAGTCTAGTAAAAAAATCAGCCAAGTGCGAGTTGGACTCGATTGAAAGCGACTTTTGCTAATAAATAGGTACCGTACTCAAGATTACATTATTTTTTTAATTTTCTAGAATTATGCTCAAAAATGCTTTGTATTCCTAATTTCCTACTAAAGGGGACGCGCTAAAGGCTCCTAACTCATTGCAATTTGCAACTAAGGCTGGCCTTAAGTCGCCAACACAGAGTAATTATACTGTCGCCAATTATGAGCTTTGAGCTGGCTGACAGTAAGTTTTTTTTTTATTAAATAAGAGGGCAAGCGAGCAAATGGGTCACCTGATGGTAAGCAACTACCGTCATGGTAAGAGCTGCCGGCCTTTTAAGAGGGAATACCCTCTTTTCTTGAAGGTTTGCAGGTCGTATAGGTCCGGAAATACTGCTGGTGACAGTTCGTTCCAGAGTTTTACAGTGCGCGGCAGAAAGTTTGCTTTCAACGCAGACGTATGGCAATCTGGTGAGTAGTGACCAACGAGATAGAAAGTAGTGACACCTTCTAAACGTATTCAATTAAAATTCAATTCAATTTATTTATTTTTGCAATAGTAACTAGGTATCAAAACTAACATCACCAACCTTTAAATAAGGAAAATAGAAACCTATAAATAAATTAAAAACACTTCTTTTGTAGTTACAAGAATCCAAAAATATAAAATTTATACTTGGTTGTTATCATAAATATATCCCGTTTGAGTTTATCTCAGATTACTAATTTATAGGTTACCGTCACTAAATCTTAAAAAGAAAAACAAAAATGATTCGTAGCTAATATTATGTAGTTGTATTATATAATATCGTTTTGTCGACATGTGAACTTTGAATTTAATTTCTTGTTTATATTTTTTTGGTTTTTGGCAGCTGTTCATATTTTATTTTGAGTGTCAGTTTGATCGTTTCAATCGAGCACACGCATGCTGTCTCATGCAGAAGCACGACAGCCTGCGACGAGAGCGACATTTGGGGTTTGAAGATCGGGAGTCAGGACTGAAAGCTCAATCTTTTTAGAGGGCAATTAGTCCACCACGCTGTCCTGTATACTGCATCCTCTGTCGCCACGTGAACAGTAGTAACCAACCTACAAATCTTTTGGTAAGATCTCAGGGCTGCCAATCTAAATCTGTCTTGCACCCGCAAAGAAATTAATCAGAAGAAAGGTAGGGGTATCAGATATTCCAATTTCTGTCCCCAAATAAAAGGAGACAGCATAGAGTAGCAATGATGTATTTTTCGACTCGCAACGAATTTCCTCAGAAGAAGGGTAGGAAAAGAAGGATCCAATTTTTCCCCCCCAAAGAGGACAGGTCCTGCAAGAGTCTGGAGGGATCTACAACGGATCTACGACTCTACGATGATATATCCGGTGTGACGAAATTCGTGATCACGATCGGCGATCATCATTGATCATGTAAAATATATTTAGTCACGGACAGTCAGAGATATACTAATCTGCGGTTTGATTATCATGAGAAAGATCAAGGATGTCTGGTGGGTGTTCCCAATTCCCACCTAATACCTAACTATATCCCAGACTTTTCGGCTGCCTTTAAGAAGCCCATTTATGCCAGTCCAGGTTAAAGATAGCTGCAGTCCTTGATATTGTTGGAATCTATTATAGTAATAATTACTATATTAATTCAACACAGATTAAACAGCCTATAAATACACTAAATTTTCGCTTCGTTTTCTTTGATAAAGAATATAATATAACAGAAAGGCTATACTTATAATTTATAATAATATTATTATGAATACACAATGCATATTGCCTTAGCTGTTTCGGGAATAAAATACAAAAGTCAAGCAACGCGCTCGTAATCATTTTTTAAACATAATATATCGATCGATCGAAAACGATCATACTATTCTGCTACAATCACTATTTAAGTCGCTTTAAAAAATAAGAGCAGGTTCACACCCAAATTTACCAAAACTAGAACTAAAGCTAAACAAGCCGCCTAAAATAAAGCAATAAATAACAAATTGCGCACGATTTTTCAATCTTCTTCTTCAATTCTCTCTTCTTCAATCTTTAAAATAGTAACATGACAGACACACCAAAAATGGATCCGTTCAAAAATGGTACCACATTATTCAAATATCAATAATTTTATAAGCTTACATGACATTATGATCTAAGTTCTGACGCTGTAGTAATAGACAAATTCGTAGTAAAACAACTTTTTAGTTTATAAATCAATATTTCAAGGCTGTGGGTTTTGAATTTCTTTTTCCTGGTATCAAAATAATAGGTGAGTACTGAGTATTTTCATAGTTAAGTAAAGTGTATGTTTTACTTTATTAAAAGGAGAGCTTTAATATATTTTATATTTTATATATTATTTTGTGCGACTTATTAATTACTAACTTGATGACGCCCACAACTCCGTTGCGCCAAAATTAGTTTATCGCGCGGGAACCGTAGATTATTCCGGGACAAAAACTATCCTATGTCCTTTCCCGGAACTCAAAGTATATTCATGACAAATTTCAGCAAAATCGGTTCGGCGGTTTGGGCGTGAAGAAGAAACAGACAGACAGACAGACACCCTTTCGCATTTATAATAATATACTGCGTGACTGATGAGACATGTTCAATACTCGAGGACGTGATATTTGGCTATTGTATTAGTTGGAAAAAAATAATATAAAAACATAATATCAATTGATCACTGAGTAAATGTAGCTTAAAGTTAAATAACTATTTACACAACGCATGGACACCGCGAGCGGGAGGGGTAGTTGTGTGGTGTTTCTTTGGTAGCGCACGCCTCTGCACCGGCCGCATAGTATGCCTACTTGCCTAGCCGCGTAATTTACTTAGTATAGAAAACCGGAAAAAAATTAAGAACCTAATTTTATTACATAATTATAATGAGAATCGAGTACAGAGTACTCTCCATAAGTATCGGTAATGTCTCACCAGTCATGTTGTATATGTATGGAAGTATGGATATAGATGTTTGTAAATTAACTCTTACAAGCTATTTTCACAGTTTAATAAAATGTTAACTGTGCATTTTTCCTGTCATCAAATAACTTTCTGTCATGTCCATCGTCCATCCCTGTTCTGAGGAATGCAGTCGACCTCCCCTTACGGGCTTACAAACTAGCTGTCATAATTAAAACTCACACATTTGTCGTGGTATGCCTGCCAGTTATTCTGATAGCTTTGTCGGCATCTCGATATCTTATTAAAGTTTAATTCAGAAGCTGATAGTAAGCATACATTATGGAGTTATAAACGATAAATATTTTTCCCAGCAAAACCCGAGAGCAGACACAGTGGATATAATTTTAATTAAAAGTCGGACGCACACAAGCACCGTGCCGAATTCTGGTAACGCCGCACCGCTGCGCCGGTCGGAGTGCTAGGTGTTAGGTTTTTTCGTTACGGAATTTATTGCTGCGGTCGCCGCGCTCAAGGACCGCGATAAAAACTATGCAATAGCTTAAAATATTCAAAAGTGCGTCATTAGAATATACTTACTTTCATGATATTTCCAGTTACTTATCTTATAGTAACCTAGGAAGTTAGGAACTTTTGAAAACTTTTTGTTCCGTCGGCGGGATTCGAACCCGCGACCCCCGGCTTGAGCTACCGACAGCCCACCAATTGAGCCACAGAGGTCGTCAAAATGTTTATCTACATAGTAATATTCTTACACTTACACCAAATAAAGAGGTCACAAGGCTATGGATAGCTCCCATACCGGTTTCGGTGACGGTCGCCGGTTTCATTGAAACCAGGCCAGTTACGCAGGAGTAATTTTATAGTGCCCAAGTGTGTGCGCAGTACACAAGAGCACTCTCTATGCCTCTCATAAGTCATATGTGTCATAGCCCAGTGGGACGGACGACCGACGCGACTAGCGAGAGATCAGCCCCCTTAGACAAAGTATCTTTCGCTAAAAACGATGACGAAATTCGGTTAAAAAAATGTATGCGGTTTGACATAAGTCATCGCTAAGTGACATTTCGCTCGCGAAGACTAATGTCAAATCCCATACATTTTGATAACGAATATCTTCATCTTTTTTAACGAAAGGGACTTTGTAGTTTGTCTACGGCGGCGCAGGACCGACATTTTACATGCCCATCCGACGCATGGCTATGGCTAATAGGTATACCGAACGAGACCCAGACTCGAAAGCTTGGAGGATGCATAATAAGTATACTTTATATTATGACAGCCACATCGAATAAATAACACGAATGTTTATACGTACTGTCCCATATGAGGCACGCCTTGTACAACTTTATAAAAACGGATCCAGTATAGGTGATGTCCTTCAAATTTGTTAAAAATACGTTCAATACTTGGATATTGAAGGAATATGATGTGTTCACTATTTAATTGAAAAGTGTTTCTCAAACTATTATTGCAATTTGCCGTGTGACATACTACAGAAATTTTAAGTAAGTACTTTAAACGAAGTCTACACGAGTCTATTAATTATTACTATCATCAAACCAGTTCTAAAATTATTATTGGTAATAATATGACTAGATTGTACAAACAGATGGCAGGCCTCACCCGGTTTCTGAAAGGCTGATCAACGCTAAAATTAACTAATCGGCTGTTAAATCTCTTGTCAAGTACCAATTGGGTTGCTAGAAGCATGATTAGTTAGTTTAATTTGATCAGAGTGTCAGTTGACATAGCTGTTAAATATTACTCGAGACTACCGCCATTTTGGGTTTCCGAAACGCTTGTCAAGCCGTGATCATAGAAGTAATTTAGTCGGGCCATGTCAAACGCAGCCCGCAGATTTTGATGAAATTAGGTAAGTATAGACATATTTTAAGTCCCGGGAAAGGATATAGGATACTTTTTATCCCGGAAAAATGTACGGTTCCCGCGCGATAAACTAATTTTTGGCGCAACGGAGTTGCGGGCGTCAATTAGTTTACTCTGTTTAAAAAAATCTACGTTTCTAAGATGTTTTTCTTTATACGAATACGATTACAAATACCCACGATAGACCTATTCGTGACTTCATTTCTTATCAAATCATCAACTGATTATGTTCCGACTACCTTGTACCCTGGTGCAACTGTTAATTAAAAAAATAATTGTTAAGTAAGGTCTAGGAGTTTTTAATTCTGTACATAATTATTAGGTTACTGTGTTTAAAACTTACAATTAATAGCATGATGTTGTTTAATTATTTTAAACTTTATTGACCATTCAACTAGCTTTAAAAATAACTAAGTAGATACTTTATTACTACTTAGACTAGACAGTATAATATATACTGTATTATCTATGGACTAGACGTATGCGAATTAAAATTGCATGAGATGATAAAAAAAAACTATGCAATAGTTTTACCGCGGCAGTCTCCGAGTGGCACACTTTCTTCTTTTTATTTAGGTATTGTCAAATCAACAACGCTATTAATTAAAAGTTCAACTTTTCACGAAATACCTAAGAAACTGTGCATTGTTTTAAAGCTTTTGAGAACCACTGCCTTTGCTCATCAGTAGTAATTATTACTTCCTTATTAGTTGAGACGGACAGTCTAGCAAAACGTACAAGCCCGTCGTGCATTCACAATTATTATTAATTTATCCCTGACAGGACCCGGCATGTACGAAGGACGTGAGCATCACTCATAAAAACTGCAAGATGCTGTAATTTACAAGACACATTGTATTCGTAAAATCAATTTATTATGATTTATGTACAGTACAGTAAGTATACACCCCGCAAAACTTTAGGATCGCTAAGCAAAAATACTTTTAGGTCTACTTGTTAAAGCGGGTAAGCGGGGTTATTATTATTGTATTTACCTGTGGCAGTGTGACAGTTTTTACGCTAGAATGCAGCACCAGCATAGAAATTAGACAATAAAAAAAATTTTGATCGATGTTTGATAACGTTTCTATCAATATTCTGATATAATTTAATAATAAATAATAATAATAATAGCTCCCACACCGGTTTCGGTGACGGTGATCGGTTTCATTGAAACCAGGCCAGGTACGCAGGAGTATTTTTATAGTGCCCAAGTGTGTGCGCAGTACACAAGAGCACTCTCTATTCCTTTACTCTCATAACCCAGTGGGACGGCAGACCGACACGACCGGTGAGAGATCGGCGCAGGACCGACTTTTTACATGCCCATCCGACGCATGGATCATCTTACTTGTCAGACAATCAGGTGATCAGCCTGCATTGTCCTAACCAAACTTGGAAATAACATGTTTCCAACGCGGGAATCGAACCCACGACCTCCGAGTCAAGAGCCGCGCTCTGTACCACTAGACCACGGAGGGGTTATTTATTGCACACATCATATTATTATATCGTTATTCTGATATATGATGTGTGCAACATATCGGATAGTTTACTGTATGTGCTCGTAGCGCCCTCTACTCTGATCTTTGGGCTTTGCGTATTCGATGCGTTATTTGTAAATTGCCTGATTGGTTGTATGTGATATTTGATAAATAATAAGTAGAGATGTGCCGACTAGTCGGTAAAGCAGACTATCCGGCCACTTTTGTAGTCTGCGACTAGTCGGCGAATAGTCGGCAAAAAGCACCGACCAGTCGGCTTTTTACTTTTTTGCTATTGTTGAAATTACATTCAAGAAAAACCTTGATAATTATTAATAATGTGTACATAATACAGGGTGTAACAAAAATAAGTGATAATAATTAACTCGGGTAATTCTTGGGTTAAGGTGATAAAAATCAATGACATATTACAGACCAACGGCATTCATTGCTATGCGGATGATAGTACAGGTGATGCTGTATATGTCGCAGTCATCTGGTTCAATCTGTGATTCGATTGAATTACTAGCGTATTCATTGAATGACACCGTTCTATTGAATGACTGAAGGACAACTAGTCAAGACGCTGACTGTAACGTTTAACGTCTTGACTAAACGTCATCATAGTGAAGTCGTTAAATGGAATGCTATGATTTTTTTAAAGTATTTGTTGGTGGGGTACTAATAGGTTAATCTAGAAACTGACTTCAATTATGAGGCGACGGCTACTTCTGGGTGGTTTACAAAAAAAATAACCACGATGGCTAAGGCGGGAGCTTCGCTGCGCTCTCCTTTTACTATGGCTGCGCTACGCTCCCGCCTTGCCATCTAACCTAACCAAATCCAATCGTATTGGACAGACGAAGTAATAAATACATTTCTATTAATTACCTAAGAATTATATACTGTTCTTATATATTTCTTATTCCGTTAAAAATAAATACATTCAATTACCTGACTAATTTCATATCCGCTCTCTTCAAAGGGCTATGTTAAAAATCGCTAACTAGTTGAACGTTGAGTGACGATTGTTCAATCAACGTTCGGCCGAGTCATTCAATTGAATGGAGTCATTCAATTAATGCGCTAGTCATTCAATCGAACCGCAGATTAAACTAGATGACTGCGACATATATACCGGCTCCCCCAATATTTCTCGGCTAAATGTCATTGAGAGTCGAAACGAACTTGTGTCTAAAATAGAGAATTCATTGGAGAAAGTCTCTGAATGGGGTAGACGTAACTTAGTCCAATTTAACCCCGCCAAGACACAAGTCTGCGCGTTCACCACTAAAAAGTCACCAATGGTTGTATACCCTCGTTTCGAGGGCACATCTTTAACCATCTCCCCTAGCATTGAGATACTTGGCGTCAACATATCGAGCGAAGTCTAGTTCCGATATCATCTAGAGGGAAGAAGCTTGGTGTTCTTAACAGAGCGAGACAGTACTTCAGTCCGGACCAACGCCTACAACTCTACAAGGCGCAGGTTCGGCCTCATATGGAATATTGTTCTCATCTCTGGGCAGGGTCGCCAAAATACCAACTTCTCCCTCTGGATCGTATCCAACGAAGGGCCGCTCGAATTGTTGATTGCCATAGTGTTTCAAACAGCTTGGACCCCTTGGAATTACGCCGAGATGTTATAGCTCCATGTGCTATCGTTCGCGGCGAAATTGACCGGCCCGTCCCGCCCCGTCGTCTGCAAAGCGGCTTATTGTAAGTTATGCACGGCAATATCATTAATTATTATAATATATTGTATCTTGCACTTGAAACTAGGAATAGTAGAGAAGATAGTAAGCGGTCAACACGGCCAGTGGCTTCGTTAATCGTTTATAATAAAACGCCTACGTTCATCCATTAGCAATGTCTTTTATTGTATTGCTATAAGTTACATAAAATATGCCTAAAGATCTGTAGAGATCCAAGTTTCCTGTTTTCCTCTTTCTTGAGAAATAATAATATGGGAAATAATACCAAATCCAGGAAAAATTGAAATATAAGTGTAGAAACTAACAAGCATCCATTGTTGTTTGGTATGGAGTTTGCAGATACCTTGAGTCGATAAACGAATTTTGGTGCAACGGCGTTTAATAATTATTAGTACTAGAGATACCCATCTCTAGTACTAATTAAACACAACATTGCTTGTTCCGAATCCAAGTCAGTGAAAAATTGGGAGCGCACCCTGCTGACCGCTTTGCAAGCGGACTGCGGAGATCTGGCATCATGATAATGATATTGTGACGTTACCAAGATTCATGATAGGTTTTTGCGCCGCAGTAATCGCTAGTCATGATATTATAATAACATTATTTTAAGAGATATAAGCGCGTCTATTGAATTTAAATCACTATTACTCGTATGGTCAATATTGCGAACACAATAAAGGCCGTCACAGACTTAGCTATAATATATATTAATATACCTTAATATACCGTACTAAACACACTGAGACCAGAAATATATATTATAGCTAAGTGTGTGGTCACGCGAAAATTGTATAGAAAATATATATTAATATGCCTAGCTATAAATATATTAATATATATTATAGCTAGGTCTGTGACGGCCTTAAACGCAACCTAAAGTTGTGTACTCAGTTTCAATCAACACATTGATAAAATTAAATTGGAACTGCTTTTGTATCAAAATGTTTAAAAAACAAAAACTTCTATCATAACTAATATATTGTAAAGCTTTCACTTAACCTACATACAGAATATCTCAATTAAACGACACTTTCTTTCTAACATCGTCAATATCTTTCTTGATTGGCACATATTTGGGTACGGTCACTTCTTCGATAGCCGGTGAGGTGTATACGGGTGACTGTTTAGTTGATGCTGACGTTTGGGCCAGCTTTCTCCGTAGCTCCCTGACTTGGACTGCGCTGGCCAGCTGTGCTGCACCCCGGGATAACACTTCCGCACGCAGATGTTGACATTCACTCCTGAAATTAGTGAGAAAGTCAGGGATAGGTAGAGTAAAATAAATTGGTTTTAATATTGGTCATAAAATATTGCAAAGATTGTATAAAAACATCTACCAAACAAAATATATATAATGACGACCTCTGTGGCTCAGTTGGTGGGCTATTGGTAGCTCAAGCCGGGGGTCGCGGGTTCGAATCCCGCCGACGGAACAAAAAGTTTTCTAAAGTTCCTGGGTCATGGATGTGTATTAAATATGTGTGTCATATAATAAAAATCATAAATATATTTTCGTTGTCTGGTACCCGTAACATAAGTCCCTCAGGTACCTAGCACGGGGCCAGACTGACGTGGTGTGAAGCGTCCGTAGATATATTTTTTTTTAAATTCAATAGGTGTTCAATTGTTCGTGGCTTAGTACGTAGATCATTGATTTTCACTCTCGGAGCAGATGTGGTCCCTGGTGACGTGTTAACTAATTTGATGTTTTCAGGCCTTAAGTATAATATAGACACTGGTACAGTAAAGAGAATATTGCAGAAAGTCCACACAAGACCTAATTTTGTTTGGTTGCTGAAATACAGGCAGCCATAAAATAGCCTGCTTACTTTTGGAAAGTGCTTACGGAATAACAGATAAAAGGAACTAACATGAGATGCTGCAGCACCGCCGGCAGCCACCCCGGTGACGGCTCCTGCAGCTTGCTGAACCAGCGGCACAGCTCTCTCCGCTGCTTCTCGCACGCCCCCTCCAGCTGTGTTATACGCTCCTCGTAATTCTCTGTAATATTAATATTTGGTTAGCTAATAACAGTATTTTAAAAAGAATAACCACTTCAAAATTGTACGTAATAATTGATAATTAAAATTCCGTATCTCAAAAACTACTGCACCGGTTTTGATGAAACTTGCACTATTCCCTGAGTTGAACAATACCTAGTATAAAAAAATAAAAAGAATTACTATCGGATTTGTAGTAGATATGCGAACATAAAATAATATATAAAAACATATTACATACATATACTTTTGAGGCACATTTACTCAAATGTTGATATCTAACATAATATACGAAAACTGGCAGTTCTGGGAATATTCATATATTATATACGTGTCGAATTGAGAACTTCGACTTTTTTTGAAGCCAGTTAAAAAGTGCACTTGCATCTGACAGACGCAACCAGGGTCTTTTCCTTGGGAAACTATATTAATATTGCAGTTCTGTATGACCATTGCACCAATTATTTATCTTAAGAGGAGTCCACAGAGCCGTTATTCCATACAAACGTTGTCCCCTGTTTCCTCCCTGGATAATGCCGGTAGTTATAATTTTTTTTCTGAATATCTATGGCCACTAATACAATGTCCCTATGTTTTCTTTTTTTTCATAATTTAGTTACTTATTAAAAAAGATATGAACGTACAAAAACCCAAAAAAAATGGCCAGATTTTCCGCAGTGTTCAATCATTCAGAAAACAGATTTGGCTAGATTATACAAAAAAAAAAACATAGTTAGGAACACTTTCTTTAATCTTTAATGAAATAAAAATCGGCCAAGTGCGAGTCGGACTCGCGCACGAAGGGTTCCGTACCATTATTAGTCAGTACCATTATAGAGAAAAAAACCGGCCAAATGCGTGTCGGTCCACGCGCAATATAGGGTTCCGTAGTGCCGCTAGTTTTTGAAAATTTTTGTATGGTCAATGAATGTACATTTGTAACATGTTTTACAAAAAAAAATTTAGTTTGTTATTATTTTTAGCAATATTCCGCGAAATAAACCTCAACATTTAAGTAAATGAGTGAGTGCACGCATAGGCATGCGTACAGCACCTTTACTTGAGTGAGTGCACGCATAGGCATGCGTACTCTACGAACAACGTTCGTCAAGTCAATTTGACGAACGTTGTTCGTAGAGTCCACATCCTGAGGATGCTCCGGTGTTGGGGCGAAACGCGCGTCGAGGTTTTCGACCTGCATGGTGGTGAGGGGCCTTGCACGGATTTGCCAACATTATTGCTTGTTTGGTGGTGGTGTTTGCAGGTTCTTGCATGCGAGTGTACGCATAGGCAGTGTGGGAGAGGAGGGAGGTGCAGTACGCATTCCTATGCGTGCACTCACTCATTTACTTAAAAAAGGTTGAGGTTTATTTCGCGGAATATTGCTAAAAATAATAACAAACTAAAATTTAAGCTATGGATTTCCGCAAAGTAACGCCTGTGTTGCAGCGCCTAAATATTTTAATGTTAATTTAGTTTTTGTTTGGTTCTTAAAATCATATTTGCTATTTAACTTTTACAGGCGTTTTAATAATTTAATTTTTGCTAACTATTGGTCGGCGCGCGGCGGTAGCCGACATCTTGTTTTGTCCATTCTCTCTTTTGCGTTGTAACGTAGATCGCATCCAAACTGATATAGATCGAATACAAAATTTCAGCTAAATTGCATTTTTATTAAGTATCCTCAAAATAGGATCAAATCAAGCTAAATCCAGTTTCAATACGAAACAGCCTGATTCTATTAACATGTTTTACACTACTAACAACATCATCTCAGTCACTTTCAAAGGAATTTGAACGAAAAGTTCCTTTATACTTCGCCGAAAACATTTTTTTTAGTTGATCGACTATTACTCAATAACTTATGAAGTCTTCTTAGCCGTGATAGTTTTCCTTTTAAATTCAGCATATTTCCTACTCCCGTGAATTTTTTCACATTTCCAGAAGCAACCGTTTAGCTGGTAGGAGGGGGGGACACTGGACTCTAACGATTTTTTCCACTTTAAAACTTAATATTTCACAAATGGATACCTAAATCGGAAAATGATCTATGAATACTCATAATATTTTTAAAAAACCTATCCAACGACACCCCACACGATGGGGTGGGCGCGAAAAAAATAATTCAACCCCACTTGATGTGTAGATGAGGTACCATAAAAAATATTTTTTAAATATTTTATGTACCATTTTGTCAGCATTATTAATATGTGTATTCATGCCAAATTACAGCTTTGTAGGTCCTATAGTCTCTGAGCAAAACCGCGGACGGACAGACGGACAAACGGACAGACGGACGGACAGACCGAAACTATAAGGGTTCCTTGTTGACTACGGAACCCTAAAAGTACTTAAATCAGTTAAGTTTTGGAGTAGGAATCAGGGGACAACGAATCGTTGATTTTCTGCAGTTGTCTCGCGCTCTGCGGTATAGGCTTGAGGTAAGGGAGAGCAATAGATATTACAAGTACTTTTTTTTCATTTCTCTTGACCTTGAAGTATCCTCTTAAGGAACGCTTTAAATTTCTAGGTGCTAGTCATAATTTTTGCCTACGCTCTGATAGGGATAATATTTTGGAAAATATACCTCTTGCTCGATGACTACAATTGATCGAGGACTACTACAATTCCTTTACCATTAAGGCCACAATCCTTTGGAACTCACTAGTCACTACCACCTGACATACAATACTCTGACTCGATTGGCATAAGTATTTAAATCTGAATTGCACAAATATCTTTTAGAAAAGGTAATTATAGATTGTAACTTCTTAATTATTATTTGTGACAAAACATTTTTAAATTTTAAGTATGTAGGTATCTAAGTATTTATCATAATGAGTATATACCTATATTATAGTTTTAATAATTATATAACTTATTTACTTATATATTTAATAATACATATATTTTATATTTTTCGTCCCTACTTGTTATACAAATAACTACATACTTATACTTCCGCTTACTATAATGTTTTCCAGTTAACACAAAGGTCGTCTGGAAGAAATCGCTTTTAGCGATAAGATCGCCTTTGCCCACATAATATTATTTAAATAACTTTTTTAATTTATGCTTGTATTAAGTATGTGTAATTTTTTGTTATCGTGAGTAAAGTGTTTTATTATTATTATTATTCCTTTTACTTAGTATCCCAGGGCTATGTCCATATAATATAGTCATAGTGGCAATTTGTGGCATTTAAGCCATTTTAAATACTATAAATTGCCACAAAATATTTGTTCAGATTTTCTCAAAGGAATTGATGTGAAAGCTGTTAATCCGTTTTTTTTATGAAATAAGGGGGCAAACGAGCAAACGGGTCAGCTGATGGAAAGCAACTTCCGTCGCCCATGAACACTCGCAGCATCAGAAGAGCTGCTGGTGCGTTACTGGCCTTTTAAGAGGGAATATGGTACTAGGGTTAATTATATTGGTGCAAGAGTTTTCTATGTATTTATCTTACCTATCAATTCCCTGTCAAAATGTGCTGTAGCGCCGGCCTGTTGCTCCCATATAGTTTGTTTCTCATGTAACAATGTATCTAACTCTGCTTGTTTGTTTGCCAAATCTCTCCGCAACTGTAACACATAATAAACTATTTTATATCATTTATAATATTTAGGGCCTGTTTCACCACTTTCTGATAAAGTGCCGATTAGGCTATTCACAACTTTTTTAACAGATTATCCATACTCGATCTGTTAAGTAATTGGTGGATAGCCTATTCGGCACTTATCAGGAAGTGGTGAAAACGGGCCCTTAAGTAGTCGACTCTCTTGAACAGAATTTAGTTTGTAAAAATAAATAAAATACCTAATAAAAATTGTTTTATTTCAGATTAGATTTTAAGAAAATGCTTTCAGAATGTTGATACTACTGGTGCCTACCACGGGTTCGGGAACTTAAACCCGGCGAGAAGAACCGGCATAAGAAACTCGTATGGGGCCCATTTTTGTGCCCAGTGAGAAAAAAAAATCTTTTAAAATAAATTTTACAATGCTGTAACTTAAAACTATACAATATCAACATACGTTTAGTTACATTACATTTAGTTTGTCACGCGGGAACCGTACATTTTCTCGGGATAAATAGTATCCTAGGTATGTCCTTTCCCAAACTCAAATATTATCTATACCAAATTTCAACAAAATTGTTTCAGTGACTTAAGTATAAAGATGTAACAGACAGACACACTGTCGCGTTTATAATGTTAGTATGGATTATTTGGAAGCAATTATGCGATCAACTTAAAAGTGTAATAATATGTAAGGTATTTATTTACTAAAATGTTTTTTAAATAGTATGTGGTAACTAAGGAAGTGTATTAAAATATGATAACGAACATTTATATTATAATAATTCTTTTCTTAATACCATTATTATTAATAATAATGAAATATACTTCCTCTACTCACCACCCAGACTAAACTTTTTTAACCAAATTAATATAATACTCCCCACACTGGTTTCGGTGACGATGGCCGGTTTCATTGAAACCAGGCCAGGTACGCAGGAGCATGGACCAATCATACATTTATTACTCTATGGCAGGAGTAATTTTATAGTGCCCAAGTGTGTGCGCAGTACACAAGAGCACTCTCTATTCCTTTACTCTCATAACCCAGTGAGACGGCAGACCGACACGACCGGCGAGAAATCAGGCGCAGGACCGACTTTTTACATGCCCATCCGACGCATGGATCATCTTACTTGTCAGACAATCAGGTGATCAGCCTGCATTGTCCTAACCAAACTTGGAAATAACATTGTTTCCAACGCGGGAATCGAACCCACGACCTCAGAGTCAAGAGCGACGCTCCAGACCACTGGACCACGGAGGCGTTTAACCAAATTACATAATAACTTAATAAGGTTTGTGTCTCACCCTTGAATTTGTTTGTTTCATTTGAATTAGGTTTTTTGCCATTTCTTGTCTCTTATCCTCTACTTCAGCGAAGATTGAGTTCCCTTTAGCAGCTACAAAGCAAATTATACAAGCAATTAACATAAATTTTTATAATATTTCAAAAACAAAGAATAATAACTAATAAGATATTTCATTCACATAATTTACTTCATGTTCATTTAAGTGAGGTTTTTATTATTCGTAGTGAGATGGTAATGTAATAAATGTTGTAAAAGTTGCAGTAGGATACTGACTTTTCAATAACACATTAAAATATAATACAGAAAGATAAATAAATCTTAGTTTATTGTAACAAAATATAAAGTTTTCTAAAGTTTGCAATGTTAATCACAAAAGATGTTAGCCCACATTTATTTTTATATGGACTTTGAAAGAAGAAAGTAAACAATTCGTCACCTCCACGGTAAACTTACGAATCTGCCATTTTTTCAAAATCGAGTTTCTAGCAAAAAACTGTCACTTAAGTGGTATTACACACCGTGGCAAATTTCCATATTTCTATCTTTAACGGTTACAGAGTTCAGATGGTTCGAATCTGCCTTTTATGCTCATACACCCATGGCAAACTTACGAAATTGAAAATAGGATAACGTATGTTATAATTCGAGTGAATCTTGCCATTGTAAACTTACGAATCTGGCATATTCGTTAACTTAAACTGGGTGAAGTGAGTAGTGACCCACAGCCCACAGGCCACAGCAAACATACATATCTGCCACTTTCGTTAATTTACTATGGCTTCTGAGTTCTGGACCATTCTTTTATGTTCGGAAACTGGCGGTATATTATAATGTCAGAATGTCAGAATGTTGTCAGACAATTGCGGTAGCCAACAGAAAAACTTGTATGTTGCTGTGACAACTAGCGGGATAATAGACACGATAGATCAATGTCTTTTGTTATGAATCCGGGCACAGTCACATGGAATGCGACTTGGTTCTTTCTAAAATTGAAAGGTAAGAATTCAGCTGTTTACACACCAGAAGGATGGACACAAGTCATGAGAATGGCTAGGGTAAATCCTCGTCCATTTAGTGTAACCGTGTTGTCTCATGAGGAGTTTTTTTCCAAGACTGAAGAAGACGAGACTAAAATCGCATCTAATTGACGCTATCGACGCGATAAGTCAATTAGATGCCATGGCCCATGATGCGGTGACTATCGTAAAACTCATCCTATACTATTCAGAGTGGGTTTTGAGGATAAAAATTGTCACGGACAGAGCTGTAGGTATTAACCTACGGCTGTTGCATTAACTACTTGTCATTTTAACCTTTAACCGCGCAAATTGCATTTTCTGGGCCTCTCCCAAGTCCTTCCATTCATCCCGATCCAACGCCACTGTCGGCCAGCCTGGCTTGTATGTGTCAAGTTCATCGCGCCATTTTTTTCAAGTTCGGCCACGGCACTTACACGACAACAAAATTTCGAGTCCATCCCGCTTGATTTTAAATGCGTAGGTACGTCGATTATCGAAAAATGTAGTCTGCCAAAAAGTGAAGAAGTTAAAAAGTGGCAACATTGTAGTGTCATCTCTTTCAAATCAATCTAAGAAAAATGGGATGACACTACGATGTTGCCACTTTTTAATTTCTTCACTTCTTTGACAGACTATACCGTCGTATGAATCCGACTTGTGCGGTTTAAAGGTTAAAGAATATACGATTAATAACTTCCACACCGATTTCGGTGACGGTGGCCCGTTTCACTGAAACCAGCCCAATTGCGCAGGAGTAATATTATAGTGTCCAAGTTTGTGCGCAGTGCACAAGAGCACTCTCTATTCCTTTACTCTCATAACCCAATAGCACGGCTGACCGACACGACTGGTGAGAGATCAGGTGCAGGACTGACTTTTTACATGCCCATCCGAAGCATGGATCATCTTACTTGTCAGACAATCAGGTGATTAGCCTGCATTGTCCTAACCAAACTTGGAAATGACATGTTTCCAACGTGGGAATCGAACCCACGACCTCCGAGACAAGAGGCGCGCTCTAAACCACTGGACCACGGTTATACCATATTATACGATTATACGAAACCCCGGCCGTTTGTAGAGTGCAAACTACCAATTTTACAATTATGCACTTAGGATGACTGAAGTAAACATACGAAAGTACCACATTCGTAAGTTTACTACGGTAAAATTTTGACGAAATTTACGAAAGTACCACTTTGGTTAATTTGCCATGGTATCAATAAATACCTTATTATGTATATTGTATGAAAGTGCAAATTAACGAATGTGCATTATTTTGTGATTTAAATCCAATAATGAAAATTCATTTATTGTATCTAAAACATACAGCATTATGCAAAGCAAAAATATTAGAGTATTGATTTCAAAAGCGCAACAATTCTTTTAATTATTATTTTAAGGTTTTGAAACGCTCTCCTGTAAAATTTGTATTTTGCAGATTCGTAAGTTTACCGTAAAGGTGACGACATGGTTCTTGCCACTAGCCTACTGGGTCTGTACCCAAAGGTTGGAAAAATAATACTATATTTAACTACATAATATAATTATATACCTACTTTAAGGTTGGAAAATTATTATATATTTAACTAGCTAGACATTTAAATTTTTAAAATTATTTCTTATGTTACCTTTGCTTTTATAACACCATGTCCACTAAATACTTAATAATAATATCTCTGGATTCTCCACACCACGTCAGTGACATAATAATACATGATAACTTAGATATTATTGAATTCTAAATCATTCTCATATGGGACAAAATTATTTAAGTATATAATTCCATATTATAATTTGTACATTTATCATGGCTGCCATTTCATTCCTTGATAACATTAGGTACACCGTCCATTAAACTGATTTCTCAGATTTAAATTATATACTCATCAAGGAAATTGATTCCTAGGCAGTTGACAGACCAACGTCATTTGGTTGGATCATGTCAATTCAATGTTAATTGTGATTTGTCGGCTGGGTTTGACATAACACAACCAAACTACGTAGGTTCCCCATCTGCCTAGGAATCACCTTCTCTGATAGTACATTCTACAATTAGGAAATAGTATACCATGTGGTTGCTGCTCCTGCGAGTCAACCTGGTGGAGCATAGCCCTCATCTCGGTGAGGTCAGCAAGTGCGGCCGCCTCTCTCTCCGCTATTGCATTCATCTCCTCTTTCCGTATCTCAGCTGCCGCCCGTAGTTCCCCTACTTCTGTCACCAGCTCTTCCACCTGTAGTATTTTTTACTTTTTTTTAAAATGGGAAAGGAAGTTAAATTTTAACTCAATATAGGTAAGTACTTAAGTACTTTATTGTACACCAGAAACTAAATTGCAATTAAATTATGTTAAGTGTTATACAAATAGGTACAAATGTCTGTCTTATTGATTTTTACCAGTATTGAGTGGAAAGGCAATTTTTATTTATTTTGTCACAATAAGCAATGAGTTGAGATCAAAGTTATAATTGGACAAATATTGTTTTTACCTTAATTCTCCAAGATGTTATCTCGCTTCTGGCAGCTTCCATTGCTCCCTTTGTCACCTCCAGCTCTGACGTCACAGCAGACAAGGCTGATCTCGTCTCTTCGAGCTCAGAATTATCACGATCCGGAGACTGACGGGGCACAATCACTTGTTCCTCCCTTATACGCCGATTTTCCACCTCCAAGTTCTTTATTTCGGCCGCGTGACGTTCTAGAAGGTCCGATTTCTCTTTCCGAAGTGCAGAAATCTCCTCTTGTAAGGTCGTTATGCGACTATTGAAGTCGTTCTTCCGTCGGTTTTCGTCTGCCTGATACGCTTCTAGCTCGGAACTGAGGTGGCTCTGGACATCCAGAGCGGTCTGGTAGCATCGTCTCGCGTCGTGGAGCTCCTGCTTTATGCTATCGTAGTTTTGGGACAGATTGTCGTATTGTTTTCGTAAGGAATAATACTTCTCGCTCAACTCATTCGCGGATAGCTCCTCTTCGGCTTCTGTGATATTTGTTTTGTTACTGATCGTTGAATAATCCATTTTACTTAGTGAATAAAACAATTATTGGTTTATAATGTTCAAATTAAACTTATAGCACAAAATAAAACAAAGAATTTTGAACGTATTTTGAATTTCAAATTGATTTCAAAACATAAAACGGGTAACGATTGTCAGTGTCATCTGTCAAGTGTCACTGTCAGTTGTTTTTTTTTTTTGTAAACGGTATTGTCATAAAAGTAGTGCTCAATGTCTATTTAAAAAAGCGGTAATTTTTATAAATTGGACGGCGTTATGTAATAACGAATCTAGCGACAAAATTAAAAAAATGAGTTATGAATGCAGATCGATTCTAGGCATCATTAAGTATTCAGCTAATTTTGTGTTCAAAAGTCAATCCTAGTGCCTTATAATAAGGTGTGAATCAAGCGACATGTCAACATTTGTTAGATGTTTTGCACAAATGCATAAACGAATTATATCCACAAAAGTTGTAGATACCTAATCCGATTCAAATTTATTAATTAAAAACGCAATAACGAACTAAGCGCCTAATCTGGCAGCAGATTTTGATATAGAAGATGAAGATTAGAAAAATAAAAAATTGATTTCACTTATTTTTTATCACTGAGCGTTAAGTTTTTTGTTTTTTTTTTTTAATGTTGAAAATGTGCTATTTTAATTATTATTAAAATACTAGATGACACCCGCAACGCCGTTGCGCGAAAATGCGTTTATCGCGCGGGAACCGTACATTTTTCTGGGACAAAAAGTATGCTGCGTCCTTTCTCGGGACTAAAGGTATCTCCATACGAAATTTCAGCAAAATCAGTTATGAGGTTTGGGCGTGAAGAGGTAACAAACAGACACACTGACACACTTTCGCATTTGTATTAGTTTCTTAAAGGATAGCAAGACAAGCAAGTAATTACGTTATTTTGTGGCATTTGACTATAAAAACTATTCCAATTAATGTGTATTTTCATAGTCATTAATAACGACTCTACAATATTATCTTTAGAAAACTGTATAATTTTTGTTTAATTTGAGAAATTAGCATTAAAATATTTGGATTTAATCTTTTATTGCACTTTATTTCACCCAAAATAAATCGTATTAAATAATCAAACGACAGTAAATAATTATGTCGTTTAGTACGTTGACAAATTTAATATACAGCTTTATGTCATTAACGAATTAAGCGGAAAAATGGCTATATCTTTTAAAGTATAATATGCTACACAGTAATATTCTATATTAAGGTGACGCCATGTTAAAGTAAAAGCGGCCAAGTGCGAGTTGGACTCGCCCATGGAGGGTTCCGCAGCAGCAATAAGGTTAATTTTTATGAAATTATATTATTTTTGATTTATTTTTATATTTCAGTCGATTTAATGAAATTTAGATTAAGGTTTAAACTATTTATGACGTATAAAAAAACTACTGGCTAGATCTCGTTCAAACCAATTTTCGTTGGTAGTTTTTATAGTAATATACATCATATATTTTTTTTTGAATTATCATGCCTCTACTTTAGAAATTAGAGGGGGGGGGACACACATTTTTCCACTTTGGAAGAGTCTCTCTCGCAAACTATTCAGCTTAGAAAAAAATGATATGAGAAACCTCAATATGATTTTTGGAGACCTATCCATAGATACCACACACGCATAGGTTAGATGAAAAAATTTTTTTTTTGTTTCATTAAGTTTTACTATTTATGACGTATAAAAAAAACTACTGGCTAGATCTCGTTCAAACCAATTTTCGTTGGTAGTTTTTATAGTAATATACATCATATATTTTTTTTAGAATTATCATGCCTCTACTTTAGAAATTAGAGGGGGGGGGACACACATTTTTCCACTTTGGAAGAGTCTCTCTCGCAAACTATTCAGGTTAGAAAAAAATGATATGAGAAACCTCAATATGATTTTTAGAGACCTATCCATAGATACCACACACGCATAGGTTAGATGAAAAAAAAATTTTTTTGTTTCAGTTGTACCTATGGGGACCCCTAAAATTTTTAATTCTTTTTCCATTTTTGCATCAAAATCTTAATGCGGTTCACAGACTACATCTACTTACCTAGTTTCAATAGTATAGCTCTAATAGTTTCGGAGAAAAGTGGCTGTGACATACGGACGGACAGACAGACAGACAGACAGACAGACAGACAGACAGACAGACAGACAGACAGACATGACGAATCTATAAGGGTTCCTTTTTTGCCATTTTGGCTACGGAACCCTAAAAAAACCATGTTGGATGTGTTTTGGATGTGTTGCTTGTTTTCTATGCGAGGCTGGCCCGGCCTCTCATAGAAAACAAGCAATGGAACTGCAAAAAATGGAAAGGGCGTAGCGACCAAAGAACTAGAACGTTAGAAAAGGCATTCCATACAATCGTTAGCGCGAAAATGTGTCACTCTCGAGATGAGTGAGCTCACTCATCTGTGACCAGTGAGCCTTAGGACGCGGTGACAGTCAGACATGCTCAATTAATTGTTTACTGCGTTGTTTTTCACCACATTTCGCTTCAGAATGCCGTCGTGTGCCTTCCGAAATTGTAATAATAACACCAGGAACACAAAAAAGCCAAAGGTGTAACATTTCACACGTTAGTACTATGATTTAATTAATTATTTAATTTATTGTCGGCCATTTTAAGAGAAAAATTTTAGCAAAGCGTAAAATGAACGAAAGAGAAAGTAGTATATGCTATTACTGTAAGTCAAAAAAGGACGACAATATTTTCTCGATACACATTTTGCTTTAACGTTCAATGGGCTATGACCAATATCTTGTGACCCCCGGTTGTATCAACGCTCATACTAATAGGGATCATTTTACAGTGGACATCAAAACGGGTAAACTTAGGTACCGTCAGCATACTCGAAAGTTATTTCAGCATGCAACCGAATACCGTTACGTTACGAGTAGTGATTTTTGTAACGATTTTATTTACGTATTTATGTAAAGTTTTAAGTTACCGTATTCGTTAAATTTCTTGAAAATCACGTAATAATACGTAATAAATATACAACAAAACTAAGTGATAATACTTAGGATGTGTACGTGTTTCTTGTAAAGAGTTCGCTGTGAAAGTAGCAGCGCTGAAAGACCAATTTTTTTTTTCACTTTTCACAAGAGTACTTTTTTTGAAATGTTACGAATCCGATTACTTAAGAGTCCGTATACGAAATTTTGCCGATGAATATGAAATTGCAAAGGTTTTTTTTTCTTTTTTATCGAATTGGATAGAATTTTATCTATAGATTATTTCTGTCGTTTTCTTTTTATGAATTACAGCTCTAAGTTGCCGAAATTAACAGCAATTTTTGCCCATTTTCTCTAAAATTTTGCCGAGTTACATATTTTTTTACTCAACTATTTCATATTAAAGTGGTAAAAAGTAATTCCAACATTGTATAGACGACTTTCTCAACAGTACATTGTATTTTTTTCATACCGTTAAGACGTCAATACAATCAATAAACAGGTGATATCCTAAATCTTTTACAGCAAAAATTATAAAACTGTCGCGGGTTTGAGTTGGATTATTTAAAAATACTTAAAAAAAATCTAGCTCCAATATTAGATTATAATTGAAATGATCTTACATGTTTAGCATTAAAACTTATAGAAATACTGTATTTTAACTGTTAAATCACGTCTGTAAAATCAGCGAAATCGGCAAATTTCGTATACGGACTCTTAAAACTGGATCACTCGTTTGTTGCTCGATTTTCAAAATTCTTTTTTTGTTCTATAGTGCTTAACTCGAATTTGGTACCACGTTCATTAAAGTTGTGACCATGATGGGATCTATGTAATCGAGGGAAATTTACCTATAGTAGTACTATCGAACCATGCATGTTATTTTTTGAAAATAAAAAATATTTTGTATGACGTACTATGGAAACTTTATGCTGATAGGCGCGAGTTACTATGGACCCGACCGATTTCTTTTTTTGATTTGAACAAAAAAAACTTTACAAATCTATTGTACTACTAAGATAGAATCATTTTACTGCGGGAAAACAATTGGATTTTCAGTACATAGGGGGTTTAGCCAAAGCCAAGTACAGGGCCTATAGCCAAAATGTTTTCGTTTTCGCTTCGTAATAGAATCGCCGATGAAAATGTATGGAATTGACATAAGCGTTCGTTAATATGACGTTGACGTTCGACTCGTCTTATGTCAATTCCATACATTTTGATCGGCGATTCTATAACGAAGCGATAACGAAAATGTTTCGGCTATAGGCCCTGTACTGGTTGCTCGCTCCCATATTATCGATATTTGTACTGATAACCAATATCGGTATAAAAAATATACCGGCATTACAGTCCCTGGTAACTAGTGACGTGAAATAACGACCACCCTTTTTTGCTGACCGTACCACGCACACACACATTAGTGTGGCGCGCGTCGCTATTTATCTAACGCACACATGCAAAAACATTGCTATAGTTTTGACGGCACACGTCGTATCTAAGTATTTAGATATCGTTGGTAGCGACAAAATGGTTTTTGTTGCGTAATTTGAAAACCATAAATACATTTCATATAAGCTATGGACAAATAAAGTGTATACTAGAACCAATTTATGTACAAATTTTGGAAGCTTATATCACTCTCCTCTGTTGGCAAAATAGGAATCCCTTTTTTTACAGAGGTCTTTTTGATTGATTATTCTGTGTTATAAAAGTTGACCAATCGTGTTATGCTATGGGTAATTCAAAGACAAAGACATGATGAATACTGACAGTGAACTTTAATTTCTTAGCCTTAGTCATTGCTGAGAAAAATGGATATCGCTACAGCCAAATTATCAAGGCGTCACCTTAACGTGCTCGATGCGTATGATCGAATAAAACTCGCACTACACCCCTTGATGAAAGGATTCATTAGTAATCGAGGGAACTCCTCAAAATTTATATTATGGAAACATGTGGTGACTTCGGTTTCGTGACATGTATTCGGAGCATAATATGGTACCAACAAATTTCAGGAGCTACTGGAGCATATTTTTTGATATTGTTTGGCACAGATATAGAATACACCACGTCAAGGGACTAAAGCTTTTTCTGCGGGAAAATGTACGGTTTTCGTAAAATTTAGGTACGCGGGCGAAGCCGCGCGGGACATCTAATACAATATAACAGAAAAGTTGTGTATAATGCATTTGAGCTTGTTTACTCGAGTCCAGACTTCAGTCAGGTCGACCCAATCCGACCGGAACGATCGGCCTCCCCGTTTAGAGTGGCCTTTATAGATTATGTCAAATTGAAGAAAAGCTAAGCCAAATTAGATAAAAATATAGCTTTTCTACAGCCGAAAGTGCAAGTAATGATCGCGCAACTGTTGAGCAAATCGTTATAATAACGATCATTTGTGAACACTATTTTTATTTTTCATTCCAATCACGAATTAAATATTCGTGCTAAGGTCATTTCGTGTCATCGATGTAATAAAATAAGTAATAACGTAGAGACATCTAAGTTATAACACGACAGCGCCAGCCCGCGTTATTGCTAATAGATTTGCCAAAATAAAAATCATGGCTTCTCATTATTAGGTAATCCAAATCCATGATATTTTATTTTAACAAATTAGGTAACGTGAAAATACCAATATTTATTAAGATATATCAATAACATAATATTATCCAAATCAAATTCAAGTGCCTAGCTGTTACCATTATTGATTACGAGCAAAAAAGGCCGAAAAATCACGTTTCTTGTATGGGAGCCCGCCATAAATACTTAATTTTATTTTTAGTATTTGTAGTTATAGCTTCAATAGATATACACAATCTGTGAAAATTTCAGAAGTCTAGCTGTAGCGGTTCTTGAGATACAGCCTGGTGACATACAGACGGACAGACGGACAGACATCGAAGTCTTAATAATAGGGTCCCGCTTTTACTCTTTGGGTACGGAACCCTAAAAAGCACCGTGGTAAATACTGTATCTAGAAGTTTATATTACATCGCGGCAATGACTGGACAAGTGTATTAGAGATGAATGTGTGTTTAAGGCATGTACTTACTTTACTTTGTCTTGTCCTGTTGCAATACTCAGTTTATAGGGTTCCGCGCTAAAAAGATAAAAGCAGGGTTGTACTACACACGGTTTAATTGTAAAGTGAACTTATTAAATAAATAAATAAACAAAGTCTTTATTTCAGGCAAATAACCTATTATATTTTATTGAGACTTCCATATTATTATGTACTTGCGAGTAGCTCTCCAGGCTGTATAAACCTGTAAGGATATTTTGGTGATTGGACATTGTCAGGATAGGAATAGTTAACGCTTCCGTGGTCCATGTTATTTCCAAGTTTGGTTAGGACAATGCAGGCTGATCACCTGATTGTCTGACAAGTAAGATGATCCATGCGTCGGATGGGCATATAAAAAGTCGGTCCTGCGCCTGATCTCTCGCCAGTCGTGTCGGTCTTTCATCCCACTGGGTTATGAGAGTAAAAGGAATAGAGAGTGCTCTTGTGGACTGCGCACACATTTGGGCATTATAAAATTACTCCTGCGTAAGTGGCCTGAGTAGAGCGAGAGAAGCCGAAACAGTAAGCGTACACGGGTTTTAGAATTTCGTGACAAAACATTCTTGCGGGGATCTGCAGGCAGAAATCTCGTAGTGTGGATAGTCATAATCGTCACAATTATTATTATAGGCCAGCAACGCACCTGCAGCTGCAGCAGCTATTCTAATGTTGCAAGTGTCCATGGGCGACGGTAGTCGCTTTTGCATCAGGTGACCTTTACTTACCCTATTATTAAAAAAAGAAAAAAAAACTGATAGGTAACGCATTTTTGTAGCACTTATAAGTTACCAAACAATATTAAGTATATTTAATGAAAATAAAAGACTTTTGTTACAATACATTTTATATACGGAACTATTTGTGCGCGAATTTAACTCGCTCTTGGTCTGTTTTTAATACTAAGCTACTTCACATTGAGTGTTGTGGTTAAGATTATTGCGGTTTTGGTTTCCATGACCTGTGAATGATCGAAGACTCTCGTCTTTATCTATTGGTGCTTTCAGCTCTGGTTACTGGTCAAATCGATTTTTTTAGATTATTCCTCTTAGAAACATAGAAATCAAAAGTAGTAACTCTTAATATGATGCGTACGAGTCGGACTCGCGCACGAAGGGTTCCGTACCGTTATAGAACAAAAATAGGCCAAAAATTGTGTTTTTTTTTATGGGAGCCCCCTTTAATTTTTTATTTTATTTAAATATTATTATCAATTATTAAAGTACAATTATATTTAAGGCCTTCGTGAAAGTTTTAAGTACCAACCTCTTATCATTATTGATTACGAGCAAAAAAGGCCAAAAAAATCAAGTTTGTTGTATGGGAGCCCCCCTTAAATATTATTTTTATTTTTATTTTAGTATTTGATGTTATAGCGGCACCAGAAATACACAATCTATGAAAATTTCAGAACTCTAGCTAT
This sequence comes from Plebejus argus, assembly GCA_905404155.3. Classification (NCBI taxonomy): domain Eukaryota; kingdom Metazoa; phylum Arthropoda; class Insecta; order Lepidoptera; family Lycaenidae; genus Plebejus; species Plebejus argus. Next base: position 15,820,836 of record FR989937.1, on the reverse strand, counting down.
AGCGATTCTTGAGTTACAGCCTCAAGACATACAGACAGACTGACAGACAGACGGACAGACATCGAAGTCTTAGTAATAGGGTCCCGTTTTTACCCTTTGGGTACGGAACCCTAAAAATAGATCCGGTCCGATTGCAGGCCGATCTGCCCGCGGACTCGTGTTAACCGCATATACAACATATACAACATAATATCTTTATGGTTTACCGTGTGATGTAAATGTGAGTACCTACAAAAAATTACGCTTGATGAAATGATTATGTATGAATATGACACCATAAAAATGGTTTCAACCCAACCAAAATTTTATTTTAAGAGGATTCAGAAAAATAAACAAAGTTCTTATTACAAAATGACACAAAGAAATACTTACATATTTTATTAACTAGTTGACCCGGCAAACGTTGTTTTGCCATAAGTAGGTATAAAGTATTTCTACTTCATCAGTTGATACAAAATCTTACGGCTTACCCCCTCTTTTGTCCCCTAAGAGGGGTGGGGGGAAAAATTTTATACACCAGATGTTAAAAGTTGGAAAACACAGTTAATAATATGAAGTAACTCCATTAAAGAAAAAAGTTTATTACAAAATCTTACCCCCTCTTTAGTCCCCTTAGAGGGGAGGGGGGGACTTTTATACACCAAATGTTGAGTTGGAAGAAGACAAATATATCCGCGAAAACCGGAAGCAAATCGGATCGGTAGTTTTCGTGTTAAAGAAAAAAGTTTAATACAAAATCTAACCCCCCTTTCGTCCTCTCAGAGGGGTGGGGGGCAAAATTTTTATACACCAGATGTTAAGTTGGAAGAAGACAAATATATCTGCGAAAACCGCATTCAAATCGGATCAGTAGTTTTCGTGTGATAGTGGAACAAACATACAGACAGACAGACAGACAGACAGACAAAAAACTAACCACAATATTTTTGGCTTCTTTCTATAGCGATCTAGTAACACCCCCCGCTTATTATTTTTTGAATATCTTTAATGTACAGAATTCACATTTCTACTGTTTTATTATATGTATAGATAGATAGACTGGCAATATTGATATATTGTTTTTGATCACTGACATATAAGTACATATATAATAACTCTATGTTTTTGATACATAGTAAATATCATAAGTTACATAATACTTATTCACAAAACATTCACGGGCCGCAAGTAAAACGTAGCGGGCACGCATGCGGCCCACGGGCATGGATTTTAGGAAAATTTTGTGGCCTATTGCCATATTGTAATGAATTCTATTAATCTAAGTTCCTTAATATGGTAACATTTTAGAATTAAAGGAATGTCACTTTTATAAGGAAACTATGTAGAAATTGTTCATGAATAGTAAATTGTACGTTTAACCCTAAGCTGTAGTTGCTAGATATCACATCCTGGCTTTGTTTTATGGGCCTAAAATATCCCGTAATAAAAATAAGCCTTAATTTGTTATAATACTGTGTTGACGACCTCTGTGGCTCAGTGGATAGCACGTTGGTAGCTTAAGCCGGGGGTCGCGGGTTCGAATCCCGCCGACGGAACAAAAAATTTTCAAAGTTCCTGGGTCATGGATGTGTATTAAATATATTTATCATATAATAAAAATCTTAAATATATGTATAGTATAAAAGTAATAAATATATTTCCGTTATCTGGTACCCGTAACACAAGTCCTTCAGGTACTTACCACGGGGCCAGATTGACGTGGTGTGAAGCGTATAGATATTTATTCATTTATTTATTAATACTATGACTTTTATTAACGTACGTACATACAAACCCTTTTAAACATGTAATTATCTTTTCTAAAAATTGGTCTAGTTTTTTACACACCCGACACATCCCTGTCGTCTTTGTCTGCTGTATTTGTCTAGCCTATTTTTATTTAAAAAAAGGTCTAGCCGTTGTCGACATTTAACATACCTACAAATTTTTGTCTATGATAATTAAAATTTGCACAATACACCTTGCCAGATTTGGTAATTGATAATAAAAAATAGTGGTTCGTTACTATTTTTCTCAGAATTAATCTTCAAATAATGATAATCGTTAATCTAATGTAATAAGTAGGTACATAAATCGTCTGAATGCTAACTCTTATATTGAATTTCGATGCTAGCTCCTATTAAGTTATAGGAGGCATCGAAATCCAATTTTACGTTTTTTATTATGTTTCCAAATGGCTCACCTGTAAAATTAGGATTTTGGACATACGATAGTACTCGTATACGTAAAAGGCATCAAAACTCTCTTGTTTAAGATTGGGTTTTTGAACTCACCATTATTTTCGTAGCAGGACTCGATTAACAAAAATAATATAGCAGATAGCTAAATATCAAGACTTCACGCCACCTTCAAATCCAATCACAGCTGACGCCTGACTAATAAAAATATTTAAAAAATATAAACAGACGAACATAATTATAACCTCCTCCTTTTTGGAAGTCGGTTAAAATCACGCTGTGCTTACAGCCTTACAGACATGAATATGTCTGTAAGGAAAAATAAGAATTTATTATATTACAGTGTTTTGTCCTTGTCTGTTATGTAACGGACAGAAGACTGGCAGACAGGAAAAAAAATTACAACTTCTGCTTCTACAGTTGTCATATAAAAGAGTAGTTTTTTACATTCTTACATAAGAATTTGCAGCTTATATCACACCTCTATTAAGCTCTACGTTGATTTTTTTGTTTGCTTAATCTTATTGGAATAGATTGGATTCAGAATTTTAAATATTATAACAATGTGTCCTTTCGTATCCCACGACATCACCAGAAGGTTAAAATTTGAAACGAGCAATTGATAGCATAATTAAATAATTACAAACCGGTTAAAAACTTGTACAGACCAATAATTATTCCTTATAATATCGTTAACGTCATCCCCAAAAAGTTTGTCTTGGGAAATGTTTTTTGTAGGTACTTCGACAAAATTATGACGACATTGTTATTTTTTACATCACAAACATATTTTAATCCATGACTATAAATATTATTTTGTTTATTACCATTATTATTTATATAATTAACATTAAAATAGTATGTCCGTTGTGTTTAACAAAAAAAAAAAGAATTATCATAATCAGCTTCCTCATTTTTACATTTAACTTCGTGAAATTTGAGCAAAAATAGGCCAAAAATTGTTTTTTGTATGGGAGCCCTTAGTTTTTTTTATTTTAATTAAATATCATTATTAATAATTATTAAAGTACACATATTATATTAAAGGCATTTGTGAAAATTTCAAGTGCCTACCTGTTGCCATTATTGATATCGAGCAAAAAAGACCGAAAAAATCACGTTTGTTGTATGGCAGTCCCCCTTAAATATTAATATTATTTTGTTTTTAGTATTTGTTACAGACAGACAGACAGACGGACAGACGGACGGACAGACAGACAGACAGACAGACAGACAGACAGACAGACAGACGGACGGACAGACAGACGGACAGACAGACGGACAGACAGACGGACAGACGGACAGATGGACAGACAATGAAGTCTTAGTAATAGGGTCCCGTTTTTACCCTTTGGGTACGGAACCCTAAATAGAAACAACAAAGGTCATTACCGAATTTACAAATATTTATTTACATATCAATGAGAAAAGTGATAATTTTTGTTGCTAATCTGTTGGAAGTTAGGAGTGAAATTGGTGCAATCCGCCACTTGGTGACCTCTGATTTAGACGGTCACCAGAAATATTTTTAAGACCCTAAGCCTAAGCACCAAATAAATAAATAACTCAAAAAAATAATAATTGACTTTTTAATTTATACGGTCCTAAAATAAATCTTATTATGATCCAAAATAAATAAACAAATATTAGAATAATTGCACGCTTGTACCATCCAGGAAATTGATTCCTAGATTTCCTAGGCAGTTGACAGACCAATGTTATTTGGCCGGGTCATGTCAATGTGATCAGCTGTCGGCTGGGTTTTACATAACGCGATACTAAACTATCCTAACGTTAAACGTTAAGTAGATCTACCTTTTTTTTCACGCAGAGAAATGCATTAACGCATTCAACGCAGGGGATGGGGACTCCCGCTGCGGAAATGTGGGGCTCATCGCGGTGAAGATGGTATGTGCCACGAACCTACCCACTAAAACTCTGCGACGCTCCTCTCGCCACCCAAGACGAAGCCACGGGCACGACACACCCATCGCAACTCCGTCAGTGGCCGTCCGACCTTTGTCAGACCACACTCATTTAGGGGCGCTTCTCGCCCCGCAGGCCAAAAGACGCCCCACTTGGGGCTTGCTCGGGCCCGCCTTCTCTGGTGTCACGATGCACGGAGCGTTTTGTGCATCGTGACCCACTCTGGGACTCGGATTTGATGACGGCGTCCCCACGCCGCCACCACGAGTACCCAGGCTAGGGTGGATCATTGTGCTGGCGTCGCACACGTCTCCGCCTTAGCCGTCTCGAGGGGTCGACCGCCTCCGTTTCTCTGCTGCGTTCGGTCTCCTCCTTAGCAGCCATAACTTCCTGGGCGAAGGTGTCGACTGCCGTCCACGCGGTCTCGCTAGGTCCCCCATCTACCTAGGAATCAACTTCTCCGATACTACAATTTATTATTATATTATGTTTTGTTTTTTGACTTGATAATTTATTATTATGAAGCAAGGATTATCAACATCATTTCTGATCGATTTACATCCAAGGTTTTTGAATCTTGCACTTACCCTTTATTAACCTAAATACATATATCGAAAATGATATTTTCAGTAGTCTGCATAATCGTATAAATATTCTCTCACGAGGACAATGCATTTGCGCAATCTGGTTAAATTCCGGCCAGCTATGACGTCAACGTCCACACAGAGTACGACAATATATATATTATAAAACTAGCTGTCCCGGTGAACTTCGTGTCACTTTAAAACCTTCCCTGGACTTCTAAGAATAATTTAAGACCAAAATCAGCCCAATCCGTTCAGCCGTTTTCGAGTTTTAGCGCGACTAACACATTTGAAAATCCATTTTTAGGGTTCCGTACCCAAAGGGTAAAAACGGGACCCTATTACTAAGACTTCGTTGTCTGTCCGTCTGTCCGTCTGTCTGTCTGTCTGTCTGTCTCCAGGCTGTAACTCAAGAACGGTAATAGCTAGAGATTTTATATTTTCACAGATTATGTATATCTGTTGCCGCTATAACAAAAAATACTAAAAATAAAATAAAATGAATATTTAAGGGGGGCTCCCATACAACAAACGTGATTTTTTTGGCCTTTTTTGCTGTCTCCAGGCTGTAACTCAAGAAAGGTAATAGCTAGAGATTTGATATTTTCACAGATTATGTATATCTGTTGCCGCTATAACAACAAATACTAAAAGTAAAATAAAATGAATATTTAAGAGGGCTCCCATACAACAAACCTAATTTTTTGGCCTTTTTTGCTCTACATCAAGAATGGCAACAGGTAGGTGCTTGAATTTTTCACAAAATCCTTAATTATATGTGTACTTTAATATTTAATAATAATATTAAAATAAAATAAAAAAGTAAAGGGGGCTCCGATACAAAAAACACAATTTATGGCCTAATTTTTCTCTTTAATGGTACGGACCCCTTCGTGCGCGACTCCGACTCGCACTTGGCCGATTATTTTATAATATAAGATAAAAATATAAAATATTTAATAATTCAAAGTAGGTATCATGAATATACATTTTGAACGTCGTGGAAGTAACGTAGAAACTAAGATACCTACGATCGGCTCGGGAACTAGCCCGGCGAGAAGAACCGGCGTGCGTAAGAAACTAGCAAACCCATAATATTATTATACAGGGTGTAAGAAAACTAAGTGGTAATACTTTAGGATGTGTATGGGTTCTCTATATAGAATTTGCTGTGAAATTAGCAGCTCTGAAAGAGCAACTTTTTTTCACCTTTGTATGGAAAAATTCATGACGCGTGGGCGCTTGCTTGCCCATAATAAAATTGCTCTTTCAGCACTGCTACTTTCACAGCAATAATAATACTCCCCACACCGGTTTCGGTGACGGTGGCCGGTTTCATTGAAACCAGGCCAGGTACGCAGGAGTAATTTTATAGTGCCCAAGTGTGTGAAGTGTGTGCGCTACACAAGAGCATTGTCTATTCCTTTACTCTCATAAGTCATAACCCAGTGGGACGGCAGACCGATACGACCGGCGAGAGATCAGGCGCAGGACCAACTTTTTACATGCCCATCCGACGCATGGATCATCTTACTTGTCAGACAATCATGTGATCAGCCTGCATTGTCCTAACCAAACTTGGAAATAACATGTTTCCAACGCGGGAATCGAACCCACGACCTCCGAGTCAAGAGCGACACTCTAGACCACTGGACCACGGAGGCGTTCACAGCAAACTCTATATACACCCATACACACCCTAAAATATTATCACTTAGTTTTGTTACACCCTGTATAGACGTAAACTACGACCTCAGATGTTTTATTACCAACTTGCAGTATACTCGTAAGTCGTGAGTGCAATGTTACGGCGGAAATCTGCGTAGTGCGCGGTAGCGGGCAGCGGCCAAAGAACAATGGCCAAATCGTACCAGGTGGGTGGTGGCGTCCCGATATGCCATTGGTAGCAAAAATTCCCTAATATTTTAAGGCATCGAAAAACATTAGAAATGTGTCTATAAATAGCCACAAAAAAAGATCAGTTTCGTTGTTGTCTTTCATATGTTCTGACAGCCGGCGATCATTCGCATTTGTTCTATTTTTCGGGTAATACTCTAGGAAAAATTGAAATAATTAGAAACGAGATCACCGAATATACACTTGTAGGCTACACCGTCGGAAAAAAGGTAGTTCTTAAGTCTAACCTCAAAATAATTGTAAACGTTAGACATAATTCTCAAACGGAATTATGTTTAGAGCATAAGAACAATCCAATCTAACTATAGTTTATTTTGGGACATCAAAAATAAAAGTCGAGTCCAGCTCCTATACAAATTTGGCCATGATTCTTTTCAATTGATTTTTTATAACTTTGTAGCGAAACAAGCCGTGCATGATTGTGAATCGCGCTTTCGAAGTTTCATATGTCGACGTGTCATAATCCATACCAATATTATAAACGCAAAAGTGTGTCCGTCTGTCTATTACCTCTTTACGCCCAAACTGCTGTTCAAATCAATCAATTTTGCTGAAATTTGGTATGGACAATGGAGGATGGAGATACTTTAAGCCCCGGGAAAGGACAAAGAATACTGTTTGTTTATTCCGGAAAAATATACGATTCATCTTGTATTTTACTTCATGTGTAATTAGGCTGACGCTGACCACTTCCTCTGGGGTTTCACCCAGTAATGCCAAGTCGTCAGCGTACCCTATCAACCCATGCTTCCCATTCAGTTGTAGCTCTACATCTACTGCAATCACTTTGAGGACATATTCCAGAACTAAATTGAAAAGCACAGGTGACAGCGCATCTCCTTGTTTAAGTCCTGTGACCACCGCGAACTCGTCCGTAAGCTCTTTAGCGACCCTCACTCTCATTTTCCTTTCCTTAGTGGCGATCATTATCATGTTAACCAGTTTTTTTGGGATGTTGAAGTTCCCATTAAATATAATATAACACTAGTTGACCCGGCAAATGTTGTTTTGCCATAAGTATAAAGTATTTCTACTTCATCAGTTGATACAAAATCTTACCCCCTCTTTTGTCCCCTAAGAGGGGTGGGGGGAAAAATTTTATACACCAGATGTTAAGTTGGAAAACACAGTTAATATGACGTAACTCCATTAAAGAAAAAAGTTTAATACAAAATCTTTGGTCTCCTTCCAACTCAACATCTGGTGTATAAAAATCCCCCCCGATTTTTATACACCAGATGTTGAGTTGGAAGAAGACAAAATATATATCCGCGAAAACCGGAAGCAAATCGGATCAGTAGTTTTCGTGTTAAAGAAAAAAGTTTAATACAAAATCTGACCCCCCTTCGTCCCCTTAGAGGGATGGGGGGAAAAATTTTTATACACCAGATGTTAAATTGGAAGAAGACAAATATATATGCGAAAACCGCATTCAAATCGGATCAGTAGTTTTCGTGTGATAGTGGAACAAACATACAGACAGACAGACAGACAGACAAAAAACTAACCACACTTTTGGCTTCTATAGCGATCTAGTAACACCCTCCACTTATTATTTTTTGAATATCTTTAATGTACAGAATTCACATTTCTACAGTTTTATTATATGTATAGATAAAACATAATTTAATATTATTGTATATTGAAGTCCTTTTCATTGCTTCCTTCATAACGTATAATTGAACCTTCATACAATCCAGAAAAAATCCTATATTGGAAATGTTAATGTATCATCAACTTGAAGGTAGAGCAGCCCCCTTATAAAGCATGTCCCTGGATGATTGGATGTAGTAGGAAATTTTATCTAAGAAATATCTTCTCTTCGAAGACTGCAAACCTATCTCCAGTACCATGTTATGGAGGCAGCTGGTATCGAGTTGATAGATCTAACAATTCAGTAGTCCTGGCGACACCCTGGCTAATAGAAACAGCGCTAATATCTCTTGTGAGTTGGGGTCTAGAGCCTACGATCACTACACTTTGTAGTATAATAATTCAAGACGTGAGTGGAAGAGTAAGGTAAGTAACATGAAGAAAATTCCCGTTTTTTTGCTTAAATAGAGAATTTAGGGCTGGAAAAATTATTTGAAATAGAAAAACTATGGATTATATGTGTAGCCAGATACATTAGCTAGGTTATGAAGTAGATAAGTTACAAGTTTTATTAAAATAATTAGGGAAACAATTAGTTATTGTCCGTATGTTACGAAATGTTACTTGTTCGATTCTTCCACTCACGTCTTCAATTATATTATGTTGTTGAATTTGTTATATTAATATCAATGGATGCTTCACACCTCGTCAGTCTGGCCCCGTGGTAAGTAGGTATCTGAAGGATTTGTGTCAAGGATACCAGACAAGGGAAATATAATATTTAATATTTTTATGCTATCTTATAATATATAAAAATGGATTTTCAAAATATGTGTTAGTCGCGCTAAAACTCGAAAACGGCTGAACGGATTGAAATGTTTTTAGTCTTAAAATATTCGTAGAACTCCAGGAAAGGTTTTAAAGCGACACGAAGTTCACCGGGACAGCTAGTTTTTGATAATTTTACTATATCATATACATATTTATTATTTAAGACACGGGCAACATTGAAAACTTTTTATTCCATCGTCGGGATTTCAATCCGCTACCCTCGGCTTGGGCCACCACACGCTCCATCACTGAGCCACAGAGGCCGTAATTTTTTATAACTCCAGTAATATGATATGGATATTATTTAATATTTATTATAACATAAATAACTGGGCCCGTATGTCCACGCAACCGCGACCAGCAGGTTAAAAGACACAATATTTTAATACTGAACCATGAAATTAACCTGTACTTGGTGTAACAACATTTTGGTTTCGACTCGAAACAATTAAGCTAATCGGAAATTAATGCGTAATTTTGGTCCATTGTTCATCATATCGATACTAATTATTACAATCGTCGATACGTGAGAACACACTCAGCTTTCCTACACTTATATATGCGCGGCGACTGATAGCAGCGCATTTTGTATGATCGCGCGCGCGGCACGGCCTGCCTGTCGAAGAGGCTGCGTCTTCGATTGTTTTTTTTAGAATATAATTATTTGAAAATTTCAGAGCTAGAATTTTTTAAGAATATTTAAAATTTTTGACAGCCAGCAACGGGATTTTTAAAAAAGTTGTGACAAGGGCTGTTACAGTTTAATAAACACACTTAACTTTTTTATTCGAGATAAATAAGTGTTAGTGTGGTACTTGAGTGCAATTATTATTCAATATGAAGGGTGAGTATCCAGATGCAATAATTCCATACTAGTCCATAATAATAATATAAATGTTTATATGCCTCTTCACGCTCAAACCGCTCAACCAATTTTGCTAAAATTTGACATGGAGATACTTTGAATCCCGGGAAATGACAGAGTTTTTTATCCTGGAAACATGTACGGTTCCCGCGTGATACCACTTCCTGATTAAGTGCCGAATAGTCTATTCATAACTTTTTTGACTCTGATTCTGATCTCCATACTTCATCAGCTGTCGTATCTATATTAACTTGCACTTGGGAATTGAAGAGTTAATTGGTGGATAGCCTATTCGGCACTTATCAGGAAGTGGTAAAACAGGCCCTTATTGTTATGTAATTATTAAGACCTGTGTTAGAATAATTCATTAACATTAATAAAATTTCAAAAGAAAGCAATCTAATTTTTTAAGTTAATAAGGATAAGAATAAGGACGGCTTAGGTTTGGCCGAAGCCTTAATATTAAAAACAATATTTGGTTTGTAATATTATTATCGTTAAAAATAAAAATTTAATGTCATAAATACCCAACAATTCTATTCAAATCTTGACGTAAACCTTAATTAATTTAAGGTTCCCATAATAATCATTACTCTTTTATAGCATTTAATTCACATTTTGATGAGGTAGATGATCTAAGGTGTTAATTGTAGGACACATTTTAGGGTGTTTTACATGGGGAAATGCTTTACGAATTACGCATCCCCAGCAAATTGGGTATATCGGCCGGGGTATGTGGGACTCTTGCGTAGCCTACCCACTAAAACCCCATGGTGCGTGCATGGTGCTCATCGCTTAAGGCAGAGTTGCGGGTACGATAGAACATTTTTTTTGGGTCGGGAAATGCTATCAGGCATCCCCGGCAGCGTGGGGAAGGACTACCGGGGTATGTGGGACTCACTACGGCCGAGAAGTTGGTAAAGTGGCCGAAGCTCTTGCTTGCTTAGGCCGATCGTCTTCTTTATGTCGCGATGCGCAGGAACACATCACGCATCGCAACTCTCTCGGGTATTCGGTGCAATGAGTAACGGCATCCCCATACCGTCACCCACCCGAGCTCCCTGGCTAAGGCGGAATGTCATGTCCGTTGCGACGGTTTCGCCTTCGTCTTCTCCGGTGGTCGCGCGCCTTCTGCTCCCTTATGCGCTCGGCCTTCTCTTTGGTCGAGATGATGCTGTTTGCGAAAATCTCGACTGCAGCCCATTTTTTTGGCTTTCAACCAGGGCCCTGCAGAGGGCTGAAAGAGACGCATCCTCGCCGATGGCGGCAGTTAACTCCACGCGTTATGTCGCCCAGGCGCGACAGGCCGTGATGGTGTGCTCGGCCGCGTCCCGTTCCTCTCCACAATGGTGGTACTCTGTGGTTTCCTCACCTCCCGCTATTTCACACAGATACCGACCGGTCAGCATCTGCGTGAGGCGGAAGGATGGTGCGCCGTGAGTCCTCTTAATCCACTCCCTAAATATGGGGCGGATTTCCGTCACTAGGGCAATGCTAACGGTTGGTTCTTCCATAGCCGTTATGCCCAGAGGTCTATCGCACTCTCTTCTGCTGAGCTCCTCCACCGACATACGGCGTCCGGAAGAGGGTTGCCGCCCTCCGTGCGGATCGCTGCACAACGCCAATATACGTCGGCGAGGGCTCGCATACTGCAACCTGTATTAGGGTACTTGTACTATTATCTATTCTGTGATTAGGGCCTGTTTCACCACTTCCTGAAAAATTGACGGATAGGTTACCCACAACTTTTTTGACAGATTCTCCATACTCTTATCAAGTTAAGTGGTGGATAGCCTATCTAGCACATATCAGGAAGATGAGGAAGTGGTGAAACAGGCCCCTAGGATAGTTTCATATCGCGAATCACGATATGTATAGTTTCCCGCGCTAAAAGCGAATTTCTGCGCAACAAAGTTGCAGATAACGTACTGTATTTTTATATTTAAATAGCTTAGAGGTAAATATTTAAGCACAACGTTTTTTAAAATTTATGACAATTATATAATAAATATTACCGTTTAATAATTAAAAAATATAGTCCTACCTGATATTATTACTAGGGTTGCTCAGGAGGATCAAAGCGGATCAAAGCGATCAAAGGAAACCAATTGTCAAAATATTACGTTTTTTTTCTTTTATAAATCGACAACAAAAAAAACGAGTTTAATATTACCATGACGATCAACTTGGAACATTATATTTGCATAGTGAGTTTTTAAAGTAAAGCACATAGTGCAGTAAAATGTAAAAGCTTTTGACTTCATTGACCATGACTCAATTTATAAGATAAGTAGCTGAAAGTAAATTAATAAATATTTTGTATTATGTTATCAATTTTTTCCACAAAAATATTAACTCGTCGTAAAAAACGAAACATACAATCATGAACAGAAAATGTCAAAGAAAGAGTACAATCAACGCCTCGTGTACCCCAAGGTCTACTATTGGGGCCACGATTATTAAGTGATTTTATGTTGCAATGTAATTATGCGCCTTTTATTTGTACGTAGAATATAGTGTTTTGATAACATCACAAACCTACTACAGCTCCAAGAGTGTGAAGCCTAATTTTTACGGTCTCAAAAATGTCTCATAAAAATTCTTTCAGCGTCAGATATAGTTATTAGTTACCGTAAAATATTATCCGACCGTTAAATTTTTTAATTCAAAATCTTTCATTCATATTGTGTATTCAAAGAAAACTATTAACTATAGTATTCACTGAAATGAACGGTCTTATAATAATATTAATAAAGAAAATAAATAATCTACACTACTATTATAGAGAGGAAAGATTTGATTTTTGTTTGTTTGTTTGTTTGTTTGTCCTGAATAGGCTCCGAAACTACTGACCGATTTGAAAAATTCTTTCACCATTGGAATCCTACATTATTTCTGCTGAACATAGGCTAAATTTTACTTTGGAAAAAATAGGGTTCCGTAGGATATTTTGGTTTTTCGGACGCAAGGTGTGAAAAATCAAGCAGAAAAGTTACTTATTTTGCGTACGCTGCTTAAAATATAAAATACTAGCTGTTGCCCGCGACTTCGTCCGCGTTAGTATAGTAGATCACGTCCCAAGTATTATTTTTCAAAAATATTCAATGTACAGAATTGACTTTCTTACGATTTTATTACAATATGTATAGATGACTTAGTTTGTTCCTACAAAGGGCTGCGCCCCCCCAAAACAAACGACACTGGAAAACCGTATGTGTAGTTTAGTTTTTAACTTTGTTCTTAAAAAAGATGTATAACGCCGCAACACCGCTTTGTTTGAAGCAAAATTTGGGGGGGGGGGGGGGGGGGGGTTTGGGGGGGGCGAAGCCCCCCCCCCAAGAAAAGGCCGATGCCAAAGCTCCCAGCATGTTAATCAAACGACACTCGAAATTTGTATAGAAAAGATAGACAAAAGCTCATAGCATGGCAAGGAGTGAAGATAGATACAAAGTGTGAAGGAGAAATTTGTAGGAAATTTTATGGGCTTTCATTACGTACAGGACATTTTTTCTCTACAACGCACCGTTTTAGCGATATGAGCAAAAAACTAAAAATATTGAAACTTGAGCCCCTCCCCCCGCCCTAGGTGATATCGTCATAATATATAGCCTATGTGTTGACCCGACCTCTATATAATATTCGTGCAAAATTTGAAGTAAATTCATTCAGTACTTTCTGAGTTTATCCCGGACATACATACAGACAAACAGACAAACCGACAAACAGACAAACAGACAAAAATTCTAAAAACTATATTTTTGGCTTCCATATCGATTGTAGATCACGTCCCAAGTATTATTTTTCAAAAATATTCAATGTACAGAATTGACTTTCCTACGATTTTATTATATGTATAGATAGAACTATAAAAAGTAATTGTATATCTTATAAATATCTACAAAAAAGTCCGCGACACACTATACCTATCTATGTCGAGTGAGGCACAATAACCATTTTTTCATTTAAAAATCTTGAATTTTTTTTGGACTACATTTAAATGCGTTTATTTCACATATTATGTTATTAATCCTTATCAAAATAAATTATTTCATCACTAAGTACAGTTTATGTAGATAATATTTGGTCTTTGAATGATTAAAATTGGTCGTATTACGATGGTGGGCGTCACCAAGGCCGGGTTGGTTTTTTTTTTCTTTAACACGAAAACTACTGATCCGATTTGCATACGGTTTTCACAGATATATTTGTCTTCTTTCAACTCAACATCTGGTGTATATAAATCCCCCCCCCCCAACTCTCTCTGGGGAGTGGGGACCAAAGAGGGGCTCAGATTTTTTATTCAACTTTTTTCTTTAGTGGACTTACTTCATATTATTAACTGTGTTTTCCAACTTAACATCTGGTGTATAACATTTTCTCCTCAGGGGACAAAAGGGGGGTAAGCTATGTATCAACTGATGAAGTAGAAATACTTTAAATGGCAAAACAACGTTTGCCGGGACAGCTAGTAATTAATAAGTTTATTAATATTAGATCATTCATTCCTTTAGTTACAGGAATGAATGATCTACTTATTTAAGTAACTTCTGACCAAAAATTTACTATTCCAACGCTCTCCTTAAAAAAAACTTAAATCATAAAAATTTGAAATGCGAAAGTGCGTCTGTCTGTCCGTTACCTCTTCATGCCAAAACCGCTGAACGGATTTAACTGAAACTTGGTGTGGAGTTACTTCGAGTCCCCGTCATAGGATACTTTTATCCTGACAAACTTTACGGTTAAGGTGACGCCATGTTAAAGTAAAAAACCGTGTTGGAAGTGTTTGAGATTGCTTGTTTTCTATGCGAGGCTGGCCCGGCCACTCATAGAAAAGAAGCAATGGAACAGCAAAAAATTGAAAGGGCGTAGCGACAAAATGGTTTTTGTCGCGTAATTTAAAAACCATAAATACATTTCATAATATAAGCTATGGACAAATTAAAGTGTATACTAGAAGCAATTTATGTACAAATTTTGGAAGCTTATATCACTCTCCTCTGTTGGCAAAATAGGAATCCCTTTTTTTACAGACGTCTTTTTGATTGATTATTCTGTGTTATAAAAGTTGACCAATCGTGTTATGCTATGGGTAATTCAAAGACAAAGACATGATGAATACTGACAGTGAACTTTAATTTCTTAGCTTTAGCCATTGCTGAGAAAAATGAACATCGCTACAGCCAAATTATCAAGGCGTCACCTTAAAGCGCGATAAACGACTTTTGGCGCAACAGAGTTGCAGGCGTCATCTGGTCATAAATCAAGCTTATGTCTAATTATTATTATATGTTTTCCTTCATCGTTTACATATTAAACTACTCGCCACATCATTAAAATATTGCCACTGGTATGTATTAAAATTTTTCACTGCAGTGTTAAATGCTTAGTATAATATTTTCTCACGAGCTGTTGTTATATTTTGTATATCGATCATTATATGTTTTACAACCTTCGAATAGGAAAGAGTTATATAATATTATAATAATTTATCACTACAGAGTAGAATAGATCATCCAACTTTATATTTTAATATGTTTGAGTCTATACATTAAACTCATGGAATGCAAGAAATTATGATGATATTATGTAGTCAAAACAGACATTTTGGCTAGTACTTTGGCTATATCAAAATGTAAAACTATGTACCTATAGTGACAGAAATCTAGAATTTGAAATTTCTTTTTTTCTTTATTTCAGTTTGTTGCTTACAGTAGTTTCTTTAGGACGTTTGTATTGGTAGTTAGTAGCAATATTGTCTATTTATAAATACTAATTATACTTATTACCGTTAATGTAGTTATTTGTCGTTATTGTGTGGGCAAAATGCAATTACAAAGTTTACTATTCTAACATACCTTGTTAAATCGCTCTTTTATTTGTACAATGAACTACATACCTTGTAGGGTTGTGTGGGACTTTATTCCTTTTTCAGTCCCTGAGCACAACTTTCACGGCTGAAGGTTTACAAGACCACATATTTTATAAGCCAAATACTTACTAGAAGAGCAACAAAAAATATCGTGATCCAGTATTGAAAAGTTTGTACCCGCGATGCTCAAGAAGTTGACTTTTTGGTTTCATTAATAAAGAAGTAAAATTTTTAAAACCTTTGATGATACGAAATATTATGTTAAATATGAAACTTTAACATTTACATCTTAAATAAATAAGTAATGATTTTATTTTATTTTGTTTATTTTTATTTGCACGGAAAAGATACAGTGATAAACATAAATTATTATACGTGGGAGAGCCATGCTTCGGCACGAATAGGCCGGCTCGACCACGTTCTCACAGATATTTCAGCGGTTACTGATAAGTCGATAGATTTGAAAGAGTGGGTAGGCTGATTTTGGTATCATTAAAAAGTTTTAATTTTACAGAAGACAATTCCAAATTCAAATTAGGTAAATGGTCCATGATCAAATTTAGGAGGTTCACAAGGAGGATTAATGTCATTGATTTCTGCAGGGTGTATGCCATTTATAAACATGTCCTTAATATGAAAGTAGCAGCGCCGAAATAGCATTTTTTTTTGTAATTTATAATACGGGCAAACGTTAAAAGTTACTCTCTAAGCGTTGCTACTTTTGTTACCTTTACCGCTCTGTAGAGGGGACACATACAGTATAATACACATCCTAAAGTATTCTCATTTTGTTTTGTTGCACCCTGTACATATTATAAGTTATTTGAATGTCTTTTCATTTTAATAGTATTCAATGTAATCCGGTAGTAGTCATAACCTGTTGTATAATGTTTTAAACATCCTCAAACATTGCCCACTCTTAATGAACACTGAGCAATACCTATTTGGCCGCCAATATTGACCGAAATTTGTGTGTTCAATAAATTGATGTAAGCCTGCATTACTTGGAATTTGAACTTGTCTGAATTTTTATCATTTCGTTTATCTAATTTATTAAAATATATTTAAATAAGTAATAAATTTACATTTACATCACCCTCAACTTCGGCTACCATGAATGTCATACTACTTTCAATTTATAATGACGTGTATTTATAGAGTTTTTACTTCGCTCGGACTGCTTTAATTTGTACTTATCTAAAAATTCCAATATTTTTGTCGATATAAAAAGTATCCTTATTTTATATCTCTTTACATCTGCAGCAGTACTTTATTTCTGGTAGCTTTATAGTTTCAGAACCTCTTCTATGTAAAAATAATATTTAACTAAAGTACTTAATCACCTTAACAATAAAATTAAACCGGGTTAAAAAGAAAATTTCCTCGATTAGTTCCTCTCGTGGTATTTATCCAGCATAATATATTGTTTACTCTGTATAAGGAATCTTGTTTTTGTTCTAGTATGTTCGTATTTAGTTAATAGCTCGCTGACGATTTACATACTTAAGAAATCATTCATACTTAACGTGTTTTCCTTTATGTATTAGTTGATCTTTGATCTCTTTTCTACATAAAACCACATAATATTTAATGGGGTTCAAATAGATGAGCACACCGCGTTACACCGCGCCGGAGTACGGAGTGCTATTATATTATATTCTGTGGCCGGAGTTATGTCATCACTCATCATGTAGACAATCTGAAAATATTTGTTTCAAATTCACAAACAAAATAGGTTATTTATTTACTTATTTATATTTATTTACATCCTAACTAAGTTGTAGTTTAAGTTTCACAGCACACACATGGGGAAACTCGTGACGCTGGGGCGCTTGCCCATACAAAAGTGAAAAAAAATTTTGGTCTTTCAGCGCTGCTACTTTCACAGTGAACTCTCTATAAAGAACACATACACATCCTAAAGTATTATCACTTATTTTTGTTACACCCTGTATACTCCTCAGCCTTTTAGGGATTAAAAACTTTCGACGCGAGAAAATAGAAAATATTTTCCCTATTTAATAATAATAATAATAATAATATGGAAAGCGACCGCAGTTAAGACCATACCCATCATCATCTCCAGCACCTGCATTATTCTCAAAGCACTTCACACTAGCCTCAAAACACTCGACATTCACCCACTTACATACATAACTCTGCAAAAAGCAGTTATTTTAAATACTTGTAGAATTGGTAGGAAATTTTTATCAATAAATTAATTACTTAGATACTTGAAGTTGCTTGGCCACAAGCCCGCAACTTTAGCAGAAAACCCGTAAAGGAGACTCTAAAAGATTGGAAAAAAAAATAATAATAATAAACTTTATTCTCATTTCGAGACATTACACAACCATACCTACTTAAAACAACATAAAATTTCAGCTTAATAAAATACAAAATAAAAACAGACGATACAGAAAAAAAACATACACAAAAGAAACTTATGAACTAAATTAAGTAATATTACAAATTTTTGAATGTATGGTAGTGCAATACCAAAAATGATTTCTGTAAGACCTTAGATCTTAAATTTTGGCATGTACTGTGCCCGGCTGTTGATACAGTATTTACATATTGTTCCATTGTAAATAGGATAATATAATATATCTCGTAATGCGGAACTTCTTACGCATCAAGACTCAAGTTGGATGATAACGACATCAATAAATAACAGGTTTCTTAGAAAATTTCCATTTCCTTCTAAAAAGTCATAATAAACATAATATTGTGTCACTAAAGCAAAAAATTATCTAGTTGAAGAAATTCTATAACAGAGTCATAACGTTTTAAAAATTTAACCGCTAATGCAATAGGGTATAACACGAATTTTCGAAATGTATCCAAAAACAATTCTATAGAGATAATATGATCGCTAAAAAATAAAATATTTATGAAAAAAAAAAACATTATTTTTACATAATTTCAAATTTCGCGCGTATTTTGCAAAAACGCTTCCGCTAGTGGACGCCATGTTTGCTCTGTTGTCATGAGTTCATGACGTCATTGCGTTAGTAAACAAACAGGCATCAATAATTGACATAAGACATTCGAAATTGACAGTTGACACAGTTGTCATTTTATTGTTTACTATCCCAATGACGTCATTAACATGGCGGAAAAATTTGGGAGCGTTCAACGACAGACAAAAAATCCTAAAATCTTTAAACTACATTTAAAAATATGATAAGCTATTTTATGAAGTCAAATTCATACAGTGTGCCTGAACTCTGACTTAGTAGTCTGTCCAGCGCTGGCAAAAATGGGTCCACAGAATATCAGGGGCTGTGAAACCCACAGTCATGAACAGTGGATTCCATTTCGACGGTTTGTACACTACCTACCAATTTATCTCTAAATGCGCCTTGTTTATTTAGCATTATTGTCTTTTTTTGTTTTTTATTTTGTTTTATGAATTTGTTGTTTGTGTTTTATTATTTATTTTATTTATTTATTTACTTATTTATTTATTTATCTAGTTACCTTCACAGTATGTATTGTCTTTCTTTTGTATTATTGTTTTAAAAAATCATGATTGTTTGTATTGAGTTGTATTTCTCTTTTTATGTTAAATGTAGGTATTTTGTGTAATGTTCAAATTTTTGTTGAATAAACGTTTATTTATTTATTTTAAAATATAACTTTTATATTATTTATAAACTATCTGACCTGGCAAATGTTATTTTATAATTTATATTAAACTTTATTTTGGATTTTATGATATAATAATATTATGTTGGCCAATTCTCAGACCTATTTATTTAGATATCTGAGAATCAGCAAAAAAATCATTAAAATCGGAGGAACCTCGAAATTTTTATGTATTCATAAATTTTCAGTTTAAATAATTTTTATTCGCTGGCGTACTCGTATATTTACTAACACAGCACCTCGTGCATAATGTATGAGCTCAATATTATATTAAATAAGGAAGTGTTATATTATTGAATCAGTGATATTTCCGCGACATATTATAATATTATCATAAACTTAGCAATATCTTTGTCACACGCGCTGATAATACTTAACTTTTTCGCGAATTTTGAAAATAAATAATAAAATTAATTTATCTGACAGAATTTTTTTTTTTTCTTTCAGTCGCACTTAAATACATTTACATAACGGGTGGATTTCACCAGAGGCGTAGTTAAAGTTAAGGTTATCGTCAAATATTGCGTCCATAAACATGGACTTTTTCTAGGGATTTGACAGTTCATTTGACTTTTTGTTATGGTTAAAGTTTAAGTTATGGTTAAAGTAGGTTGGTGCAATTCACTCTAATTAGTTATTCAATATAAAGTTTGACAAAATATGTGACTACTTCCAAAACCTTTACTTTGTAACGCCGTTAATTAATAAAAAATGTATCTGAGTGCACCACTCTACAACTCACAAGTAACAAAACAAAGATATGTAACAGTATAAAATTCAGAGATATTTCAAAACAGTGTAAGAAAGAGAGACAAATACTTGTTATTATTACAAAAATCATCATTCAGAGGCATACAATTTGATCACCCTCTCGACTCACCAGTAAGGTAGACTAGTCTAGTTCCATAAAAATTACTCACTCTACCGGATGATTCATAGTTACATAATATATTAGCATTAGAGTAATTTACATTATTTTCCAGATCAGTCTATTATCTAACAATTAGTTAACAATGTTACGGAACAGGTGCAAGATGCATTGTTTACATGGGTGACGTCGCCACGTGGTGATGAGGTGTGGCACCGTAACAACTATAGTACCACAGAATAAATAGATATAGAAGACGTGTTTTGTTGTTCATCCGGCCTAGCATACGCCAACGAGATATCTCTCTCTCGAGACAATTAAAAACTACTCGTCGCATAATGTCAAAATCTCGACATTATCTCGACAAAACTCTATAAAAATGTGTTATTTCGATGATAGATCTACGCGAGAAAAAAATGTTTGTCATGCTTAAGGGTCAATAGAGATGAAGATAAAAACTATCAAACATCGAGAAACATGTAGAGAGAGATATCTCGTTGGCGTATGCTAGGCTATTTACCGGTATGTTACATGTTTGACTGGATCTTTAGATGTTAGCCTAATAAATAGTAAAATATGTATATGAATTTATTTAAAACGATGCATAGCTTGGAATAAAAAAAAATATATTTTCCCGGTGCAGGTTACAGAATATGCGTACAATCAAATTATCGTACGGATTATTATAACAGAGTAATAAATTAATTAGTCAATATATACTCAGCTAAACTATCAGTTGTAATTATTTATTATAATAATATTATGCCGTTACGCAGAAATACACCATTAAATAATTTGACCAGGGGGGTTATTATGAGCTCTTATATCCAGCCAGTTTCCAGCCAGTTTACAAGCCGTGTCTATGCAATGGCCTGTAAATTGGCCTGTAAACTGGCTGGATATAAGAGCTCATAATAACCCCCCAGTTGTTTTATTATCAAGGTATAAAATATATTATCACGCAGTAAGTACGCATTTTTTCAGAGATCAAAGCTTAGTGGATTCCGTGGAGCGTGCTCTGCACATCTTTATATCGTTTTTGTTTGCGATTATTACAAGTACAATACTTTATTTTTTTGATATATTTTTTTAATATACTTTAGTTTTGTGTTACAGACTTTTGAATTATATTGTTTCTTTGGCATCTGCACTAGACTAAGATTGTCGGACTGCAGTAAGGATTAGCTTCTATATCTCTTTATTCTGTGACAATACAGCCTTCACGCACCAAGGTCTCGTAGTTGTTTTTACGTAAACAACATAATATGTACTCTGTTATTATAACTGAACCATATTAAAAACTGGACGATCCACATTGGACACAAATATTTTCCGATTTTCCCATACTGTCACCAAAATATACGTCACTATATTTTGTAAACAGAAGTATTTTATAATGGACGATATCCATTGCAATACATGTCTAATAATATGTATAATATTATTATTAAATATTAAAGTACACATAAAACTAAGGATTTTGTAAAAAATTCAAGTACCTAACTTTTGCTATTTTTGATATAGAGCAAAATAAGCCTAAAAAATCACGTTTGTTGTATGTTAATATTTAAGGGGGGCTCCCTTAAATATTAATTTTATTTTGTTTTTAGTATTTGTTGTTATAGCGGCAACAGATATACGTAATCTGTGAAAATTTCAAATCTCTAGCTATTACCGTTCTTGAGTTACAGTTTGGAGACAGACAGACAGACAGACAGACAGACGGACAGACGGACAGACAACGAAGTCTTAGTAATAGGGTCCCGTTTTTACCCTTTGGGTACGGAACCCTAAAAACGTGAATTTAAGAAAATTAAGAATGTTTCTCCTCCTTAAAACTAAACTAAGACTGTAATAGGTACCTACTTCCGATGACGTAATTAGGGTTCCGTACCCAAAGGGTAAAACCGGAACCCTATTACTGAGACTTCGATGTCTGTCCGTATTTCTATCCGTCTGTCTGTCCGTTATACATAACCGTAGAAGAATTTTATGAATACATTATTTCTAAACAAGGATTCTAGTCTCTACACTTATTCATCGTGCTATATTAATACCGTTCAAGTATAATACTAACTTTATATTACTTTGTCGTTTCTTTAAAATATTTTGCTCTTATTATATTTCATCTTTTATATCAATACCTTAAGCCAAACAGGCACTTTTGCAAAATGTCGTCGAAATTCTTGTAAGTTACAATATAACGTTTAAAGTAAAATAAAATCTAGAAAATAGTTAAATGCAGTTAATGGTTCTCTAGATTTTATTTTATAGTCAAAGTAACGTACTTGAAACATCCATACCGGATAATAAAAACACGGTAGCTGAAGCTATACTTAATTAAAATATAACGATAATAATATTTAAATTTCAGATTCGGTAAATGAAAATTAAGGGCCTGTTTCACCACTTCTTGATAAGTGCCGGATAGGCTATTCACCACTTAACTTGACAGATAGAGTATGGAGAATCTGTCAAGATAATTGTAGATAGCCTATCCGGCACTTTATCAGGAAGTGGTGAAACAGGCCCTAATTCATATAATATTATGTAAACAAGATCCGTCTCTTGATTTCTGTGGATATTGGGAAGTAAATAACAATAAGGTTAATAATAAAATCTATACTAGGCAACGTTAATTTTATTGCAGAGGCGTGTTTTTATGACCGTCTGTAACTTCGTGATTTTTGTCGTTTGCGGCTGTACTGATTTTGATTTTTTTTTAAGTTATGACGACCGAGACACAAAAATATAAAATTTGCGTCTCGGAAAAGTATAGGATATTTTTTGGTATGGGAAAATATTCGGTACATAACATTATTAAATTTTTATAGGTTATAGGACTAATTTAAATATTATTGTACAAAACGTCATGACGTGTCTTCCTAGACCAGGGGTCACCAATTAGTTTCGCTCGGGGTCCGTTTTAAGGCATGAAATGACCTTCGCGGTCCACATAATATTATTATAAAAAAAAAAAATTAAACAAAGGTAATTACTAATTACAGAAATTACAAAGGTATTTTTTAGATATTAATGCGAAAAGTAACCATTTTTGTTGCTTATAACTCTAAATTTTGGAGTGAAGATATATTGGTGCAAGTTATAGATGTTGACATTAAATCCTAGAGATGTTAAAGTCCTAAGAAGAACGAAGATCATCTTCGACCACACTTGGTCCGCACACAATGGGTCGGCGCGGCGCGGCGGCGCGGCGCGGGCGGTGTGGATGCGGACCGCGGTCCGCCATTTGGTGACCCCTGTCCTAGACTATTGATATTATATCAGCATAGTTTTTAATAGTGTATCGCCACTTTATACAGAACTTCGAGTGGCCAAGCTTGCTACCTTAAACCGACTTCCATTTTATTTATTTATTTACTTCAATCAGGCATCTTGGCCCATAATATTATAATAAATTTATTGTATACCTTATAGACTAACATGCATACATTTATTATACTAAAACTAACTTTATTGACATCAAACGCATTCTTGCAGTACACTCTCTCCTTGGTATTCCTTACGACAGAATTTGCCTATTGCTGCCTCGTTGCTAAATGCTGACTAAAAGGTGTACTCGTGCGTCAACAGCCATGAGAATTGATATTATTAGTGATTCTACGATTTCTCCGTCAGATAGTAAGACACAATACAATTTGGCCTATAAAGTTGCTTAATGCTTGAATAGTTCAATATATAGTTCAAGGTCTTGAGAGGCTATTAAAGTTAAATAGTCTCTTTCAGTTACGAGTTACGACTTAACTTTAATTTCATTTTGAGTATGTCAGAAAATGTGCGCAGATCATGAAAAAATCTTTATTACTTAAACTAAAATGATAACATTTTATAAGTCATAAATAATTCAGTGTGGAAGTAAGATTTGATTATTTGTTTCTTATACTACTTTCGTGAGCTCCGAAGAATGGGTAATATACAATATATAGAGTGGTTAAAATTTCAAAGTTCAAAATTTTTTATTTGCAACCAAGTACATAATTTATGTTACGCTCAAAGACTGAAAACGCTCAGTGAGCGGAAAAATAGCTTACAACGCGTTGTGGTCACAGTGAAACTGCCACGACGCGAAATTCGCATTCTAATGAAAACGGCCTCGACGCGTTCTGGCAATCGCAAAAAGACCATAACGCGAAATTGGTTTCGTAGCTGATATACTATTCGTTTTTCTTGATTAATATTAATAATAATATATTAAATTATATAAAATTAAATCATATAAATTAAAATAAAACCATATTTTTATTATTAGTACGGAACTACCTATAGATATTTTATAAATAATAATGATAAACACGTTATGCAGTGATTTGGTAAACGAAAAAATATTTTTAATACGCTTAGTAATTCAAATATAATCTTCCATTCCTATGGACGATTAATCAATCAAGAAAAAATCAAGAAAAATGAATAGCATATCAGCCGCGGCCCGCGACACCAATTTCGCGTTATGGTCTTTTTGCGATTGCCAGAACGCGTCGTGGTCGTTTTCATTAGAGCCACAACGCGAATTTCGCGTCGTGGCAGTTTCACTGTGACCACAACGCATTGTGACTTGTGAGATGTGAGCTATTTTTTCGCTCACTGAGCGTTTTCGGTCTTTGAGCGTAACACATAATATATAAACCAACATACATTGACAAAATATACAACTTATGCCTTGTTCGGGCGTTTGCAAAACAATTACAAAATTATAATTTTAATTATTATTATTCAAGTATATTCTTATTTTTATGGTATTCTTATATTAAGTATTTTGTACATAGCATTACTTATATTATCACAAAATATTAATATATTTTATGAACTTCACTGATACTCAAATCGCTAGTAAAATATTCTTCTATTGAGTAGAAGCAATGTTTTATTAGATATTTGTTTAAACTTTAAATTTCTTTTAAACGAGGGTATTTTCTTTTTTTAGGAAATCTGGTAATTTATTGTAAATTTTGACGGACATATTATAATAGGGACGTTCGTTAAGCATTTTTATTCTCGAGTAGGGTAGGTGTAATTTGTTTTTGTGTCTTGTATTGATGTTGTTAGTCTCTTCTATTTTTGTGAAATAATCTTTATTTTTAAGGACAAATAAACAAATATTCTGGATGTATATTGAAGGGAGTGTTAGAAGGTTATATTTTATAAAGTATGGTCTGCAACTGTCTCGATTTTTTTTTGGGCTATTATTCGGATGCATTTTTAGGGTTCCGTAGCCAAAATGGCAAAAAAGGAACCCTTATAGATTCGTCATGTCTGTCTGTCTGTCTGTCTGTCTGTCTGTCTGTCTGTCTGTCTGTCTGTCTGTCTGTCTGTCTGTCTGTCTGTCTGTCTGTCTGTCTGTCTGTCTGTCTGTCTGTCTGTCTGTCTGTCTGTCTGTCTGTCTGTCTGTCTGTCTGTCTGTCTGTCTGTCTGTCTGTCTGTCTGTCTGTCTGTCTGTCTGTCTGTCTGTCTGTCTGTCTGTCTGTCTGTCTGTCTGTCTGTCTGTCTGTCTGTCTGTCTGTCTGTCTGTCTGTCTGTCTGTCTGTCTGTCTGTCTGTCTGTCTGTCTGTCTGTCTGTCTGTCTGTCTGTCTGTCTGTCTGTCTGTCTGTCTGTCTGTCTGTCTGTCTGTCTGTCTGTCTGTCTGTCTGTCTGTCTGTCTGTCTGTCTGTCTGTCTGTCTGTCTGTCTGTCTGTCTGTCTGTCTGTCTGTCTGTCTGTCTGTCTGTCTGTCTGTCTGTCTGTCTGTCTGTCTGTCTGTCTGTCTGTCTGTCTGTCTGTCTGTCTGTCTGTCTGTCTGTCTGTCTGTCTGTCTGTCTGTCTGTCTGTCTGTCTGTCTGTCTGTCTGTCTGTCTGTCTGTCTGTCTGTCTGTCTGTCTGTCTGTCTGTCTGTCTGTCTGTCTGTCTGTCTGTCTGTCTGTCTGTCTGTCTGTCTGTCTGTCTGTCTGTCTGTCTGTCTGTCTGTCTGTCTGTCTGTCTGTCTGTCTGTCTGTCTGTCTGTCTGTCTGTCTGTCTGTCTGTCTGTCTGTCTGTCTGTCTGTCTGTCTGTCTGTCTGTCTGTCTGTCTGTCTGTCTGTCTGTCTGTCTGTCTGTCTGTCTGTCTGTCTGTCTGTCTGTCTGTCTGTCTGTCTGTCTGTCTGTCTGTCTGTCTGTCTGTCTGTCTGTCTGTCTGTCTGTCTGTCTGTCTGTCTGTCTGTCTGTCTGTCTGTCTGTCTGTCTGTCTGTCTGTCTGTCTGTCTGTCTGTCTGTCTGTCTGTCTGTCTGTCTGTCTGTCTGTCTGTCTGTCTGTCTGTCTGTCTGTCTGTCTGTCTGTCTGTCTGTCTGTCTGTCTGTCTGTCTGTCTGTCTGTCTGTCTGTCTGTCTGTCTGTCTGTCTGTCTGTCTGTCTGTCTGTCTGTCTGTCTGTCTGTCTGTCTGTCTGTCTGTCTGTCTGTCTGTCTGTCTGTCTGTCTGTCTGTCTGTCTGTCTGTCTGTCTGTCTGTCTGTCTGTCTGTCTGTCTGTCTGTCTGTCTGTCTGTCTGTCTGTCTGTCTGTCTGTCTGTCTGTCTGTCTGTCTGTCTGTCTGTCTGTCTGTCTGTCTGTCTGTCTGTCTGTCTGTCTGTCTGTCTGTCTGTCTGTCTGTCTGTCTGTCCGTCCGTATGTCACAGCCACTTTTCTCCGAAACTATTAGAGCTATACTATTGAAACTTGGTAAGTAGATGTAGTCTGTGAACCGCATTAAGATTTTGATGCAAAAATGGAAAAAGTATTAAAAATTTTAGGGGTCCCCATAGGTACAACTGAAACAAAAAATTTTTTTTTTTCATCTAACCTATGCGTGTGTGGTATCTATGGATAGGTCTCTAAAAATCATATTGAGGTTTCTCATATCATTTTTTTCTAACCTGAATAGTTTGCGAGAGAGACTCTTCCAAAGTGGAAAAATGTGTGTCCCCCCCCCTCTAATTTCTAAAGTAGAGGCATGATAATTCTAAAAAAAATATATGATGTATATTACTATATAAACTACCAACGAAAATTGGTTTGAACGAGATCTAGCCAGTAGTTTTTTTTATACGTCATAAATAGTAAACCTTAATCTAAATTTCATTAAATCGACTGAAATATAAAAATAAATCAAAAATAATATAATTTCATAAAAATTAACCTTATTGCTGCTGCGGAACCCTCCATGGGCGAGTCCAACTCGCACTTGGCCGCTTTTTATTTTTTTGTAATATAAATTGTTCGTTGCTATTGACACTATTGCCCCACAAAATAACTCCGTATCTCAACCAAGAATATGCATATTATGCATAATATGCTGAAAGAGCTGTTTTTGTATCCGTACTGTGTTTTAAATGATAGAGAGCGTAGGTACATTTTGATAGTTTTAATTTAGTTTTTTCTATGTGAGATTTCCAGTTTATGTGTGTATCAATATTTATTCCGAGTAAATTAAATGTTTCTACTGTTTCAAGGTTTGTATTTTGGAAAGTGGTATTTATATATTGTATTTTGGAAAGTGGTATTTATATAATATATTCAGAGGGGTTTTTTGTAAGACCTAAATTGAATAGTTTTAGTTATGCTATACCTAGTTTATATCTAAGTTGTGGTCCTAAAGCCAATCATAATTTTTTTTTGCGTATCTTGAAGTATAGTTCTCAATTTCAAACTCAACTATTATTTTCGTATGTCATAAGTATGGATATGTCGTCTGCAAATAATATTGGTAAAGCTATCTTTCTGTTCAAAATTTTAGGTAGGTCATTAATATAATATAGTATAAATAATATGCATCCTAGTACACTGCCCTGTGGGATGGAACAGTTTATTTTCCGTTTCCGCGATCTTATTACAGTGATTTCGTTAGTTTTGTCGTTGTAGTGCTCTATTTGTACTATTTGAACTCTATTTTCGAGGTATGATTTACACCAGGAATATGCTGGTCCCCTTATTCCAGAGCCTTGTAATTTTTGAAGGAGAATAATATCATAATATTGGACTTTATCGTATTTGACTGTCGTCCGATATATTATTTTTCTCTAAGAATTTACATAATCTATTGCACATAGCTTTTTCAAAGATTTTTGAGTAGGTTGGTAAAATTGCTATAGGTCTGTAGTTACTTGGAGTGTGGGTGTCGCCTTTTTTATGGATGGGATTTATTAAAGATATTTTTAATGGATTGGGGAATTTAGCTTCTAGGATGCTTTGATTAATAAGGTAAGTTAATGGTATCGAGAGATTTTTAGCACAGTGTTTCAGCAGGATGAGAGGTATCTCATCCACACCACAACTATTTTTGTTCTTAATAGAGTGAATTATGTTTGTAACTTCTTTGTGGTTTACAGGATTCAAGTACATTGAACACATCGGAGAGTCAACTACTGGTCGGCCTTCCGCAATATTTTTGTTGTTTTTATTTAACCCGACTGTTGCGAAATAATCATTAAAAGTGTTTGCGATATTTAATGGGCAGTTTATACTTCTTTGATTTTGAGTGATATATTTTTATGTATGTTTGTTTTTGTTTTATTTTTACCAGTTTTTTGGTTTATAATGCGCCACAAATGAAAAACTCCGACAGTAAAACGAACATCGTTTTATTGTCGGAGTTTTTCATTTGTTTTATATAGTTTACTTTTTTTGATGGTTTTATACTTCGTTGGAGTACCTTAGTGTATTTCTTGTAATATTTCTGAATAACATCATTTTTTGTCTCATTAACCATTTTTTTAATATTCTTTTTTGTGTGCATGACTTTTTTAGCCCCGTTGTTAGCCAAGTTTTAGCTATTACATTTTTTTTATTTATTTTTTGTATTGGTATACATTTTTCAAGGGTTACGTTTATGATAGAGCTGAAAGTATTGTAATTTTGGTTTAAATCTAATGTTTCATTAATCACTTCGCCCCAATCTATTTTACTTAGTTAATTTTAAATTGGTTCATTTTCTTTATCGTAAGTATTCTTTTTTATATATTCTTTTTTTTATTTTTGATTGTAATTCAAGGTTATTTATTTTGATATCTAATGCTTTATGTTCAGAGAGGCCATAATCTTTTACACATCTTTAACCACTTATTAATAAGTGGTTCGTAGTTGGTGAACAATAAATCTAAGCACGTAGAGCTGTTGTGTTACTCTTGTTGGTTCCTTTATTATCTGTTTGAAATTAAAGGAGGCCATGAAGCTTGTAAGTTCTTTTTTTTTGTTTTGAATTGGTTAAGAAATTGATATTGAAATCTCCTCCTATTAATATGTATTTATTATAATACTTTGTGTTTATTCTATTTAAAACTTTTTCGAATTGTTCATAAAATATATTAATTTCTCTATCTGCTCGATATAATCCTATTATAATACAATTTAACTCAGGTATTTCTATAGCCCTAAACTCTATAACAACCGACGATAATAATTGAAGATGAATAAATACTATTAATTATAACTTAGAGCAAATAATTATACTCATTTCTTCGCTTATAATTTAAACGAACCTAGACGGAGAGGTTTAGAATTATGGGTACTAAAAGACGTAATAATATTACCATAATATTATGTTTTATTGATCCGACTAACCATACAATTATTATATTAGTAGTTTAAGTGTTTATCGTTTTAGAATAAACTTGATTATGATGATAAGTAATGAATTACAACTTACATCAGGTGAACCGATGCTCGTTTGACCCCCATTTACATATGCCAGTAAACTTGAACCCCAATCATCAATGTCTATTATTGTCAATTGTTTTTAAACAATCGATTACAATATTAAGTTCAATGAGTTTCAAAATACGGTACGGTTGAGAAAATTAAACGTTGAGCAATGGGCTGAGTGTAAGCCTGTGTTTGAAAATTAAACGTTGAGCAATGGGCTGAGTGTAAGCCTGTGTTTCTTTAAACCATGAGAAAGATAAATAATTTTTGTTATTAATTGTTATTTTATACAATGTGTCCCGACACCGATGTCCAATCCTTTAAGATCATAATATATGGCATATTTTATCGACAAATTTGCTGTCAATTTTTTTCTATCTCCCTCTGTTGTAAAATGGCAGCCATTTTAATTTTTTTGTATCAAAGACTCGGGCCCTCATACTAATTTGACCAGTACATCTTATGTAAATGTCCTATGAAAATAAAAAATATCTTATTTGAGAGCTGAAATCATAGACTACAAATACACAAAAATTATGTTTTAATTTTCGTGGAATAAAACATACATAGGTAAAGTGAATCTGATCTCTCGCCAGTCGTGTCGGTCTGCCGTCCCACTGGATTATGAGAGTAAAAGGAATAGAGAGTGCTCTTGTGTACTGCGCACACACTTGGACTCTATAAAATTACTCCTGCGTAACTGGCCTTATAGTTTCAATGGAGACGGCAACGTCACCGAAACCGGTGCGGGAGTTATTATATTACTCTGTGTCATCAACTCATCACAGGGTGGGTAACTGATGATGGACGACGGAACGTACCTTTGCCTAAGGGTTACGATGCGTCGCAACCAGGTGCCGTACCACGAAACCGTTTTGAGACTCAAACAATCCAACGAGAATGCTGCGTCCTACAAACGGGAAATAACGTTGTTAGAGCGGGACGCGGCATTCCCGTTCGATTGTTTGAGCCTCAAAACGGTTTCGTAGTAGGCCTCCAGGAGTCAGGACAGCTTCTGCTACTCTTAAAATGAATAATTATAATATTATGGCCATGGCGTACATCACGTTAAGGCGCTATATTGATAATAACGTCCTTTTTGAAGTAATACTATAGGACCCTCAGAAATGTTAAAAATCTGGTAATGAGATATACATAATATCTTCATAGCCTTATCTAGGTTTGAGAAGAACCAGAAACACGATTAATGTATTTTGCCTCGATACATTTCTCGATCGAAATGACCTCTTAAAATTACGAAATGTGAAGATTATTTTTAAACGAGAATAGATGTATTGTAGGAAATTAGTCTAATTAATAGACACCTTTGCAACCCAAAATCGTATAGAAGCATTTTGCTTAAATGCTCCTAGTTATTGTTTAAATAAACAAAATTACGTTTTTTCGCATGTTTTCCGAGCGAGCCGATAGCTTCTGGCCGCAGCGTATTCACGACTTTATAGTCATACAAATTAAGTATAAAATTGCCCTTGCGGTAAAATTACTATCAATATAGCGCCTTAAAGCCGAGACTGCAAATTACTAAGTTTCTCCAACTGTACGCATCATTATTTTTCCATTGGTTAATTTAATTAAAATACGATTTAGTGAACGCAAGAAACAATAATTTCAATAAATGACCAACAAAAATGTTAATGCGATTGTAATGGAAGACATAAGAGGAAAAACAGGAATTTTGAGGAATTTTTTATAGTTTACCTTGTTGTAATGAGATATTATAATATTAATAAGTTATAATAGTAATCACTACGATGCGTGACGTATTGATTTAGACCGCAACGCGACACGTAGATGCATATTATGGCTGTTGCTAGTCGTCCGGTAATCGGATGAATAAAAATTAAAATAAATCTTAGTCGTCCGATTACCGGATGAATTAAAAAAAATTAATTCATCCGCTTACCGGACGACTAGACACTTCGTTCTAAATTTGTATAGATTTGACAGATTCGCAAGAAGTCTCACGCAATTGAAATCTGTCAAATCCATACAAATTTATGTCACGCCGCGTCTCGCCTCGTCTCGTTGCGGTCTGAATTTACCCTAACAATGTATAGTGTGCGATGTTTTTATGCTTTGATTTATGAGCTAAATACTAAGTATATAATTATTATGCTAATATATTAAAACGTTGTTTGAAACCAGCTTGAAACAAATAAAATAATTCCAAATACACTGATTAAGTTTGATTCTAAGCTTATAAGTAAAAAGTAGAGCTCTTCAACTGACTCTATACTAAATGTTACCCCGTGTCCGCAACTTCGTTTGTACATGATTTGAAAAGAAAACTGAAACTCGGAGTATCTCATCAACTTTCATCTAAATTGTTTTGAACGTGAAGAAGTATAGGCTTAATAGGCACTTTACTTTTGCATATTTTACAATATTTTTATTTTAAGCTTTTTATTATCCCTTAATATAAGTTTTCTTTTTCATTTATTTACTTTTTTCTTATATATTTATTTTTATTCTATATAACGACCGTCTAAAAGCAATATTTTATATTATGTAATAACAATTTAAGACGTTAACATGTTATAACGACGGTGGAAAAAACATAATAAAACTAATATCGTACTTTATAGGTTCCTAAACTCATTACCTGCTTTTTAACTTCGCAGCAAATAGTTTTCCTAATTAATGTTGCCAAAGACATTGCTAGTTTTTATGTGACTTATGATTACTAAAAAAAACTGCCATGCTCACTTGCCTGCTCACTCACAAATTAGGCAATATTTATTTACTCATTTCCTAAACTTTAGCCTAGAACTAGTTTTAATTACATAAAAATAAAATATTAAATACTTATAAAATTTCAAAATATTTTAAGTTTTTTATTTTATTTTATTTTTTATTGAATATAAAATATTATGATAATTACGCATAATAATTAGTCTACTAATCATGGTACAATTTATTACCTACGGTATAATTTACATAATATTATACGTTCTAATTTAGTTGCAGAAATACGTTAAATAAATCTATTCTTCTATACTAATATTATAAGTGCGAAAGTATGTCTGTCTGTAACCTCTTCACACCTAAACGGCTGAACCGATTTCGCTGGGTATGGAGATACTTTGAGTCTTTGGAAAGGACATAGGATTATTTTTTGGCCCGGAAAAATGTACGGTTCTTCCGCGCGATATTATGCGAGTTTTGGCGCAACGGAGTTACGGGCATCATCTCGTAAATTATAAATATTAATTCTAGATCTTTACCAAATAAATCAAAACGATGAAAACAATGTTAGATGTAATTTTTTGTTTGATTGATTATTATATTTTTAAAATTATTGCTTTGCTAAATGTTGTAAACACCAATGAAGACAAATATATCTGCGAAAACCGCTTTCAAATCGGATCAGTAGTTTTCGTGTGATAGTGGAACAAACATACAAACAGACAGACAGACAGACAGACAGACAGACAGACAGACAAAAAACTAATCACATTTTTGGCTTCTATAGCGATATAGTGACACCCTCCGCTTATTATTTTTTTAATATCTTTAATGTACAGAATTCACATTTCTACAGTTTTATTATATGTATAGATTATCATAGTCTCAAAATGCGAAAACGATGAACTTATAAAGTTATTTTTAGGGTTACGTACCCAGAGGGTGAAAACGGGACCCTATTCACGAGACTTCGACGTCTGTCTGTCCGTGTGTCTGTCTCCAGGCTGTATCTCAAGAACCGCTATAGGTAGAGTTCTGAAATTTTTGCAAATTGTGTATTTTTGTTGCCGCTATAACAACAAATACTAAAATAAAAATAATATCAAGGGGGCTCTCATACAACAAACGTGATTTTTTTTGGCTTTTTTTGCTCGTAAAAAATAATGCCAACAGCTAGACGCTTCAAATTTTCACAAAATCCTCAATTATATTTGTAATTTAATTATTAATAATAAAATTTAAATAAAATAAATATTGGGGGCTTCCATACAAAAAATACGAATTTTTGCCTATTTTTGCTCTATAACGGTACGGAACCCTTCGTGCGTGAGTCCAACTCGCACTTGGCCAATTATTTAGTAATTCTCTGGAAAAGTTCAAAACGTGTCGAGGCCGCTCCAGTGGAGCATTGTTCGAACAAAACACGTTAAATTAATAAGTAAGCACTTATTTACATTGTGCACTTGTGATTAAATTATAATCTGAAGCTAGACAAATTACATATTGTCTGTCTGTTTGTCAAGACGAATGGTATAATAGACTGAAGGAGGAATAACACTGCACATTACAATTACATAACTACACAACACAGTCAGAAAACTGATTAGTAATTACTTGCTATACTAAGTCACTGGTGTTAGGGCCTGCTACATCACTTCCTGATAAGTGCCGGATAGGCTATCTACCACTTACTTTGACAGATAGAGTATGAAAAATCTGTCAAATAAGTTGTGGATAGCCAATCCGGCACTTTATCAGGAAGTGGTGAAACAGGCCCTTAGTCTATAAGGAAACGATAGGGTCGCTGCAAACTCAAAAGCTGGATAATCTAACCAGCTGTTATCGCGGTCTAAGTATCTCAATCGTTTGTAGCAATAAGTTTATAATATTTTCTATTAAATTAGAATATGTAAAATCGTTTAGTTTTTGTAGAACTAAATGTACTGGTAACTTTCGTATCACTTTCCTCCTAATAATGAAAACCTTCCGTATCTCTATACCAAATTTCAGCAAAATCAGTTCAGTAGTTTGGACGTGAATAGGTAACAGACAGACAGACAGACTTTTGCATTTATAATATTAGTATCGAAGTAGATTATATTTATGCAAAGCTCCACAAAAGCCGAACTCCCTTCAAATAAAAGCCCGGCTTCTGATTTTCGACAGGAATATTCATATATTTAACGGTGTTGTTTGGTATTTTGAGATTATCCAATTTAAAGTAATGAATAAATAAACTTTATTCGAAAAAACAAATAAATCGATTATTATCATAAGTCCGGCTTCATCAACCCTAAATGCGACTGGACGACGTATATTAGCAATACAATTGAGATTTTAATAGCCTCTTTCACCACTTCCTGATAAGTGCCGGATAGGCTATCCACCACTTAACTTGACAGATGGAGTATGGAAAAGCCGTCAAAAAGTTGTGGATAGCCTATCCAGCACTTATGAGGAAGTGGTGAAACAGGCCCAGCGTTGTAACCCCTAACGCTGCAGCCGTATGACAGTAATTTTTTCGAGCAAAATCAATCTTAACAGGCACCAATTATTCCAGATGATAGGTACACCGTACAGTACATTATTTTACTATTTTTGTTACCCAGTGACACAATGAGTCTACTCATCTAATTATTACATTACATTTATGGAAGTACTAAATGCCTTTCGTATTAGGAAGTGCAAAAATTTCAACAAAAAAATTATATTTAGCTATCAGGCTAACGACAAAAGAATGTGATCATTGGGAAAATACTATGATTTATGTTTAGACAGGCCATGTTTGTTACATAATATTTACTTTACATTTACGTGGGTTAGGTACATCCTGTTAGCATGCGACTTGAGAAATGCTTCACAGTATAGCAATATGCTTGGTCTTAATTATTATATTATTTCAAATACGAATTAATATTTTTACTGACAGACTTTTAATTGGCCTCCCTTTTTGAAGTCGGTTAAAAACAAATAGATACTTTGTTCAACGATCGCATGTATATTGTAAACTCATAAAATAAGAGGGCAAACGAGCAAACGGGTCACCTGATGGAAAACAACTACCATCGCTCTTCAAAAGAGCTCCAGGTGCGTTGCCGGCGGCATTTACTTTTTTCAACAATAATATTTAAATGATAACATTTGAAATGTTTCACAAACTCTCAATCACAAAAAAGGTATGTGCAATGTGCATGTGCAACTGTCACTAGACTCTCCACTTTCAATACTCAAGTTAATGGTTAAGGTCTGATAAACCTGTTTTTCTTTATTTTTACTAAGTTGTTTTACACCAAAATAAAAGGTGTTTTACCTACAGTATTGTCATAAAACTGTAGGTAAGTACATAGAAAAAGTAACATTATTGATTTCTCAGTCCAACTTTCCCTAGACTATAATAGATAGTTAATAACCTTCTAAGAACATACAGTAGGCCACCGGTTCACATTGCCCAATAGAACATAATATTATTATTATCTGCTTCTTTACGTGAAATAATTCATACTAATGAGACTGGCTCGACTCTCGAGACAGAAAAAAACGACAAAATTTGGAGGAGGCTTTTACCGCCTTTTACCGCCGCGGCATTTTTATAGGCAATATCGTAGTACACACGAGTAGTAAAGCATTACCGTAAATGAGAGCTAACTTACTATAATTATATTGTTATTTGTTTGATATAAGCTAACACAAAAAGATTTCTCACTCTCTACTTTATCAAATGAATTAATTCTGTAATTTACACAATATGTTCACTGCTAACTTGAAAGCTTAGACAAATGCTAATATGGGAAGTTTGACCAGTCTAAACTGTACAATTAGTTACAAAAAAAGATAAGTCTAGTCTGGGAAGATTCAAGGTATATAACTCCCATAACTCCCACACCGGTTTCGGTGACGTTGGGCGGTTTCATTAAAACCAGGCCACTTACGCACGAGTAATTTTATAGTGCTCAAGTGTGTGCGCACTACACAAGAGCACTCTCTATCCTTTTCCTCTCATAACCTAGTGGGACGAAAGACCGACACGACTGGCGAGAGATCAGGCGCATGGCCGACTTTTTACATGCCCATCCATGCCTGTATTGTCCTAACCAAACTTGGAAGTAACATGTTTCCAACGCAGAAATCGAACCCACGACCTCCGAGTCCAGAGCCACGCCCTAAACCACTGGACCACGGAGGCGATTCAAGATAGTAACAAGCACCTAGTAATAAAAATGTCGTGACGCAGTGCGAATTTGTTTGGCCATCGCTAATCACCATAATATAAGCCATGTCCACATTATGCAATTTCATCTTCAATTTTCGTCATCTTCTTTTTATTCAACTTTCGTTTGGCATAATATTATTCAATAGTTAAATACGTCAAAATCCACCCGCGTTGAAAGAAAAGTGTCATAGCGAGCGCTACGATTTCAACGCGCGTCACGGGCATGCCTCACGTAACACGTTCGCTGTTGACTGCGCTATAACGCATGCCCTTGACGAACAGAAAAAGGCACAATGTGGACAAAGCCATTGAGTATTGACATTAGAGCCATGATAATGACGTAAATTGTTTACATATTGAATAAAGATTTATTCTGTGCAAAAGACGTCATGTCTAAAGCTAGTAACACTGTATTCACGGACTCTTTCTCTATTTCCATGCAGTGTAGGTAGGACTAGTAGGATTTTTTTATACAATAAGGAGGCAAACAAGCGAACGGATCGCCTGATGGAAAGCAACTACCGTCGCGCATGGACACTCGCAACATTAGAAGAGGTACAGGTGTGTTGCCTTCTAAGAGGGAATTTTCTCTTCTTGAAGGTTTAAGTAGGATTGAGGGGGTAAGGCCAGTATAGACGCCCTTGCCACGCCTTCCCTAAATGCCTGGCTCTGATGTGTGGTGTAATCTATCTATATATATAAAACTCAAAGGTGACTGACTGACATGGTGATCTATCAACGCACAGCCCAAACCACTGGACGGATCGGGCTGAAATTTGGCATGCAGGTAGATGTTATGACGTAGGCATCCGCTAAGAAAGGATTTTGATTAATTCCAACCCCAAGGGGTTAAAATAGGGGATGAAAGTTTGTATATAATAATACTTCTTAACGCGAGCGAAGCC
This sequence comes from Plebejus argus, assembly GCA_905404155.3. Classification (NCBI taxonomy): domain Eukaryota; kingdom Metazoa; phylum Arthropoda; class Insecta; order Lepidoptera; family Lycaenidae; genus Plebejus; species Plebejus argus. The sequence continues at coordinate 15,783,093 of FR989937.1, read as the reverse complement.
GCGGGCAAAAGCTCGTTATAACATAAAATTCTCGTGTCACAGTGTTTGTGCGCGAACTCCTCTAAAACGGCTCAACCGATTTTAATGAAATTTTGTATTGTACATTCGTTAGCCCTGAGAAAATGTTTTATCTACGTTTTATATTGATACTAAATAAAAATAATTTATATGGCAATGATGGCAATGATGGAGTATTGGGTATAATGATCTTTCCTTGTGATTAACGTCAAACTGTTTAATTTCAGGCGGCAGCACGATCAACAACACGTCGATGTTCGACTCCTACTACACATTCATGGAGAAAAACAGCGGTAAGTAATTCAGCTCTGAATTTATGTGGCAGTAGAGGCCATAGCCTATGTGCGGCAGTTACCGCTTTCATTTTTCTTATGAATGAAAGAGATGATATTATGACATTTTAACAAGCTGTTAACACTAACAGACGTTGGTTAAATTGGGGCTTTTTTTTTAACATGGGGGAAATGCTTTACGCATCCCCGGCAGATTGGGGATATCGGCCGGGGTATGTGGGACTCCTGGTAGACTACCCTCTAAAACCCCATGGTGCTCCACTCATCGCTTAAGGCAGAGTTGCGGGTACGATAGAACCTACCGCAACTGGTTAAATTGGGGCTAAGCCTGCTGACAACACTTTGCGTTGTTTGATTCAGCATCCTCATAGGCAAAGATAATATAACAGAAAACCATCTTCCACAGACCCTCGCACGGCGGACTGGTTCTTCGTGTCTGGCCTGGGTCCGCTGGTGACGCTGCTCAGCACCTACCTCTATTTCTGCACGTCAGTCGGCCCCCGGTACATGCGCGACAGAAAGCCCTTCCAGCTCAAACACACCATGCTCGTCTACAACTTCTCCCAGATACTGATGAGCGCGTACTTGGTTTATGAGGTATGTTTACCGCTACACTTAGGCTATGTCCACATCTGTATTATGATCGCGTATCAGATCTCCATCGCGTAGCATGGAAGCATATCAAACCTAGTGTGGACGCAAAATGATCGCGATCATCGCGTCCACACTAGCGATCATGATTCGCTTCGATGCTTTTTTTTTCTGAAGGCAGGTCAAGTAGCCCTGATGTCACTGCGACCCTTGAGGATCTATTGTGACTCCTTCGCATTAGAGTACCGTCCCCAACCCAATGCTGCTCATGAATTGAACGATGTGGTTGGGGTACGCTTCGATGCTACGCGACGGAGATCTGACATGCGATCATGATACAGATGTGGACAAAGCCTTACAAGTTACATGCAATATTGTTTCAACATGTCTGTCACATTATTATTGTTCTTGAAATACTGATTCCACTTATAGGTCCACCAGACGTCTAAGGGACTGTAGATTGTTTCCAATTAGAGGGAAACCGCAAGGCAACAAAGCACGTTGCAGTTCATTAAACATTCTGAGCACATTTTCAGCACCGTACGCAACCACGAAATGCGTAAGGCGTGGATGAATATCCGAGGTTTCACATCACAATTCAAAAATGCGGCGCGTTCGGCGCGTGTCTGCTGATAAATGTGGGATCACCATTAACTGAATCTGATGCACATTTGTTAGCACAGTACGCGTCATACGCGTCGAACGATTAATAATAATAATAATAATAATAATATCTATGGACGCTTCACACCACGTCAGTCTGGCCCCGTGGTAAGTACCTGAAGGACTTGTATTACGGGTACCAGACAACGGAAATTTTAATACTTTTATACTATACATAATATATTTAAGACTTTTATTATATTAAGATACACATAAAATTTGATACACATCCATGATCCAGCTTTGAAAACTTTTTGTTGCTCAAACCCCCGGCTTGAGCTACCAACAGCCCATCAACTGAGCCACAGAGGTCGTCAAATTGTGCGAGGTTTTGCATAATTTCATACAAATAATTCTAAAATGAGGCGCGTACGGCGCGTGCGTGCTGATAAATTTGCGATCACCATTACATAAACTTTTATTTCTTCCAGGGCTTGGCGTCAGGGTGGTACAACGACTACAGCTACACGTGCCAACCTGTCGACTACTCTGACAACCCTAAAGCGATGCGAGTGAGTTTAATCTTGATTTAAATTAGTCCAGCGCCTTAAAATTTTGTTTTCTTATTGCAGATCTTTGGATTATCGAATCTCTGCAGTACTTATTTAATCTACTTCTTAAGAGATGTAGATATATGACTTTTTTCTTGGCCTGAATTCTTTAGTCATAATAATTATATTGACATTGCCAATAAAAGCAAAGGGTAGGGTACCCCGTATTCAGGCATATGACTACGTACTTGATCAGTAATTGGTTTGTTTTTAAAATAATAAATCAATTAAAATTAAGGAAAATTAAAAACTGGGACATTAAGCTTTCCGACATGTACGAGTAAAACTAGTTTAGGTCAAGTACAATTAAGTAGCTTGTTTTATAAGGAAAAAAATTTTGTGCGCACTGCCTAGATCTTGTTATATGTCAACAATATTATTATAACGTGATATATAGGTAAAAATTAACGAATATTTTTTTCTGGTATAATTAATGCTGGTATTTTAAATAAAGCATCAAAAACGATGAAGTTATTAATACTAAACAATAAGAAACATAACTTTACAATTCTAATTATATTCAGTTCCAAATTCCATGGATCACAAATTATTATACTTAATAGCATCTTTATCTGGATCATAGTCCAGTCATAGAGTTTTACCTAGCTTATACCACTGTATAATCTTTATGTAGCTACTAAAAAGATCCTCTGAGCCATAAATAATAATTCCGAATAGTGTGTATTTTTAGGGTTCCCTACCCAAAGGGTAAAAAGTAAAAACGGAACCTTATTACTGAGACTTCGTTGCCTGTCCGTCTGTCTGTCCGTCTATCTGTCTATCTGTCTCAAGGTTGTATCTCAAGAACCACTTTAGGTAGACTTCTGATTTTTCACACATTGTGTATTTCTGTTGCCGCTATAACAATGAATACTAAAAATAAAACAAAATTAATATTTAAGGGGGTTCCCACTTCCCATACAACAAACGTGATTTTATTGGCCTTTTTTGCTCGATATCAAAAATGGTGATAAGTTGACATTTTAAATTTTCACAAAATCCTTAATTATAATAAGTGTACTTTAATAATAGTTATAAATAATGAAATTAAAATAAATTTAATAATATTTTAAGGGGCTCTCATACAAGAAATACAATTTTTTGTCTATTTTTGCTCTATAACGGTACGGAATCCTTCGTGCGCGAGTTCGACTCGCACTTGGCCGATTTTTTATTTTTTAGAGTACTATGTTCTGTAAAATTTATTTTTTATTTTTTAGATGGCTTCAGCGGTATGGTGGTACTTCATGGCGAAGCTGATAGAGCTGCTGGACACAGTGTTCTTTGTGTTGAGGAAGAAGACCCGACAGATCACTTTCCTCCACCTCTTCCACCACACGATTATGCCAATCTGTGCGTGGATCGGAGCTAAATTCTTGCCAGGTACTTGAAGAGAAAACAAGCTGTACTATCAGAGAAGTTGATTCTTGGGCAGATGGCGGACCGACGTAGTGCGGTTTTTTAGGGTTCCGTAGCCAAAATGGCAAAAAACGGAACCCTTCGTCATGTCTGTCTGTCTGTCTGTCTGTCCGTCCGTATGTCACAGCCACTTTTCTCCGAAACTATTAGAGCTATACTATTGAAACTTGGTGAGTAGATGTAGTATGTAAACCGCATTAAGATTTAGATGCTAAAATGGAAAAATTATTAAAAATTTTAGGGGTCCCCACAGGTACAACTGAAACAAAAAATTTTTTTGTCATCTAACCTATGCGTGTGGGGTATCTATGGATAAGTCTCCAAAAATCATATTGAGGTTTCTCATATCATTTTTTTCTAACCTGAATAGTTTGTGAGAGAGACTCTTCCAAAGTGGTAAAATGTGTCTCCCGCCCCCCCCCCCCCTCTAATTTCTAAAGTATGATAATTCTAAAAAAAATTATGATGTAGATTACTATTAAAACTACTAACGAAAATTGGTTTGAACGAGATCTAGCCAGTAGTTTTTTTTATACGTCATAAATGGTAAACTTTGATCTAAATTTCATTAGGTCGACTGAAATATAAAAATAAAACAAAAACCTTTTAATTTCGTAAAAATAAACCTTATTGCTGCTGCGGAACCCTTCATGGGCGATTCCAACTCGCACTTGGCCGTTTTTTTATTAAAAAAGAGGGCAAACGAGCAAATGGGTCACCTGATGTCAAATCAAATCAAATCAAATCAAATCAAAATCATTTATTCACATAGGTCACACAGTAACACTTATGAACGTCAAGATTTAAAAAGATTACAAAATAAACATGTCATTCTTAGATGTAACATAATAATATTATTACAATTTGACTTACATTTACCAACAATACCTACATATGTAAAAAAAAATATAATTCAAAATAAATAGTCATATAATATTGTAAATTTTATGCAAAATAATGTCAATTTAATTATTAGGTAACTTAATGTCAATTCAATGTTTAAAATATATTATTAACAATGTTATCACACTTATTCCCATGGATTACTGTCATCAAAATAGTCATTTATTTTGTAGTAACCCTTACTAATCAATTTGTTTTTGATATGTTCTTTGAATTTATTAAAAGGCAAGTCTAAAATGTCATCAGGTAATCTATTAAAGAAACGTATACCGAGTCCCACGAATGAGTTTTGAACCAACTCTTTTGGAAAGCAACTTCCGTCACCCATGGACACTCAGAGCATCAGATGAGCTGCAGGTGCGTTGCCGGCCTTTTACGAGGGAATAGGGTAATAGGGTAGGGAAGGGAATAGGGAGGGGAAGGAAAGGAAATAAAGGAGGGTAGGGAAGGGAAAAGGGTAGGGGATTGTTCCTCCGCAAAATTCACTCACTCGGCGAAACACAGCGTAAGCGCTGTTTCACGCTGGTTTTCTGTGAGCACGTGGTATTTCTCCGGTCGAGCCGGCCCATTCGTGACAAAGCATGGCTCTCCCACGGTAAAAAATCTGGTGACAACGTCCCATCTTCATTTAACCCTAAAATTGTATTATCATGATCAAGGTGCATAATTAATGTTATATAATATATATAATTTTGATCAGACTTTTATTTATTTATTTTTTTATAATTTTGATCTTAGAAGTTTAAAAATTTCTTGGTCTATACTCTATACACAATAATAATATTATGATCTTGCATTTATCTAGGTGGTCACGGCACTTTCCTCGGAGTGATCAACTCGTTCATCCATATCATTATGTACGGCTACTACCTGGTGGCCGGCCTTGGACCTGAGTACCAGAAATACCTCTGGTGGAAGCAGCACCTCACCTCCTTACAGCTGGTTAGTAATTGCTAGTGTTTTACTATTTATTATCAAAATCTCTTTATTCAATACCATATTAATTATTAATATCAGCATTATGACCAAAGGTTCTAATTTAACAATATTATGTTAACAATACATGTCAGATGGTTTTATTAAGTTAAGTCAATGAAACTTAAGATTCAAATTTTTACCATTTTATCTCCGATGTTTTCTTGAAACTATTTGGATAAGTTTTACCTAAAACCTTGATGATTCATGTTGAGATTACAATAGCTGTAATATTCTCAACACTATTACATTCCACTCTTTCCAGATTCAATTCGTCATGATCTTCACCCATAACTTTACCGTCATGTTTCGGGACTGCAACTATCCCAAAGGCATCAATTTCCTCCTCTCCCTCAACGCCAGCGTCTTCATCTACCTCTTCGGCAAATTCTACGTCGACAACTACATCAAATCCAACAGGAAGAAAAACGATGACGTCAAACCCGTCAGCAACGGCAAAGCAAAAGCGTGCTAGTAACTATTTATTCTCGTTAATCATGTACATATTAGTATTTAGTATTATGTGATTTATAGCGTCACTAACGATATTAGGAGTAGCAAGTACGATAATAATGGGAAGAACAGAAGCTATATAGTATAATATATCCAGCATTTTTTTCAAAATTATTGATTGGTTATAATATTTCATTGTCACAAAATTTATTTGGATTGTAAGTGCTGCGGAATATCAAAATAATCTAGATGATTTATAGTTTGGAGACATTTTATGATGAATCTACTAGAAATTAAAATAATACTCTGACGTGAGATAATGCAATAGCGTACCACTAAATACCCAATAGTTATCCTAGCACGATAACATTTTAAACTTTCGCGTTGCATTATAATTAAAACTTATTATTCGGGACTTATTAAACTTATTAATCGGGACTTAACGCGACTTAAAAAGTATGTACTTTACATTTACTAGTAGTAGCATTACTACTAGAATAAGTCGCGTTACTTCTCGATTAATAAGTTTTAATTTTTTTTTATCCTAGCACGAGTCAACGCGACGGTGTTAGCGTCTGTGATATACGACGTAGTGCAGTAGCTATGTGCAGAGGTACAATACGTAGAAAATGACACCTGATTTCATAGAGCTTACATAGAACGACGTGCCTTGATAATTTCTATTATGAGGACTTCTAAAGTTTGTCTAGCAATGTCTATGAATCGAATGGCAAATTCTGATAAAAAACTTACTCTACCAAACCAAATTGACATAATTTAAACCCGCTCATTAAAATGTAAGAGTGGGTTGCACCAGAGGCGTGGTTATAGTTACAGTTATAGTCAAAGTTATGGTTATAGTTAAGGCTTACTTAACTTTAACCACACAATTTGACAGCTGATGTCTGTTGCGTTTATTTTTTTTATTAAAGCTACAGTTGATGGATTGAGAGTATAAAAATGGAATTATCCTTAAAAATCGACAGAAAAAATATTTGTTATAACAATTACACCTTGAGCCATAGTAAATTTTCACGAAAAAAAATCGATATAAGTATGAGCGGTTATGGTTATCGTTAAAAATATTAAAGCATCCTTATAACCAAAGATTTGACATTTTCAAAATCAAAATAAAAAAAATCAAAACATTTATTTCGGGCATTTTGCACTGTAGTTATAGTTAAAGTTACAGCTGTAGTTAAAGTAAGTAGGTGCAACCCATCCCAACTGTAGCTACATTTTTCATTTGCATTGGAAAATACCATATCTGAGATTTTTCATATTTGATTGTATAATTTTCAGAGTTCTTTGATAGAGCTGCAGTAATGATAATATCGTATCAATGTGAGCATTTACTTGTAAGATGTTATGTTAAAATATAAGTTATTTATAAGTACAAGATATTTTGATTGGGTTTGAGGTTATTTACAGATATTATGTATGTTTTGTTAAATCATGATAAGTGTAGTTTTGATGGTAACAATCAAATTGTTTTATACTTATCTATTTATACTGAAAGAGAACAGGCCTTAATTTTGTATTAAGTCTTTCATAATTTTGCATGTATATTGTATAAAATGAGTGTTAAGTTTTATATGTTGTATTTTAAATAAAAATATAATATTATATTTAGAGTTTTTTGTGTGATATTAATAATATTAATATGTATCCGGTATCCCTTAAAACAAACTTAAAACCTTTAAGGGACTAATCGTTAGCCATAATAATTGTATCATAAATTATTAATGGTTTTTGATGTAATTAATATGAAAAAGAAAAAAACTAAAAGCTACAAAAATATTTATTTCCACCTAAGTATTTACAATAATAAATATTAATTACATTTTACGCATAGACATATTTTGTGACTTAGATTAATTTATTTCATAATATCACACTAGGGTTTATGTACACTGGTTCGTAGACAGCTATTATTATTATGCGCTAAAGTCATGAAAATGAAGTCATTAACTCATTATATAAAAATTTGGCAGTTTTTTGTATATTTTATTATTATGAACTATTGTGACTGCACATTATTTTCCACTACATACTTATAGTTTTATCATGTAAGCAAGTTATGGCGTAATAATTTATTGGCATGCGTCTTAACCTCATCGAGGCACAATCAGAACAAAACAGACTTCAGTGGTGGATTAAGTTCGACTTAGATGACTTTTGCTTTACCCTTAAGGATATTAATTGCTTCGCCTCCTTTAGATCAACCGCCAATAAAATACTTATCACGTAGAGTAGAGCGGCTCGGCGTACAGCCGCGGCGTCTCGCGAGGCACGAGAGCAGCCCGCATACGTCGTTTTGCTGAAAAAATAACTCTTTTATCAAAAAACCCAACCCGTTACTGTTTGAACGCCAAAATACTAATTTTTGTACCGATGAAAGTATCGGCACCAAAAACAGTTATATCTAACAACTGACCTACAGCTCCTCTTACATTATTCAAATAAAATTTTGTTGATTGATTTTTTTCATATCCTTCAAGCATCTCTGAGACCATAATATCATTATTACCACTGTAATTTACTAGCTACGCAACTGTTAGAGTCATTTAACAACTGACCTGCCGAATGCATGCAGCACAACGCCAGCGCAGCTATCAGCGCGGCAAGCGGCAGCACTCCCGCTAACGCCAGCAGCGCCCGCGCCGCTACGGAGTGCGCTGCCCGCGGCGTACTGCACGCTGCAACGTGCGCGCCCGCAGCGCCCAATGCGGCCGACGCGCCGGTTGCCGTTCGTAATGCTGCGCGTGCGGCGCTCGGGCTTAACGCCTCGCCACTGTCTTTACGAATTTGGAAACATGGCCTGCAAATAAAAAAAATAAATGAAAAATGCGTCTATCTATTTTCGGGAATTCATAAAAGCCTGAGGACTGATGTAGATCAATAGTTATTAATACTTAAGATGATGGAATCAAGAGATCATCAAGTTGTATTTCTAAAGTGCGTGTCGCATTTGAGCTAAACAACCTGACGATGGAGCTTCACAGGTATTATTAGATTCTTCTGAGTCGTGAGAGTGACACGGTCACGGAGTATTTTATAGGCATTCAGTCAAGTTTTTTTCTTAAGCAAACGGTTAGGTTGTCACTGAAACTATAACACATACCCAGAAGCGTGTGCTGTATCATGCAGCTGTAACCGTAGCTGCATCGGCCGCAGTGCTGCAGCGACGCGCTCCCGCAGGCCGGCCAGCGCGCGTCCGCCTACTCCCACCAGGCGCAGCAGGTCGCGCTCTCTGACTACCACCACCTGTGCAGGTTGATGAGTAGAGGCAAGAGTATGAGAAACGAAAAAAGCTAGAAATTAAGTTTTGTAAGGTGTGGAGCATTTCAGTTTTCTTATAAATCCAGTAATTTTGCGATAAAGTCCTTTCTTTTTTAGATTAAGATAATCCAGTAATTTGAGTGCTGAGCCTTACGGCATAATATCTGAATACTTATTATATGAATTTAAAGATTTGAGTTGTGTGCATTGGATTTTTTGACTTAACTACAACCCTAATTATAACACATTTGGTGTATTTCTTTTAGCTAATCATGAATTACCAAAAATTTAAAATGATTCTACGAAGATAAGGCATAGGTAATACTTACTTCAACTCGTATATCGCTGAAGCGGTCAGTCTCGTTTGAGTTGTTTGCCCGGATTGTAAGCCTGGAATTATTTAAAAAACTATGTAATTAGGTATACGTTTTATGTGGACAATGAAACATCAAATTTAGTTTAATTGCCTACCTAAATAATCCATCGGCATAGTGTATCAGATTCTTCATGATCTTCAAATCTCCTGTCACATTGTTAACACTAATCACATCGGTTACATTTTCTACGGATCGCGATTTGATTGGTGATTCAAAGCTCATATTTACTATCTCATATCTGATAGGTTTAGCGTCTGCGTCTTTGTCGGCCGCTTTAACTCTAGCTATAATCGAGTCAACTGGCACGTTCAAACGCACACCTACAGTCATGTTTGCGCTCTCGAACTCCGGGAGATGATCATCAATATCCAATACCTTGATAACAACTTGGATTTCTGTTAGGTCCTGTAAAATAAATACATATAATCATTTAACATACACACCAAGGGAATAATTATCTCATATTTTATTATTTTGAAGTATTTAACGCTAAGTATAGCATTATGATTTCATGTAATCAGATGAAAATAAGAATGTAATGCCTAATAAGCTTATTCTGTAGTTGAGAAGCAATTTGATCTTTAAAAATAGGGATCTTTAAAATTTACCAATCGATTGTAAGATTTGCTGTAACGTGGTGTAGTACCCAGCTTGAAGCATTTGACAGTTATCACCAGCTTAGAGACCTCTTCTCGATCTAACCTTGCAGCTGCGACGATTAGAGCCTTGTTCGCATTTGTGCGTTCCAGTTTCAGAAGGCCAAAATCATTTCCAGCTGGAATAAAAAAAATTGTTAATAGTTTGAATGAACATAGATTTTATTGTCATTAAGTTTTATACCATAGTACATTATGATACTTAGAGTTAGATAATACAGAGTCTCATTACTCTAGTCGTTTGAAAAATATCACAAACAATCTTGTATAAACAAACGTTGCATACCTGTTATCATATAATCAATTGCAGCATTTTCATTTATATCCTCATCAACTGCCTGCAATTCCCCTATGACTGTTCCAACTGGAACTTCTTCTTTGGTAGTTATCAGAATTGGCGGATCGTCCTGAAAAATTTCGATTACCATTCTATGTTTTGTACTATGTTTTAGTTTTATAAGAATTAAAGGTCATAATTCCTCAGACACATTGTATTTAAATGTTTTAATTTTCATCGTTATACATATAAGATTCGTATTGGTTTTGAGATCTCCCTACATTTACCAACCTATGTCTTTCGTAATATTTATATTTTACGTGTAAGTAGTCCGCGATAATTCTCAGTCTAGTAGCTACTTAATTAAAATTTACAACCAAATTCGCAGTCACATATTTTTACCAAACTCAGGATTCTTACCAGGCTCCTTGCAAAGTGCGGCGCGTGATCATCAACATCAGCTACCGACACTGTGAGCACGCGGGCGGTGCGCTGCGGAGGCGATCCTCGGTCCTCCACTACTAACACCACGGTGTAAGTACTTCGCGTCTCCCTGTCTAGCGGCCGGCGAAGGGTCAGGACGCCGGTTTGAGAATCTGCAATAAAATAACCACGTGGTGTTGTATACAACTCCACATATTTTATGCTTTGATTCAGATTCAAATCAAAATGTATTGAAAGTTAGTATACGACTATTGAGCGATATTTTCTGAGCCCTTAACAATATTTATACTTTGTCTTAGTTTGTCTTACGGTAATTTATATAGTTATATTAAAATAAATTGAAACTAGATGCGTCATTGAGCAATATTGAGTCCTCACCAATATCAAAGACGTCAGCATCAGCATTAGTTCGTTGTATAGAGTACGTCAGTTGACCAGCCGGAGTCGCGGGGTCGTCAGGGTCACTCGCTACCACCTGGTATACCATTGAGCCAATCGTCGCGTTCTGTTAATAGAAAATAATATTTTTAATATTGACAGGAATGAGTCCAGATTTAAATCAACTCTTTTCTCATAGCGGTTGTGTATTTGCTGTGGCATAATGTTTAAGGTCCTTAAAGGCAACCATAAAACCACAAAACATTTTACAACCATTCAAAACTACAATATTACTTGTTAATGTTTTTCTTTCCTCAATCTATAATAATATGAAACTTTATAGTAACCTCAGGCACAGACAGTATCTCCTTCATCTCCGGTCTTAGAACTCTTGGTACGCCGTCATTGGCACTCAAATCTCCAATGTACAGTGCGAGCTGCGCATGCGCAGTTCGACCGCCGCCGTCCGCAGCCGCTCCGAGTAGCCGGTACGCGCCGGTCCGTCCGCGCCCCGTGAGCAAGCTGCGCACGCGCACCTCGCCCGTAGTCGCATCGAGAGTGAAGAGACCTGGTAATTCTTAAATTATGAACTGGAATCTTATTTTTCTTGACCTCGGTTAAATGTGTGGCACATAAAAAACTTAAAATATTAACAAAACCATAATTATTAATATAAAAAATTTCCATGAATATTTTGTAACCATCCTATACCAACCATTAGCGTCTCCTTCATCTACAAGTTCATATTTGATTTCTCCCCCGAGCCCTTCGTCAGGATCCGTGGCTATCATTTTCAGTATACTCATGCCGATTTGAGCATTCTCTGGTACCACAGCTGAAACAGTTTTTCATTATTTTAAATTAGCATTTATAATATCTCAATTAAAAGGAACTGAATAAAGACAAAAATATAGCAAACGTTTCGAGAAAAGTTTAGAAAACAATCTTATAAAATTATGTCTACTGAGTTAGAGTGTTAAATAAATATTTATATATAAAACTCAATGGTGACTGACTGACATGGTGATCTATCAACGCACAGCCCAAACCACTAGACGGATCGGGCTGAAATTTGGCATGAAGGTAGATGTTATGACGTAGGCATCCGCTAAGAAAGGATTTTGATAAATTCCAACTCAAAGTGGTTAAAATAGAGGATGAAAGTTTTCATATAACAATACTTCTTAACGCGAGCGAAGCCGCGGGCAAAAGCTCGTAAAAAATAAAGTAAAAGTACCTTACCTATATATAAATCTTTATCAAACTTAGGATCATTGTCGTTAACATCAAGAACATCGACCAACACAGTGGTTGTCGCCTTCAAACGGTCTGCGCCACCATTTGGTGTATCATACGCTTCTACTTCTAGACGCAGCACGGATTGACGTTCACGATCTAGAGTTTTGTTTGGAGCTACCTGGAAAATTAATCGTTATCTACTAAAAAAATAAATACTGCATTAATATGACTTAGGTAATATTTTATGAAAATTAAGGCAGGTTAAGGAAACTGAAATATCTTATCTTGAAAGAAAATAGTATTATGACATTTTAATACAGCGATATTTTAGTTGATAATAAAGTAATATATTATTATAATACATTTTTTCACGTTTACCTGAATAACACCAGTGACGTTATCAATGACAAATAACTCAGCATTGTCTCCTCTCAAAGCGTATCTCACATCAGCATAACCGATCTTCTTATCTAGATCACTCAGTACTGCGTCTGCATCTTTTGCTTGTACCGTGAGGATTTGCTCTGGATTTTGAATTGATTCTAGCACGCTTACTTTAAATAGCTATAAAAATTAAGATAATATAAATCATTAAGATAATATTATAGTTACGTTATATTTTGTGTAGTTTAGTCAAATTAGTGCTATAGTAACAATAACAGCTTGAAAGTTAATAAAATTATTTACCTCATTTTCAAATATGGGAGGATGATCATTGATATTGAGCACTTCAATAATAACTTTCGCTGTGCTGTGTTTAGTACCATCGTTGCTTGTAGCATGAACTGTCATAGTGAGATTTGGAGACGTTAGTTCTTCATAATCTAAATGCTTAGTGAGTACAACTTGCCCACTTAGAGGATCTACTTGCAACAAACCCGTTTCAGAGTTGATTACTTTAAAATTAGTTACTACATGTCCTGAAACGGGGTCTTCTGCCATCAAAACTAAAACAGTACTGCCAATTGGTTGTTCCTCATTAATCTGATGATAAATAACTGGATGTAATGTTGTCCAACCAGGATTAGTAAATTGTGGATTCTTATCAGCGTAGGGTTGAATGTATATCGTATACTCTTTTGTGTCAAATTGTTTCTCCTTATTTATTTCCGCGTTTATATCAGTAACTTTAATAGTAAGTATAATACTTGACATTTGACTATAATCCAAAGATCCATTTACGATGATCTCTCCAGAACTTTCATTGATTTTGAACATGTTTCTATAATCGAATGGAGAGCTGGGTTTCAATAGAACTCCAGCTTTGGAGAATGCTTTTATAGGTTCAATAATGCTAAACTTTAGTTGCGCATTCAAGTCGGTATCCTCAGCTGTCATTTTAGTTACTACACTATCAATTTTTGTCTTCTCTGAGATGTAAGTTGTTGTATCTGTAATATTGAACTTCGGGGGCTTATCGTTAACGTCCTGTATATTTACAAATACTGTAGTTGTTGCAGTTTCTGGGATCGGTGTACCGCTATCGACTGCCGATACAGTTATTTCATATCGGTCAGGATTGTTATCTCTGTCGAGATGGGCATCATTCGATACTGTAATTTCACCGGTTCTGTAAATAAAACAGACCAAAATTAGATAAATAAATAACGTCTAAACAAGGAACCAAATTACGATCTTTGTATGTAAAAAAGATTACCATCTGGTTTAAAATATGTACTCACACTTCATCAATCACAAAATTATCTTTGGCTCCGTTGACAATATGGTACCGTAGGAGATTATCCAGCCCATCAGGATCAGTGGCTTGTACGGTTTGCACGTGTTGACCGGGCTGAGCGTCCTCTCTGACTGAAGCTTTATAGTTAACCGGTCCAAGCTCTAGTGCATAATCAGAATTTGTTGTGGCGGGTCCGCGTGGAGCTAGAGTGTAAGTGAGATGATGATAGTTGCCCTTGAACGTCGGTCGTTGATTTCCGGGCACCCCTACTCGTACAAGTATGCGTGTTTCATTGAAGAGAGGTGGGTTACCTAGAGAAGGATAAGAGTTTTTGCTGAATACTATATTTAGAATATGGTTACATCACATAATATTATTTAATTTAAAATAGTTTTAACTATTTACCAAAATCAGTAGCTCTAATCACCAGCTCGTACAACCCTCTTGGCGTGTCCATACTTTCAGCTGGTCGGAGTACGGTGATTTCTCCTTGCTCCGGATGTACAGCGAATACTTGGCCGGGGTGGGCGATACTGTTGTCAGACTGTAGTGTGTAGCGGACACGCCCACCACCTTGTGCGGGTCCATCGATATCGGTGGCCTTAAAGAATTTATCAAAAATGTTAATTATAATAATTGACTCATATCTACAGAGAATATTCAGAAACCGTTAGTAAATATGTCAATCATTACTGAAGTACATGAATCAGATTAGCGATTGCTTCGTTGCGTTTTTTTAATGTTTTTCTATAATATATAAGTAAAAAATGTTTTTCTAGTATGGATTAAGATTATGCGAAATGATGAATTTACTCACACGAACGACCAACTGCGGCTCAAAACTAGTGGCGCCATCTCGAATTGTCCTAGTGTATTCAGAGGAATCAAAAACAGGTGCATTATCATTTGCATCTAGAACATCTACGAATATACTAGTTGTTGCACTTTTACCACCACCATCTTTAGCAATCAAAGTCAGACTGTAACTAGTCTGTGATTCATAGTCCAAAGTACGAGCGACATATAATCCTCCCTTATTTCTATCAACTTTAAATAGATTAGAACCGAAACCCATCAACGTATATTCTATATCACCGTATATTCCGTAATCTTTATCAGTAGCACTTAAGTCAGCTATTTTGAAACCAACTGGTTCACTTTCAAGAACATTGAATTTATAATTAGGCTGTTCGAATACTGGAGCATTATCGTTAACATCTAGTAATTTGATATTTACTCTAGCTGATGATAATTGCTCTCCGTTCACTGAGGCTATCATATCAAAACTGAAGCGACGTTTATCTTCATCGTCAACATCATAATCTAGTTTAGTTGTATCTTTGACTTTGATATTTATTGGTGTTCTTCCTTCTCCGTGATCTGTGCTTATATAAAATACGCCTTCTGAATTGTACACATTTCGTAGTGAAAGATTGTATCTGCTGTTCTGTCCTATATCATTATCGTCGACGTAAACTGAGAGGCCTGGTATTGGACTACCATTTTCGATGTTTTCAGGAATCGATATATCAAAGACTTCTTTGTTGAATTCTGGTATGTGATCATTATCATCTGTTACAATTATGGTAACTGGCATTACCGTGAAATCTGATGGAAGTTCGTTATTTATAAGTTCTGTTGCCTGAAATAGAAAAAGATAATATTAGTTCTTATTAATATTATGAAATTTGTTTAATCTGGTAATAATTACATACCTTTACATAAAAACTGTACACTCCTCCATTCTGCACCACAATATCACTCTCCCTATCAATCGGTACTTCAGTAGTTAGCAGCGTGGCACTGCCCAGCGGTCTGTCTGGTGCCAGCCTGAAGTATTTGGCACTATCGCCTTCCAGTGTGAGTAGTACAGAGCGTGGATTCTCTGTGTCTCCATCGACAGCTGATATCTCCATTATACTGGTGTTCTGGAAAATAATAATGTTTATTAATATTTAAAATGACTTCAGTAAGCAGAAAATGTTTGTAAAAATATTAAAGCACCAACGCACGCACACGTAGTACGCGCACTTAACATGTCTTTGTTTTAAGCAATTTACGACCAACAACGACCAACATATCCTGAGAATATTATCATCTTACTCACCGGTGGCGTATTTTCCACCACCGCGGCCGAGTACGGCGCGGTCAGGAACACAGGTGGTTGGTCCTGCTCATCCCGCACAGCTACCGCCACGCTGGCACTCGCCCGCAGCGGAGGAGTCCCACCGTCAACTGCCTCTATACTGATCACGAAGGCGGTTCGGCTCTCGTAATCCAGTGGCTTCGAGAGGAAGATCCTCACGTGGTACTCGTTGGGAGTTACCTAGGGGAAGTAAAATGTTTAAGAAAAAACTTGTGAGTAGATAATATTTTATCAAAGTAACACATTCTTAAGATTTTACTTCAACAGTATACGTTCCAGATGGCTTGATGGATTTGAACTTCAAAAGTATCATCATATTCATTTTGATCGTAACACGTGACATGTGGGTACGTTGTAATAGTATTTTTTTTTCTTAGACATGCTAAGATTATTACTTACCTGTTCCGTGACCAGTCTGAAGGTGGCACAGGCTTCGGCGTCTCCGCCTCTCTCCCTGTTGGAACACACAACCTCCACCTTTGCGTTCACGCCTTCGTCACGATCCGTCACCACTATGTTTGGGTTCACCTGTAAAATATTGAGTACAAGCAAAATATAGAAGGCCAGATGACCCCCGCAACTCCGTTGCGCAAAAATTCGTGGCACGGGAACCGTACGTTTTTTGCTAAGCTAGCCTATGTTCTTTTCCGGGTATCATTGTATCTGCATAACAAAATATTTCATCACCGGTTTAAGTGAGAAGAGGTAACAGACATACTTTCGCATTTATAATATTAGTATGGATTGAGTACTAACTCAAGATACAATATTATATCGTATCGTAGAGGGTGAACATACCTCAATCTCGCTGCCGACCGGCGTCGCCTCGCTGATGTTGACGATGTAGGGTCTATTGTGGAAGATCGGCGCGTTGTCGTTAACGTCTCGTACGGGGATCACGCGTCGTAACGATATCGTGTTCGGCTCCGTGTCTTCTGTGGGCTCATCTGGAACATGTAACATTTAAATCACTTTTGAGTTGTGAACTATTTTTACCTGGCTACGACAAAATTAAACTTAAGCACTTACGAATTTTTTAATAATAATGAATGTGGTGTAGATAAGCGTGGGGGCTAGAAATGTTAAGTTGCTGTTAACTGTTGCTTATGGAAATAAATTATTTATTATTATTATTATTATTATTATTAAATTTCGAATAGTTCGGATTATTTGATTTTGCCTGTAAATAAGGTTATAACCTAACCTTATTTAAGTCAAAATCAAATAATCCGAACAATTTACAAACTTTTTTAAAAACTAGTTTAAAACTTCACTTTCTATTATGCGTTAGAGAATGTTACTTCACAAGAAAGTCAGCGCGTATATATTTCGAAATTGCGGCCTAAACTTAACTTACTGACCACGAAAACAATTACCATGCAGTTATACTGGCGTAAACAGCCAATTACTGTTTTGATTATACTTTGGTCCACAGAAAGTATATCAAACTATATCAAGTTAAAAAAGCGGCCAAGTGCGAGTTGTACTCGCCTATGAAGGGTTCCGCAGCAGCAATAATGTTTATTTTTATGAAATTAAAAGGTTTTTGATTTATTTTTATATTTCAGTCGATTTAATGAAATTTAGATTAAGGTTTACCATTTATGACGTATAAAAAAACTACAGGCTAGATCTCGTTCAAACCAATTTTCGTTGGTAGTTTTTATAGGAATCTACATCATATATTTTTTTTAGAATTATCATGCCCCTACTTTAGAAATTAGAGGGGGGGGGGGGACACACATTTTACCACTTTGGAAGAGTCTCTCTCGCAAACTATTCAGGTTAGAAAAATATGATATGAGAAACCTCAATATGATTTTTGGAGACCTATCCATAGATACCCCACATGCATAGGTTAGATGAAAAAAAAATTTTTTTGTTTCAGTTGTACCTATGGGGACCCCTAAAATTTTTAATAATTTTTCCATTTTTGCATCACAATCTTAATGCGGTTCACTACTACATCTACTTACCAAGTTTCAATAGTATAGCTCTAATAGTTTCGGAGAAAAGTGGCTGTGACATACGGACGGACGGACAGACAGACAGACAGACATGACGAATCTATAAGGGTTCCTTTTTGCCATTTTGGCTACGGAACCCTAAAAATAGGGCAAAATAAGAGAACTACGTATTACATAATATTATTATATCACAATAATAGGACGGTGAGGCAAAATGGGTACCATAAAACTAGTAAGACATAGTACAGTAAAACAAGTAACTCTTATCCTCTTGTCGAAATAGAGGAATGTGTCATGAATGAAATGAAATCTTTTTTATTCAAAATAGGTATCATGATACACTTTTTGAACGTCAGAAGTCTACGTTGCCTACCACCGGTTCGGGAACTAACCCGGCGAGAAGAACCGGCGTAGGAAACTCGCAGGGGGCCCACTTTTTTACCAAAAAAAGTGAGAAAAAAATTAATCTTTTAAAATAAAATTTACAATGTCGTACTTAACTTAAAATTATACAATGTCAACATAATTGTAAGTCATTCACTAATGTAGAAGTAGCCTTGCAAGAAGCCATCCTACTCCCAAGATGTGCCATCGTTTATGAAATCATTGACCTTATAATAGGCTTTGGCACACAAACGTTCTTTGACTACTTTTTTAAATTTATTAATGGAAAGATTTTGAACGTTTTCAGGGATTTTATTGTAAAGGCGTATACATTGACCTTTAAAAGACTTACTGACCTTACTAAGTCTGATCACCGGCAAATCTAGCTTGTGCTTGTTTCTGGTATTCCTACAGTGAATATCTCTTTTAGCTTATTTTTTCTAACATATATTACATTATCCAAAATGTATTGAGAAGCAACAGTTAGAATGCCAATTTCTTTAAATTTATCTCTCAGAGATTCAAAAGGAGACATTTTATAAATAGAGCGTATGGCTCGTTTCTGCAGCACAAATATTGTATTAATGTCGTCAGCGTTTCCCCATAAAAGGATTCCATATGACATTCGACTATGAAAATAACTAAAATATACTAATCGTGCCGTGTCTTCATCAGAAATTTCTCTAATTTTTCTGACTGCATATGCTGCAGAACTAAGCCTACCTGCAAGATTAGCGATATGAGTATGATCATGTCATGATAGTAACACTGGATAATGGATATACAGATTATAGGGTGTAACAAATTTAAGTGATAATATTTTACCCTCTTACTAATAAAAACTTCTTAAACATGTGTTCAACGTGTGAATAGTTATACAGGAGTTTTTAAGTTATACACATGTTAAACAGAGTATATACATGGTCTATTCAGAGAAATTTGTATGGAAATGACAGCATCGTTATACAGGCCTTATGTCAAAAAATGATTATTGGTAAAAAAAATCTTATGCACCCTCTATACACGCTGTGTAACTTTTTATTAGTAAGAAGGGAAGTGTGTATGGTCCCGTGTATAGAGTTCACTGTGAAAGTAGCAGCGCTGAAAGCGCAATTTTTTTCTTCACTTTTGTATGAGAAAACTCGTGACGCTGGAGCGCTTGTCCATACAAATCACAAAAAAATTGGTCTTTCAGCGCTGCTACTTTCATAGTGAACTCTCTACAAGGAACACTTACACATCCTAAAGTATTAACACTTAATTTTGTTATGCCCTGCAGTAGATAAGTCATTGGTTATTTCTTTACTAAATTACTTATCAACAAAAGTAAACTTTTACTATATCAACCAACCTGTAAGACTAATAATGACTTTCAGCGTCGCCTGCTCCTCCCTGTCCAACGCCTTGGCCAGTGTCACGACACCAGTGAGTGAGTCCACGGTGAAGTACTGGCCCGATATGGAGTACGTCAGCTGACCGTTCTCTGGGTCTATGCCTGGGGAAGATAAACAGAGTTTTTCCAGGCACTTTGAAAATAGATTCTACGACATTTTAGGTAAGTACTTGAGAGTGTTGTGTAGACTGGTAGGGTATAATCAAATTTTAAATGATGCAAGAAAGAGTCATCACAGGTTTCCCGATAAACAGTTCGCGGTGGTTTTCTTTTTCAAGTAGCGGGAGATCAGCCGGCCTAGCATACGTCAACGAGATATCTCTCTCTACATGTTTCTCGATGTTTGATAGTTTGTATCTTCATCTCTATTGACCCTAGCATGACAAACATTTTTTCTTGCGTAGATCTATCATCGAAATAACACATTTTTATAGAGTTTTGTGGAGATAATGTCGAGATTTTGACATTATGAGACGAGTAGTTTTTAATTATCTCGAGAGTGAGATATCTCGTTGGCGTATACTAGGCCGGCAGGCACAGAATTAAGTGTTCCTCATACGACATAACTTCGACAAAAACTGTCTATTTTATAAGACTGTCAAGTTATCAATCTGCTTCGTCCCCTTGGAAAAAACACAACAAGAAAAAGGAGTTAAGGCTGTAAGAAAATAAATACCGTCAATTAAAAAAATAAAGTATGAATATGGACGATGGCTTAATGTTATACAATGCGTCTATTTATTTATCTCACAGAAAATACAAAATTTCTAACATTTCTCCCATAACCATACCTTTGAGTTGGTAAACCGGCGTCCCCACTTTAGTGTCTTCTGGCACTACAAACTGTGACATGTCCCCCGTCTGGGGGACGAAGTGGGGAGCTCTGTTGATGAACTGGCCTCCACATAGCTGCAGCAGACCCACCAGGAGGAGTATGATGAGGGGATCCGTAGGGATCGCGGTTGCTATCCGCCTTTGAAATATTATTTCTGCCATCTGGAATTACGAAAAGTTAGACATTAGTAAGTAATTTGCTGATGCTTTTTTGTGGTTAATTATAGTTGCTAACAGATCCGGTGTACCTGTATTTATTTACAAAATTTCTGAGGTAGGTACTCAAAGCTCTTGATAATAGCAGAGTTTTACCTACCAATAAAACTCTTATTATGTCCGGAACCTTATTCAAGGCCTTTAAACAAAATTGAGATGGTAGTCTTCCGTTTCCTGCCGTAATATTGATCGTTGTAGCTCCTTTCCGGTCTTTTTGGCGCCAAGATGGCGCTACGATGAGGGTAGGTTGGCGGTTTCCTTTGTTCACCAGGGGAGGCGCGCGCGCGTTCTTCCTCATTGTAGTCTCAATTTTTTAGCACCAGGCAGACCTTACTGTAAGGCCTTGAATAAGGTTCCGGACATAATAAGAGTTTTATTGGTAGGTAAAACTCTGCTATTATGTCCTATCACCGTTATTCAAGGCCTTTAAACAAAATTGAGATATTGTTTGTTGTCGCCTGGTGAACAAGACGCCAATGTGAAAAATCAAAATGATTATGAGACATGATAATATATATAATATTTTAAATTGTATATAAATATTTCTTATTTCTATTCCTAAAAATCAGTTACTATATTTTATTATAATTATTTTGTATATTATAGTACATTCTAATAATTAGAATTTGTTCAAATCCCTTAGGTTCAATAAATATAATTTATTAATTTATAGGTAATATCTTCTATTTATTATAACATTATTGATCGTATTATTACTTTAAATCACATTTTTTTTTTATTTATATAAAACTAAGTAAAAGTATTATTTGCAGACGGAATCGACTTACAATCTTTTCTATAGTATTTTTCAAAAGTTGAAACTGACCTCCAATTTGCTCTATCTAAAATTTTATCTAAGAGCTCTTTGTCAAGCCAACTTCTAGAGGCAAGGGCAGACTGTATGCTTCCCACAGATGCCTCGACTCCAACTTCTTTCAAAAACCGGCTTAACCCATCCAGAAATTACTGGTATATAGAAGCAGCTTTTGCTACTCCCCTAGCTGATACAAATAAATTTTTGATGCCGGCTTCTTTCCCTTTATCGCTACCTAGAACAACTAATTTTGGTACCCATAGTACGGGATCAAGATTTGGATTTTCACTGTTAGACAAGATTTTCTAACCTGATTGAATGTGGGATTCCGAATCGGTTTTAGAACCGTACATTGGCCAGAAAGTCACAGTATCACTTTCATCTACAAGGGAAACCTGTGCTGTGAGTTGTGACACTCTTAATAAAGTCAAGTCCCGACCTGGAGATTAAAACACTATAGTGTCCCAAACTGTACTCTGCATATTTCATTTTTTGAACATTATTTGTCGAAATGATGTTCAAATTTTTCTTTTCCAAAACATGAGAGGCAAGACTAGCACTAGCTGTGTTGCAAAGTGTAGAAACATCTGACTTATGAACTAGGATTGTTTTGTAAGCTGGATTGTTTTAAAAGTAAATCAGCTAAAAACTGCGCTCATTGAGATCCCGAGGGGTTAGTTAGGCTGGACCCTCAAAAATTTAACCATCGGATCCAATCTCCATCGTCAGGTAGTATTCGCGGAGGAGGAAGGCCCGTCGATTGACACAGAAAGTTCGACTCCAAGACTTGGAGACTTAGTCTCGAACCGTGAAAGGCGGTGACTGGAGACTTCAGATCCGCTCTCCAGAAAGCCTGGGGCCACTTTGGAGCTACTAACAGATACACGCCTTTTGCACGATTGAGATGTATCAATACTCTGGGCATCAAATTCGGGGGTGGGAATACCCAAGCCAAACTGAAGTTCCATTCCCACGAGAACGTGTTTCTACGTCCTTTGATTCCTCTGGTCTAAGCTGACATACTTTGGCACCACGTGAGCTCGGGATGATGTAAATAAGTCGATCTCGGGTATGTCCCACCTCCGAAAGATGATGTCGGTCATGCACCGCAGGGGCTAGATGCCATTCGGGGAGAAAAGATTTTTCTCGACAATCGATCTGCTATATTGTTGTACCGGCCTGGAATGTGACGCGGTATAATATATATCGAATAGATCTAAAATTTTAAGTTTGATTTAGTCAAGATTCCTTAGAGAATTTGATTTGTTCCCACCTTCATTTCTTAAGTATGCCACTAGTCACTACAGATTTCTTATCGCACTGCATAAGCAGAGACGACTTAGTGTAGGATTGTATTCGCGTAAACATTTTAAAAATTGTTAACATTTTATTTTTGATTTGCATGAAGATTTTCTTCATCATTAGGCCAATCTCACGTTAAAAATACACCGTATAAATCCGCTCTCCAACCAGAGGCGGAAGCGTCCCTAGTTAGAAAATAAACTAATTTGGGGAGGCAAAGTCGAGAAGACTTTTTACAATAATTAGCTAACTACCATTCTAATTCAATAGCGTGAAAAGGTAGAGACCGCTTTTCATGGGGGCTACATCGAAGTAAGCTGTTGCAATGGGTCCAAAAAACTTCAATAATTTAAGCAACCCTGCGGAACTGCTAGTCGTGCGAAATTTAGACGACCGATAATGCTCTGTATTTCCCTAAGAGTTGCTTTTCTAGATCTTAACTTTTGAACTTTTGAATCTGGAAATTGGAATGGATTTTCGATTGTTCTATGTGTCCCAAAGAAGAACCCAAATATTCTAAAGCCTTTTGTGGCTGAAGTATGGGATTTATTCTTATTAATTTCAACCTAGTTTGCATCGTATCAAGTGTGATATAAGTCTGTTCTAATATTTTCGTTGTATCCTGGCATGCAATTAGGGAATCGTCTAGAAAACAAACTATACGTATTACCTTATTCTCATAGTAATTCTGCTATCCAATTTGTCAGGGACGTGAACACTTTGGGGGCAGCTGTGGCCAGCCCAAAATATGGCAAACAGGTCAATTGTAAGAGTTGGCCTCTGTACATTAACCTTAGAAAGTATATAATCAATATGGTGTAGAGACACCGGTGCAGTGTGTGGTAATTTTAAGCCCGTGTTAGGTATCTTTACTAGCCAGTGTTACTAGCCAATCTTTGGGCTGCAGAAATTCTGGTATTCGATGCGTAGAACTTATCAGTCGAAATTTGCTAATCTTTAGAAACTCGTTAATTGAAAAAGGGCGCATAGTTGCGTCGCTTTTTGGGGAGTTTCGGGGACATATTCTAAAATTGTGTCCTTTAGCACGTTTGAATAACTATTTCTGGGGACGAAGCTATCTGATAACGTGACTAAGAGTCGACGTAAAATCAGTGACGGTTTTCATAAAAACTGAATTTTGTAACCGGTCATTATTTTTTAAAAATGGGAGAAGGAGCACTCCGCATTTTCCAAACATGTACGAACATGGTTAGCCTCCCCCTCGAAGCTCCTGTTGAGAGTCAAAATTTTCTGTCACTAGTGTCCCTCTGTCTCTCGGGGTATTGGATTGATTAAAAGACTTGTTCGTAAATCGTACCCGGGGCCTGTTGGAGGAAGAGACGAAGGCTTATATGAGGGCTGAAAAAACCGCTCATTATTGGCATAGGAGCCAAAATTATAATTAAAAGCATAGGGGTGGAAGGGTCGCACCGCCTGCACTTGAGAATATGCATAACTTTGATTATCACTTAAAGCCAAACGGTGCTTGGGAGCGACCGGTTTGCTTGTAATTACTGGGGCCTGGTTGCGCAGCCAGAGCACCTATAGTATACCGCCTCTCTTGCGCAGAGAAGGCTGGCTTTTGATAAATGAAAATTTTATTTACACCTCCCTTATTTTTAATAAAACCGGACAACAGCGGGGCTAAAATGGTCGCTTTCGAGAGTCTACATATGAATCATAATATGGTTCAATGGTCAATCTGTTTGAATTCATGATAGTAATTCGTACTAATTCGATATTCGTCAGTTTCACAGTATTGACAATACGTTTTCTGAATTGATTCGAGAGGAATTGCAAAATGTGACCATTTTAGCACGGCTGCTTTTTATTAAATAGCTATATTCACATGAGGGAGGAATTCTTAAATTTTAAACTATTCCTTTATTTATGAAAAATTTCCGACATTGTTCAATAATATCAGCACGCTAACGCAAACTTAACAAACAAAGTGAAATTGTAAACTATCAAAAGATAATCACCGAAAAAACTATTTTTAATTTTGGATAGTAACGATTCTTTACTAATATTGTTTCTATTGTAATAAATCAGAAACACCCTTAACGCATCATTTTGCATTATCACTGCACTCGTAATATCACCCAAAGACTTATCACTCGTATTCAAATTATCAAATTAAAATTATAAATTGCCTTCTAAAATTGTTTCAATTCTTCGTTAACCTCCAATTCGACAAAACCAGGCCGGGCGTAATTTTTTTTTTTTTTTTTTTAAATACCCGAATAACGGACATTAATTGACCAATTATTGTCAGAGTTAAAGTGTTGTAAGTAAAGAATTGAGTGTCTGTAAATGCTCCGCAGACGCAGAGGCATTCTGAATAGACGGTTCTTTGAGGTCGGTTGTCAAATCAAAATTAAAAATTGTTCGACGTGTTAGAACTTAGAAACAGCGTCGTGTTCAATATTAAAATTTATCTAAAACATTACTAACACAATTTTAATCCTGCGTAATTGTATCCGAAGGTGGATAGACAAGCTAAGAAATTTAGGATCTGACTGACCTGCTCGACAAGGTTATGCAATACCTCGTCATCACATTTTCGCTTCCGTTGTACGACTGGTTCTTCATCTGACGATGACGATGTAGAAGAAACACTCGAAAGCACAATTATCACCATTATATTCCGACAATGTAATGTAAAAACTCAAATTAAAAATTATCGAAACCACAAACGATCTTTTTAGAAAAGAATATATTAGTTATTAGCAAAGAAACTAAATTTCTTATAATTTTAATATTTTAATAATTTATTATAATTTTAAAACTAACGAACGCTAACAGCGTTATACGTCTTTACGGCACAAAACTCAAGACGCCAATGAGGAAGTGAACAAAGGAAACCGCCAACCTACCCTCATCGTAGCGCCATCTTGGCGCCAAAAAGACCGGAAAGGAGCTACAACGATCAATATTACGGCAGGAAACGGAAGACTACCATCTCAATTTTGTTTAAAGGCCTTGAATAACGGTGATAGGACATAATATTATAATATTTATACTTTTGACAGAAGGTGGTTCAGATTCAATCAGTATTACCATGTTACAGTTTATCTCGATCAGAAACAATTACACAATGATTGTAACACACTGCGACCGGTGCGGTGGTCGAAACTGATCCGAGATCAGTTGTCATGGTTACGCAACTGGGTGGTTCTACTCAACGGTATCAAATTGCATTATTAAGGTACGCACATTTTGTCAAGTAGCAGCAGAGCCGCATAAAAATGCATCTGTTATGTGCATGTATAAAAATACAAATACAACGGTACACTTATAGGTCACACAAATAAAAAGAATGTCCGCTGCGACTCGACATAATGTGGGCGTAGCATTAAGTTGCAGCTACATAAATGAGCATTGAAGAGAGTAGTGTCACACACAATCTCATCTTTTTGTGCTCTGGTTATATTATGTTAGTTTACCAATTACCCTTTGTATCATTATATTATTATTATGACTCACAACATCAGATAAGAAAGTGTCCTACCAAAATATGTTCAGTGAAAGTGGGGCAGGGAGATGTTTGCTTCCTGTTCTGTTCTTTCAGCCCTCTGAGATATAAAATTAGTATGAAATCTGTCCTTTTAAAAAAGTGTAAAACAAAATCGACACGACCACATGCTTGTGTTTGCCCCTAATTATCAAACATCCAAAAAACAATTTCAAATTCCTCTTAGCCAACCAAAAACATGAATTAAAAATATAAGGTGAGTCATCTCATTAAAAATAATCCTCCAATTATATATCTACGCAGGATATTGTAACGGACGCGATTGCGAAACGAACGCAGATTCTGTTACACTTGAGAAATATCTCGCGGGAATTCACGTAAAAATATGTCTGTAATTGGTCACAGTTAGGCTATATGTTATCCTTTCTGACAGATATTAATCAATTTTATAATTCTTTGGCTATAGTATAATAATTAATATCATTATGTAAAGCTTTTATTGTAATTTTATAAAGTAGCTATTTAATGAAGTCGTAAGTACCTAATCAAGTAATTATTATTTTAAGCATTCGCGGTGTATTTTAAATTAATACTCTCTACACTAGCATTATTTATGTTAATCTCATTAGGTTTCCTGTTTTTTCTAGCATTACTCTTGCAAATTTAATATTATAATTATCTACAATGTGAAGTTACACACAAAGACATAAATAAAATTTGGTCCAAGAACGGATCCCTGTGGCACTCCCACGTACGTGAGAATGCCGATAGTTCTTGTGTACGCATTACATCGTGTCTCAGACTTGCAATATTGCAATACCGATGAGTAGTTCTAACTTCTAAATAGCACGTAACGCTGTTTGCTTTAACTACAATCTGCACTTGAAAACTTGCGTCTAGTTTGTACTATAATATTATTTGGCTAATTTTAGTCATGGAAGTCCAGGGAAGGTTTTTTATAGCAGAAAAATGATACGAAGTTCACCAGGTTATTTAGTATCAATAAATTACTATATCACCGGAATAAAGAGCTTCGCTCGCGTTTAATTCTTTATAAGGAACTTTGTATAGGAACTTCTTACTTCCACCCCGTTATAAGTTATAACCCTAGAAGTGAAAAATTCGATTTACAAAATATATTCATACTACGTATTTTAAAATATGTTTGTAAGGGTGGTTAACTAGTCGATAGTATTTTACGTAAAAATGACTGAACTGATTTTGATGAAAGGCTTAGAGCATTTGTGCTCCAGGTTATCACAAGCTTTTTCTTATTTCAAAAGAATTTTTGGCCCTACAATACCTCAAGACAAATGAACATTCAGTTAAATTAAGTCGACGTGATAATAAATGAGTGTGAAGTGTTGCATCAGTCGTTGAACCAGCCATGGGAAATTAGTCCATGTAAGCGCCATTGTTTCGGAGTTTTTAGACCACATGTATGCTCACCGTGTACCGTTGTTGTGTATTTAAGACTTAGCAGTTCCTTCCTCACGTATTTTTTTCACCATGATGTTGCAATACACCATCATCGATATAACCAGAATCCCAGTTCTCTTCTTTAAAACACTTTTATGTTCCTCGTATAAACGGTTTATTATTATGGAGATATACCTAACTATAAAGAACGCTTGACGTTATTAAATATTTTCATCAAGACCATAATATTATCGCAGCTTTATTATTGTAATATTAATTTTAATAATATTTTATTAAAAAAATTAAATACTATAAAATTATAAAAACCTGATAGTAAAATATATAATAGCATAATTGCTATTCAATAATATGTATATGACTATGTCAACGCATACGAAAATTACATACACATTACTTACATAGAATTTATTTTATTATTTACGTGAAAGTAAAAGTTTTACTAAAAATAAAAGACAATTTAAACTTTCAATGCAGCAAACATTTCGCTCATATGCAATTTTAATTAACTTTGCATAATTATTAATGTAATTTATAAGACAGACAATAAATAACTGGTATTTTAAAAAGATAAAACCGACTTCAAAATTGTACGTAATTGAGAATTAAAACTCCGTATCTCCAAAACTACTGAACCGATTTGGATGAACCTTGCACTATTCACTAAGATGAACAATATCTAGTACAACAAAAAAAGAATTACTGAAATATGAAACGTAGTTCCAGAGATATGCGAACACAAACATAAAAACATACATACATATTACATATTACATTACGTATTTCCATGAAGCGTAAAATTTTAATACGTTTGCGTAGATAACTTTAATTGTATGTATCTCGTACGTAAACATTTAATAACATTTAAATGCCAAACTATACAAGTTTAAGGTCAAATAAATAGCAGTTACCCATACATTTATTTCTATAAATTATAAAATAACGAAGAGAATTTGATACTTTTAGGTTTATGTTTTTATCAACCCGGGCTTAAAATATTATGTAAGTTCTTTTGTTCCTTGTATGTACAAATTAAACAGGCATGATATTTTTACACCTGAAGCACCCCGGGGTATTAGGGACTGCCGGCAACAGCGCCGGGCTTACCCACTAAAACCACGTGCGATTCGCCTTCAGCCGTATAAAGGTGGGATGTCCCGGATATAACAAACACAGGACTCCCTCCAAGACCAGCCGGGAAGGGACCAGACTTCCACTATAGGTAGGGAACGCTGCGGATGATATTTTTACACCCTGGTCACCTCATATTATTTGCGTAAGTGAGCCGTAGAGAGTTCGCTACATTTATGACTATATTCTGAGAGTCATTTCAATCATCTAATTTGAGAAATGTTTCTATTATATTGGCGTGACACCCCAACTTATGCAAAGTTTTGACCTCGCAGTAGATAATGGCAAAAGTAAGGATGATTTGAGCAGTATAATGTTATAATTTATACTGTATGTGATTGTTACACCTCTTTACAAACCACGGGAAACAAAAGTATTATACATCCAAACCAAGAAACGAATCACAAAATTGTTGATTCGTCTCTTGGTTTGGACCATATTAAGTGTGCTATGTATGCTACCGGCATATTGAGTAACGACCCGTATTTAGTCAACAAACTCAGAGCGAAATTCTACAGCTCTGCAAACATCCTTATCTGTTCAGACAAATTTTTACCTTCTATTTCACTATTGTATAACAGCTTTAAATCTAGATTCTAGATTTCTTATTCAAAATTGAATGTAGGAAAGTTTTATCAAATAAAAGTTTTATTAAAAAATGCGCATGAAGGAAACTAAAATTTGGCACAGATAAAGTTGTTCGGTGGAAGAAATGGAGGAAAGCAAATAAATATTATAAGTAATTAATTAATTATACAACTATGAGTGAATTTATATCAGAGACTCTAGTTTCGCCTGGTCATTTATAATGTCAGGAAGGACATCCTAACACTTGGCAATTTTAATTTTTGTAACACAAAATCTTTTGAGTGACATCAATATGAAGGTCAAAGGTAACACGTATTAAAATTTAGACATCGCTCACCGGAATTTGCGGATAATGTATGGGTAATTTTTAACTGTTCACCAAAAATCTAAATGTACACCTATGTATACATCTCTAAAATATTACTCTTACACCCGCTAAATTATTTTACTGCAATTGAACTACTCGACCAACAAAATATGATACACCAAACAAATTCAAAATTATCACCAACATATTACACTTTTTTATTCTACTGCGCAGCAAATATTCTCTTATAACAGTAATTATGTTTTTCTTTCACAAAAAATACTGATTGTGCACCAATATTCCTTATTGTTATTACATTATATCTAATATGCATCCTAGTATCGGACATCCATTTTAAAACGGTTTTGTACAACTCTTATGTTACTCAAATATTATCATTGAAGAACAAATAATGAATTTCGTACAACGTTATTTGTAAAAAATACATTTATTTTACTGAAAAAAACCTCGTTGATAGAACTGTCCGATTGGACGTTAGCTTATCAATGGGCAAATTGAACAAAAAACGTGAAAACCATAGCAACAACAGCGGAACAAAAAACTTATTTAGTCGAAGGCTAAGGTTCACAAACCTACCCCAATTTTTTGGTGCTCACATGGGTTGAGGAAGGATGTTTTGGGTCAGTAAAACCTCCTCGTGCCTCTTCCACCCCCGGAAACCATTTGAAATATTCGTAATCTTGAGATAAGGTCATCTGTTTTCTGTGTTTATGTGTTACTTACTAGGGAGTGCCTAAGTACGTTCCGAAGCGGGGGGCCAGGGGTCTCCCCCTCCCCGAAAGGGGGGTTCGGGGGGGGGGGGCAGCCCCCCGCCAAAACAAAACAAACACAATCCAGAAAGTCCAAAAGTAGGTTAGGTTAGAACTGTGATTGTGCTGCGGCATCAGCCGGCGACCGTCACAAAACACGCCTCAGAATTCCGAAAATTTCAAAGGTCCAAAACTGGAGGGTGTGTACCTTCCTCCCCACTCCCCCCTCACCCCCGCTCCCCATCAATCTCGGGGTAGGTTTCCGAATCTTTACCAGTTAGCCTTCTCTCACTGGACAGTTCTCTTGCCTTCCAAAAACAGTGACTGGGTAAATAAAATAGGGACTGGGTGTAACTGCCCCGAGATTTTTAAAAATTTAAGTAAATGAAAACATGTTACTGGATTTACTATCAGGCTGAAATACGTAACACCACCTGTGGAAGCCAAAAACATAGGCATCGGGCAAAAAAGAAAACGGGGGCGTCCTACAATTTACAAAGGCAAAATGCGCTTTATTGGTGCAATAATTAGAAAAAAACTGCAGTGATTGAGTGGACTGACAATGTGAACATTGTAGAAGTAAAGACTTTGTTTAATATTTTGAATTAATTTGGTTTAAAACTGATTAGTACAAAAACATTTTTAGGTAAGCATAACATTTTGTAGTGTATTTACTTTTGATTAATAGAACTACATTAGCCATTAATTGGTGTTTGATTAAAATATATTTTGCAGTACATTATATGAAGGAAAACTAAAAAAATAGATGCTCCTTTTATAATTAGGTGTAATATAATTTTTACAAATTTGCAACATTTATTAAATAGGTGCTCATTATAAAATATTTTATTGAACATATTTTGGTGCACAATCAGTATATTTGGCGTAACAAAGGCAAAATTAGTCGAAGAAAACGGGAATAAATTGAGGTACAGTTAAATACTACCCATAATGTATTTATACATTATAGTTTCAAGTGTATATAATATTATGTGACTAGTGTCAATATATTTTTTTCTGAGAAACTTGCGAAACAATCAAGCTTTAAGTACAGGTACAAATGTATCGTAAAAGTCATGTGCTCCCATTTCGCGCCCTTCTAAATTTTTGTCTTCGTGGTTTCGGGTGTCCTGTACGCAGTTGCCAGCTGTTGTTATAGCCTGGTTACTATCACAATAAATTATAATAATTATAATGTTAGTAATAACAACAACCTTAGCCATGCTATTAGTTATTTAAAATTCGTAAATATCACGTTGACCTTGATGACTAAGCTAAGAAAGTTCCGTATGTAAACAGGTATAAATACCACACCTTTCTTCAAATAATCCGATTCACTGAAAACAAATGGGACACTTCACACATTTCAATAGCAAACTGTTTATTTATTTTATATTGTAAAACATAATTTTCCACAACACTCCTCCGTCGGGCTTAGAACGTACTGTCAAAAACTTGCACTACCGGTCCGTGGGAGACTGGCGGTTCGATTCCGTCTCTCACGCACGTTTCAACTTAGTATGTGAGAAAAAGAGAAAAATATACTACCGTATCTTCGCTCCCACGTCGCAGATAGCGCCTTTTTGCACTGGTAAAAGTAACGGGGGTTTTCTTGAGATGCGTGAGGTGAGAGGCACGATAAGAGGTCACGGGTGCTAGAGCGAGATGCAAGGTGTTAGGTCATAGAAAAGGGCCATAAAATATTTACTAATAAGGTCATCGGAGAAATGAGAACTATTTTTATGGTTTGTTGAAATTGGGTTACTTTGTTCTTTTTAAACATTACTACGTATTATATTTTCAATAGTTATTTAAGTAGTTAGCAACAATTTAAATAAATACAAAATCAAGACATTTTATATTATCTTGAAAAAATTGTTATAAAATATGATATTTTGCACTACAACAAAATAGTTATTATGTGTTGAAGCATAAACACAGCGTCGATATGAAGATTGCGCTTGTAAACTGTCATAAACTTACCTTAATTGTCTCTACTTACTGACAATTTTCTCTGTTTGTCACCCTTGATCTCAGCTAATATGTTTTGGCAACACTAGCTTCTCCGCTCATAGTCTTCACCAGGAAGTTCTTCCTGCGACGCTGTGTTTATGCTTCAACACATAATAACTATTTTGTTGTAGTGCAAAATATCATATTATGTGTTTTCACATAAACACAGCGTCGATATGAAGACCTGTTTGATATCTGCTGGTGACAAAACACAAAACGCTATGTGAAATAACTTTGTTACATTTAGTATAATATCAATATCATACCTAAATGCAAAATAATAATAATTGCAACAACACAAATGTTATAAGGAAATAAACAGTATATATATTATAAGCATAAAATAAATTCCCAAAAGACAAAAAAACTTTTATAATATGTCCTTTTGGCATATTTAAAACAACAATTAGTAAAATGAGAGGTAGTGGGCAGTAGCAACTCTCCTAGGGTGGGCTGCACCAACTTACTTTAACTATAACTTCAACTTTAACCATAACAAAAGGTCAAATGAACTATCAAATCCCTAGTAAAAGTCTATTATGGACGCCATATTTGATGCTAACCTTAACTTAAACTATGCCTCTGGTGCAACTCGCCCCTACAATTCCTATTTTAACCTCAATTTAACCCACTTAAATTGATTCCTGAGGTCACAATTAAAGCTTTGTAGGTAATTTTAATAATACCCAATAAACTTGGTTTATAAGTTCCAATTAGGTACTTAATTATTATTATTTGGTAGTATTGCGAAAATAGTAAAAAAAAAATCTGTTATTACTTATGCCAATTTCCTAGCGATACTATTTTTTTTTTTTTTTTTTTTTTTTTTTTTAGGTGATTCACCTCTCCAGCCTTTCCTAGGAAGTAATTACTGGGTGGTTATCTAACCAACCTGCTGAGGTTACCTTGGATCAGTAAGGCAGAAACTCCTGCTTTCTCATGTAGTTTTGCTTTTTTAGGCAACCCGTTATTACCGTTCTGGATATCAGATGTGGTCTGGCCAATGAAAAGTTAAAACTAAATTGTCTAATATTTCTCTTCTGTACTTAGACATTAACTTCTGCAGTCACTTTACGGGGCACAGTCCTTTATCCAGATGTGGGCAACAAACTGCCCTGCCTACAGAGATGCTAAAATAGGCTTCTGTAATTTTTATAGAGCGCCCCCTGACCAGGAGCTAATAAAAGGATTGCTGTTGTTCCTTGGGATGTTTTGAATATGTTATCCTGACAACTTAAATTAGAAGCCAATTAAGCAGAACTTCTGGATCCCATCTTCGGCCTTTTGACTTAGAAGGCTGAGCTGAGGAACTAGCCTTAAGGATTTAAGGTTTTGACCATTTTGTTCCAATCCATGAAGTGTAAAAAGGACAATCTTATAAACTAAGATTGTCTATTATATGAAGAGTTAGCTTCATTTAAATTTGTATTTAAATGTAATATTTAAATTAGGTTAGATCTCAATACTTTTTGCACCATTCTTGCCACCACTCTTGGCTTGCCACCATTCTTGGCTCTTATTTGAGGCAAAAATGTTTCCAGAGGGGATTGTCCTCAGCTATAGGTCAATAATTATTGTCTCTCTGGTTTTGACCATCCAGCGATAGCTTGTTGTGTTAGCTGGTTCACTTCGGGTGGCAGGCCCGTTGTTGTATCCACTATACTCTCCGAGAGTATTTCTATTTACACAGAAGGTTCAGAGGCTTATGCCCTGTGTGTGTATTAGATTGTATCTGCCCCTGGACTACATATCTGTCAATAAATGATATTGTTTCTTGATTCTAGCATTGCTCAGATGGGCTAGTACAAGGTTAGGAGGTGGGAACATCCAGTCCAACTGCAGGCTTAGCATGGCCATAGTAGAAATGTGAAGGAATAGAAACATTGCCAGTTTTTTGTGCACAACTGACAGATTCCCTTTGTTAATCCATTACCTTGTCTTCTTTCATAATAACAAACTCGTCTATGGTGGTCATGCTAAGCATACTGAAAGTCTCATTTTGACTTGTCTTCAGCATTTAAAAATAGCGATTAAAATTTGGATATGGCAAAACCTGTCTGCTGACCACAGTTGAGTCTACAGACGCGAATCTGTCGACGTCTGGAGTGCCCCAATGACTAATCAGTCTGTTTGTTGCAGTGGGTAGTAGGTGCCATTCCGCTCGCTGCCGTTTCCTTGATAGACAATTGGTAATAATTGTACCCTTCCGAAAGGTACTGATACTGCCGACAAGAGAATGTTCTCACTGTCAATATCAACAATATGCGAGTTGGACTGAGCAGGCTTAGTGTGTACCTTCCTTCTTTGAGATATAAGCCATCAGCGCGCGAATGTCACATGGGACTAATATTATATTATGCGCTGTCTGCAGTAATTGAGCTTGATTCCGAATCAAGACATATACTGAGAGAAACTCCTCATTCTGCATCCGTTGCATCCGCTGCATCGGTTGTCAGGTAATGTTAAGTAGGTACTTATATGGGGGACCCCCTCTGGAGAATCTTCATCCTGCACCAGCTGCATTTGCTGCATCGGTTGTCAGGTAATGTATATGGGCGCAGATACAACTCCTTGTTGCTGTCTACTGCCTTGAATATTAATTCCCACACTGGTATCGGTGCTCATGGTCAGTTTATTAAAACCAAGCCAGTTACACAGGAGTAATTTTATAGTGCCCAAGTGTGTGCTCAATACGCAAGAGCACCCTCTATTCCTTTTACTCTCATAACCCAGTGGCGGAAGGCCGGCACGACTGGAGAGAGATCAGGCACAGAACTGACTTTCGCATCTCTATCCGACTCATGGATCATGGGCTTAGTGGAAATCCCAATGGTGTAGGTGGCCACTTGGGATGATCCTGTTGGAACTCAGTTGACCCAAACTTCCTTGCACCTGACTAAACTGCATACTTTACTCTTGTATTCTCAATATTGTAATATTTGAGAAAGAAATAATTCTTATCATTAACTTCCTTTCTAGTGCCAGGAACATTAATTTTTCCTTTGTGATCGAGGCAATTCTTAGATACTGCAACTGTTGGGTTGGTTTCTAAATTGATTTTTGACAGCTTACCTGCCAGCCCAAGACCTCTTAAACTTCTTGGCTTTCGCAGCCTGTTAGTCACAACTCATAAGGCCAGCTTAGCAGAGTCTTTCGAGCTACTCTGATATTGGCAATTCACCGAGTCAGTCATTATTACAAGAAGAAGAAGAAGGCCAGCTTGGTAGAGTCCTGGTTTCCAAGTAAACAATGTTTTCTAATTGATTCTTCCCTCAAGACAATAAAAAGGGCTCTCACTATTCCCCTGGCAGGAAGGATTTCCGCAACCTAGTTTGTCATTGAGGTAAATGTATTGACATTTAAATTTGCAAATTGCATAGTTCTGTTGATGAGTACTTTCCGCACTCAGAGTAGAACATTAATTACTTAAATGTAATTATTTTAAAAATTTGACATAAGCCCCATACACCATCTGTCAAACCCCTAGTAAATCGAAGCTTCTTTGTTTTAATAGGCCATAAGTTAAGCCAGCCATAGTTCTCACTGTTTCCGCTAGATACTCTTTACCTTTACTTAAATGTATAAGTTTGGGTTTATATTCTGAATCTATAAAACCAGCCAGGAAGTAATCGTCTAGGTATGCAAGCAGTCGCACCCCCTTTGCCCGTAGGGTTACCGCAACCCAATTGGATACAGCTGCAAATATACGGGGGGCAGACGATAGCAGTTTTAATAAATCTTTAGTTCTTTAACTTAAATATTGTAATGAAACAAGTGGAATGGGTTATATTTTTCAAATTTGTTAACTAAACATTAACTCATCAACTCTCAAGCGGTCCCCGGTGGCCGTACAACAATAGAACACCCATTTTGTCTGGAATACCAACAATTGAGGACAATCACTGGCTAGAATTGACTACTTATGGTTTATCGTTAAACCATGATGATATTTTAACCATTGCTAAAATGGTGCAATCCATTATTGACTAAACCAGTGTATTCAATGAGGTATGGAGTTATGTACATTGGCTGGCTATTTTTTGACATTTTATGACGTTTATAACTTTTATGCATACCTAGTAATTGCATTGGTGTAACAAGTCATTTATTTCCAGCTTAATTTAGTTAATGCAGAATGTTAAGGCTAAACAACTCTCAGTGATATTTCAATAATGGAGCGGCAATTTTTCAGTGCCTAGGGGCGGCTAATAGTTTAAAATCCGACCCTGACACCCGGATTGGCTTTTAGGGCTATTAGAAATGCAGTATTATCACATGAGGCCACCCTCGCCCAATTCAAGCCGTCCATTAGTATTAGTTCTTCTGACTTACCCTTTGGAAGTCGGCCTCCAAATCCGAGGATTCAGAGCTGGAGGAATTCGCAGCGACTCTGTTGCTCACTCGACAACTTACTCACAGCACAAACTACACTGAACACACTGCGTTGCACCAACTCTTCAAAACCCAAGCGGCCACATGTGGCCGCGAGAACAAAGGACCTCCGAATCCGCGATTGAAGAACTAAAACATGGAGAATAATATCACTACGTGTGCTAAAACTCGAAATTGAGTTATATTCACTACTTTAGGTGAATTAAAACACAAAAATCTACTTATTTTCAGAAAAGAAAATTTTTTGGCGGTTGACATTTCGAGTTTACAAAACGCTATGAGCGGAGAAGCTAGTGTTGCCAAAACATATTAGCTGAGATCAAGGGTGACAAACAGAGAAAATTGTCAGTAAGTAGAGACAATTAAGGTAAGTTTATGACAGTTTACAAGCGCAATCTTCATATCGACGCTGTGTTTATGTGAAAACACATAATATTTAATTATTTGACGTTCAAAATATTTGCAATGCAATAATATTATAGTCTATTTTAGACATTGCTTGAAAAATTGTAATTTCTAGTTAGTAGCAAATTGTAAATTAATATAAGGGTATAAAATAAAAGAACATATTTTTTTATTATTTATTTTAAAACTATAATCGTAATATTATTATTATCTATCTTCTAAAGAGGTCGGTAGCATTATTTTTGCCATCTCTTAGCATAGGCACATACGGCCTTTTTATAATAGTCAAGTTTGCCAATCTTTTTCTATATCTTTCTGAACTTTCTTTTAGTAAAGTACTTAGATTTTTATACTTTATGTTTCTGTAATGACCATTTAATTGAGGCACGTAGGTTTCGGTAACATTTTCTGGATTATCTTCATCCTTGAATTCCTGAGTTGTTGAAGAAATAGAATTTTTCAGTTTAACTATGAGAGTCTCAAGATTGTCATCTTCGTTTTTATCTTCATCATCTTTAGATTCTTTTCCGTTATTATAACTGTATGTGGTTAAAGTGACGTCTGATTTTCTTATGTTGTTGTTATGCTGGTATGAATTAATACTCTCCTCTTGATGCCTGTCTTCGTATAAATATGTAAAATCAGTCGTATACATGAAGGGTTGCTCTGTTGTTCTTTGATTTAAATATTGATCTGGTACTTTTGCATCTTCGGGGTTAAATTTAAATATTTCTGTTGGGCTTGTTATCGGAACTGTCGTTATTTGTTCGCCTATATTCAAGTCTGGAATTATAGGTGAAACTATAGGAGTTGTTATGGGATACGTAGGAGGTGACGTCGGTTGCGTAATGGGTATAACCCCAGAGCTTCCTATATGAAAGTCTTCAACACTGGTAGCGTCAAGTTCAAATTGATTTACGTTTTCTGTCACGTAATGTTTTATGAGAGGTGTAGTGATGGGTTCAGTACCGTAAACAGGTTGGGATGTTGTTGAGGTTAATTTACTGGAATCAGTATCTTTGAGTGAATAAAGGTTTAAACGTAATATCAGTTGCGGTATACCAGGTCGCTCTTTTCGTATGTTTATTTGGCTTTCTTGTCCCTCTTTAGTTTGTCTATTATCTGAAAATATCTGTCTGCCTTTTGGCTTGTAAGTTTTTCGTCTGAATTGGAATACAGGTCGATTCGTTGTAATGGTTATCTTGTTAGGATCGATATTTTTTTGATTATCTAAGTTTTCATGCCCTTTTAGACTGTCTGTGTTCTCATGCCTGTGATTTTGGATTCTTTCGAAATTTAAAACTTTACTATCCCTTTGACTTGGCTCATAAGCCTCACAATTACGTCGCAGACATTTTTTTGCTGAGTATCTCAGTCTCGGAAAACTTTTCTTGCGAGAAATAAAATATAGCTTTGAATCATCTACTAAAAAGTTGACATCACTGGGATTCTCAGGTTTAAATGAAAACAATGGATCGATATGGTGATTCCAATATTCTTCAAATGTATTGCCATTTTCTTGAAGCTTAGGATTATTATGTCTTTGACCGTTTGTTGGGGAAACGAATAAACTAGAAAAAGCCATTTGACTTTCAGATGGAATGTACAGCTCACCAAACTTTGCGTTTAGTGTTTTTTCGAGGTATTTGACAACATCGTTTAAGTTTTTCAATCTCTGCGCATTATGATAGCTTTCTGACCA
The DNA here is from genome assembly GCA_905404155.3 of Plebejus argus. Classification (NCBI taxonomy): domain Eukaryota; kingdom Metazoa; phylum Arthropoda; class Insecta; order Lepidoptera; family Lycaenidae; genus Plebejus; species Plebejus argus. The sequence goes on along the minus strand of FR989937.1, from coordinate 15,743,620 downwards.
GCTGTTAGAAGTACTAGTAGCGTCTTTTCGGAACGGTCTAGGATAAGGGCTTCTATATTCAGATAGGAAGGGTTGTGGACTTGATTTTCGAATCGTCTTTCTAGGTGGGTAAGCAGTGGCTTGATAGTTATGATGTCTTAAATATGGACCTTTTCTTGTTATCACCGACATCTCCGCCGTTGGATCAATGTAGCTATTATCTTGTAAGGCATTTAATAGGATAGGCATTCTTTCAAAATAATCTTGATCGAAACCAAAATCACTTCGGTCCAGTTTATCAGCAACTGGTAAATCCTGTATTCTTCTGCCCACATTTCCTTTCTTCATATTTTGTACTGTATTCGTTTCTACTACAATCATGTATTCGCAGATCAGTAGAACTATCTGTAACAAAAAGAGATAAGTGTTTAAAAATGTACGTTTAAATATATTTTTTTATTAAACTATAAAGGAATTCTAATGGTTATAATAGTATTCGTTAAAATTCTTTTATATTTTATCATTTATTAGTTATTTTGTAACTGAATAATAGTAAACCTAAGTTTCTCGTTGTAAAAATATTTCTGTAATAAACCAATGCATATTTATATTATTATTACAGTTTTAATAATAATTATTAATATGGTAGGTTTGAGCGTGACAACATTTGCTGTTTGTATTAAAATAAATTAACGTACTCACACGTCATAATATTTAATTCATTTTATTATGCAAACAACAAATGTGGTAATTAAAATGAGACGTATTGCATGAAATAGTTGTATTTCATTTAATAACTTCAAAACAATATTTTTACTGTCAAAAACAAAAGCATTATTTCTCTTTATTATCATTTAAAGATAATTATTTTATAATTAATACGTTAGTTATAGTTTATGTGATTCTGTGAATCTATAATATTATAATATATTTTGTTAAAAGTTTAAAATATTATAGAAACGGTAAAAAAAAGGCTAACCGCAGGCAGTAAAACTTATTAATCTGCGCTACTAAATAATTATTTTACTGTTTCATATTTTTTGGAAAATTATTCTGAAAACCTGGAAAATATTTAAAAAAGTTCAGGAGATAATATAACGGCTTATTTACTATAAAATGTAATGGAATTACTAATTACGAATCATCATAAAAAACAAAAACAATGTTTTAAACTATTTTATTTAAAACTATTTTATAACGTTTTAATAAGTATCTACTTAATATTATTATTATAACAAAGATTAAGATGTAAGTAATTATTTATCGCTGGACTACTTTTGATTTTTAAATAATAAAATTTAATTACAATAATTAATTAATTATGTCAGGTACTTTCTAAGCTTGAAGCAAATTTCCTCAGAACCAGGCTAATTTTGTCTCCACACTTGCAAGGTTTTACTTTCTTAGCAATGCTTCTTTTTTGTTACTTTTTGTTGCCTAATATTGATAGTTCAAAATTTAATTTTACTTTATTTTGTTGTCTTGAATAAAAGTAATTATTATTTGTAATTTCATTATTCGTGAACGTCGTTCTCTCCTCATGAGACGTTTTGCGTCCTATTTCATCCATGTATTCAATGATTTTCTCATAGCTCTTTATTTCTTTGGTTTTCACTAAAGCATCGATATTCCTTGTTTGACTTTTAAACAGCATATAAAGAGATGTTTCGAATAGCTTTGCTCTATCAGGTTTCGCAGGAGCCTTCACCCAGTTTCTAACATCGAGAAATATTTTTTTCCTATACTCAATATCATTAGGAGTATCGCTGATTATTTCGTTAATGAATCGATTTTGGCTCAACGTTTTTATGAGTCTTGGAAGCAATTTTGGTGCGGCCAGGTCTATATTTATGATGTCATTTAATTCTGCACGAAATGGCAGTGTGCCAGCGCTGGAGTTCATGAGGTTGCGCCAGCTCTGCACTTGCCTTGACCTTTCGCTTATGATGATATACTCGTACACGAGGATCACACACTGAAACACAAAACAGGCGAATTAGTATTAAAACATCCTCTATATCTCAAAAATTTTGTTCAAAATAATTGTCCCTAGATTTTCTTTACGTTTTCATTGTAAAAAATAAATTCTTGCAAAAAAGGTAAAATAAAATAAAAGACCATATTGACTGTCTTTATAATGTGAGTCAATTTCTTTTCATCAAAAAATGACGAACTCAAAAATTAATATTTTGATTTTTAATGCAAAATGTTAATTAGGTACCTATAATATTTTATAGGTACAAGTAACTTCTTAAGCATTCAACTATTCTGTAAACATTTGTATCAGAATATTGCATAAGAATTGTTTATATGACAAGTAATTATTATCACAAGTAGGTTATACAAACAATATCTCTTGGTAAGATTAGATCAAACTCACCTGAAATTTATTAGTCACATTGAAATAGTAACGCAGTCAGTTGAATATTTACGATACTAATATTTTTATTTCGATACATCTTCGATTCGGCAAATTACGTCTTTGATAATCGTGACTATACAAATAAAGTCACTTTTGTCTTTCCTGATCACGACTGAATATAATAATAAATGGACGAAATTGAAATTTTAAACCGGTCGAGCATTACAATATATCACTAATAGCAATAGCTCATCACTGCTTTCTTCTGCACGCGTTTTCTAGACGCGCTCTTGCGTGACACAAACGGATAAACGACGATGTTTTTGTGATTTACTACAGGCCTCTTCCTGATTTTATCGTAGATAATACTCAATAAATCGGCTCTTCATATATTATAATAATCTTCAAAATAGTTAAAAAAGCAAATATTTTTTTGTGATTGCTATTTTTAAGTTTTAGGCAGTGTTTATTTGTGTGCTCTTAAGAATAATCAGGGTTTAAAAGCGTTATCCTATGGTTGTTTGTAACGAAAGAAATGATATTTTGTAACTTACTATAATTTCTGATAATTATTGTAAAAAAGTTTTTAATGACAAAAAATTATTGAGAAGAAAATTCTGAGTAAAAGACTTCAACGCGCGACACATTATTTTTAATTGTGAGTCAACTCTGGATTAAATATTAGGTTGAGTTTTTGGCTTTTAGACATTATAATGCGAGATGTTCATAATATTTAACCTAAAGCAAACTTGAACCCAGTTCTAAAATATTATGTTGTAACAACAGGCTTACAAAATATTAACTCCATTGCACTATTCTTTCTTCACGAAACGTTTTTTATGAACAATAATAATAGATTCTGTCTATCTGTTCTCTCCTTCTTTTGTTGTTTCAACGGTTTTGTGAACTTTCATGTGGTCAGTGGTCGTGAGTCGTGACGGTACAATTATGTCAAATGAGATGCACACGAGAGTAATTACGGTGCGTGTAATTATAAGTGCTAGGGCAAGCTCATACTATAAATAATTACAAAATATTGTTTTTTTAATCCCCGATGAAAACTGCGGAGTAATAAAAAAATTTGAACTGTGCGTGAATGTGATATTTTTGCTCTGAATCGATTTTAATCCTGTTTTTATTAACATTAGCTCGCTTTTTTTAGCGTCTTTAGCTCCAATATCACCAACGACTGTTAAAGTTAACGCTCGAATTAGTATCGCGTCACCTCTTTTGTTTTTCTTTTGAATGAAAGAGAAGACATGACGTTTCGACAATCTGTTAACACTAACAGACGTTGGTAAAATTGGGGCTTAGGGTTTCTTAAATATTTGAAATTATATTTTTTATCATCTTAATAAGACCTTGGGGGAGGCCTTTGCCCAGCAGTGGGACAGCATAGGCTAGGAAAAAAAATATGTTTTTTAAAGAATTAAAATTCAACAAAATATCAAACAAACCAATTTTATTTAGATCGTTAATTAAATATCTGTTATTTTCGTTCTTTGTACAAAGGAAAGAGAAACCATGATGTAGACAATTTATATTAAAAGATTTCAGGCTTAAAAATTAATTTAAAAATAGCAGTGTCAATGATTAATAATAAAATTATTATCAACAAACATAACAAAGTGATTATAACACGCAAACTGTCACAAAACTGATGGATGTGATTGTCGACAATTTTGTGATATGTAATTACTGTGCTTAGTGATAATACTCTTGCTACCTGGTAATTTAATTTATAAAATGTATTACGTGTAATTAGTTTTTGCATTACGCTTTTTTATTTAGTTTAGTGATTAATATTCTCTGTATACTTAGGTTGTACGGTTGTCAAAATAAGGTTTTTGTTAATAAACATGGGGACTAATTACTTATTTAATAAATTAGCTAAAAGCCGAGCTTTGTAAGGGCTCGCGTTGTTTTTCTGCAAGGTAATAATCTTTAAGACAGTTTTTTCATATTTTAATAGTAACCAAACCTTGACTGACCGAATATGATAACATATCTACATTATTATAAATAAAAATTACTATGTTAAAGCACAAATCAATAGGCGTTATAGTTTCTCCTTAAATTGTAACACAAAAGTGCTCAGGTTGTGGGATAATATACTAGGATTCGCTTCGCCCGCCCTGATGAAACCTACGATATTTAAGTAGCCCAAAATATAATATCTGTCCTAAATTTTATCTTAATCGTCAAATCATTTCATTTCATCGGTCCTTCTTTTCCCGATTTTGAAACCTATTCAAAGCAAACAAATAACAATGAACAATCTTATCTCTATATTATGACAGTGTATAAAATTTAATTTCTAGCTTATAAAAGTAAAGATAAAGTACAGTGTATATTTTTTGCCAACTAATCGCTATCATTAGTATGCGCCCGCCCTAATGTGACGTGTCGCATCACTTCCCTGTTTACTAACAACCACGTTTTTGTACAAGTTTCTCCTCGCATTATAGATATTCGTCATCATCGTCAACTCGTCACCACTTAAAATTCGCATACCATTTGTGAGGTAATTAAAAACAGTGATTTTTTGGATACAATTATAACATTGTTCTTACGTAGGAAACAAAATATATTGTTAACGTTATAGTAGGAAACCGATATGAGAGAAGTCTGACAGAAAATACTGTACGTAAAAAACGAAAAAAAAGTTTAATATGTTACTATAATTTCATGTGTCCAAAAAACTTCAACACTGAGAAAAAATGCTTTAAATCGCCTACGAATAATAAAAACTATTTACCGCTGAGAAAAAAAAGATCAAAGACTCTTTATGTGTCGGTCTTATGTTACTCAATTTAATAAATACTTTGTTCATTCACACGTTCTTTTACTACAAAAGAAATATACCACGGTTATAATTCTTGGTACTGGGAAAAACAAAAGACAAACTACTTAGACAGTATCTAAGTGAAGAATGTCCCCAAAGGACTGAGAGTACTGGACAGTGAGGCCATCCCTAGAGTATACTATCGCCAGGATATTAGATAGTAAACTGTTTATTTTGTTTTCCTTATAAAAGTATTTTTGTATCAAGGTAATTTATCAATCTATAAATTTTTAGTATGGTCCTGCTACGAAGAGCAAAATTATAAGATAGATGAAAATAATAATACTTTCATTATTAGAGTTTCTACTAAAGTCATAACCACGTCATAATTATAACAAATAGTTAAATTACCGATTTTGATGAACGTCCTAAGTATTAATTAATAGTCAGGGTTCCCTGGAACAAATTTTTTTGATTACCATCAAGCAAATTTTTGTGAGTAGCTTCATTTTGATAAAATTGTTGTTGTACAAGGGATCCCCGACTACATCTAAAATCTCGTTACTCACTTTCTGATTAGAAAATTAGCAACACAAAACAATCAAAATTGCGAAAAGTTACTTACAATTACAACTGTAACAGTGACCGCGGTGGAAACCGCTGCGCAGACGCAGCCCTGCTTGATCTGGCGTCTCCTGGACAACCTGAGGAACTCCTCTGTTCTGGCGTCGATGCTGCGGTACAGCCCTAGCTGCCGCAGCCGGCTGCTCACGGACCCCGAGCTCGACATTGTCACATCACTAGCGGCGTGCGCGCTCTGTGGCGAATTCCTCACACAATAGTGTTTTCCTTTGAGATCGTTGCTGTATTAAATTTAGGTATGTGCCGCTTGCTTTCACGTTGATATCGATAAAATTTGCTGCTTTTATAAAGTTTTCAAGCATTTGTGTTTATCAATTACTAGATGACGCTCGCAGCTCCGTTGCGCCAAAATTCGTTTATCGTGCGGGAACCGTACATTTTTCCGTGACAAATACTATCCTATGTCCTTTCCCGGGACACAAAATATCTCCATGCCAAGTTTGATCAAAATCAATTCAGGGGTTTGAGCGTAAAGAGGTAACAGACAGACAGACAGACAGACAGACAGACACACTTTCGCATTTATAATATTAAGTAAGTATGTAATAATATTAGTATGGATATATCTCTTTTAAGTCTTCTGTCTTGAAAATCTCTTTGGTTTCCATAATAATTAGGTATTGTACATTCTTATGATCTAATGTGAAGGTTAAAAGAAATCATTCACTCATCTTATTTGATTTTATTATAATGAATACTTATCTTCACAAAATAATCTTATCTTCAAAAAATAAGCTTTAATTAACTTTTAATGATCCATAAAACGTAATAATTCATAGTACAGTTATTTAAATACGATGTTGTTGTTGTTCTTCCAAAATTAGTTTGATTCGGTTCGGGGAATATAAATTTATTGATCTATCGAAAATTGCATGATGCAGTTGATTGTTATATTTTTTTTTTGTTATTCCAGATTTCGCCTGCTCTATTTAAATTCACCTTGTAAGGATCATAGTTTATAATCATTTTCGTGCATAACCATTTTATCGACATATCGATAGTTTTATCGACTGTATCACAACGCAGTGCACTAGACCGTGCCGCGACTCCGCACGCTCCCTCCATCTCGAGTGAAAATGTTTTGTTCACTGTCGCGCACTAATGTGTTTTGTGTAAACACTTTACATAACTACACCAATATACTCGTCCGTCTCATTATATACTACATAATATTTTAATTTGATTTTTATAAACAAGTAAATTAGACATGTTTGTAGTGATTATATTTAATTAACGTTATACTAGTTACAATTAGACGATCTCTGTGGCTAAAATATGGTTGAGTGTGTGGCAGCTCAAGCCGGGGGTTGCGGGTTCGAATCCCGCCGACGGAACAAAAAGTTTTCAATGTTCCCGGGTCTGGATGTGTATCATATAATAAAAATCTTAAATATATTATGTATTACGTATAGTGTTCAAGTATTAATTTTATGTTTCCGTTGTCGTTCGTACCTGTAACATAAGTCCTTCAGCCTTCAGGTACTTAGCACGTGGCCCGACCAACGTGAAGTGAAGCGTCCATAGATATTATTATTATTCTTCTAAAAGTGGTAGAACCTTTATGGACCCTTGTAGCAGCTTCTTAATTTTATACAATGGATTTTACTGAATATTTCTAGCTGTCAAAACTGTTGAGTTTTTATATCAGTCAACAATAATTAAACGGTAATTTGATTTCGTTCGTGAACAAAATATCTTACATCATCCTTTTTTTTTGATGCGCAGGGGAAACCCGTCATGGGTTCCCCGGGTCGGAGATGTGCCTCAGATAAGCTGAAGCACCCCGGGGATATGTGGGACTCCTACCCACTAAAACCACCTGCGGTTCGCTTTCAGCCGTATACGGAGGTATGTCCTGGATCTATCTAACACAGGACCCCCTCCACGACCGGCCGGTCTACCTCAATAGGGACCGGACTTCCACCAAAGTTAGGGAACGCTTAGGCAAACTAAAGCGTTCCCCTCGGCGCCGGGACTAGCTAAGCCGGACAGGTTACCATCCCTGCCCGGAGCCCCGGATTAGACGGGAGTTTGGAGGTTCGCGTAACGACGCCTCCGCACTCCCGTCCTACGCCGGCGGAGCGGTAAGGAGGATGGGTCATCCTCTCTGTTCCGCTCCGCGGCCTCTTTCTGCGAAAGGACAGTTTCGCAGAAAGAGACCGCCGCCTGCCATGCCTCATCGCTCTCGAACATGCAGCGAACCATGCTCGAGAGCGAGAGGTCCCGCCCAAGCAATCTTACATCATCCTTGGTTAAAGTTAACCAATAACCATGATTTCATAAAATATACGAAGAATGAGAAAAGTAATATGATGTTAATTTTATCCCGGGTTAACTTTAGAGCAGACACTTACCGGGTTGACTTTAGTGCAAGTGGGCCCTAGAGAATCACATTATAATTTTCTAAGCACATAATTTTTAGGTATCATTATGCATACTTCATGTAGTTTACTTACCTATTTTCCAAATATATTATTATTAAGTACCTATTGTAGGACCTAGAGTAATTTTCACGGTGTTAAGTGGCTATTGTGAGGTGTGAAAATCTTTAGATTTAAGGCCATGTCTTGTACATGACCTTGACTATGCAAAACGTACCGTATCATTAATTCTAGTGTCTAGGTACTAGTCTACCTTATCAGTAGTTTTATTATATTATACAAAACAAAGGAATAATAGTTATGACTTATGACGTAAAACATGGTACAATTGAAGATTCTCCTATCGGAGGCGGGTAATAAGACAAGCAAGGAAGAAGTGCGGTCCCTAAAGCTAAAGAAATATACAGGAGCAAGAATACCTAAAACCGATCCAAATACCCTGTATCTCGTACACACGCAGGAGGAGAAAGTAGCCCTAACGAACATAGGCTACGGATCGGGAACGGGATCTCGCGTCCTCACAATACATGAAGCTCAGGGATTAACGAGTCCTTCGGTGATTATTATACAGACCAAATCCCGAAAGCTGGATATCCATGACAGCGTGCCTCACGCAGTGGTAGCTATATCTCGACACACTAACACCTGTGTCTACTACACTGACACCGATGGGGACGCCGTGGTCAGCTTTATAAAAAGATCTTTGGAGGCGTCAACCGATTTTATAATGGAATATAACATCAAAATGGCGATCAAGGACAGAAATGACCAAGTCCTAGGCCGTATAGCGAGGCACAGTCTTCAAAGGTCGGCAAAAATTAAATGTTAAAAAAATGGTTCTGGTGACCCCACTAGTAGTAGCTAGTAGATTCGTCACAGAACGATATCTTCTTAAGATCCTTGAAACTCCACCCAGCTTGAGTGACCGCTCTCCACCAAGCCAATGCCACAACATCTAAAGGCAAAGGGTGCAGCACCATACCCGAAGAAATCCAAAAATGTCGAATCTACTGGCTATACTGGGACCACATACGCCCCTTCAGGGCATCAAATATTATAATATAGTGATAAATATATATATATTTATTAAGTAAGGTAATATTCTATATAAATAATAATAGTATTAAGCATAATATAATATACAATAATATCAATAGTATAATAATGTATAAGTTTAAAAGGTCCAAGGCGTGATGGACTTACAGTAGATTAAGAGGAAATGTAATCTTGGTACGCGACCATATTATAACAATGAGACAAATAAAGGATATGGGCGACTAGCCCATAGACGACCCTAATTATTATAATAAAAAAAAAAAAAAATAAGACAAGCATTTATTATTGACATTTTTTTTATTTAAAAATATATTTTACAACTTATAAACTAAATTAGGCAGTGTCGATTTCATTCAAGTTGTTTCATGAGTATTATTCGTTATCACATCTACCGTGTTACTATGAAATGACTTAGCGTGAATAATAACAATTAATATAATTTTTATTAAACCTTTGTGGCAGTATCCGTAGCTCCAAATAGGACTCCATTGACATTTTGGTACAGATCACAAGCTGTCGCGAACAGAATATATTATAACTAAGTTAGTAGTGACCTGAAGGGGCCAATCTAGTCAACGCTTTCAAGTCCAAACTCAAAAACTGGGGACATCACAAAAAAATAAACTACTTATGGTAACTAAGAACTTATTTTGGTATCACGTTTTTATGTTATGGCATTTAGTACACGAAGGCTACCCTCGGTCTGTCGTAGAAGTAGCCCTGATCGGGGATGAAGGGGGGTCTGGTCGTCGGGGTGGGGGTTGTTGAAGGAGGAAGGTACACCGGCGGGGGGGCTCGAGTGGTGGGGGGAGGAACGTAGACTACTCTAGTCGTCTGGGGAGGAGGAGGCCTGGTTGTAGGAGGTGTAGGTCTTGGAGTCGTTGTTGTTGGCTTGGGATAGTCGTAGCCAGTGGTGGGAGGTTGTGTTGGTGGTTGTGTTGGGGGAGGAGGTCTCGTAGGTGGGGGCGTTGGTGGGGGTGGCGGCCGCGTCGGTGGCGGAGTTGGAGGAGGAGATGGTCTAGTTGGGGGTAGGGGAGGTAAGCTCGGTCTAGGAGGGAACGGCCGGCTCGGTTGTTGCGGTGGTGGGTAGGGGAATCTTCCCGTGGGTGGCGGGAAGAACGGCTGCGACGGGGGTTGGAAAGGTCTACTTGGAGGTTGTTGGGGTTGGAATGGCCTACTCGGAGGTGGGAAGGGTTGGTATGGTCTACCCGGAGGCGATAGGGGTGGGAATGGCCTGGGTTGGAATGGTCTGCTCGGTGGTAAAGGGGGTGGGGCTGGCCTAATCGGTGGCGGTGGTGGTGGCGGCGATGGCCTGGTGGGTGGAGGTGGAGGGGGTCGGGTTTCTCTTTCGGTTGTACTTGGTGGTAAATAAGTGGAAGGGTTTGTATAAGGCGGGGATGGTGGTCTAGTTGGCAATGTAAATGGTTGCCTTGGTGTAGGGTAGTCGTAGCCAGTTGTCATAAAGGTTGGGAGCTGTGTGGTTGAAGTAGACGGTGGCGGTCGCCTTGTAGTCGGAGGCGGTGGCGGTCTAGTTGGTGGTGGTGGTGGAGGAGGCGGTGGCCTAGTTGGTGGTGGTGGCGGAGGAGGAGGTGGCCTAGTAGTAGGTGGCGGCGGTGGCGTAGTTCTTAGAGTTGGTGGTGGTGGAGGTCTGGTTGGTGGTGGAGGGGGTGGTGGGGGTGGTCTAGTCGGTGGTGGAGGGGGTGGTGGAGGTGGCCTCGTTGGTGGAGGTGGAGGCGGTGGTGGTCTTGTAGGTGGTGAAGTTGGTCTAGGCGTAGGATAGGTGAAGGGAATTCTAGGAGTCGTATATTCATACCCAGTTGTTCTTGTTGCGTATAATGTTGTGGAGTAAGTTGGTGGTGGCCTGGTTGGTGGCGGTCTGGTCGGTGGTGGTGGGGGAGGTGGTGGCGGTCTTGTTGTAGGAGGTGGTGGTGGCGGTCTAGTTGGTGGTGGAGGAGGCGGTGGGGGAGGTCTAGTTGGCGGTGGAGGAGGTGGTGGGGGTGGTCTAGTAGGCGGAGGTGGTGGGGGAGGTGGCGGTCTTGTAGTTGGTGGTGGAGTTGGCCTAGGCGTAGGATAAGTGAAGGGAATCCTAGGTGTATTATACTCGTAACCCGTAGTTAGAGTAGCCGGTAGTAAAGTTGAGTACGTTGGTGGATTCCTTGTAGTGGGCGGAAGTCTCGTTGTTGAAGGTGGAGGTGGTGGTGGTGGTCTAGTGGTTGGAGGTGGAGGAGGAGGAGGTGGCCGAGTGGTCGGAGGGGGAGGAGGCCTGGTTCTAATAGTTGGTGGCAGTGTCGGTCTTGGTGTTGGAGGAAGATATGTTGGCCTTGTTGGTAACGTGAAGACTACTTTGGGTGTTGGATAATCATATGTGGTGCGCTGTGTAGGGAACGTAAAGGGTCTTCGCGTGGTCGGTGGTGGTGGAGGCCGAGTAGGGGGCGGTGGTGGAGGAGGTGGGGGTCGTGTAGGCGGTGGGGGTGGTGGTGGTGGGGGTCGAGTAGGGGGCGGTGGTGGAGGTGGAGGTAAATATGTAGGTGGAGTTCTTATAGTGGGTGGCGGTGGTGGCCTCGTTGGAGGTGGTGGTGGTGGCGGGGGACGAGTTGGCGGGGGACGAGTAGGGGGTGGTGGGGGTGGCCTAGTGGTTGGAGGGGGCGGGGGAGGTGGTGGAGTTGTTCTTAGGGTTGGGGGCGGTGGCGGCCTTGTTGGGGGCGGTGGAGGTGGCGGCGGTGGCCTCGTAGGTGGGGGTGGTGGAGGCGGTCGCCGTGTTGTCAACGGTGGCAAATAGGTTGACGGAGGTCTGGTACGCGGAGTAGGAGGAGGGGTCGGTCTAGGCGTAGTTGTGGTGGTTGGTGGTCTCGTTGGGTAAGTGAACGGGATCCTCGGTGTCGTGTACTCATAACCTGTCGTTAGTTCAGTAGTAGTCCGAGTGACCGGCAGAATGGTTGAGTAGGTAGAGTAAGCTTCTGTGGTCGTTGTCGATTGTGTTGTCGTCGTTGGCGCCGGTGTTGTTGTCGTTGTGGTTGTTGTTGTTGGCGCCGGTGTTGTCGTCGTCGTCGGTCTAGTAGTTGGGGGCGGTGGTGGCCTCGTACTCGGCGGCAAGTAGGTCGGCGGCGGGAAGGGTATCTTTGGTTTCGGGTAGTAGTACCCGTCTTCGTTCAACACGGCGGATATTGGGTCGCCGAGTACCGCGTAGTTTTGTCCCGGGTTGGTGGCGATGGCACGCGCGGGCCGCTCGGCGCACGCGCATGCTGCCAGCAGCGCCACCGCTAGCAGTGAGAGCCTCTGGAATAAAAAAAAATAAAAAATATTTTAATTTTTAATTGCTACAAACAGAAACAATTAGTGGATGGCCTACAATTAATGCAACGCGCTTGCATTAATTGTTTCCAATTATATTAAACAACTATGAATATATTTTTATTTTACGTACCTAATATGTAATTGCAATAATAATAAAAGATAATCCTTCATAGAAATAATGTTGAAGTAGGCTTACTTGAAGCATTTAAGAATGCTCCAACCGGAGAATTAGCAGGTCGGATGTCTGTCAGTACGAATATCGACGTTAATGACATTAAAATAAGATTCATATTAGCGCGCCTTGTACAGTGGCGGTTACGATGCTCGCCGCGTTCTTGATATGGCGAAAATGTATGAAAAAATTTGAGAAATTTTCTTATTTTTCTTATAATTGGAAAAAATGTTTATTTTTATATAAAATTTTTAGCGGACTTTATAGAGGACTAAATAAGCAACAATTTTTTTGTATATTTATTTTCCTCAGTTCAGTGTATTTAGATATTAAGATACCTAATCAGACCCCATTTTTTTTTCATATTTTGCGATTATTGTGATGGTTAAAACGTATTTTATGTGAAAATTTTGTATGCGGCTATAGAATTTTTATGATACAGTCGTGGAGATGAATATAATATTATCTTTCATTTGAAACCAAAATATCCTCGCAGTTTGACTCCTAATTCTTTAATAGGGTACCGGAAAATCGCTGATATTTGTAATAGCGTCCTTAAAGTAATACGAGATGGATTCATCAAACGGTCATGACTCGACTTTAGGTAATTAAATTTGAACATTATAATATTTTAAAGTTATTTATTGCTCATCAGTAATTATTTATTGACTAATTATTATTTTATGGAGTAGATAGTATTGACCTATCTGTTTACCTTTATTCATAAATACTTCAAAGCTCATAATAGTATAATAGTTTGTGAATTGATTTTTTATTGGAAGAAACAAAAGCCCACTCGTACACATCTGGTTTATGCTAACGCTGATTTAAATATTTATGAAAATTAACGATCAGACATTTGACCCAGATCCTCACAAGTAGACAGGCAAAATAAATAATGATTATTTGTTGTGTGTTTGGTGGTTTTTGAATATTTTACCTCAACTCAAGGATTATATTTTGTAACAGTTCAGACCTTACTTGACCTCAACTGTATTGACTGATGGCACATCTGACTGACTGACAATCATCCTCAAGATGACAGCTCTTTCAGAGTCTCTCTACTTAGATAAAGGTTAGCCTACTACATTGTTGAGTAAAGTACTAAAGTTAAGACTGATGCAATAAAAATAATTTGTGCAATTATTTATCGATTTTATTGTAGTACAACATTATAGTTTTACCATCGTAGGTACCTTTATTTTATCATTATAAACGAGCCTTTATAGTTGAAAGGGTTGAATACAATTATTAGTTATGGATCTCAAATAACTAAATAGTTATTTGATATATTATATAATATATATATATATATTATATAATATAATTCATTATTCTGACTAAATAGTCAGAGTAATGAATTATAATATCATAGTTATAATATATAATATATAAATAAATGTTTTATGGGCAAATTGTCGATCTACATCATTTTAATTTGGTCTACACTTTTTGGTCGGATTATACAAGCCTGTTGAGACTGTAGGGCTTGCCATAACTCGACCAAATTACGTAAATTCACCATCAGCTTATGAATCAATATTTTATGTGACAGAAATCAGAATTCAGAATACGAGTACAAATATTTTATACAATTATCATCCAGCATAGAACGATCTACCATTCGTGGATTACGATTCAAAATCCAATAAAAGCCCACGGAAAACCCGCGTTATATCACTCTCACCTTGACCCAAATACTATTTATACGGAATATTTCGGAAGCGAAACACATAACTGTCCAAATGGAGTAGACGCTGGGCGTTGTGACACCGAAGAAGCTCAAGGCGAGCGGGGCGGGTTTGGTAATTAAGTCACCATGTTTGGGCTGACAATAACGGTGTGAGGTGTGCCCACACGGGCTATTATTGACGAGTAGCGATGGGACTGTCAATAATTGCTACTTACGTAAATTTCGTTGTCTATTGTTAACAAACGTAATATGTTTAATTTTCATAAGCGTCCTAGTTTTGGGTCACGGATTTGGATACAAAGAGAATTAACGCATGATAAGCTATGTTCTACAAGCTATTATTTCAACGTTCTTGGCGATGACAATGACAATAAGAATTTGCGATCAATGAACTCAACAACTCCATACTGCTTATGAGTGAAAATAGAAAACAATCTACCGTAACAAGAAATTGCGATACTGCAAAAGCAAATAATATTAGATATTTGAATCTTAATTTACAGCCAAACACAGCAGTTAATTAATACTTAAATTTAATTAAATGAAGATTTTATCAGAAAAATTATGTAGTTTACGTCAAAGTCTTGACATTTTATGAAGTTAAATTATAATTGAATCTTTCTGAGTGCCGACATAACGTATATGACCCGTATAACATACGACATACTTACATTATGAGATTTCCGAGAGCCTCCAATATAAAAGTTGTAAAAGACGAAATCTCGCTAAATGGAGGTAAAAAGTTCATACCCAATGTCTATATTAGTTTTAATTTCAGTGCTTTGTGATTTTTATTATAGTTTATAAACTAGTGATTAGCTGTTTACAAAACCTGGCTGCCGTTGACTGGTGTGACGTCACAAATGCCACAGAGCATCAATAAAAGATGTGTTGAAGTAATATTTGCATAACAATGTTCTGTGCCATTGTGTAGCCCGCCTTGTTCGATTCAGCATCACTATCAGCTATTGTGTAGTGTGTATTCATAGAAACATAAAATATAGGCAAGTGTCTTTATAGACAGTTGGAAACAGACGGCCACTTGACAATGTTTGGCAAGAAAGCTCTATGGCTCAATGTACACGGTACACCACCGGAATGGAAGCGACTTTTTGCAACGAATCTGTACAGCGTACTATCAGAGAAGTTGATTCCTATGCAGATGGCAGACCTAAGTAATTTGGTCGCGTTAAGTCGAACCCATCCGACCGATCACAGCTAATATTGAATTGACATAATCCGACCAAATGACGTAGATCCGTCAACTGCCTAGGAGTCAATTTCCTAGATGGTACATACAACATGACTGGTGAGACATTACCGATACTTATGGAGAGTATTCTGTACTCGATTCTCATTATAAATATGTAATAAAATTATGTTCTTAATTTTTTTCCGAATTTCCCAAAAATAAATGAATCATGGATACTAAGTAAATTACGCGGCTAGGCAAGTAGGCATACTATGCGGCCGGTGCAGAGGCGAGCGCTACCAAAGATTTACACCACACAACTACCCCTCCCGCTCGCGGTGTCCATGCGTTGGGTAAATAATTATTTAACTTTAAGCTACATTTACTCAGTGATCAATTGATATTTTTTTTTTATATTATTTTTTTCCAACTAATATAATAGCCAAATATCACGTCCTCGAGTATCGAACATGTCTCACCAGTCACGCAGTATAGTATAATGAACCTTATATCTACAGTATAAATACACATGTGGGGTATAATGCGTGGAGGCCCAAAGGAAGATCTTCCGACCGAGCGAGGTGTAATGCTCGGTCAGGCCGGAGCCCACTTGATACATCTCAGCTGTCGTATATAATATACCGCCGCGCTCAGAAAACTTCGATAGCGCGATGCAGGAATGTTAGGCGAATGTGGGTACCGCCACATCACTCCCCCCCGAAGACCGGAGGTCGAATCTTGAAGTCTTGTCGCTTGAGTCGCCAGTGCCAGTGAGTTCTGGAGTGAGTCGGAACTGTTGCAGTGAGTCCCAGTGAGTCGGAACTGTAAGCTGCTGCACGGGATCCAGTGAGTCGGATAAGCTGCCGTGCGGGGCCGATGCTACGTGCTGACCAGGGGAGATGTGCTCTGCTTGCTGACCGGTCGGTGTAGTGAGAAAGCCCGATGATGCCGATGCGGAGTCGCCCAGGTCGCGGTACATTGCGGCTAGTGGACGAGATACCCGATGAGGCGATGCTGGCTGGCGCGGTGCGGAGGGGCGGGGAGTGATGATGATGAAGGAGGCGTGTTCTGTCGAGGGTCACCAATGTGGGGTATAATGCGTGGAGGCCCAAAGGAAGATCTTACGACCGAGCGAGGTGTTATGCTCGGTCAGGCCGGAGCCCACTTGATACATCTCAGCTGTCGTATATATATACCGCCGCGCTCAGAAAACTTCGATAGCGCGATGCAGGAATGTTAGGCGAATGTGGGTACCGCCACACACAAATTAAATACGAGCCAAAAGTTGGACACGCGTCGAGAATTCTTCGGTGCCAATTCTCGCATCGTAAGGCGAAATTGGCGATTCCATTCCGTGCCATCCCGCGGTGGTGAAAATTGGGCCTAAGTGTCTAAACACACTAGGCTGAATTACGCCGGCGTAATTGCCGTGGCCGAAATTACGTTCCGCCGCATCCGTCTGATACGTCATACGAGTTACGACACACTATAAATTACGCGAAGAGCTGAAATTACGCGGCAGAATTTTCGTTGCGGAACGCGAGCATCAAGTGAGTATTTAAAATTCTCAGATGTAATGTGTGCGTTAACACTTTGGAGTTAAGGTTGGATTTGCTATGTTCGGTTTTGATAATTCCGTCGCGTATAATGTGTTGCTTTACAAAATATTACCGCCGAATCGCTGCCGAACTTCGCTCGTCACGTTCCGTCCGTATTTTGTATACGTTTGAAACGCGGCGCAAACGCGGCGGAATAGACACTAAATAAAAATAGGGAAGAGATGTTTTGCCACGATACTTACGAATATCGTGATTGCGATATTGATTGCATATTTTGTATTTGAACAAAATTGAGAGAAAGATTTTTTTAGTGACTGGATTATACGATACGTATGAGTCACTGTCATTAGTCTTTTAAATTATCATGCTTTCTCTCTCATTAATACCGACAGCCAGGTGTTAATTTTAATAAAAATATTATATTTTTACTAAAATTAACTTTTCTTTTTCGCAAGAGTACTGACGTAGCGTCTTTCCAGCAGCTTATAAAAAACTTAGTTATGTCTAATAATTCTAAAGTTTTTTTCTTAGATTACGATCTAATTTTGTAAACAAATAATAAGTTAAGAAACTATGTAACCTTACAGTTTACGACAACATAGTAAGGGTCTTTATACTTTTTATACTTTATTTACATATTTCTCAAGCCTTCAAGTTTTCATGAAAATGACTAAGATTTACGACCAAAGGGCATTTCTGTCGCAAGATCTCGCTGATAGGCAATCATAGCCATAATAAGATATTATGTCGCATGTCCGATCTTATCGCATCTCATTACAATCGAAGACGTGACTGGATCAAGTGGGCAACTAACATTTTAGAAAAAGAGAAATAACTTATTTTTCCACAATTTGAACAAACATTGTAACTTACCTACTTCATCGTCTACCTTATATCTATACATAGACTCTTTTTTAACACGCTTATAATATTAGCTTCACTTGCTACTATGTAAGAAAATCTCGGAACCTTAATTTAACCTACTTCCCGGTCTTCGATTAGAATGAAATTTTGCACACGCTCTGAGTTCTGATGACAATACGTCATGACTAGCTAAAAACTTCATAACAAATACAATATGGCGGCCTCCCCAAGATGGCGGATAGCCTATTTGAAATGCACTGCCATGATAATATGGGTATCAAATGAAAGTGTTTGCTGTCAGAAATACGAAAAAAAAATTGTCACGTGACTTAAATCCAACATGGCGGACCTCCAAGATGGTGGATTGGCTATTTGATTTTGTAATTCTTAGTGCGTGCTAAAAGCATGTTTTTTAGTTTTATTGTATTTCAAACCATTTTTTTCCCAGTCCTAAAGCATCAATTTTTGCAAAATTTCTAATTGTTAGTTATCCACTTCCACTCATCTTCAATCTGAATCTTATTTTGTCGTTGATAAATGAAAGGTAACCGGTCGACCTTTGACCTGAGTTGATTACTTTAGGTATAAATCATTATTACCTTACCATATAAGGTAATAAGGGAGTTCCTTTCATTTTCAATAAAATATGTGGGAAAATTATAATAATTTTGTAGACTGTTTTGTAGGTTAGCTATTACTTATTGGTCCATGCTTATATATTACTAGCTGTCCCGGCAAACGTTGTTTTGCCATTTAAAGTATATTTTCTACATCATCAGTTGATACATGTTTTACCCCCTCTTTTGTCCCCTAAGAGGGTGTGGGGGGGAAGGTCATACACCAGCTGTTAAGTTGAAAAACACAGTTAATACCTAATATGAAGTAAGTCCACTAAAGAAAAAAGTTGTATACAAAATCTGACCCCTCTTTGGTCCCCAGAGAGGGTTGAGAGGGGAGGGGGGGAGGATTTTTATACACCAGATGTTGAGTTGGAAGAAGACAAATATAATACATCTGTGAAAACTGTGAAAAATCTGTGAAAACCGTATGCAAATCGGATCAGTAGTTTTCGTGTTAAAGAAAAAAGTTTGATACAAAATCTGACCCCTCTTTTGTCCCCTTAGAGGGGTGGGGGGGAAAAATTTTATACACCAGATGTTAAGTTGGAAGAAGATAAATATATCTGCGAAAACCACATTCAAATTGGATCAGTATTTTTCGTGTGATGCTGGAACAAACATACAGACAGACAGAAAGAGTGACAGACAGACAGACAGACAGACAAAAAACTAACCACATTTTTGGCTTCTATAGCGATGTAGAGACAAAGGTGTAATTTCGGGTGTCATTTCATATCTTTTATGTACAGAATTTTCATTTCTACAACAGAATATTGTCTTCCCCCGCACGCGCTTTGGTGACCCCCACTATCGTAATATTTTAATTTCGCCATAAAATCAAAACCAAACGTCCAATTTTAATCATTCAAAGACCAAACATTATCTACATAAACTGTACTTAGTGATAAAATAATTTATTTTGATAAGGATTAATAGCGTGATTAAAATATATCCGTTTAAATGTAGTCCAAAAAAAATTCAGGATTTTTAAATAAATAAATGGTTATTGTGCCTCACTCGACATAGATAGGTATAGTGTGTCGCGGACTTTTTTGTAGATATTTATAAGATCTACAATTACTTAGAACATTTTATGGTTCTATCTTTTATAGTTTAGGCAGCGTACGCAAAATAAGTAACTTTTCTAGCTGATTTTTTACACCTTGCGTCCGAAAAACTCAAATATCTTACGGAACCCTACTTTTTTCCAAAATGAAATGTAGCCCATGTTCAGCAGAAATAATGTAAGATTCCAATAGCAAAAGAAGTTTTCAAATCGGTCCAGTAGTTTCGGAGCCTATTCGACTCAAACAAACAAACAAACAAACAAACAAATCTTTCCTCTTTATAATAGTAGTGTAGATAAGACTAGATGATGCCTGCAACTCCATTGCGTCAAAACACATTTATCGCGCGGGAACCGTACTTTTTTCCGGGACAAAAAGTATCCATTGTCCTCAAAGCATCTATATGCCAAATTTCACCAAAATCAGTTCAGTGGTGTGTGCGTGAAGAGGTAACAGACAGACAGACACGCTTTCGCATTTATAATATTAGTATGGTTTTTTTTCGTTTCAAAATGTACCGACAGAAGACGGACCGTATGTATTTCTCCGTAAGAATGTTTATTGGTTACCTATTATTACAATACCTATTATTACATAAAAGTTATATAATATATTTTCCATTACAAAAGGTACTGTCAAATGTACAGTCATCTGTGTTATGTATTTTCTGTAAGAAAATGAAAAATGGTTTTTGTTAGCTTCTTATCTTATTGCAAAGACTCTGACGAAAGTCTCTTGTATATTTAAACATTAAGTATGTAAGGAAATTCCATATTTTTCTAAAGGAAAGTTGTCATTGGGTCAACGCCCAAGGTTACGTACTACAAATACTGGCAATAGTTAAATCTGACCTGGCCGGGGTAAACATTAAGCAATATGGATTAGCATACTCAAGTTTGTGGTCCAAACCACAAGACGAGATACAAACATTTTGCAGACGCTTAAGAGTCAATTCAGACCGCAACGCGTAGATACATTTCTGAATTTGTATGGATGGATGGATATGGATGGAGACGTCATGCTAGACTGTCATGCATCTTCTCGTCCCGTTGCGGTCTAAATTGACCCAAGGAGTTACAAGAATTAAAACTTTAGAAGGTTTTGAATTAATGGAGATTGTCTTAATAGAAACTATTTACTTTTATATGACCCGGTGAACTTCATGTCACTTCCGTCCTATTAAAAACCTTCCCTCGACTTCCACGAATATTTTAGAACTAAAATAAGCTTAATCGGTTCAGCCTTTCTCGAGTTTTAGTTTTCATACGGTTTAAGAAGAAACATTAAAAATTATGAATAATATTAAAAAACTATGATTATATTTTCAGAGATATATCGAATATTTATATTATTTTACACAAATCATTTGAATTGTCGAATCGTGAGCAAGAAACGGAAACAGAATTGCCATAATTGATGTGATTATTCAATCAAATCTGCCGAATAATTGGCGACTTGTTGTGACCTCAACAGCCAACCCCGCCGGCTTCCAGAGAAATATTTCATAATAAGATTTTGCGAGCCTTAGTAGAAAAGCGAAAGAAACATTGACAAATTTAATGAACAGAATGACAGATTTTTTAATTCTAGCAAGTTATACAAGTATAATATTATACTCCGTTCAATATTATATTATGTTGAACAAAAAAGCCTCTAAATTGAAAAGATTAGCTTAACTCAATATAACTGCTTACAAGCACCTTATTTTGCAAATTTAACGAAGGCACAAAACCTCCGTCTTAAAAACCGACTTGCCTTTCATAGCAAGATAAATAAATTCATCCAAGTTGACAATTACTCTAAAATGAAGATTAAGAAAATACATTACTCTGTACAGACGCGAATAAAAGTGCAAAACGATATGTTCATGAAACAGTATTTTACGACCAAAGTTATCGATACTACATTGTATTTATAGTACAGTCCGCGTCACAAGCACTTAATTGTGCATGACACAATATGACACATGTCAGAAGGTGACACTTACGACGCGGGTCATAATTATTTATGACCCGTATCAGGTCAGTTGGGTCAGGTTAAACGTGACAGTGGTCGTAAATTTTTGCATCAGGCTATAAATTTTTGAGACGTCGTAATAATTTAATTAACAGATATGTTTTATATAAAAAAGTGCATCAATTATAAAGTTAAGATTTTACTTACTACGAAAGATTTATAGGTAATCTAATTCTCCTTTGAATAAGAAAATATTATTACCGTTTGATTCTTAGCTCAAAGATCTGTATTCTGTATCCATACTGAATCAAAACTACAACTAGGCCTTGGCATCCATTGTGGACGATTTATACAATATAATTTTGAGTGCCTGGGACAAGATTTTAAGGCCCGTATAAATAGTCAGTACTTAAGATGCGACTCGGTCTCAAGACGCGGTTCGGCTCTGTGATTGGTCCAAATTTTGACAGCCAACCAATCACAGAGCCTGAACCGTGTCTTGAGACCGAGATGCATCTTGAGTACTGACTATTTATACCGGCCTAAATGTCCGTACATATGGTTGTCCAAGCAGATACAGCATTCTCGCAACAGTCGACCTAGTCCAGAGGAAAGAACTAGTCAATACGTCTGGGACCAACCATGTGCGGGTTTCCTCACGATGTTTTATTTCACCGTACGAGCGTCCGTATTGTGTACTTAAGATCAGAAAGTGTCTCATTGGTACACGTCTCCACCTGGGATCGAACCTGCACCCTGTGTGAGTGCGAACCAAAGGTCTTCCCAATAGGCCACGGACGCTCATTTGCTGAATCAAAGCGATCATTCTATTAAAAAATAAGATTCACTCCAATGACCAATCACTAAATATAGTCAAGTGACCAATCTGAAGGTCTCACTTATTATGGTAAAGGAATTTATAATTTTATTAATTTCGGAGGTAACCTCTTATCTCCCACACTTAACCTTTACTTAAGTTAAGTCAATGTAACACAAACAAATAAAAAGGCTCCGAAGAGTCGTGAGACTAAGGAGAGCCGCAAGGTTACGAGGAGCCGCAAGGTGGAGTCTTCTCGGCCTGGCAAGGACGAGAGCAGGAGGTGCGATGAGGAGGGCTTCATACTGGTGGAGAGGAGGAAGAAGAAGCCCGCCGCCCGCAACCATCGCGGCAGGTAAATAAGAAAGAAAGAAATAGAAAGAAAAGATAACAGAAATAAATAAAAGAATAATAACAAGCCCTAATAATGTTAGGGGGGGTGGAAAAAAAAAAAAAAAACCATCGCGGCATCGCACCATATGTACCTGAGCTGCGTCTGCGGAGCGAGGTCCCCGCGACGCCCCTGTACATATCCCGCCTGCACTGGTCCATGGAGGTCGAGGACGTCGTGGACTACATCCAGAAGAAGACGACACTGCGTCTGAGGGTCGAACGTCTGCAGTCTCGCCACAAGGTTAACTTTAGCTCCTTTGTGGTGAGAGTGCCGACGAATCTTCTGTCGACTTTCGAGGCGCCGGAGTTCTGGCCGATGGATGTAGTCTATCGGAGGTTCCGGGGGAGACTCCGGAACGAAGCGAGTCACGTCGCCGGCAAAAAGTGAAAGTGTTAGTTTTTAAGTATAATATAGAAAATGTATGTATGTTCGTTTTAAGGTATTTATTATAAAATTATATGTATGCTAGGTTTAAGGTATTTGTTATAATATGGGCCTCTGATGCCTGAAATAAATGTTTTGATTTGATTTTGATTTGAAAAAAAAAAAAAAACTTTTAAATTGAGTTTTAGGGCCAGATTACATTGGTTCGTGACGTAGTGTGAATTGAAGAAATTGAATTTTATATAGGAAATACGTTATGTTGTCAAATGCATCGTCGCACTTGTATAGTGGTTAATAAAATTAATAATAGGGTCCCGTTTTTACCCTTTGAGTACGGAACCCTAAAAAGATATTATAATCGTTATTTTAAAAATATAGCGTAGGGTAACATCTCGTTTCATCTCGATAAACTGATTCAACACTTAGTCACAACACTTAGTAGCATAATATTAGAAAATTCTTCCGGTAACACTCAGGTCAGGTCAGGGAACCTTTTTAATCTATACATATAATAAAACTGTAGAAATGTGAATTCTGTACATTAAAGATATTCAAAAAATAATAAGCGGGGGGTGTCACTAGATCGCTATAGAAGCCAAAAATGTGATTAGTTTTTTGTCTGGCTGTCTGTCTGACGTCTGTCTGTCTGTCTGTCTGTCTGTCTGTCTGTCTGTATGTTTGTTCCAGCATCACACGAAAACTACTGATCCGATTTGAAAGCGGTTTTCGCAGATATATTTGTCTTCTTCCAACTTAACATCTGGTGTATAAAAAAATTCCCTCCCACCCCTCTAAGGCGACAAAAGAGGGGTCAGATTTGGTATCAAACTTTTTTCTTTAACACGAAAACCACTGATCCGATTTGCATACGGTTTTCGCAGATATATTTGCCTTCTTCCAACTCAACATCTGGTGTATAAACTTTCCCCCCCACCCCTCTAAGGGGATCAAAAAGGGGGTCAGATTTTGTATCAAATTTTTTCTTTAATGGACTTACGTCATATTATTGACTGTATTTTCCAACTTTACATCAGGTGTACACAATCCCCCCCTCCTCTTATGGGACAAAAGGGGGGGTAAGATTTTGTATCAATTACTGATGAAGTAGAAATACTTTAAATGGCAAAACAACGTTTGCCGGGTCAACTAGTAGAATAATATTATTAAGTAGTAATGTGATAGATGCGTTGAAATTCGAAACTATTATTTTTACTGTCGTACTCAGAGACATTTTGTGATGATTAAACTTCAATATTATAATGAAAAGATTGACAGATATAATGTATGGGGATAATTAAAAATATTTGTTTAATTGCAATTAAGTAATAATATTCGTTTGTGAGTGCGACATTAAAAGCTTTATTATCTTAGTGTAGCGATGCAGTACTCGTCCCATGTACCTGCTCTTAGATTCTTTGGATTGCCACATATTTTGAGTTATACTTGACTTGAACATCATATAATGTCATAGAGCATCAGTAAGTAAGCAAATTAGTTACGCAAGTCGCTCCTGACGGCATTTTGAATCAATCATTCTCTTTATATTATAGTTACCTTATATGCATATGATGTCAGTAACGAGAGACGTGTGACCGCTCTTCAAAAACAGGCAACGAATGCAATGTAGAATGGTGTTTATTTGTGTTGTAAAGCTATTTTACTAACGGTGCTCTGGGTGCTCAGAAACCGTCGTTTTCTATAGTACCAATTTGTTAGTTACTCGCATATCTTATATCTTTAAACGACCAATTCTTGTATATATTATATTATATAATTCGGAATATATTAATATAAATAAATTCGGAATCGGCTTCAACGATTTTCATGTAATTTAGTATATAGGGGGTTTCGGGGGCGATAAATCGATCTATATAGGAATCATTTTTAGAAAATGTCATTTAATTCGTGTTTTATCGAATACCGAGCAAAGCTAGCTAGTATGAATAATAATATATGAGATGCAAAAGAAGATATTACAGTGATAACCAAACATTTTGTTTCTTTAATAATATTAAGCTATTCACTTTGATTACAAAATATTTTACCGTGTTTAATTTTTTCGTATTTTCTTTCAGACAAAAAGGATTTTTATGTATTAACCAAAAAAATATTAAATATCACTTTTTCTGTCAACTGTACTTATGACGTCACCCAATATTTTATCTCACCTACTGCATAAATCACAGGGACGGTCGCGTCACAAAGTAATGTGGGTCCTTCAGTTTGTGTGTCATCTGACACGAGAGGTTTTCGTGTTATATTGACCGTACATACAGCCTTGATTTTAGCTGACTAATTTGAGCATTTTACTGCTATCGAAAATTTTACTTTTCCGATCCTTAGTTCGATTCGTTATGAAACAGTAACAGTTAAATAATTGCCGTTTTTGCATAAATGGAGGCTTTAGAGCTGGGAAAATGAGTTGAAATAAATAAAAGGATTTTATGTAGGTATATTATGTTTGTTCAAATTATAAGGGAAAAAATAAGTATCTTCTTTCTTTTATAAAATGTAAGTTATCACAGTCCATCCACTCACGTCTTCAATTGTTGTTAAGATAAACCTACTTGCAAATTCTAAGCATGATTTATGCCAGTACGACAGTGCTAATAGTTGCCAAGAATGTCATAAGCTCTACTTAGTAACAATTAACATCATGAGCATATCGGCATCGCTGCAACAATAATGTTCTTTGTCGAGGAAACAGATTGTCAAGAAATTAATTAAAAGAGAATTTGTTCGGTTTTGTCAAGCACAGCCAGATCAAGAAAAACTTCGACTTGACCTATACCGAATAAATAACGTCGATCCACGATTAATATTATTAAAATATTAGCGGACAATAATAATAATTATTATTGTGTAACGCATACATTTTCGTACGCTGTATTTCAGTATATTATAGCATATACCGTAGGAAGGAACTGGTCAACAATATGTCATATTCGGTGACCAGCGAGCGGCGCCCTTTAGGTTTCGCAACCAGCTTCGTCGCTGTTATAAGGGCATTAGATACTAGTGAATATTTATCTCATATTATAATATACCAAATTTTATTGCTAATAAATCTTAAGCCAATCATGAGAACCTTTTTCTTTCTTAAAGTCGGTTAATGACTGAGTTTGAAATGGAGCTTAAATTAATATTCAAAACCTTTTTTTATCATTCCAAAATGTTCCCTCCTCATAGCGAAAAATTAATGTAATAAATGTTTTTTAAAGTTTTTCGACCAATATGCATGTAGATCTGTGTGAAATTTAACCCGGGTTGAATATCATTGCTATCTTAGCTTGAAAATATATATTTAATCCAGGGCTAACTTAATCTCAGATCTGTCCAGGTGGGCCTTAGAATACTATTCTCGATTTTCTCACAAAAGGTCACTGAAACTAAAATAACCTCCAAATATAGATCCTGCTGACCTGATGATGAAAATGCCAATCATTATGAAAGCCGGAGGTCAAGTGATTAATATTTATCGTATAATTTCGATTGGTATTGAAATTTTATGCGATGTTGCGTTGTGTTGACCACCTGATGAAACTTATCATATTGCAATAGGCCGAATTCTATTTCAGAACTTACCTTAAGCCCTGCTTTAACCGAACAATTTGATAACATTTTAAATTTTCATCTATTTAAAACTCCTAGATAAGCATTTTTCCTAAATATATTCTGTTCAGATCGAAATGTACGGTTAAATCGTAATGTCTGGGTTATCATTAATCGTTAATTTAAAAGGTTGAAACAGAGGTAACATTATTTAATCTGTCATTAAACTTATGCAGACTATTACAAGAGGGCAATAAACTGTAAAATAATTATTTTCTTATTTACAGAAATTTTAATTTCCGCATGAAGCTTATTTTAAAGAAAGCGTAGGCAACTTTAAGAAACGTTATTTTTGGTATCTAATGTCACATAATATGTAAAGATTTATCCTATTATAGTGTTACAAGTATTAGAGCCTAATGATTCTATTACAGCAAGGATTTCGCAAGGCCTAAATATGACGGGTGTACAATATACATTGTGTACAATAAACTTGTCAACATGGTATGTTATAAATCTCTATTATAAGTTATAATAGAGCGATCTATCATAATCTGTCCTTATTAGTAATTCTTGAGTGACAAAAATTACAGCAAATTGTTTGTAAGATATTGAAAATTACACAATTTTTGTCAATAGTTGCGTCACTGTAAATATATTAATAGATGGAGTGATTCGAGAGTAAGTTCAATATTATGGCAAAACGTTGACAGATCAGCTAGTTTGTCAACTACAGTAAAGTTTATCAACACAAAATATCAGAAGCCTAAAGATAATAGCCTTTTTTTTTTTTGTTGAGGGGGGGAAATACGTTACGTAACCCCCACCCCTTCGGGGGAAGGGGCGGGGGTATGTGGGGCTCCCTACAAGAGGTGTACCCACTAAAACCCCCCCATGCCCTCCTTCCAGCCGTGGGATACGGGCACTCTGGTCGAACTCCGCGTCCTCACGGCGCTTGCCGCGTCTGGCACATCAAAAATAATAGCCTAGATAATCTGGATAATAAGTTACAAAAATCATTAATAATTATGAATTTTATCATACCATATTTTATCTTTACACGAAATATTAAATTAATTTATAAATTAAATAATAAACGAGAAACATGTTAATTATAAATATTACAAAACAGCCGTTAAATCTGTATAATTATATAAAACTCAAAGGTGACTGACTGACATGGTGATTTATCAACGCACAGCCCAAACCACTGGACGGATCGGGCTGAAATTTGGCATGCAAGTAGATGTTATGACGTAGGCATTCGCTAAGAAAGGAATTTGATTAATACCAACCCCAAGGGGTTAAAATAGGGGATGAAAGTTTTCATATAATAATACTTCTTAACGGGGGCGAAGCCGCGGGCAAAAGCTCGTAATATTATATTTCACAAGTCACTTTGTTACAATTTAAATTATATTATGAAATTAATTTTAACCAGTGTTACCAGAATGCAAATTTATTGATGATTGCATATTCAGATTAATTATTAATCTAAAAATAGTTTTATTTTTGTTAAAAATTCATTCAATCACTGATTAAAATATAATTTGTCTTAGATCGTTATTCTTACAAAATTATTAATGCATAAAACTTATAAATATTCAGGACTACATCTACAAAGTAACTCAAATTCTTAATTTAACACTTTATTTAATCTTTATTTCATAATTTTTTTTTCGGCAAATCCTAATCAAATAATATTTTCATTATATCATAAAACATCTAATCAAGTCATCTGAATTCATTTTCAACAGCTGATAATGTATTATAAATTTATGTCGGTAGTTGATTAAAAGTTTGATTATTATGATAATCAACTTGACAACCTCTTAAGAAGGAAGCTCCACAAAAAGCAGTCTATCTCGCATCTTCGTACATTGTTTAACACATACGGAACCAACTTTTTGACTTCCTCAAAAGCTCGTACACTATTGATTCGATTATAAACTCTATTTAGAAGGCTATTAAGTTTTTAATCGTTTAAAATTATTCGGCAATGGATATGAGTGACATTGGCTCAATTCTTTAGATTATGCAAATGTTAAAAGATAAAGTTTCCATTGTTAAATTAACATGTAGAAGATGTTAACTGAATTCATAATTTAATTAACGGAATTATTTTATAATATAACACTTTATTTATGTCACTTCCTCATGTTTTGTTAGGAATCTATAATAAATAGACGTTCAATCTATTTCATATACGAATTTTATAGAATATTGTTTGTTGCCCGCAATTTTGAAGTGCAACAATATGTTTATCGCTCAATAATAAACAAAATACGTAATAATAACTATCCTATATCCTGGATCTCAAAATATCTTCATAACCAACAAAATTGGCATGGCGCCGGCGCGATGGCCTAAACATGATAAAATAACATTTTGCATTCAATAGTATGAATTCATTAATTTATATTTACTGAATTACTGTTTCTGAATAAAGAAATTTAGTAAGTACGTGTACAAAAAGGAAGAGATGACGAGGGAGAAAAAAAAAGAAATAAAGTTATGCTTCCTGTCCTTCCAATAATACATGTATGGAAAATTTAATCCAAATTTTATATTATTTTGTATTTTTTTAAGTGTGGCTCACGTTTTAACAAGAATGTTTCGAAACAACTCATTGGTCATCTCTTGACCATTTTCGTCATCGATGTTTTACGTTAATTAACCGTGACTACTACGTGATACTGTCTACGTGATCAATGATGGTTGCTTGTCCTTCAATGAGGACGTAGAATAGTATAAAATTTGTCCCCCATTGAGGTCAAAATGCATAACGTTATGAAATTTTCTATAAATCATTTAATTAATTAAAAAAGCTTTTCATAATATATTATGTAACATGTATGTGTACTGGTATTAATAATAATTTATATAAAATATTTGAATTTGAATAAATTGGATACCTGTTTTAATTGTTGTTTTATAACCTATAGGTACGGTTGTATGGTAAATATTATTCTTAAGCCACTGGGCATAATAATAGAATAGAGAAGTAACTACAGTATTAATTAATATAAACTATGCCTGTTTAATGATATACAGATAAACAGTAAATAATACAGTAGCGAGTTCGCGACAAAATTAACGATTCTTTTGGCCATACAAAAGACATCAACGCGCGGTCTATGTACGCTATGTTTATAATAATAATGTTTGATATCATATTTTATGGACAGTGATTATAATAATATTATTATGTTTTTGTTCTTTATTTGTTTGTTTATATTTAAATTAATATCATAGTGTCTTCTATTTTTATAAATATATTTTTAAATATAAACAAAAGCGCTACTCCCCCGCTGTATTACAAGCCATTTTCTGTGATAGTTAAACAATTCCTGACTGCTTCAGAAGAAGATTTTTTTCAAACAGAAAAATATGTTGATTATTTTCATGTTTTTATAGTAAGCACCAAAATTTAATTGTTTAATTATTGCTTTCTATTTATTTACGCGCAAACACGAGTCTAAAATTGCTCACGAATTCGTTATGTCATATTAATAAACAATACCATTTAAAACTCTCGTCTCTTGGTGCAAGACTTTGAATAAAATGTTTTATTTACGAATAGATACAAAATTACTATTTCTGTAAATTCTACGATGCCTCTCATCGGGTTAGTCTCAGAAACGGTGGTATCGTTTCTGAGACTAACCCAATGAGAAGAAGCGGTGTAAGGGTCAATTCAGACCGCATGTACGCGTCGCGTTGCTGTCTGAATCAACTCTAAGGGTTAATTCAGACCGCAACGCGACGCGTAGATGCATTTCTAAATTTATATGGATTTAACAGATTGCCTCGCGGAATTGAAATCTGTCAAATCCGCCGCTATGCCGCGCTGCGCCTCGCCTCGCCTCGCCTCGTCGCGTTGCGGTCTGAATTGAACCTAAGAATTAAGAAACTAGCAAAAAAAAGTTACTTGCGATTTGATTTTAACGAACTAAAATGAACAAGGCACTATGTTTATTTTAGTTGAGCTAGGCCCGCAATGTCGCCCCTAATAGTTTTGTTCTGGCGAACAATATTATCAGTGATCGGCGGCAGAACAATGTATTGACGGCCGCCGGTGCTGGCGACGGCGACAGATGGGGTCGACTCACTGTGGCATTCTCAATGCCGGGGACTGAAGTCTTCATATTCATCATCATCATTTTCAGTGCGAAACACAACAATGGTCGCTGTTAAATATTAGCGTCTTAACCCACAAAAATTTTTGTTGTTAAATTTTGAATGCAGTCTTGTTCTAAATTATCTAAAGAACATAACTTAAAAAAAATACGATTCCAGAGTAGCGTAGCGAAATTCACGACCAACATTCAATTTTAGGTCACAATAATAATTATGTAAAATTTCAAAACTTCGCAAGTGTTTACAGTTTCCTTATTTCCTCATTATTTCGATAAATTGTATACTTATGTGATAAGTCATAAATTACTCCTCATTTTACATGTCAATTAAAGTATGACCGGCTCATGGTGTTCGGCTAAAATAATTACATATAATTTTATTTTCATGACAGCGTGATTACAAAATTAAATAATAATTAGCTACTGACTCACTCAATTTTTGTTTTGGTCAATACATAATTATCATAGTACATAGTAACGTACAACATAGCATAGTATAGTTTTAAAATTGTATTATCCCTACTTTCTTTTAATCACATGGTAGTGAATTTTTGTTTTGGTCAATACGTCATAATTATACCTAGTAACGTAGATATAATATATTATATTGTATAATAATATAATTATGAACTATGGGAATTCGTTGAATTAATAGTAGAGCAATTTTGTACTTCGATAGTAGTACCATCGAGGAAATTGATACCTTTGCTGATTTTTTTATTACATTTGATAGACCAACGTCATTTAATAATAATAATAATAATAATAATAACTCTTAACGTGAATCAGGTTACTTGGTATTAGCCCGTAACTGGATCATTTATCCGGCAAATAGCCGAGACTCAAATTCATTTTAACATAATAATAATAATAATAATAATTTATTTCAGATTTTCAGGTGGAGGAGTTCTGGCCCGCCGGTGTAGTTTACCGGAGGTTTCGGGGGAGGCTCCCGAACGAAGCGCGCATCACGTCGCCGAAAGAGACTTTAACGTGATAAAGTGTAGTGTGATTGTGTGTGTGAATGTGAGAATAATATATATTAGGTTAAAATTGTTCGGCGTGCATCCGTTTTCTGATTGCCATAATACAAGTTTTACTTAGTATGGGATTAGACGACGTGATGTACGCTACCTTGCTTTTATACTATTGTATATTATTGAATGATTAATAAAGAATTTGAATTTGAATTACTATTCATCCATAGGTGTTAGTAACAATTTATTCTTAACCTATTGTTAGTAAAATTACATAATATTTTAACTATATATTAACCACAGTGAATCGTAATCCACCTATGTAGCAGAGGTCCCATCTGTCGGTGAAAACCCTTAGGATGCTGTTGGAGGAGGATCGCAATTTGGTCGGATTCATAAAGTTAACATACCTAGCGGAATAGAGTAACGATCTCGAGCTGTCAAACGAAACTTCATTTGGTTTCATCTGTGTGAAAAATATGTGTACGTATACACTTACACAAGCATGATTGAACATGAATTCTATGAGATTAAATTGTCAACGTGCGGCACGTGCCCACTGGACGTCAAAAAAGAGTGCTGCTGTCATGTATCACACGTCTCTTTTTACCACGCAGTGTTACTGATAGTGACATGTCTCTTGCTCAGGCCTTTGTTTCTCTATTCCGCTGGGTATATTAACCTTATGTCGGATCATGTCAATTCAATTGTGACCTGTTGGCAGGCTTGGACGTAACGCGACCAAACTACGTAGGCCTCTGCCTGGTAATCAATTTCTCTTATAGTACATAACAATATTGCTCACGACCTTATGACAAAAATCTTGTTAATTCTTTAAAAACTTGTTTGCAATTTAATACAGTATTTTTCCTTTGTCTATATAAATGAGAAAATTTTATAAAAATATTAATAATAACAATATCTTAATCATATTTAAGAAGATATTATACCTTTTAGAAGAGAGATAAACTGAAAGAAAGTTTGTTCTCTATCCACAGTATTTAGGATTCCACGGGTTCCCCATCAGTTTGGCCTGCAATTTTGTAATCTGTCACAGCGAGGCCGCACATTTTGGATGTAACATGATCAATGATCGATGCTAATGATCAATAATGTATGGTAATGCGGGGCCTTGCGGCGATCGACCCCATGAAAACTATATTAACCTTTTCGTAGTTTACCACAAAAATATTCGATAAATTACTCAGTTAAAATATATTGATGAATGTTTTGTCACCTGTAGATTATATTATTATCTAGTTCTCAATACTCATCGTTATTATTTCTTTCCTTTCGTGGTCCAATGAACGTAGGCTTCTCCAACGAGTGTCAACTATCCCGATCTTGGGCAGCCCTCAATCATCGTCTGCCACCACCTTCAAATGGTACATTTAACATTGATTCTGGATCGTTTCGTTGATCATTTAGATGCTCAAAATCAGATTAGGCGGCCCTATTTACTGTTTAAAATACTGCTTTATGTTGGCTTGCGGAGTTGTATATTAGATCCGTCTTTGGTTCGCAAATGTTATTGTGTCAATAGAAATCAGTTCTTGACGAAAACAATCGTTGGAATGACTGCAACTGCGACGAACGACCTAGGTCTCGAGCCATTTAAGTAGGAAACCTATTGATGCTTTATTGCATAATATATTATTCAATTTTTCTGAATCGTTGTTCTATAAAGACGTATAATTTGTTGTTGGACATCGAGACTTTTAAATCTGATTTTCTAAGGCCTGGATATGTCTTTTGAATAAAACAATTGATATTTATGGATCTTTTCATGACTACTCCTATTTTCATTCCAACGTGCAATGCCATATGTGCATTCAATAAATGTTTGTATTATCCGTATGCTTTTTTACGTTAATATGATTAGATTAAAGTAATATACATAACAAAAAAGTAATATTTCATTGTACATTAAATTTTTCCGATGTTTCGGTCACTACAACGTAAGGGAAAAGATGTCCCATTGACACAGTGCAGTGAGGGTGACGCAACAAGGTCGACAAAGGTCACGCAGCGTCCGAACTTTCCAGCGCAAAAGCTTAAGGTATTATGGAGCTTTATGACTTTGATATGATACGCAAGCTTTTAAATAAAAAATAATTATTATTACATTTAATATAAGAAATGTTGTATTTAAAGATTATCTTGAATTAAATAAAAAAAACTCTTTGAAAAAGTCGATTAAATTTTGTTGATTTTTATTGTAACAAATATAGAGAGAAATAATATTTTAATCGCCATAAAATATGTATGGTTACATTAGCGTATATAACGAAATAAAGAGAAAAAATATTCTAATTATATTCTTTATAAAAATTGATAACAATTTAAATGTCTTGCAACGAAAACGACTGGCAAAATAAAATTTTAATTTTGATCTTGAAATAGGTAATCAATGTATAACTGCTACAAATTTTGATAATACCACGTGAATATTACAGATACGTACAGCTTTGTTAGTATAATATGAACGCAACCCAATATTTAGTTAAATATTGTAACATTATGCTTATGTTGGCAATCCATGTCTATTATCTATGCTCTGTGTAAAATGTCAGTTGTCACCAGAAATTTCCATACTTTTTTTTCGATCTCCTCCGAATAAACTCTATGCATTTTTCAAGCCGTTTATATTTTCACCAAACTAGCCAATATTTAACAAGCTTGTAATATTTTTCTATGAAACCAGAAATACTTTCAGAATCACCAAAATAAACAAAAGTGCTAAGATCTACATAATATTAAGAACCAGTGACCTGTGCTTGTGTTTACTAAACGCGACCTTCACGAGTAAAGTCCAGTAGCTTATATAAACACTCATCTTAGTGCTGGTTAACTTGTATTTATTTATTAACTATAAGGCAATCTTCAAGTTATAAACATTTTACAAATAAGTATCAAGTTATCTAAGAGTAATTTGAATAGATTATCACGTACTAGCTTAATTATTAGTGGGCTAGAAATGAAGATTATTATAATAAAATTGTGACGATCTCCTTTTTCGCTATTGTTATTGAGAAGATCCTTAATACTGATGATAATGAAAAGCAATGTCAATCTAAGTAGGAATTAAGTTTGTTTTTGCAACACGGAATCTACGGAATCACCTTTTTCCACATTTTTTCAACCACTAGTTTCAAACTAATTACAAATTCGTTTTTTACAGACACAAAAATATACATTTCACAATGTTTGTATATTCATTCACTTTAAGTCATTTTCATACAATAGGTCAAAAGTGCGAAATGAACATCAAAAGAAAACCGCGAGAGGTTAGAGGTCACTTAAGTAAGAACGAGTCCTTGATCGCTCGCTATGAATGCAGAATTGCAGAAATACTATTATACTCCTAAAAGTTAGGGTCGAGGAATAAACGCCTATTAATTATAGAAAAATGTCATAATTAAAAGTTATGAAATATTATGGATTCAAAATTCACGATATTTTTGTTGCGCTTTTTATAAAATATTTGTATTTATTTAATTACATTTGTGTTTACTAGGTTATAAAATATTTCGTTAATATCACCAATAATAATTTCATCCCTTTTTAATACACCTTTCTAATTTCTCTCTTAAAATTCCAAAACTTTTAATCACGAGTCACGACTCATCACTTTCGAGCACATCTTCAAAACTTAAGAGCTTTAAGCTTAATCTAAAGCTCACCATGTTTCCTCCGGAGGCTGTAAGTTCACTGCATAATCACATACGACACTGTCTTGCGCGCGCGCAGGTACGTCTGCCGAGCGCGCGCGATGCACGATCATATATAGCTTCTGCCGGCCGCGTGCTGCTTAATAATTATTAATTTACAATATATAATATTAATTAACAATAATTATATTGTTGTAAGATAGTAACTATAAGATAGTAGCAATTATGAGGAATACACAGGCCTGCTGAGCTCTATGGTCTGTGTTTATCTCTCCATAAGGGGTATCTGTAATACAATCTTTTAAATTAATCCTTAACCTACCACGGTTGTGTGTTAGGAAATTTATCGGTTCATATTACTCGTATTTCAAATATAAACATAATGTTAATTATTTCATGAATCGTAAACTTTTGATTTCATTCTGAAAACACCATTTAAGATAATATGTAATATTATACTTTTACGAGCGCAGATTTGAAACACCCAAACGAAGGATTAAAATGATTGCAAGAAATTTTCTGTTTGATTCTTTGCTTTTCATCTAGTTATGTAATTTTTTTTTTATTACTTACAATAATAATTAGGGTCGTCTATGGGCTAGTCGCCCATATCCTTTATTTGTCTCATTGTCATAATATGGTCGCGTACCAAGATTACATTTTCTCTTAATCTACTGTAAGTCCATCACGCCTTGGACCTTTTAAAATTATACATTATTATACTATTACTATTATTGTATATTATATGCTTAATACTATTATTATACATATAGAAAACTACCTAACTCAATAAATATATACATTTATCACTATTTTATAATATTTGATGCCTTGAAGGGGCGTGTGTGGTCCCAGTATAGCCAGTAGATTCGACATTTTTGGATTTCTTCGGGTATGGTGCTGCACCATTTGCCTTTAGATGTTGTGGCATTGGCTTGGTGGAGAGTGGTCACTCAAGCTGGGTGGAGCTTCAAGGATCTTAAGAAAATATCGTTCTGTGATGAATCTACTAGCTGTCAGGTAGTGGGGTCGCCAGAACCATGTCTCCCATTGAGTTACCATGTGTAAAGTGCATGTTATTGGGGGAACAAGGTTTGTCAACTCCACTGACCTGTCTAGGTTCCGTACTTAAGTTATATAATTTATATAATTTTATTATTTTAATTATTTTCAAAAATACAGGCTCCAGGACATTCAAATTAATGTTTATAATAATAATATTTTGTGAAAACTAACGTTGCAAGGCGCTAAATAACGTTCGAGCAAGATGCAATACGCATCGTTGCATATTACTCTATCAGATATTTTGCGACAGCTGCTGTAGTACAAAATATACAAAAATATATTTTAAAAAATAATTAATATAATATATTCGAAATTTTAGAGTAAAAGACTTCAACGCGCGACACAACCACTACATGTCAGTTCTTGTTGCAACAAATTATTAATGCATTGCATGGCATCGTCATGTCAGGATATTATGACTAACCCTTAGGTGCTCTTAGTGTTTGTGTCACGCGTTTAAATAAATATTTTACTTAAAATATTTTAATGTAATATTTTCCGTACTTATGTACGCTTTTAATACTTTCAGCTATGTAATTTTGCAAAAAGTTTTACTCAAAAACACAAAATATTAAAAATACTATTTTTAGACTTTAGCGAGGATATCTTAGTAAACTAGATGATCCCTTCAACCCAACATCTGGAGTCCTAAAATGAAATCGACCAGCAATTTTAAAACTAGATCAGAAGTATTGTAACAATAATTTCGGTGATTTAGGATGTCACGAGTCCTATTCTTATGTTCTAGGTCGTCGCCATAGCGATGTGGCGGTACCCACATTCGCCCAACATTCCTGTATCGCGCTATCGAAGTTTTCTGAGCGCGTCAGTATATATACGACAGCTGAAATGTAACACGTGGGCTCCGGCCTGACCGAGCATACCACCTCGCTCGGTCGGAAGATCTTCCTTTGGGCCTCCACGCATTTATACCCACATCATCGTCGCCATAGTTGAAGGCTATCGCTAATTAATAAGAGCGATATTTGAATAACCTCATTTGTAAATGTGGCGAAATGAAGCCTACTCTGTATTTAGTATTTGTCATTATTCTAATGAAGTCTGACGCTGACTTTTCACAATATTGATATTCGTTTGGTCACATTATGCGACCATACTTTATAAACCACTAGATGACGCCTGCAACTCCGTTGCGCCAAAATTAGTTTATCGCGCGGGAACCGTACATTTTTCCAGAATAAAAACTATCCTATGTCCTTTCAGCAAAATCGGTTCAGCGGTTCGAGCGTGAAGAGGTAACAGACAGACAGACAGACAGGCAAACAGACTGACAGACAGGCAGACAGACAGACACACTTTCGCATTTATAATATTAGTATGGAAGTATGGATGAGTACGGTGAGATGGATTGATTCATGGGCAAGAATGTACAATAATTGTACAGTATGCCTTTTTTTTAACATTAAGAGAGGATACATCCGTATTGAGTTTTGCTACTGCCCGGAACGGAAGTCTAGTTTTGAAATAAAAAAAAATATTCAAAGGCACATAGAGAACGTATCGTATATCGCAACGTGCTAGGGTTCGAAGGATTTGGAGAGAAAGACCTGCTGACTCTTTTGAGGAGTTTAATGGGGTTATGTCAAATCAGTGACGTGATTGGACGTATGGGCTTGATAAAGCCCGAGCATCATAAGTAGGTCCACCATCCGACACTCAATTTCTCAGATTGTTTCGAATCAATTTTTTGGATTGTATTCCAACTCGAAACAGGACATTCTTTACACAAGAACATTTTCCGGTTCTAAAAAGGCTGTAAAGGTCATTTTTGTATAATTTTTGCCAAATATCAAAATCGGAACCGCACTTTTAAAATCAGATGCAGGCAAACAAATGTGAATAAAAATATCCACTGCGTGTTGTCTTTGTCTGATAGGTTGAAAAATCCACTTCACAAAAAAAACAATAGCCACATAAAGCAGCGTAGGCTTGGATTAAATAATTTTATTAATAAAGAGGTCAAATGTTACAATTTCAATCATAATATAATCTGCATTGTTAAAAATTTAAAAATATTTAAATAACCGAACTCGATATCCTTATAACTGGAGTTGTAAAACAGACAAGATATTGATGTCAACAATCGCCTCAGGAATTTGAACCAGTGACCTCGGAGATGTGACGACCTAGCAGCCGCGCTTATGTAACGTGTTTTAACTCTAACTAATCGGAGTTAAACTTGACAGTGAAATTCATTTAAGGAATAAAATAGAATACTCAAAAAAAGCTTTAAGAATTCTATTTAACTGAATTTTTCTATGACAATATTTGGGGTTCTTTAAAAAACTGTTTTCGTTAATACTTAAACATAAATTCAAAAGCATCTACCTTAAAAACGAGTATTCAAAATAATAGCAAAGCATAGGCTTCGAAGTTAAAACTAGAATTAACTATGATACAATATTATGTAACATGTAATGAAAAATGTTTTGTTCTTCATAATAATAAGCTTGTGTTCATTTTTTTATAGTTTTCATCTTGTTACAAGTAAGCCTCGTTTTGAAGTTTGTGATAAGTAGATATGTGATACGGCACGAAACTTAACTAAACTAACAACAACACCATGGGTACTAAAAGTGTGCGGATTCCAAAGGTAAAGATAAAGTCACTTTCCATTTGAAATCTTATGTTATGGTCTTGTTTTAATGCGAGTTTATTTTGAAACCCTTTTGTGTGAATTAGAACCCTATAGAAATATAACCTAGGTATAATAGCCGTAGCACCATTGTTTAATATGTTCATCCGATGCATGTATCATATGTTTTCTCAGAAACTGAGGTGGTTAATGGTTATCCAGCATTTTACCAAACTGAGAACAACATTCTTCAGTTGTTTCATCCAACGGTGATCATCTACGAACATCTACGGTCATCTACGAACGAGAAGCAAGAACTACGCCTTGAGCTACCACGGAGACATTAACAGCCTCCTAATCAGAGCGAAGAGAGACCTAGTATACCCCAAAACCTGAGCACTTTTGTGGCACACTTCTCGGTAAAACAATCACGCCTATTGATTTGTTCTTTAACAATTAACATACTTTTTATTTATATTGTAGTTGTGTTATCATCGGTCAGTCAAGGTTTGGTTACTATTAAAATATTAGAAAAAACTGCCTTACAGATTATTACCACGCAGAAAAAAGACGCGAGCCCTCACAAAGCTCGGCTTTTACCCAGTTTAATAAAAGTTTGAGAATTAAGCTGAATTGTATAGTTGTAACCTTTAAACAGTCTAGTCAACTCGTCTGGCGATCAAAATTTAATCAACAACTACAGATCAAGTTTCGGTTGCCATAACTTAAAGAGGC
Organism: Plebejus argus; assembly: GCA_905404155.3. Taxonomy (NCBI): domain Eukaryota; kingdom Metazoa; phylum Arthropoda; class Insecta; order Lepidoptera; family Lycaenidae; genus Plebejus; species Plebejus argus. Next base: position 15,703,668 of record FR989937.1, on the reverse strand, counting down.
TATTATTTTTTGACACATTGTATATACATTATGTTAATAAAATTCAGTTATGTGTACGGACGAACATTTTTAACGTAAAAATCTATAAATTATTGGCGCCAGACCGCAAGGTCTCTTACGAAACCGACGCGGAGGGAACTAATATAGCAGATGCGTTTGAAAGAGATCATAACCATTTTACGATTTGTTTGAGCTGCAGATGAAACAATCTACAGTGTATATTTGAATAAATAAAATATAAATAAAGAAACAGAAAATTGAAATAAAAGAAAAATAGTTTTCGTAAGCGTATTTATGTACATGGAACTATCGGTTTATTGACTGAAAACTATTTTATTTTTTCAAGATATCGTTTTCATTTTTGATTTTAAAAGTAAAACGTAACGCTTATAATTTTGGCCTATCCTTATTTTTTAAAAATAATTATTATTTTCCAAGAAAAATACACCATTCACTTCGTTCTATCTCAAGCTAACTCGTCTAGGTGGTGGTTGTCGTACCAGTTCCCCGTAAACACATTATCTCCAATTTTGGTGAAAACAAAAATTTCCACCAAAATTATATAAAAAATGCATGTTGTTGAAATCTACTCTTAAATACATAATATCGTCATCATAATATCATTCTATTTCGTAAAGGCTAGCGACATTTACACTTCTGACCAGTGTGATCCCTAAACAACCACAATTACTTAGCGAAACCGCGTCAACTGTGTCCAATTCAATAAAAACTTGAACAAATGTTGCCACATCGTTTGTTTATATTTACTTAAGTTCCGCTGAAGAACCATTATTTGTACGAAGGGCCAGATACGAAATATTTAAAAAGAAGAATATCTTATCTTCTTTCCCGACTATGCTCTATAAAACCTAGGCATTGTGTGTTCTTTGTTTAGCTTTGTATATCTAGGTGCGATCGCAGCCTGAAATTTTGGAGGAGGTCACTCTATATACTAAAAATTTATTGCCAAAATTTTTCCTTTTATTTGGCAAGATTTTGAGATTTTTCAATTTGATCTTAAATTTTGTCTGTGTATATCTACGCTAAATAAAGAACTAACCTTTTTTTAAGTTTGTTAAATATTATAGCTTTTGCATGGTTTCGCAACGAAAAATTTCATCGAAAAGAGACTAACCGCAAACTGGCTAGCGGTTGACTTGATTTCAAGTCATTACGCTTATTTTGGCGGTGAAGGTTTTGAAAAATATTATTAAATCATAAACGAAATTTGAACACAAAATGTTGATTTGATATCAACATTGAAATTTTAAATTTATGTTTTAATATACAATTATTATGAAACCAAGCTTAGACTAAACATTGCCTGAATGTTCATTGCGCTGCAATTGGGAATCATACATTTTTCCAGATTATTATCTGCTCGCTAAAAATCAACCTTAGCGTTGGGATTTTTCTCAATGAATCAAATTTGATTGCTCTGCAAAACTGAATTGCTTCTAGGAGGTATTCTTTTTAAAAATATTCTTCTAAGCTTGTATGTTTAGTGTTATTTTCCTAGACTAAAAAGTATCTCAATACTTTTAACAGTAGTAAAATACATGGATCAAGTAATACTTAGATCCTATAAATATGTTACTTTGAATCTTGATCACAATTAATTTTCTAGATAATAAGACTAATCACAGCATAGGTACTAAATCTACGACAGAACTAAGATATGATTGCGAGCGCAAGCATTTCCTAACACTATCATTGACAAAGCGCTGTTTGTACTAACGCAAAACCAAGCCCATATTGACAAGAAAAACTATTTCCTATGTGACTGATTAGTGATCGTGTGCAATGTTATGTAATAGAAAAATTATGACTGACATTTTTTAACTAAAATAAAGATCATTTCTGTATTGCATTACTTCTAATGATTTTCTAATGTAATAATAAAATCTAAAGGATTGTACCATCAGCTGTGTGTATATTTATTTATTATATTAAGTTAGCTTAGCTTTATTATCTCACAATTTTAAATCCCTCATCCATTTCTTGTGATTTAATAAAATTAATATAATTTGTAGTTTGCCTAAAATAATTTATTCTTTAAATATTTTTTAGATTTCCTTAAGTCATATTATGTTATGTGTCTTGTCAGGACTATGTTAATTTTAGCTCAAATTTATTATTTACTAGTGAAAACTTGTTATTGTCATGTCGTTATATAATATGTATTGTCACTGTTATATTTATAATTATGCTGAAAGTTTTCCTAATAAAATAAAATAAAATAAATAAAATATAACAATTGTAGCACAGAGGACCAATTGAGGTTGTTATAAAATTCGTATTATTTTTTGCCTAATTACTGAGGACTAAAATGTTAACATTATTTATTGAGTAATGTAGGCCATCTAAATATGGTATAACATTGAAAATGAAAACCCATTACCTGTTTTTTTCTTAATTTCATTTATTTAATTACAACGCTTTGTTAGTAAGCTAATACAATTTGATGTTCTTGTACCTAGTAATAAACTAGGCCCAGCCTTTAGGCTAGAAATATAAACGTGGCATTTTAACGCTGGGCTTATATTTCTCTAATTGAATGTAATGGAAAATTTAGAACTCAATATAACCTTAGAGGTTACAATTAGACATTACTATCAATATTTTAATAGCACCTTGAGTTTGTAATTGTAATTGGATATTTAAAAATTATAAACAATATCGTCACCTCCACGGTAAACTTACGAATCTGCCATTTTTTCAAAATCGAGTTTGTAGCAAAAAACTGTCACTTATGTGGTATTACACACCGTGGCAAATTTCCATATTTCTATCTTTAACGGTTACAGAGTTCAGATGGTTCGAATCTGCCTTTTTATGCTCATACACCCATGGCAAACTTACGAAATTGAAAATAGGATAACGTATGTTATAATTCGAGTGAATCTTGCCATTGTAAACTTACGAATCTGGCATATTCGTTAACTTAAACTGGGTGAAGTGAGTAGTGACCCACAGCCCACAGGCCACAGCAAACATACATATCTGCCACTTTCGTTAATTTACTATGGCTTCTGAGTTTTGGACCATTCTTTTATGTTCGGAAACTGGCGGTATATTATAATGTCAGAATGTCAGAATGTTGTCAGACAATTGCGGCAGCCAACAGAAAAACTTGTATGTTGCTGTGACAACTAGCGGGATAATAGACACGATAGATCAATGTCTTTTATGAATCCGGGCACAGTCACATGGAATGCGACTTGGTTCATTCTAAAATTGAAAGGTAAGAATTCAGCTGTTTACACACCAGAAGGATGGACACAAGTCATGAGAATGGCTAGGGTAAATCCTCGTCCATTTAGTGTAACCGTGTTGTCTCATGAGGAGTTTTTTTCCAAGACTGAAGAAGAAGACGAGGCTAAAATCGCATCTAATTGACGCTATCGACGCGATAAGTCAATTAGATGCCATGGCCCATGATGCGGTGACTATCGTAAAACTCATCCTATACTATTCAGAGTGGGTTTTGAGGATAAAAATTGTCACGGACAGAGCTGTAGGTATTAACCTACGGCTGCTGCATTAACTACTTGTCATTTTAACCTTTAACCGCGCAAATTGCATTTTCTGGGCCTCTCCCAAGTCCTTCCATTCATCCCGATCCAACGCCACTGTCGGCCAGCCTGGCTTGTATGTGTCAAGTTCATCGCGCCATTTTTTTCAAGTTCGGCCACGGCACTTACACGACAACAAAATTTCGAGTCCATCCCGCTTGATTTTAAATGCGTAGGTACGTCGATTATCGAAAAATGTAGTCCGCCAAAAAGTGAAGAAGTTAAAAAGTGGCAACATTGTAGTGTCATCTCTTTCAAATCAATCTAAGAAAAATGGGATGACACTACGATGTTGCCACTTTTTAATTTCTTCACTTCTTTGACAGACTATACCGTCGTATGAATCCGACTTGTGCGGTTTAAAGGTTAAAGAATATACGATTAATAACTCCCACACCGATTTCGGTGACGGTGGCCCGTTTCACTGAAACCAGCCCAATTGCGCAGGAGTAATATTATAGTGTCCAAGTACAAACTTGGACACTATAGCACAGTGCACAAGAGCACTCTCTATTCCTTTACTCTCATAACCCAATAGCACGGCTGACCGACACGACTGGTGAGAGATCAGGTGCAGGACTGACTTTTTACATGCCCATCCGAAGCATGGATCATCTTACTTGTCAGACAATCAGGTGATTAGCCTGCATTGTCCTAACCAAACTTGGAAATGACATGTTTCCAACGTGGGAATCGAACCCACGACCTCCGAGTCAAGAGCCGCGCTCTAAACCACTGGACAACGGTTATACCATAATATACGATTATACGAAACCCCGGCCGTTTGTAGAGTGCAAACTACCAATTTTACAATTATGCACTTAGAATGACTTAAGTAAACATACGAAAGTACCACATTCGTAAGTTTACTACGGTAAAATTTTGACGAAATTTACGAAAGTACCACTTTGGTTAATTTGCCATGGTATCAATAAATACCTTATTATGTATATGTATGAAAGTGCAAATTAACGAATGTGCATTATTTTGTGATTTAAATCCAATAATGAAAATTCATTGATTGTATCTAAAACATACAGCATTATGCAAAGCAAAAATATTAGAGTATTGATTTCAGAAGCGCAACAATTCTTTTAATTATTATTTTAAGGTTTTGAAACGCTCTCCTGTAAAATTTGTTTTTTGCAGATTCGTAAGTTTACCGTAGAGGTGACGATATATTCGCTTTTATAATTCAAAAGACGTGCAAAAACACGTGTATAGATAAAAGTTAATATTAAACTATATTTATGAAATATTTATGTAAAATATATAACATAAGAAATTGTTATGAGCCATAATGTTATATAACATATTATATAATTGAATTGTTGTAATTTTCAATTTATGGCGATTTCTATGACCGCGTCGTCGCATAGACTACCGTATAGATGTATCAGTAGGTAAATTTTGTTAAATAATAATACAATAATAGTTTTGATACAGCATACTTCTCTGTCTCTAAAAAAACTGTGGCCTTATTAATATACATTTCTGCTGTCTGTATATTGTGTAATACTAAGAAAACTATGATAGCGCGATGTAGGATTTGGCGCTAGTTGGTTCGCTACAAAACTATCCTTATTTCATTAGTCATTACTCAATTACTCATTACTAATATTATAAATGCAAATGTGTGTATGTATGCCAGTCTATTTGTCTATTATCTCTTCAAGCTGCTGAAACGATTTTGCTGGGTATGAAGTAAGAAAGAAGTAGTATTAAAAGTCCCAGGAAATAAAAAAGGACACCTTTTACTCCTGAAAAATGTACGTCAAAAACGGGAAATTTGTTTATGTAAGCCATAAACAAATTTCCCCGCAACTCTCAAGCAGAGCTTTGGCTTTCTTGTTTTTGAAAAAAAATCTCTGTTTGAAAGTTGGTTAGTATTTAAGAGAATTCATTTTTAAGGCTGAAGGTGGTTTGGTATATTTTCGTAGTAGCAGATGCTACTCGTCCAAGGTGCGCGGTGTAGAGACAAACATTTAGCAGTAAGTCGCGATATTCGTCAGGTCACCACGAATTGCTTTTGTGACCTATATTTTTTGTTATACTATTATAAAAAATTACTTAAAATACATTATCAAAAATTGATAAATTGAATAAAGTTATCATTTTTATTCTCCAAAAATACATATTATATTATTATTTTAATGCTTAATTAAAGAACTTTAACTTATAAGTTATAAAATTATGTGACAAAACTAAGTAATAATGCTTTAGGGTGTCCCCAATATATTCAATGTGAAAGGAGCAGCGCTGACAGAGTAAGTTTTTTTTATAGAACGAAGTAAAAAATCTTAGAAAAGAACGCAAAAATTCATGACGCTGGGTCACTTGTCAATACAAATCACAAAGACTCTTTCAGCGCTTGTACTTACACTGAAGTGTAAAGACGTATTATCATTCATTTCAATCAGGCCGTTTGCTTTACTTTGGAACAAACATAGAGCTTATATAGTCTGCCAAAACTACCGATTCTTTTGCGTTATTGGTATTTGTGTAAAAATAGTTTGAATTACAACATTATCCTCTTCAGAAAGAAAATAAAGAGCTAATTAATAATCTTTGGTTGCATTTAATTTTAATAAGGTTTTATTTTATTCAAAAACTGGTTTGATTCTCTTCAAATCATAATCAATATCTAAGAAGACGTTTACAAGCGTAGCTAATACTTAATTCTGAGTTGCAAACTTTACATTCTCAAATCTCAGCTGAGGTCACTGAATAAAAAGTGAATCCGGGTGTCATGGTGCGTAGGATTTTAATCTACATACTTAATGATAACATCGCGAGGTTTCGTCCTTACAGTTCACACGTTCAAGTATATTGATCCAATATCTTATACAGAAGTTGAGTGCGGATTAACGAATATTAATAACATGGAAATTGTACATTTTACTGTTAAAAAACAGTCCGTGGTTTTATATGTGGACTATTTGTTTACCTTCAAACTTGTCGTGATCTCCTATACACTTATCCATATCCTAATTTTCTCAAGAGCCAGCGACAGCATTATTTTAGACTTTTGTCATTTTATAATAAGCTGAAAGTTTACCTGTATATTATAAGCTATATAGAGGTAGGAACGACCAGAAACTATGAGTTGGAGTTTCGGTCGTGGTTACTTTAGTCTATTTCCGAAGGTCTCCTGAACCTTAGATAAGGCTTAATTTTTTTATCTTATTTCCTTGGAGATAATTGAAGATATCACGTCTACCAATGGGAAGCAACTATCATAAGTGTCCGGCAGGGGCGGACACTTATGATAGTTGCTTCCCATTGGTAGACTACATCAAAGTTTACTTTAGGTAAATAAACTGAACCCCCCGAAGGTTGCTCGCCTTGTCGTGGCGGTGGGGCTCAGTAACCGCGGCTTGGACAACCGCGGTGAAGCGAAGAGGCAACCAGGGCCGGCCGGTGTCGCCGCCTGGCCCGAGGAGGGCGCTCCCAGCGGACTGGAGGAGTCCGCTGCGGATGCGCACCGAGGTGGGGCCGCAGAGGAAGAGGCAAGTAGGTATTACGGTGCGCCGCTTGCCCTATCCTCTGCGGCCGAGGACGGATCGCGGGGGGGAGAGGCATTGTGGTAGGTTGCCGCTTTCCCTACCCCCCCTGCGAGCTGGCCGTTCCGTTTGAACGGCATTGGTGGGGCCGCAGAGGAAGAGGCAAGTAGGTATTGCGGTGCGCCGCTTGCCCTATCCTCTGCGGCCGAGGTGTGGTCGGTGGCAGAGCCACAGACCTGATCTGCCACATGGCCTCCAAGTAGCAGACTCGGGGGGCGTCTGCTACAGCCCTGGTGGGGGCCGAGGAGGAGGGCGCACGTGTCGTGCGCCCATCGTGGAGTCTTCGGACCGCTGGCGGGGTCGCGGATGTGTGTATCGTTCCCGTGGCCCCGTCAAAAGGCGGCGTGGCGGAAGATGGGGGGGGTTTTAGTGGGTATACCGTGGTCTCATCAGCTACGGGAGTCCCACATCACCGCTCGGGTCGCCCCCTGCGCCTGGGTGGTATGCGTAATGCATTTCCCCCTCCGGAAAAAAAAAAAGGTAAATAAACTGAAACCAATCTTTTGTTTACGTTGCAGCTGAAGGTCAATTATATATTTAAAAAGCTTAACTTTTTGTGTTATTTAATTGATATACCTCTTGCTGTGACTTTAACGTTATATTTTAAGTTTCAATAGGTCATAAGACGTGTTTATTATGTAATATGTTACTACATTTTGTACATCTCAAGGTCAACAACTTATAGAGTTAAATTGACAATTCCAAGTTATATGTCAAGCGCATCTCATAATATGAGATCTTCATTTGATATTATCATTTTTAGAGTCACAATATATAATATCTTGGGTATCCATACTATATATTAATACTGCGTGACTGGTGAGACATGTTCAATACTCGAGGACGTGATATTTGGCTATTATATTAGTTGAAAAAAAATAATATAAAAAATAATATCAATTGATCACTGAGTAAATGTAGCTTAAAGTTAAATAATTATTTACCCAACGCATGGACACCGCGAGCGGGAGGGGTAGTTGTGTGGTGTTTCTTTGGTAGCACACGCCTCTGCACCGGCCGCATAGTATGCCTACTTGCCTAGCCGCGTAATTTACTTAGTTTCCATGATTTATTTATTTTTGGGAAATTCGGAAAAAAATTAAGTACCTAATTTTATTACATAATTATAATGAGAATCGAGTACAGAGTACTCTCCATAAGTATCGGTATTGTCTCACCATGCTGTATAAAAGCAAAAGTGCGTATATTTATTTATCGGTTTGTTTGTCTGTTACTTTTTCACGCTTAAGCCACTGAACCGAATTTCATAAGATTTGGTATGGAGAAACTGAGTTCCGGGTACATGGGATAGCTTTTGTTCTGAAAACATAATTACGATATCCTTGCCGTTATATATTAATGTCAGTTCATCATTACCTGTCAGCTGAGCTCGACTCAACCCGACCAAAGTAAGTGACTCAAAGGAAAATTATATTCCTTTGAATCACCTTATCCGATAGTACATTGGTAAGTTATTAAAAAATCTTTTAAAAAAAGGTACCAAACACGACTAAATATACATTGAATTATGTTGCACAATAATTATATCTTTTAGTCGTTAATGTAATAACAATTAATGTAATGTATGATATTTTAGACCGACTTCAAAAAAAGAGGTCATCAATTCGACGCGTATACTATGTAACATTTCTAGAAATGCCCAGTTTTCGTATCAGCATCTGAACAAGTGTGCAAAGTTTCAAAAGTGTATGTATGGCTATGGATGTATGTATGTATGTATGTATGTATGTATGTAGGTATATTGGACGTATGGATATTGTATGTATGTATGTATGTTTTTATGTTTGTGTTCGCATATCTCCGAAATTACAAGTTTAATTTAAAAATTTTTTTTGTTGTAGGTACTAAGTATTGTTCAACTTAGGGAACGCTGCAAGTTTCATCGAAATCGGCGAAAAATTGTCGGAAAAATTGAGATAGGGAATTTTAATTCTCACTTTCATACAATTTTGAAGTCGGTTTTATCTTTTTATTAAAATACTAATATTATCTAAAATAATAATACATACATATTTGTGTTTCGTAATCCACACTACCACACTAATATTATAAATGCGAAAGTGTGTCTGTCTGTCTGTCTGTCTGCCTGTCTGTCTGTCTGTTACCTCTTCACGCCGAAACCACTAAACAGATTTCTTTGAAATTTGGTATGGAGATACTTTGAATCCCGTGAAAGGACATAAAATACTTTTCATCCCGAAAAAATGTACGGTTCCCGCGTGATAAACGAATTTTGGTGCAACGGAGTTGCGGGCGTCATCTAGTTTTATAATAAATCATAAAAACTATGATCATAATTAGTTTTTATCTCCTTAATTTGTTGCATAAAACTATTTTAAATTTGCATTACATTGGCTACATCGTCTAAGTAGAAAAGGTCAAACAAAATTGATTTATGTATTTTTAATTTCCAAGAGTTTATGCCTAAGTGGGCATAAAATATGTATTTTTTGTGTATATTTAGTAATCTTATAATATAAGTACTAATTATTTTAGTAGCTTTATTATTCAATACCAATAAAATAATATTATGTAATTCACAGATTTAAAGAAAGATGAGCTTTAATTTTGAGAAAAATAACAAGAATATACCAGTAACAGACGTTTCCGGAGGCTCCGTACATAAATTATATATGGAAACCGTACATTTTTCCGCATCAAAAAAGTAGTGGGAAGTCTACTATATAATAATATATTTGTGTGTTTTATCATCACAATAGTCAAAAACATTAAGTCGTTCCAGCTATGTATCAGAGCCTAAGACTCAAAGTTTTCCCCGACTTACATTATAGGTAAGGTTGATTAATACGGAGGTTCGGTTTGTTAAAAAGATATAGGTAGGTTAGGGTGGGTTGCACCAGAGGCGTAGTTAAAGTTAAGGCTATCGTCAAATATGACGTCCATAACGGACTTTTACTAGGGATTCGACAGTTCATTTGACTTTTTGACCGACTTCCAAAAAGGAGGAGGCAATACGTTCGGCTGTATGTATCTTTTTTTATGTATGTTCAACGATTACTCAGCCGTTTGTAGTCCGATTTTCAAAATTATTTTTGTGTTGTATAGGATTTGACTCAAATTTGGTACCATGTTCATAAAAGTGGTGACCTGATGATGGGATCCATGAGTAATCGAGGGAACTCCTCATTTACATGGAAACATACTATTATAATATGGTGATTTTAGTTTTATTAGAAGTATATTAAGCATTTGCTACCAAAAAGTAAGAATTTGCATCAAGGTATACCATGGTTCCGAAGGTACTGAGAGAATTCCTAACTCCTTATAGATACACGTTTGGAAGTTTCGGCGTTGTTTTAACAACAGAAAGCATATCGATTGCCCCTAAGTATACTGAGTCAACCTAAAAAATTGAAATCTTTACAGGAGAGCGTCAGAAAGAATGAAACGTTTTATTTTTAAGGTCATCAAAACTAAGAAAAGTAATATAAACAGGTCCTTTCGTAGAGCAAATAAAAAAATATATATTATTTTATTATTTACTGAGATAATGTAGATACACTAGTATACGTCGCTTATATTCTGTAGGTTGAAATTGGTTATGGTTAAAGTTATAGTTAAAGTAAGTTGGTGCAACTCACTCTTAGTGTCACTTTTGCATTTCAAACCACAGTTGCGGACACCAATACGGATACACATCACGATTAAGTCACTTATTGAAAATGTTAAAGTTTTGTTTATTCTAATAACCGATGCATACTCGATGACGCGATGGTTAAAAAACTACACCACAACATTAATTCCTTGTCAACATCCGTTTGCTTGTAAAATATACAAAAAGTTCATTTAAATATTTGAAAAATATTACAACAGTTATGGTTTATAGAATATTACTCGATGTTTCCTGCAACTTTGTTGGGCACATTTTCTGTAATGGAACCCTTTTTATCTCCCTTCTTGTCTATGGGGACTCAAAGTATCTTAAATACAATGTCATGTTAATAAGTGCCAAGTATTAACTCTGTGTCCCGGGTAGGCCACGATGCACTAGGTGTTCCAGCGCATCGTCGCGGAGTGGTGTGGAATGTGGTGTTTCCACGAGCGGAGCCCAAAGAGGCAGAGGTGGTGGGGCTCAGGAGCAGGAACACCGTTTTAGTGGGTAGTCCCGGGTGCGGATATAACGTCCGTCCCGGGGAGTCCCACATACCTCGGTGGTCCTCCCCAAGCCCCGGGGTTGCGTAAATGCACTCCCCCAACGATAAAAAAATATATTGACTCTGTCAATCTTTCAGTCGAGTTTCTTTTCTGTCTTTTGCACGAAACCAATTTCATGTCGTTTTGTGCAAGTAATGCCATTAAACTTCAAAAGTGCTTACTTGCACAGTGTACTCCTATATAAGCAAGCATTGTTATTGCCAAAAGTTGCACCATATACATTTTAGATTATTTGTATTTAAATTAATCCCAAAATATTCATAATTACCTAAATATTATCACCTCTACTAATGCAGTGACGAAAAGATCAGATTTCATTTTAAAGTATTTATTAATTTTATGAATATTAAAACCTAGATTAAAACTATTTGTATGCAAAATTATTGTAATACATAATAATAACTTTCTGCTGCTGTTTCAATATCTACATAATATAGTCCGCTTAACGAATGACTCAATCGAGGGTATAGAGTGCGTGAGCGGCCATTTCTACTGGAACTTATTCCGGGTGATTAGGGACAAAACATACTAAAAGTCCTGACGTCTAGGAGGTGAGCCGGAGGGGGGGGGGAGGGATGACATAGATCTCAGTTTTTGGTTTTTCGCCAATAAATAAAAAAAACTATGCGTTGTAGCAAGAAATATTGTATGATGTAATTAAAGGTTATCAAATTCTCTATAATTTAGATTCTATACAGTTTATCCAAAATAACGCTGGTAAGTCGTCTATTGTTCTTGGCGTCAAGATATTACCTTCATTTTTAGGGTTCCGTACCCAAAGGGTAAAAACGGGACCCTATTACTAAGACTTCATTGTCTGTCCGTCTGTACGTCAAAATTGCGGCAAAATTCGTTTATCGCGTGGGAACCGTACATTTTCTGCAAACAACTACCATCCCATGTTTTTCCAAGTATCTCCATAGTAAAATATTTAATTAAAATCGGTTCAGCCGTTGAAGTGTGAAAAGATAACAGACAGGTACAGGTAGGTACACTTTTGCATTTATAATTTTAGTAGCGACGTTACTTACTAGTAACTACGTAAATTATATTTTACTAATTCATTCAAGAAAATTTTAAAACATTTATGTGTGAACACTGTCACTGGCAACATTTAGTGTAAAAATTAATATTTTTGTTCAACATTTTGTAATGTTTCGTAACAAATTAATATAATTAAGGCGTCGGTGTTAATATGTAGGTATTGTCTCTGAGGTCGGCTGTGTGTCAAATATTCCTCAAGGTGAGGAGCCTCTACTACGAATTACGATGTTTATGTATATAGGACAAGACTATTTCAACCAAAATTCGTTGCCTTGTATAACATTTTTCCGGCTTGAATCATGATGTAACGAAGAAAAGTTACTTAACGCGAAAGATAGACTAAAGTTGTTTGAAATTATTAATAAAATTTTGAAAATTAATTACCTTCAGCCCCCAAATATTTTTTTTAAGTAAATAACAAGGATCCTTTTTTTCATTATAGTAATTATTTATGTCGTTTTTTAACCCAAGAAAAATGTTTTAATTAGACGAGTAGGAAATACTTAAAATGTGTCTTAGAATAAACTTTTTCATGATTTATAAGCATCATTGAATCTAATATTTTCTTAATGTTAACTATAATCACATCATCGCTCCTCATGTCGTAACACATTCCATCAACAATAATTTACAATGTTATTATAACAATTAAACAACATAACTCGTAAACATTCTACATGTGGTCTTTAGCAATAAATTTCGCGTTAAAAGGCAAATGATAAAAGATTTAATTTCTAAGACTAGGTTATAAATAAGTCAGTCTGAAATACTTAATTCTGACATAATTTAACAAGTTTTCTGTCTACATTAACTTATCTTGTTAAACGGTGCGTTTTCCTATAAGGCAGACCACTGCGTTTTCTTCAGTTGTATCGTTTTTTCGTAAATTTGAAAAATTTATGTGATCCAGAGACAGAGTATCGTACGGTGTGAACGTCAGTTAAAAGTCTACTAGAATAATATTATGTTAAAAATTCCGATTTTAGTAAACACAGATGATCTTACCACAAAAGATTTAAACACCCGTTGAACAGTTGATTAGAAAAATATTAATAGTTTAAAAAACTAAAAACACGCTTTTTATACGCTTTTTATTAGCTTCATCTGTCATATTTGTTTGTAACCGACTTCTTTGGGCGCGATTTTGACCCACTTTAAACAGCCAGATTTCGTTCAAACTTTGTAGATTTATCGAGGACTGATGACAATACACTAATTTGATATAATTATTCCATTTTTCAATTTCTATGTTTGTATGTTTGTTTGTAACCCTTTATATAAAAAGCGTGTTTCTAGTTTTTTTAACTATTACTTATTATTGATATCGAGCAAAAAATTGCAAAAAAATCACGTTTGTTCTATGGGAGCCCCCCTTAAATATTAATTTTATTTTCTTTTTAGTATTTGTTGTTATAGCGGCAACAGAAATACATAATCTGTGAAAATTTCAAATCTCTAGCTATTACCGTTCTTGAGTTACAGCCTGGAGACAGACAGACGGACAGACATCGAAGTCTTAGTAAAAGGGTCCCGTTTTCACCCTTTGGGTACGGAACTCTATTATAAAAACTATTTTTTAGAAAAAAAACGATATATTTCGTTTTCTTACATTCCGTTCTATGGATTTTTGCTTGAGTTTTTTTTCTCCTACAAACCATTGGACCAACGTACGGAACGGTATTTTTTTACATGCCGTACCAATGTACGGCATGTAAAAAAATATTATCTATGCATAAGATACTTTCAAAATAAATTGATTTTATGTTGATTCAAATCACCCCCGGACCACTGGAAAAGAGGGGGTTGTAACCCTCGATTTTTTTCCATTGTCGCATTATTTTTGTACGGCGTTGGGGATTAATTGATTCGAAGCGGTATTTAAACAGTATGAAACTTATGCCGTATAGAATCAAATGACCAAATTTACCATGGAAATTGTCAGAAAAAAAATAAAAATACCGACTTAGTGGCGCATCATTTTTGTACGGCACTGAGGGCTTTCTTATTATTTTTCATGTGTCTGTCGATGGTAAAAATGCCGTACAGGAACATATGACCAAAATGTACTCACCATACATGCACTGTTCAATTCTCACCAGCACTCAGTTGGACAGCTTACAAGTGACGGCATAGTGCTAAATCTTATTATTTTATGCTCTAATATCGTCCTATATACGTCACCAGGTGGTTCATTTGACCCATCCATTTTCGACATGGGCCTGTAGTCTAATACAATAGCTCAGGTGATGACGCTCTTATCATTTATTTTATTTAAAATTTAACTGGCTTTATTAATTGCTTATTACAACTTTCTGACCTCTGATCCCATAGCGATATGATTAATTTTAGATAAGACCCTCAGATAACAGGAAAACTTGTGTACCAAGAGTTTGGGAACCACTAATGATTAAATTATTTGATGATGAAACCAATGAAAGGACAAAAGACTTTTTAGTTTGTTTTTTACATTTTTAGACATTGCGACATGAATACACTTCTTCTATGTGTAAGCAGAATAAATAATCGGCCAAGTGCGAATTGATAACCTCCTTTTTTTGAAGTCGGTTAAAAATTCAAACACAGTAAAGGCTGTTAACATAATATTTTTATCATGTTGTAGAATATTTTTATCAAACAGATTATTCTTGTCTTCGCAAAAATTACTTCCCGATTTTGATAAAACTGATAAATTTATTACGTATTTGAGCAACAAGATCTACACAATATTCGACATTAGGTTGAGTTTGTTAGAGGTTCGCAATTATAGATCATTACGCTACAGATCGTCCGGACCATACATGGCAGCGTTGTGTGGAATGTGCAGATGCCTGATGGGAAGTGTACAGTGTACACGTGACTCAGCGTTTTCTTTTACCGACTAAGTAACTTGAACAAAAAGTGATAGGCTATCTAAGCTTGGTATGCTCAATGCTCATGCCTTCATATCATTTTAAAACGAATAATTATAGAGTTTCATGAACATAGAGCAATGAACTTAAGAGGGAACGCTAATACAGTAAAATTTGAACGAAGAAACTATTGCCATCACGTTTCACCCTTTTTTTTATGCGAAGGGGAAACCCTTTATGGGTGCCCCGGGTTGGGGATGTGCCTCAGTTAAGCTGAAGCACCCCGGGAGTGGACCGGACTTCCACCAAGTTAGGGAACGCTTAGGCAAACTAAAGCGTTCCCCTCGGCGCCGGGACTAGCTATCATGTTTCACCCTGCGCTGGCACGTGTATTGTGATAGAGACAGATACAGTAAATCGAGGTGTCGTATTCATCTGATTTCTCCTTCAAAATAGAGCCTATCTAAATTTTTTTTAAATATCTTCAGAAAGGGTGAGTCTATGTCGTTTTTATTTTACCATAAAGATTTTTCAAATTTGTTTTATGGTCGGTTGATTGGCGGGTACGGAACATTCATTTTTTTGCGATTTTTCAAGGGTCATATTTTTTTTTATTAGTACATTAAAAAAATCGAACGTAGAGGCATACCTTTCACAGATCCCAATAGTGTATAAAAAAATCATTTGTTTAGACGCATTATCCAGGGAGGAAATGGGGGAATACGTTTGTATGGAAACAAAGTGTGAGCGTATGCTCTTAAGACTGTTAAAGTACATTATTGTATAATTGTATTTAATGTAACGGCCGTCGCACTCAAAAAACCAAAACTTTGCCTCATCCTTATCAACTTATCAACCTTAGTCAGGTAAGCTAATGTCACTGTGTCTTATTTTTATTTTTTCAAAAAAAAACCTCTTTTGCTGAAAAATCTCATATTCTGAGGATTTTTCAGCAACACTCTCAATATTACAGAGTTTTTTTTTAAGATTATGTATTTTAATGTCACACAATGACACATATTTTTGTAGTTGTCTTGGCAGTACTCAAACGTACAGGATTGCTGAATTCTTTCTCTAGTCTCAACAGAAACAATAATGGAAATTATCTATTTTAAGAGATATTTAATAGAGTATGTCGAAATACGCATTATACTTGTAAAAATGGGCACAATTTCAAAAGAATTCATAATACGAACTCGGATATTTTAATTAATTAATATTTATAGATATACAAAATTAATTTAAAATATAAACAAATAAATATCCTATTTTGTGTCGTCTCAGTGTTACATTGTTTTATTAATAATCGTCTAGTACTATTTAATAAAACAATGGAAGAATATAATCGACGCCTACGATAAAAATGTTATTTATTGGAGATAAAATACAACTTTGGAGCAAACCGTCGCTCGCTGCAGACGTGAGCAGTCATCATATTTTACAAACCATGCCATAATTTATTATAATCTTCAGTGCCATCTAATATTAAATGTTATTTAAATTGAAAAATATACAATATGTTAATGGTAATATCTTTAATTAAGAGGAAGGTTAGGATGTTTTAGTCTAATAGGCTCCAAAACTACTGGATCGATTTCAATAAAAATATGTAGTCTACTCAGACCAAATAAAAACTCAAGACAGAGCGCTGCGAACAACGCGAGTGAAGCAGGTTTTTTAAGCATGTGTGCACGCCACGCACTGCGCGGGCTAGTGTTGCAACTTGCAATTTTATTCAAATTACTTACCCTAAAATCAATGAAATAAATATAATATAATATTTACACCCTTTCACGACACAGCTCGGCATTTTAAAGTGTTTACAAATTATTTTCTAAAATCACGAGTCGCGATATATACGACGAAAACTGGCGTACTTTCGTTTTGCGTATGTGGGCGTAAGCGTGTACATACACAGCTGGCGTACTTTCGATCGGCTTAACTTTGTTGTTCGCAGCGCTCTGTCTTGAGTTTTTATTTGGTCTGAGGTAGTCTAGAAAAGTGTTCCTTTTCTAGACTACATTTTATCGAACGAAACCGCGGGAAATGACATAATTAGAAGAACTGTGATCCCGGGAAAATAAGTGGTTTTACGTGCTCTGTTTATGCAAATATATAAATAGTTAGTTTATAGTAATATTCATTATTATTTATACTATGTAATAATATTATGTATATTATAACATAATATTGTACTTAGAGGTCATCGTAACACCTGGTGCTAATTATAATAACTGTTAATTTATTTCACATAGATAAAACTAAAAAAAAAAAACATAAAAATGTAAATGTGACTGATAGTGTCGCTCTCGTAAATCAAGAACATCCATCAAAACCAATTTGTTTGATGTGCAACAAACATAATATTTTGAATATCCGAATAATTTAATAAACGAGTAATCAATATAGTCCACTAATATAGTAATGAATCCATTATAGCGCTTTGACTGATAGTAATCCTTACCGTGGGGAGCCATGTTTTGGCACGAATGGGCCGGCTGGACCGGAGAAATACCACGGGCTCACAGAAAACCGGCGTGAAACAGCGCTTGCGCTGTGTTTCGCCGAGTGAGTGAGTTTACCGGAGGCCCAATCCTCTACCCTTATCCCTTCCCGACCCTCCCTTATTTCCTTCCCTACCCTCCCCTATTCCCTTCCCTACCCTCCCCTACCCTCCCCTACCCTATTACCTCGTAAAAGGCTGGCAACGCATGTAGTAGAGATGGAGTCATGAAAAATCTCAAAACAATATAAAAGCTACATAATGGTCAACTAGTCGGTAAATATTTCAATTTTCATTTGACAAAGGTCACTGGGCACCTTAGTATGGAAATTTTACCCACGGCCTACAGAAACAAAATTAGTTTGGATGTTTAGATACACATCCCTAGTTTACGAAAATATATGTCGCATCAATGTGGAAGATGGGAATCTGCCCAAAAATTGAAAATAAAATATAAGTGATATCCTCTAGTGATAACACATATATTTCGACTAATTGTATTGAATGGGTGTCTTAATCACACAGAGGAATAATTGGTCTATGAGCAACTAAACTCATCGTATGTAACTAAACTCATAATATCATCTGCTGGCTCTAACAATACAAGTCTGTTGGGCAACTAAAATATAAAAACTAATTCCTTCTTACCAATACAGTGATAGACTGATGTATTTTCAAATAAAACAAATGTGTAGAATTAATATAATCTGTAGGCACGATAGTGTCCACCTAAAAAAAAAAAAAAAAAAAAAAAAAAAAAAAAAAAAAAAACTCGTCTATCGTGCGAAAGAGACAGCTAATGCTAGTCCCTGGCCGTCCATTGTTAGAAGGCGTTTGTTATTTTATTGATTACAATACTTAATTGATACGTTTTTATTGATTACAATACTTAATTGATGTTAAGCACATATTTTGAATCATAGTTGATTTTAGAACTCTCCCACGGTTTAAAAAAAAAAAAACCACACAGAATGAAATGTAGGCTAGGACTCAATAATCTACAAGTAATTTTATATCTGTAGGAAATATTTCGAAAACCGGGTCAGATTATGCCCAGTTACCTTTATTTTTAATTTCTACCTAACACTAACAAAATACTAATCTTGAAATCGTTGTCTGAAAGAGGTTGATAACTCCTGGTCTATAGAGCCCACTCTGTAAATCAGAAGTTCCCAACCTTTGGTACGTGTATCTGCTGCGCAGTTGCTTCGCCGCTTATTGCGGATATTCCTATGATATTTTACTTATACAGATATGATACGTTCATACTATTTTCCGGCTTAAATCTCTTCCGAACAGTTTCCAAATTCAAAATTGCAAACATTGACCAATTAGACGATAAGTGAAACAAAAGATACGAAATGCCAGTTACATAAAAGAGACAGTTCTATTGCTTCTATTTTTAAACGTCGAACTGCAAACTGCAAAATTTCTTTTGCGTAGAGAGTAACATAATTATAGCCGTAGAGTGGACACTTGATACAAAAGTATTAGGAGGTACAAAATGAAACAACATAATGTAAGTTAATTTTATTTATTGAAAATTTTAACATCGAAATAATTAATAATGAAATATAGTACATAAATAGAATACACATTTTATGTACCTACCTTTAAAAATATTTAATTTGTTTCTTTTCTTTCTCTTTGAATTTTTTTGTATTTCTTACCTAACCTAAAAAAACAGTATACAGTACAGTTGCATATGATATCGCGTAGCGTATAAAATAGAATACAAATAAACTGCAATTGTAGGCATTAAAGTCACGATCTAACAGTCATGTGGTGAGTGATGAGTCTGCACTAACTACTCTTAGATGTCTGCAGCGCAACCATTCTAAAATTCAAAATTCAAATTTTTTATTTGCAATCATCCTTATCGTTCTTGCGTCAAAACCGTATCGCTGTCTCTTTCCTTGCCTGAGCTATGACGAAAATTAGATTTTTCCAGATTGTTGGAAAATATAATTGAAAATGTAATTAATCGAGGTATTTATTGCATACAATTACATATTGTGGTAAGAGATTCTATGTGTTTTGTTTACTTTCGAGTGATAATTGGTACATTTTCGAAATACACATGACGGCATTTTCAATTTATTTGTGTACTTGACAAGACGCGGCACGTTCGCTGGCTGGATGCAGACTAATTATAAGACGGTACAATTGGACTGTATTTGAATCTTCAGAACGCGCGCGGTAGTGACATATCTGCTTTGAGTTTTTCATATTAAATCTATGGGATATTCAATACTTTCATTTTTGGCAGAAAATATTTTTCTTACTGTCTTATCCTCATAACGTTTTCTTTTAGGAGAGCTATAATTAGATATTTTGATATCAGTATAACCTTAACAGATCTGAGATTCACAAAACGAAAGGCGACAATAAATCTTCTTCCATACAAAATGTCATTAAAATGAGAAAATCACGAGCGATCCTTGAAGAATAGTATCATTATTACAAATCTGAATAATTTATATCACAGATTGAGCTTATGAAATATCGTGAACTGTTAAGTAAACAGCGACGGCTATTCCGAAAGCGTTCGATATAATTAGATGAACAGTTAATAAAAGATAATATTTTAAAAGGCTTGATTTTTTTGGTTGTTTATTAGAAATGAATTTCAATATTAAATTGTACTAGCTTTAGTACAGCTTAATATTGCAATCAATAAACGTAATAAAAATATTTTAAATACAATTCACTCGTGTCTATTGTTTTTAAGGTGACTATCATTTTTAATAATTATTATTATTTATTTTAAAAACATAATTTAAGAGATTCGTTGAAAAAATGTGTTAGTGTTCATAAAGGTAATTACTGTAACCACACGTCATTATTATTGTATTGAGTATTTCTCACTCTCATGTCGTCTAAAAAATCCCGCACTATGTGACTTAATATTTTTATCAAATGAATACCAAGTGCTTTCATAGTAGGCGCCTTTTTTAAATAGATGTCATCACAAACATAAGATCACACAAACATTCGAACAAGGCGAGAATAAATTTGTTGCTAGTACCCAAAGGTCAACCAGCCGACCTTTCCGGAAGCGAGGTCACGGGTTAAACGAATCGGTTAAATTTAACTGCGAACTTTTACGGTCGAAGGCCCGTCATTATCTCTTTAAGGATATCATTTGTCTAGCTTTGACGTTAATAAAAATATATCAAATGTATTTCCTGATCAATACATGGTATGTTGTGCAGTTGATGTATACACTATACAGGGTGCAACAAAACTAAGTGATTATGCTTTGGGGTGCGTATGTGTTCCTTGTAGAGTTCACTGTGAAAGTGGCAGCGCTGAAAGACCAAATTTTTTTGTGATTTGTATGGGCAAGCGCACCAGCATCACGAGTTTGCCCATGCAAAAGAAAAAAAATGCTCTTTCAGCGCTGCTACTTTTACAGTGAACTCTATATACGGGACTCATACACACCCTGAAGTATTATCACTTAGTTTTGTGACACCCCGTAGAATACTCCTGAATGTTAACTTCCTTTAGCTTTTAGTTTGGATGTAATTAGTCTTAGTTTGAGAGCAACATGCTTTTAGAGCATTAAATTATATTTTATCATTCTACAATCTACATTTTAATATTATTTTTAATTATAATGTTTATGTTATGGTATAGTATACGTACATCGTTGTGCTTATAGTAACAACAAAAAACCATTATAACATTTTTACGTAGAGGTAATAATTATAACTTTTCCATTATAAGTATATATTTTTTAATTAGATACTTTATATTTCATTTACAAAATGCTTGGATAATCTTAAATCGTTTTTGGAATTTTAACCCGGGCTATTAAGTTGTTAATTGGGATTCTATAGACTGCAAAATAATAAAATATAACAGGTGTATGGACTGCCTCGGTCAGGCTTCGTTTACGGTATGCTGCGCGCGCGTCGCCCTTAACGCCCTTATCTCGTCGGTATAAATTATATAGGTCAGCCGTCCGCGTCAGCCAGGCGCCACTTGTTTTGTTCTAAGATGTAACGTCATATTGCAGAATATCGGATGAGAGGGAATTCTAATATTAATATACATATAATAATATTTTATTTTATACACTATAAAAGCATTTTTTTTTCTAATTAATTTGCCTATAATTATTTATGTCTATATTATTATAATATTATGTATTTATTACACATAATTTTTTAGCTTATCCATTTATCTATTTTTCATATAAGTATCCATAAGGTTTGTATGTAACACATTTATTGTTCACGTTGTGCTGACGCCAGTGTGCATCTGTCAAGCGATTGACAACATTAGGCCTCACAGAACACCAGGGATCGCGGTGTATACTGTGATCATCACCTGAGTGGGGTCCTTTTCGGTGGAATTCGCATTACACTGCATTGTAGTTTGTAATTTGTACCCAAATAGACACCGATCTATAAACATGTCCATCTGTGTATCAATTCTAATATGTTTTTTTTTAATGTTATTTTTTGTTTCTTATATGCTTATTGTCTTTTATGTGTTTTTTAAATGTTTATTGTAATGTGGTGTAATGTGTATGTATACCGAATAAATGATTTATTATTATTATTATTATAAAATATGTTTTAGCCATTGCTCTTATGTTTAGTACGGCACCTATAGAAACAAAGACGTTCAAACATTGTGAATAGTGCCTTAACCACAAATTTACTATACAGCGATAAATAAAACAATATTTTATCCCGAGGCATTGATTCCTATTTTAATTTTTTATTCTCTTTAAGAAAATAAAATTCCCTCTATCACAAACTTATATTAAAACAAAGAAGTACTTTAAGTAAAAGCACCGCTATTATAATTGTCTAAGATAATTAAACCACATACTTTTAATATAGTGACAAACTTATCAATATAATTAACAAATGCATTACTATAATATAGTACCAATCGAGGAAATTGATTCCTAGGCAGTGTTAACAGACCGACGTTTTTTAGTTGGATCATGTCAATTCAATGTTAATTGTGATAATATTATGTTGCTGGATTTGACGTAACGCGACCAAACTACATAGCTCCCCCATCTGCCTAAGAATCAACTTCTCTGATAGTACATTGTTCTTTAAGGCACTTATGAATTTAAAGACGCCTGACAAAATAACAATAATACTGCGATTAAAGGCAAAGGTAATGCTTAGTTGTTTTATAAGGCTACATAACATACAATGAAGACTTGTGAGAATATGTGAGATAATGTGAGAATAATATATATTAGGATAAAATTGTTGGCGTGCATCCGTTTTCTGATTGCCATAATACAAGTTTTACTTAGTATGGGATTAGACGACGTGATGTACGCTACCTTGCTTTTATACTATTGTATATTATTGAATGATTAATAAAGAATTTGAAGAATTTGAATTTGAATAAAGACTTATAAAACTTACTATTTTATGACAATAAACCTTATTGGTAGTAGTAGTACAGGTAGTTCGGAGTATAGGGCCCTATAACTAAGCACATTAAGTAAATAATCCGACTTAAATCGGTCATGTTGAGACGACATTATACTATTTATTTATTTAATGATTTACTTAACACAAGCAACGTTAACAAAATAATTTACACAGTAAGACAATACAAAGGATCTGCTTACTTCTAATAGAAATCTCTTCCAGCAGCCCTACAGAGAGAGATTGGATAAGGATAGCATATTGACAGATACGTTGACAAACTTCGAACAAAACTTTACAGTCTATGCTGGTGAGGCCTCCTTTGGGAAGACATTGCAGTAATTTATCCCACTAATGATATTTTTATGTTTTAGTCCATATTAATATGCAATCATATCAATACGGTGCCTTGTCATACAACATAGCAATGCTACCATCAACTGAAAATAAAATAAGAGTGCATTCGCAAAATAACCGCAGACGACGGGTCGCAGCAACACTACTGGTTTCCATGGAGTTGTATGAAATTCCCTCTGTATTAAGAGACATGCAGTTCTTAGTGCTCCACTAGACGATCAATAATTTTACTGTGCAATATCGTTGAACAATAATAATATTTAACAATTTATTTGACAACAAGATTGAAAGGCGGGCGCGTTCAATATCAACCCTAGACGGTCAATAAAATAGCACAATACTTGATATTGCACAATAAAATTGATGGTCTAGGGGTCCGCTTATACTCATACAACCCAGACGTCGTCTAGCGATACGTCATCATATGCGATCGCTTCATGTCGTCCGCTGTCAACAGCTGGCACCTTCAGGTGCTTAGCACTCGCGAGTGGATCTGATCCGCATGCGGTTGATAACAATATGTTCTTAGCCGTGCGCGTGTTATCCGCTTAATAGGAAAAACATCTATGAAATACTTCTCGAATTTTTAAATGAAATAGTATATTGTTGCATTTAAAATTTCGAGACGTATGAACTTGGTAGATCGCTCAGGATTTTGTTAGTAAACAGTAGAAATGTCTAGATAATAAAGTTAGGGGCCACCCCTGATTTAGGAGGTCTCCAGTTCTGAAGGACTTTTGGACAGGTGCTTTCTACTGCCACACACCCCAAAAGTATGAGACTTTGCTAGCCATTCTTAACTCTTTAGTAATAATTAAAATTATTCAAGAAAACTTTAAACTTTTATAAAATGACGAAAGTCTAGCTATCGCTGACTTTTACTCTATAATATTGTTACAAACATAAAAATAAATCCTATTTATTAGTTTTATCATGCATAATATATAAATTGAAAACTTTTTTTTAAAGAAGAACTAAAGTGTTTCTTCGATTACAGCAATTTAATTAAACTTAAAAAGTTTTTTAAATTTGTACAGAACAGAACAGTTTTTATACAGGTGCTGTTTCCTAATATTTTACAACCTTTGATAACTTTTCTGAAGATGATTTTTTTTATGTTTGGTAATTAAAAGTTAATAGCTAGTACCAGTTAATGTGATGGCTAAAAAAACATACGAAAAAAAAAAACTAGAAATTGATAATACTTTCATTGTTTTATATTTTTTAAATTGTTAAAATTGTACAAAATATTCACAAAAATAAATAAAACGAAAGTAGACGATAGTAAAATATTTATTTACATACAACGATACATTACAACTATTTACATCACATTTTTATTGAACGCGAAAATCAAAATAAAAACAAAAAAATGTATTTGGTGAAAGTCTTTGAAATACTTAAAAATTGGCTTAAAATATAATAAGATTATTTGGTTTATTAGTCTTATACTGCAAGAAACATAATAATTTTTAATACTGACATTTTGACTATACAAAAGACATCAACGCGCTCGGTATTTTTTTAAATTTTTTTGCTTCAAACATTCTTAAAAATATTTTTATCACACAAATCAATAAATACATGTCGGATTATCATAGCCTCGTAAAATCTCACTGTATCACATTACCACCAGTAGCCATGGTAGTAGGGCCAACCGTGGCCGTAGTAACCGTAGCCGGGGTAGCCCCAACCGTAACCGTAGTGGGGGTAGCCCCAACCGTAGCCGTAGCCGCCCCAACCGTGCCCGTAGCCGTAGCCGCCCCAGCCGTACCCGCCCCAACCGGAAGCTGCGGTTTGCAGGTCCCCCTTCTCCCCCGCGCCGGTGTCCAGGTCTTTGGGTTCCTCTGGTGCTGGTGCTGACAGGGCTGTCGCGAAGAGGAAAGCGAGGAAGAAGAAGAATACCTGATGAAGAAAAATAATTAAGGTTAGTGCAGGTTAGCTGGTAATTTGTATGGGATATTTTTTATATAGGAATAATATTATGTTTGTGTCATTCGGTTTTTTTTAATTGAATTCTGTATTTTCTACATAACTGCATATTTTCTACATTGCAGCTTAACACATCGCTACAAACGCTTTATTTAGTTAAATACAAACAATCCTTTTTAGGGTTCCGTACCCAAAGGGTACAAACGGGACCCTATTACTAAGACTTCGATGTCTGTCCGTCTGTCCGTCTGTCTGTGTGTCTCCAGGCTGTATCTCAAGAACCGCTATAGCTAGACTTCTGAAATTTTCAGAGATTGTGTATATCTGTTGCCGCTATAACAACAAATACTAAAAATAAAATAAGATTTATTTTTAAGGGGGGCTCCCATACAAGAAACGTGATTTTTTAGCCTTTTTTGCTCGTAATCAATAATGGTAACAGCTACGCACTTGAAATTTTCACAAAATCCTTAATTGTATTTGTACTTTAATAATTATTATTAAAATTAAAATAAAGTAAATATTTAAGGGGGGCTCCCATACAAAAAACACAATTTTTTGTCTACTTTCGCTCTGTACCGGTACGGAACCCTTCGTGCGCGAGTCCGACTCGCACTTGGCCGATTATTTAATTTTATATGTATAAGGCTTGTGAAAATTAGAAAATATACAATGTATTTAATTAACTTTAAAACAATATTGACAGAATTTTCGCATTTTCTGCACACAATATAAAAAAGTACACGAAAACTTCAAAGCCTTTAACTAATTTCCAAAAAAAAACCCATTTAATAAATCTAGACGTCAAAACACAAAATTACTTACCTTGGTCATCTTGGCGGCTATCTTGCAAACTGACAATACCTCCCGGCACAGTCGCTATATATGTCGCGCGTGTCCTACCGTCACAGCCATGGATGTCATTGACCTCTATGGCAGCACGCCGTGGCGAATTACTACTCATTATGTAACCGCCCTTACAGGAAGAGACGGCAATCAGAAGACAATAAAAAGTGGAAGGACTCTTCTAGAAAAGGCTGTAAAGGTTGAGGTAGTGCTGCTAGTTTTTATAAACATCATAGGTTAGGAATGTGGTGCGATTCCCAACCCGTAATCAGAGTTTTTCCAAGATTTGATTTGCCAGCTGTTTTAGAAAACATCAAAATGTTAATCTGTGTATACAACATGACTGGTGAGACAATACCGATACTTATGGAGAGTACTCTGTACTCGATTCTCATTATAATTATGTAATAAAATTAGGTTCTTAATTTTTTTCCGAATTTCCCAAAAAAAATGAATCTTGGATACTAAGTATTTTACGAGGCTAGGCAAAAAGGCATACTATGCGGCCGGTGCAGAGGCGTGTGCTACCAAAGAAACACCACAAAACTACCCCTCCCGCTCGCGGTGTCCATGTGTTGGGTAAATAATTATTTAACTTTAAGCTACATTTATTCAGTGATCATTTGATATTATATTTTTTATATTATTTTTTTCCAACTAATATAATAGCCAAATATCACGTCCTCGAGTATTGAACATGTCTCACCAGTCACGCAGTATATAAAACTCAAAGGTGACTTGACTGACATGGTGATCTATCAACGCACGGCCCAAACCACTGGACGGATCGGGCTGAAATTTGGCATGCACGTAGATGTTATGACGTAGGCATTCGCTAAGAAAGGATTTTGATCAATTCCACCCCCAAGGGGTTAAAATAGGGGATGAAAGTTTGTATATAATAATACTTCTTAACGCGAGCGAAGCCGCGGGCAATATCTCGTACATAATATGCTGTATCGATACATTTTATAGGTTGCAGAATCGTACACGTATCTCTTATCTTTTAGCGGTGCCACTTTGACAGTGATCTTCCGTGGATCTTACCCTAAAGTATTGACACTTTGTTTTGTGACATCTTATAATATAATTATTTTTAACAAGTATTGGTGGAATTTTGTACCCAGAATAATAAAAAAAACAGTACGTATGTTCTAAATTCGTCAAATCAAGTGCCTAACTCATCATGAGTTGTGTTATTGTGTTCGTTGATCTAACAGTCATTTAATTTGCCTTTCATACATTTCATCATAAGTATTTTCGTATAAATATTAATATTATGTATATTTAATAGAGCAATACTTTATTAATTTCCTAATTAGGACAATTATTATAAAACATTGAATTTTTATAATTCCCAAACCTCGAAACAATGACAAACAGCATAATACAAAGTCGTGGAAGGGATGCAATTAGTATAATGGGGTTAACACAATACATGTCTTTTTGCAGTCGGCTAAGCCTGCGACTAGGAGAGTGGCGTTTAACGACTTCCTATACTTACTTCTCACTTGATTTCATATCCATATATGTATGAGTTAAGTACTAACTTTAAGATAAATAATTTCAATAATTTCAAGAGTCTCTACAATATTACAAATCAGAAAACTAGACATTAGGAACACAATTACGATAGCCTTACCTTATCAACCAGATGTAGATCCATTTTGGTTCGTCTATGTAGCTGCTACAAAGACACAATAGACTTAAATAGACAGGCAAGTGTTATAACTTATAACAATGAAGTTTATCGCTTCTCGCTTCGCCTGTGTCTATGTGCTCTGTGTAACAACAAGGCATATTAGCAACAATGTAATTACCTATAGCATTGAAAATTCACAAATAAGACAGTACGTACATTATTCGTTGCATCCACATTCCATAATATGGATATTATCAGATGTGAACTATCTCCAAGCTTATTTGAATATAATATCAGCACAGTCTCGTCATCAGAAATCAAATTTTCCCACATACATATTTTGAATATCTCACACCTCATTAGAATTCGGATCATCTCCTCCCATTCATACTTGGATCGCTAGCAAGCGATTACAAACATCAATATTGTAGCAAGCTATTTTCACACCTAATTCTTAAAACTAAGATTTATATTGGTATAAGCGCATTTGGATTAAAATTGCTGTTTGGTGTCCTATACATCAATTGGCAATTCTGGACATTTGCGACGACCGGTCACTGTCATATATTCGGCTGTAGATTCGGGACATTCAGAGAAAAGCACTGTGCGAGCTACAAAGTGTTTGAGAACAGTAAATCATGGCTGGTCACTTAAGACGTTAATGGTTTCACTCAGTGTAATGGTTTCACTCAGTGTAATAAATCCACGTGTGAAATCAAAAATGTTGGCACGTACGTTTGACGCAATTTGCTAAATACAGTAATTTACAACCTACTCTGTACCTCTGGAGTCGCATACTACGGTGATCTCGTGGACAGTGCTAGGAACTTCCGTGCCTTCAAGCGTTTTTGTCACAATTATTATTGCCAACAATCTAACACAAAAAATTCCAATATTAATTTAGCTATAGCGTAGTAGTAAAATTATTAACTATTATTCCCGTGGTGCTTCCCCTTCAGTTCTTTGACTTTCGGTCATTGTAACTTTGTGCTGTCTCCCGCTTTGTATGGGGAGGGAATCTGGAATTCTTCCTACTCCTCCTATTCTTCTTCTGATTAATTTCGTTGCGGGTCCCAAGACAGTTTTAGCATGTCCCTCGGGCTCCCTGAGATCATATCAAAGGGTTTTCGTGGTTGGATACCGCTGTCGATCCTGGCGACACAGGAGATACAGTGGTGGGAATGTGTGGTGGGCCAAAGCCTGTTTAAAAAAAATAAATACAGTAACTATACTTTATAAAAAATCCTGTATAAAAATCCTACTGTATAAAAAGCGTAAGGTATATTTAGTAAAACTAATCCTATAAATTTAATAAAATCTTGTCTGTCGAGTCAGTGTTCTAACGTATCAGACATCATTATTTTATTGAGTAAATAAAAGTGTAAGTCTTAGACAAGACATTTCATTTTAACATAAATTTTCTTTCGTTCTTTTCTTCCTCATTTATAACCGACTTCAAAAAAAGGAGAATATTAAACCTTATTATAAATATGCAGGTATGTCAATCTACTACACATACTACACTTGAACCAAATAAAACTATCAATATTAGAGAACACCTTCATAATAAAACTAGAGGCTTTGCATTGTGATGCGTTTGCTTGTACCACTTTTTATCACCTTATTTGCAATATTAGTATCGTAATATTAGATTATAGACTCATTGTTTTAGTAACGTATAATATTAATGAAGTTTTGGGTCAAAAAGACCCCATGCATGACGTGACCTGGTTACTAGTATGACAGACAAACGTCAGTAGAATATTATAGTGATGACTCAAGAACTTGAACCACGAACTATTTTTTTCTACTTTTACAGTCTATAAATAATTATTATAATATGTATTTATTTATTTATTAAAGTTAATTACAACGGATTGCCCCAATTACAATAATTAACTACAATCTTGACTTAAAATTAATTGCAATACATACACAAATTAAATTAAATATTTAATTTGTGTATGTATTGCAATTAATTAATCAATCGACATTAAAGCTGCTGTTTGGAGAGCTAAAGCCAAACTTAAGGGGACTCCATATGCATTGAAAGAGTTCTTAACCAAATCAAGGCAGGGCGTTTTCTTAAAGGCTAGACTGCACTTTGGTTTAAGGTCATGTTGGACTCAGGATGGCATCATTGTTATTAAAAGCTCTGATGGCAAACGACACAAATTACATTCCTTGGATGAGCTCCAGCCCCTTTTGCTAAAATACCCAAAAACAGCATCAACTCCTTCCACCTTAAGTGTTAATAAATCTTAATGTAACACCTTAGGTTATTATAGATTGTTTTCAACAAGTTGTGGTCTTAACTCTGCTTAGTATATTTTCTCATTGCTTTGTATAATATACCCTGTGTGTACTTTTCATTTTATTTTTAGTTAATAAGCAAAATTCCATTAATGTTGTAAGGGTACACTATAATTTTTTTAAATTTTATAATTAATATTTTAATAATGTTGGTATTAGAATTATTTACAAATTATTGTCAATCTCATTTTTACTGTCAAGTGTCAATTCTTTCTTCTTCTTTCTCTTCGTTTTTGGCAACTTGACACAAAGTATGTGTATGTTGTGCCACAGACAAGGTAAAAAGGTAAGGAAAGAATGGCGGGAAAACCGTATTCCTCCTATAATAATTTTCAGCAACGTTTTCATGTAATATCGTCAGGTCATTTAGTCTAGTCAAAGTCTAAGTAAAAGTCAATACAGTCAAGGAGTCATTAGTCAAGTCGGTCGTTTCAGTAAAGTGGTAGACGCTTTACTGAAACTTTCAATGGAGTTTTGGAGGGAACACAAAATCGCACGTTTCTGGATAATGCATCACTTTCCTACACTTGTGCACGATAACGAATATCTAATGGTTAATATTCTACCAATATTACACATTAAAAACCCAACTTAACACAATTTTAGGAAAATAATACAAAATCACAACATCACTCTTTCACATTCCCGGCAAAACTCCAAGTGTCAATTGTCAGGCTGACAAATGACACATTTGACATATCTTTTTTTTATTTTTATAAATATTGTTATTTTTGGCTATGAAGTTCAAGAAGTGTGATTATATTGTTTGTGCTGTTACCTTTTGTTGTTGCATTGTGTAAGTTCTTTACAAAGTTTAAGTTTGGTCTGTTTTCTTTATTTTTTTTGTTCTTAATTATTATTATTGTACTCGAAGTCAGCTGGCGGGTGCTGTGGAAACAGTGTTTACTAAACTTTTTATTATAAATTAGAATTATTATAGCGCTCATAAAATTAGTTTATATATTATTTTATAACATTATTTTATATATTAAGTATATTAGTTTATATTTTGTTTTATATTTATGTCACATAATGAATCCTTTGTTTCCGTGGAAAGTTTAAACAATTCAAGTAACGATGATAGTTTTCATTCAGTAGATAATGCTCTGGGTGATATCTTACAACAAAATTTCAACACTGGCAACACTAATAACACGCTCAATATATGTCATATAAATGCCCAAAGTGTTCCCAGTCACTTTGACGATATGTTGGAAACTTTTTCAGGTTGTAACGTTCATGCAGTACTTATCTCGGAATCCTGGTTGAAACCTCATCTCCCCTCCACATCATACAGCTTACCCGGTTTCATCTTAATACGCAGTGATCGTGTTGACAGACGTGGCGGCGGTGTTGCTATCTACCTACGCAGTGATCTTTCTTACAAGATAATAGCATCCTCATCTCCTCAATATACAGCTAATGCTGAATACATTTTTTTGGAAGTCTGCATTACCGTTGACTATTTTTCCCACTTTGAATTAGTACTTGAATCCCTTGGCACAGACTATACTCATCACATAATCATGGGAGATTTTAATACCAATATGTTGGACATTTTATCATCTCGTTCTCAAAAGCTTAAACATGTACTAGAATCTTGCAGTCTACATAACTTGCCTCTTCAAGCTACACATCACAACATCAATGGCGAGGACACTTGGCTAGACTTGATTCTGACTTCTAGTCCTTCTTCAGTTTTTTCTCACGGCCAATATCCTGCTCCTTCCTTTTCTCTCCACGACCTTATCTTTGTTCGGTATAAACTAAAACCTGCAAAATTTCGCCCTAAAAGTATATACAGACGTTGCTTATCTTGTATAGACACCGATAGATTAAAGTTAGATGCAGCCGAGATCAATTGGGAGCCTCTAATGTCAGAGACCTCTATCGACAATAAGGTCCAGATCTTTAATAGTATAATAAGCGAACTATTCGACACCCACGCACCTTTTAAGAGAATCAAACTAAAACATAAACCAGCACCGTGGATGTCGGATGATATTAAATTGCTTATGAGGCGCAGGGATCGGGCATTCCGCAAATTTAGGTCTCATCGGTCTGAAGACAATTGGATCGACTTTAAGGCTGCAAGAAATCGGTGTAACCAGGTGATACGCAATGCAAAACGCCGACATATTCTAAATAATATAATATCATACTCTTCTTCATCCGGTAGCATTTGGAAATTCCTTGGCACGATTGGTATTGGCAAGTCGAGTCAATGTGATTTGCAAAGCTCCATAAACTTAGATGATATTAACATCCACTTTTCTTCTTGCATTGCATTGGATACTCAAACCAAACGTCAAACCATTGCCTATTTAGGAAGTTTGCCTCTTGCTACCGATGAAATTTTCCATTTTTCTCCAATTACTCCGGGTGAGATCAAATCTACCATCAAACACATTGGCTCTAAAGCAGTGGGCTGTGATAACATTTGTCGACAGATGTTACTTCCTATTATTGACGAACTCTTGCCAGCTATTACACACATTATTAACTTTTCCTTAGAGTCCTCTACATTTCCTAAACTATGGGGTAAGGCTTATATTCGTCCTTTACCTAAAATCCCTTATCCTTTGCAGCCGTCCCATTTTCGCCCTATTTCCATTCTTCCCTATTTATCCAAGGTTCTAGAAGCATGACTGTGTTCAAAAGCAGCTCTCCGCGTTTGTACTCCAAAACAAAATCCTCTCACCACTTCAATCTGGATTCAGACCGGGGCACAGTACCACCTCTGCTTTGTTGAAAGTAACTAATGATGTAAGGGCTGGCATGGAGAACTCAAAAATTACTGTTTTAGTTTTAATCGATTTTTCCAGCGCTTTTAATAACGTCGACCATGACATTCTTCTGTCAATTCTTTCCCGTATACTCTCACCCGAAGTTTTAAATTGGTTTTGCTCCTATCTTCGAGGACGCCAGCAGAGTGTAAGATTAGACGATTCCTCTTCTAGCTGGGTGGATCTTGAAGCTGGTGTACCTCAAGGCGGTATTCTCTCTCCTCTTCTGTTTTCACTATTTATTAATATTATAACCCTGGTAATACTTCATTGTGCGTATCACCTTTATGCTGATGATTTGCAGGTTTACATTCAAGAGAAGCTTGAAGAGTTACCTACCGCGATTAGTAACATGAACCGGGACTTAGAGGCTATTAACGCGTGGTCTGCAAATTTCGGGCTGCATGTAAACGCTAGTAAATGCCAAGCCATCTTGATTGGCAGTCCGCGCTTGTTGAGCCGAGTCGACATTGGAGCCCTTCCACCCGTCGTTTTTGGTAATAGTGTCATCCCTTTTAGTTCTAGTGTCAAGGATCTCGGGCTATATATAGACAGTAGTCTCGATTGGCGTACTCACATTACTAACGTCTGCCGTAATGTTACAGGCTCTTTGCGATCTCTCTATCGAGTAAAAAACTTTTTACCTTTTAATATAAAGTCGCTGCTGGTTCAAGCCCTTATAGTTCCGCTGCTGGATTACGGTGACGTTTGTTGTTACGAACTCCGTGAAGAACTACTTAACAAACTTGACCGTATGCTGAATAACTGCATCAGGTTCGTTTTCAATCTTCGTAAGTTTGATCATGTCTCTCAATATCGCTCTAAGTTGCAATGGCTGCCAATCCGTCAACGTCGTTCACTGCGTGCACTGTGTATGCTGTACTCTCTCCTTTACTCTCCCAATGCTCCTCTATATTTATCTTCCCACCTTGAATTTTTCAGCAATACCCACAGTCAGGAACTGCGATCATCCAAGAAATTGAGACTCCATTGTCCTCCTCACAATTCCAGTATTGTCCACTCCTCCTTCCTTGTACAGTCCATCCTCCTTTGGAACGCCCTCCCCCAAGAAATCAGGATGTCCCCTAACAAAAATATTTTTAAACGCAGAGTTCGTCAATTCTATTTAAATCAGTTGAACGATAATTAGTCATTAGTTCAAGGTTCCACTGGAATTCATGTGTGACAAAATATATATATTTATATATTATTATATATTTTCATTTAGTATTTTAATTACTTATTCTATGTAGGTATATTTTAATTAATATGTATAACTTATGTATCGTATTATCTTAATAATATAGTGTGTATTAGTATGTAGGCATTACGGTTCATGTAAGTCTATTATGATAAAATTATTTATTAAGATATTGTTTACCAAATATTATACAACTATTTATGTCATATTATCACCAATTCTGTTTTAGAATGCGCCTATTTTACACTTTCATCATCACCCTAAGGTTGGCTGGTAGAGAATGCCACAAGGCATTAAGCTCGCCTATGTAAATATTTGCATAAAGTGTTTTAAATAAATAAATAAATAAATAAATAGTAATAGAAGAAACCCTTACGTACTTATTTTCACAATAACTTACACATGCTCTCTTTACATCTATCCACTTATCAACAAACACATCACATTCAGGATTGGCCGACAAGATCTTCCGACCGAGCGAGGTGGTATGCCCGGTCAGGCCGAGTAGGAAATATGCTGAATTTAAAAGAAAAACTATCACGGCTAAGTTGACTTCATAAGTTATTGAGTAATAGTCGATCAACTAAAAAAAATGTATTCGACGAAGTATAAAGGAACTTTTCGTTCAAATTCCTTTGGGATGATGTTGTTAGTAGTGTAAAACATGTTATAAATGTACATTCATTGACCATACAGAAATTTTCAAAAACTAGCGGTGCTACGGAACCCTACATTGCGCGTGGCCCGACACGCACTTGGCCGGTTTTAATACTACATTATATTTGACTCTAGTCTGATACAATCTGTATCAATACTATTTCTATCATTTTACTTGCTAATGTTCTCAATAATTATTGTTCTAATTCTATTTTTTACTCTAGCCACAGAATATTTAATAGTACTCCGTACTCTAGCACTTGCAACTACGTATATTTCTTCGATTTTATTTCAACAAATAAGCTTCGTCTCGTGTTTAATTGGTGTGAAATTGTAGACGTAACTTCATTAAGTGTCGTGACACCTAATTATTTCCTCTGTATCCTTTTTTATGGATGTTGAAGGCCGATGTACGTCTCCCTCAATGCGTCATCATCAATGATGCCTCCGTGGTCTAGTGATCTCGGAGGTTGTGGGTTCGATTCCCGCGTTGGAAACATGTTATTTCCAAGTTTGGTTAGGACAATGCAGGCTCATCACCTGATTGTCTGACAAGTAAGACGATCCATGCGTCGGATGGGCATGTAAAAAGTCGGTCCTGCGCCTGACCTCTCGCCAGTCGTGTGTGCTAGAGTGCTCTTGTGTACTGCGCACACACTTGGCCACTATAAAATTACTCCTGCGTAACTGGCCTGGTTTCAATGAAACCGGCCACCGTCACCAAATACCGTCATTACACGGCACTCGTCACGAAACCCCCCTCAAACCGATGTCATCATCATCAGCATATTATGCAAAACATTAGCATGAGCGCGTCGTGTTATCTTTATCCATGAACTTCAGTTACAACTTATATCCCTAATATGATAAAATATGCAAAAGTGTGTATCTCTGTTATTACTTTTTATTGAAACTGATACACTATTATATTTATTTTTGTCACGCAAAATTCAAAAAGATGTTCTCATTTCTGAGGTCAAATCTGCGGGCAACATATTTATACTATTTTTTGTATTTTTAATAGCATCTTTAAATTGGTCTTTAAAGGTAAAGAAAATTAAGAAAATGAAAATTTTACAGCTGTTTACTGTTCCATACAACCCAAAACTCTACTGTACTACTTTATTTTTTATAGTATTGTTACGAATGCGGACACGTAGTGTCATCTAGCGGCAACCAGGCGAAACCATCACAGACAGCGTAAATCCCCTATTCAATACCAGATGCCGCTACTTGTATGTTTTTGTTACCTGCGCGTACCTGCTCGAGAATTTTCCCACGGTTGTTTACATGTTGATGCGAATTGTGGAATATTCTCGTAAGGTCTAGAGCTCGCCCCGATCCGTATAAATACGCGGCTAGACGGGCCGGCCAGTCAGTCTTCGAATGTTTTCGAGTGAGCGATAATCAAAGCGACTTCGGAAGTGAGAAACAAGTGACTTAGTGAGTGAACCAGTGATAGTGCTTAGTGTTTAGACATAGTGAACTAGTGTGAGTTAGTGCATAGTGTTTAGACCTAGTGCTTAGTGTTTGAACTTAGTGCGTAGTGTTTGGACCTAGTGAGTTGTGTAACCTAAGTATAGTGAAAATAAAAGTCTTCAAGAGAGTCACCAGGTCTTTTTCTCCGAATCATCGAACCTTAGCACGTAACAGTATCTTAGATCAAAATCGGTTCTTGTAGCTGCAAGATAGATGGCGCTCAAGCCACATTATTATTAGCTCCGTATAATTCAGTGCGTAAAAAATAGTTAACCCTGTTAAAACTTGTTGAAAAGTGAAAATATCTAAAGAATATACTGCAAATACCCAGTGATAGTGTTATTCAAGCAAATTGTTACTGAACTATTAAGAAATTTGCACCTAAAACCCTGAACTTCCCAGTGAATATTTACAAGTAATATCACGAAATTTCCAAAATCAAACCAGTGCCCTTCTATATTCAGTGAGTAGACTTCTTATTAATAGCAACTAAGCAAGTGATAACTGTGGATTTAAAAAATCAATTAGAATGTCCAAATTTTAAACCGCTCAAGAGACATAACGGACGTGGAACTGCTTCCATCTAGCGAAAAATCGTTAAACTAAAACGGAAGGCTAGTTCCTTATAGCGATCGGAAATCCAATAGTTCCAATTATCACCAACAGAGGGCGCTAACATCCACGTATTAAATTATATTACGTCTTATAGTTCCTCTAAGTAGACAAGAAGCAGCCGTTACAATGTCTACAAAAAATTCTGCTAGATCATGCGCTGGTTGTCCTAATACCATAAAGGATCGTGATTACCTTTCCTGCTGTAATTGTAAGTCTTATTTTGACTTACTATGCGCCAATATCAACGAAAAAAACTATAGAGCCATGACGAAGGAACAAAAAAAAGCTTGGAACTGCCCTGTCTGCCGTTGTAAGAACCCAAAAACTGACAATAGTAATACTCCGATACGTCCTCACAACAACAACCTCACGACGAACTCTCCGATCTCCGACGGCGACACTAGCGACCACTCGAATAACATCACCTTTCGCCCTAAAAAATCAACAACCGATCTCACGAAGAAAACCTCAGCCTTGGATCCCACATTATTAATGACCATAAAGCAAGAAATCCAGATTGCAATTAACGACTCTGTCAAATCAGCTATCGACTCATTCTTTTCTAAAGAATTCAACCTTATTAAAAACGAATTACAAAAACTGAATGAGCTTAAAGAATCCGTGGAGTTCCTGAACGCTGAATACGATCGCATGCACTCTACCCTAAAAGAGTCCGAAGAACACATACGACACCTAACTAAAGAAAATCTTAACCTTTCAAAAACAGTCGAAAATCTGTCTAATAGACTCAACTTAATTGAACAACATTCTCGGGAAAATAACATCGAAGTACACGGAATACCCGAGTCGAAATCTGAAAATCTCTATTCCGTCATATCACAGCTTGGTACAGCCATCTCCCATCCTATCACGGAAAACGATATCCTAGCCTGCACGCGTGTGAGAAAAATGGATGAAACCACTAAAAGACCCCGTACAGTTATAGTTAAGTTTAGGAACACCAAGCTGAGAGACTCAGTCATTGCAGCCGTTAGCAAGTTCAACAAAAACAAGCCTAATGATCGTTTAAGCTCTAGCCACTTGGGATACGGCACTACAAAATCTAGTATATTTGTATCGGAACACCTTGCTCCTTATTATAAAGCCTTACATGCTCGGACTCGTCAAGTCGCTAAAGATAAAAACATTAAATATGTATGGATCAGAAACGGTCGTATTTATATCAGACGTGATGATCAGTCGCCAGCCAAACAAATAAAATGCTACGACTCACTAAATAAGCTTTAAATGGACTTAATGACTGACTAATTGACCGTTGAAATTTACAATAATTCAATATGGTTCATATTTATTATCAAAACTTCCGCGGAATGAACACAAAACTCAATGACATCCGGCTAAGTACCCTTCAATGTAAATTTGACATAATAGCTGTAACTGAAACATGGCTCGACAAAAGTGTATTGGATAGTGAACTTTTTACTGCCGATTATATTAAGTACAGACGCGATCGTGAAACAACTGGTTCTTGTTCTAAATCTGGCGGTGGTGTGCTTCTCGCTGTATCCAAAAAATATGAATCTTGTCGGTTAGAACAATTTGAGAGTGAATACGAAGACCTCTGGATTAATGTAAAGCTGGGAAATAGTAATCTCTTGATTTGTGTACTCTACCTACCTCCCCCAGTCAATATTAATACCTTAAACGCAGTTCTAGACAACATAAGTATTAAATTACAGACTTATCAGGGAAATGTCATTGTGCTCGGAGACTTTAATTTAGGCTTCATTAACTGGACACTCGACACACACAACCCACCCCAATTGCAGCCCAGTAACTATAATAGCTCTCTAGGTTTCTCTTTAATAGATTTCATGTCCTTAAATGACCTCACTCAATACAATAGCATTCAAAACCACAACGGGCGTGTTCTGGATCTAGTCTTGTCCAACTACAATAATACCAAAGTAACAAAATCTTCTGAACTGCTAAGCAAACTTGACCCCCACCACCCTCCAATTGAAATTGAATTATCGCTTGACGGCTTCAACACCAAGTTACTACGTAATAAATCCTTTGCTACCCACAACTTCAAAAAATCCGACTATAACCTTGTCAACTCTGAGCTTAGTTCAATCAATTGGAGTAATGAACTGTTAAAATGCAATAACGTAAACGATATGGTTGCTTTATTCTACGAAAAGATAAATAAAATAATTGAGACTTGCGTACCTAAAACTATACAAAAAAACAGAAAGTACCCGGTTTGGTTCTCACGTAATCTAATAAAGTTGATTGCTGAAAAAGAAAAAATCAGACGGCGCCTTAAAGCCCACAAGAATCCCAGAGACCAGTTGGAATTCAAATTAGCGAAATCTAGAGTCGAGGCTGTATTGAAATCATGCTACGCTAATTATATATCCAATACCGAAAATTCCATACAACGCGAGCCGAAAAAATTCTGGTCATATATTAAAGAGAGACGAACTTCCCTATCCTCAATCCCTTCTGAAATGATTCTTGGCGACAACGTGGCTAGAACAGGTAGAGATATAAGCAACTTGTTTGCTGAACAATTCTCTGCCTTATTTTCTAAACCAAATCCAAATCACTGTATTAAAACACACATTATACCACACCCTCAAAACTCCCTCTCTTTTCTTATGATATCGGAACGCGAAATCTCAAAAGCTCTAAAAAACGTTGACTCAAGTAAAGGTGCCGGACCAGATGGTATCCCTCCTCTCTTTATAAAAAAGACGTACAAAAACCTGACTCTACCTTTGAAAATAATATTTAACAAATCTATTGAAAGCTCTACCTTTCCAAGCTTATGGAAATCCGCTAATATACTCCCAATTTTCAAAAAAGGCCCTAAGAACAATGTTTGCAATTATCGTCCGATTTCAATGCTCAGCGTGCTCGCCAAAGTCTTCGAAAGCTTGATTTGCCCAGCCCTTACCTCTTACTTCAAAGGTATAATTTCCGATTGTCAACATGGCTTTTGCAGAGGCCGCTCTACTGTTTCAAACCTAGTCAGCTACTTAAGCGATATAACTAAAAGTGTGGACAGCCGACAGCAAATTGATGCTATTTACACTGACTTCAGCAGCGCCTTCGATAAAGTAGACCATAATATATTAATCGACAAGCTACATGCGTATGGTATTCAGGAACCGCTGCTCTCGTGGTTCCGTTCCTATATTGAAAACCGAATTCTGAGAGTGACGGTCAATGGATACTCCTCAGAACCCTTTTTTGCCACCTCTGGAGTTCCACAGGGTTCTCATCTCGGCCCCATCCTCTTCCTGATCTTTATAAACGATATCTCTACATATTTGAAATTTTGTAAGTACTCTATGTTCGCTGACGACCTTAAAATATACCGAGAAATCAAATCAATTGAGGATAGTATCCTTCTTCAATCAGACCTTAACGCTCTCCTGAAATGGTGTAACGAAAACAGAATGTGCCTCAATGTTCTAAAATGCGCCCACATAAAATTCTCACGCAAAAAAAATATAATTCAATCCCGTTATTCCATCCAGGGCCAGCTGCTTCAGGAAGTGTCAGTTATTAGGGATCTTGGCGTCATTCTTGATAACAAATTATCCTTCGCGGAACACCTAAACCAGATACTAGCAAAATCATGGATGCTATTGGGTTTTATTAAACGTAACACAGCTGAATTCAAAAATGTAGATAGCATTATCACCATCTTTAACGCTCTAGCACGCAGTACTCTGGAATATGCATCACCGGTCTGGAACCCTCACTACAAAATTCATATCGGAAGGATAGAGAGCGTCCAAAAAGCCTTCACACGCTACCTCTCCTACAAGGATAAGTCTTGCCCCTACAGAGCTAACTACCAAAGACGCCTGGATCACTTTAACATCCACTCCCTCGAGCAACGTAGGCTAGTAGCTGACCTCTGCACTCTTCACAAAATAATTAATCGCACCCTAGACTGTTCGAATATATTGAGTCTCATCAACATGCACGTACCCCGTTGTCTTCCTAGGCGCCCTCCCAAAACATTCACACCAATCCCCGCAAGAACCAACCTAGGTAAATACTCTACAATTAACAGACTCACATACTCCTATAACAAACTCGCCGACTATGACATTGACATTTTCCATGATTCCCTTGCAAACTTTAAAAAAAAACTGTTTGACATTGATATGAATTGTATATTTTGACTTTAGTGATAAATAATTATGTTGAAATGTACTTTGTCATCTATTTGTATAGTTTAGTAATAATGTTAATTTATGTAAGTTGTCCTCTAGTAATTGTAACGCTTGACTATTCCAATAATGTATTTAATTTCCTATTTGATTTAATTTAATTTTAATTTAATTTATTATGATTTAATTTAGTTTAAATTAATTTAATTTTGTTTTATTTCATTTAATTTGATTGGATAGAATTTAATTTAATTTATTTGCTGACATGTTATTCTTATCTTGACTCTATATCAGAATTACTTTTATTATTGACCAATTGTATCATTATATTATGTAAACTAATTGTGTAAGTTATGTAGGTAGTCATATATTTTTAGGGTTAATTTTTTTTCTTTTTAAGCATAAATTTTCTTAATCATAAAAATGGAGAATCGTTGTTTTAGCTGTTGTATATACCTGTAATAGACCTTTGCGTCAGATCTTGTCATAACTGTTGTAGATTTTAATTATGAATGTTGCCGCAATGTGTTGTTGGTATATCTTAAATAAATAAATAAATAAATAAGCTGTTTTAAAATTGCAACATTACATCAAAAACACATTGAACACTTTTATTTAAGTAATTAATGTTTATTAATATTTTACGACTAAAACCTAATCACGCAATAACTCTAGAACTGTTATAATAATATCGATCATCTCATCTCTTTTCTATATTTGCTATAAGAACTTTTTAATAGCTGAGACTGGACTCTGAAGATTCTATGACTATCTCAAGTAGCTTAATTACTTCGAAGTACATAGGAAAAGTTAAACAATCACAAGTGACCTTCCGCTAAGTACCGAATACAGTTAACAATCAGTTGAAGACACGAGTGGAAGAACACAATAAAATAATTGCCGTTTTTTTCAAAAATTATATGAAATAAAAAACTGTGCATTTTATGTATTAACTGTGCATATTTGACGACCTCTGTGGCTCAGTGGATAGCACGTTGGTAGCTTAAGCCGGAGGTCGCGGGTTCGAATCCCGCCGACGAAACAAAAAGTTTTCAAAGTTCCTGGGTCATGGATGTGTATTAAATATATTTATCATATAATAAAAATCTTAAATATATGTATAGTATAAAAGTATTAAATATATTTCCGTTGTCTGGTACCTGTAACACAAGTCCTTCAGGTACTTAGCATGGGGCCAGACTGACGTGGTGTGAAGCGTCCATAGATATTATTATTATTATGTGTAGCCAGATAGCAAATTAGCCAGGTGATTGAAGTAAATAAGTTACAAGGTTAATTCAAATTATAAGGGAGAATAACAAATATGAGTAAATAAGTGTTCGTATGTTACAAAATGCTAGTTATCGTGTTCTTCAACTCACGTCTTCAGTTATCTGAGTGTAGTTTGTGTGTCTGTATGTATGTATGTGTTTCCCACGCTGTAACACGTTACGTACTAATTATCACGATGTTTGTATGTCATTTATTCTAATATGTGCCATATTTACTATCATAAATGATTCCTGTAAAGTTTGTAATTTTTCAGGAAATCTACCTACAGCTACTGTATAATTCCGTGGTGATGTCATACTATAAGTAATATTTTTTACTCAATAAAAATATTTATTACAATAATATATATCATGTAATATTTTATCCTTGTCTGAAAAATTAGGAAACCGTCTCGATGGACAAAAAATGTATAATATAATTATTATAATCATTAGGCATTCAGATTCATTGTCACGTAATTATTTAATCTCACCAAAAACATACCTGTTAAAACGGGGCCAAGTTCCTATTCACTAATTGTTCGCCTTCAAAAAGAGTTGAAATCCAATTCAATGCCAAGTTTAGATGCACTTCCAAATCGATCATAATCATCTTCATCAACAGCCTGATCCTAAATACTTCTAAATTTGAACTTGGCAGGTTAATTTAATCACATAGATATCTTAAATTTAAATTTAAAAATTATACAATAATTATCAAGTGCTACTAGCATGAAAACCTGCCAAGTTCAAATTTAGAAGTATTTAGGATCAGGCTGTTGATGAAGATGATTATGATCGATTTGGAAGTGCATCTAAACTTGGCATTGAATTGGATTTCAACTCTTTTTGAAGGCGAACAATTAGTGAATAGGAACTTGGCCCCGTTGTAACAGGTATGTTTTTGGTGAGATTTCAATACTTTTTTTAAGGAATCATACCAATTTGTTTCTTTCCTCCTCATCTTATTTCAGTGTATTTACTTGTACATATTAATTTTTATCTCAAATTCATAGATGAGCCGACTCACGCTTGACCAATTTCTCAAATTTCTTAATTTTTTGTTAATCTACATAATATAACAAACAACCTGTGTGCCAAATTTCATAACGCTACGACAACTGGAAGTGGCCTGGAGATTTTGATTACCGGTCAGTGAGTCAGTGCCAAAATTAGCTATTTTTACAAGGAAATATTTCAGGATCTAACAAATCTATATCTATGAAATTTGGTATATTGCGTAAGTACTAGTATATAATTAGGTAGGTAAAATTTTATCTTTACTCTCGCAATAGGCACTGAGATACAAGGGGGTCAAAAGTGCGTCGAAACCGTTCGTGTAAATAGTGCACGGCATGCGCGCGGCCTGCTGGAACTTGGCCGCGCACTCCGTGCGCTTTGATTAGTAAGGGTGTTATTTTATACTCCTATATTATATTTTATATTGACATATTTTATAGTCAAAATTAAAGAACGAATTATATACTACTAACGAGCTATT
Organism: Plebejus argus; assembly: GCA_905404155.3. Lineage (NCBI taxonomy): Eukaryota > Metazoa > Arthropoda > Insecta > Lepidoptera > Lycaenidae > Plebejus > Plebejus argus. The sequence continues at coordinate 15,659,769 of FR989937.1, read as the reverse complement.
GCCCGCGGCTTCGCTCGTGTTAAGAAGTATTATAATATCCAAACTTTCATCCCCTATTTTAACCCCTTGGGGGTGGAATTGATCAAAATCCTTTCTTAGCGGATGCCCACGTCATAACATCTACTATCTATATCTATCTAGCCCGATCCGTCCAGTGGTTTGGGGTGTGCGTTGATAGATCACCATGTCAGTCAGTCACCTTTGAGTTTTATATATTTAGACTAGCTGTTGCCCGCGACTTCGTCCGCGTTAGCAAAGTTTAATAACGAAAATAGATAATTATCTCCTTTTTATGGTCTCTTACGCAATATTTCCAGGAAGGGGGGGGAGGTGGGTTCGGGGGGCGCATTGTAATTAAATGACGCTTACAAACCTTCAAGAAAAGAGCATATTCCCTCTTAAAAGGACGGCAACGCACCTGCAAGCCTAAGCCTAAGCCCCCCACATTGTAATTAAATGACGCTTACAAAGTAAAATATGTTTAGCTTAGGTCAGATTTCAGAATAAATTCACTTTTTTCTAAAAACTTTTATCGCCTATTTCATCCCCTTAGGGATAGATGGAATTTTTTAAATTCCTTTCTGAGGGGATGTCTACGTCATAGTATCTTTATGCATATTGCATACACAGTCTCAGCCCGATCAGTTTAAAATTGACAAAGTTTCATGCAAAATTAAATCTCCTATTTTACCCCCTTAGGGGTGAATTTTTTTAAATCCTTTCTTAGGAGATGACTACGTCATAGCTGTAGCTTTATGCATGCAAGGTTTCAGACCGATCGGTTTAAAATTGACAAAGTATCATACAAACGTTGAACCCCAATTTCACCCCCTTGGGGCTAGAATTTCCAAAAACGCTTAAATACGTATCTATTCATTTTTAATCAGTAGCCCAAATAAAGTTTCATGTTTTTACTCAAGAAATGACGGACTTTCATACAATCTTTCAACCCCTTTTTCACCCCCTTTGGGTTAAAATTTTCAATGTTCCTTCCTTAGTGGGTGTCTACTGTATAAAACAACCCTACTCACAAAATTTCGTGGCTGTAACTTTAACAGTTTTTGCTCAGCGATGATGAATCAGTCAGTCAGTCAGGACTTGTAATTTTATATATAACGTTATTTATATAGATAACGTTTTTTAGGGTTCCGTAGCCAAAATGGCAAAAAAGGAACCCTTATAGATTCGTCATGTCTGTCTGTCTGTCTGTCTGTCTGTCTGTCTGTCTGTCTGTCTGTCTGTCCGTCCGTCCGTATGTCACAGCCACTTTTCTCCGAAACTATTAGAGCTATACTATTGAAACTTGGTAAGCAGATGTAGTCTGTAAACCGCATTAAGAATTTAATGCAAAAATGGAAAAAATATTAAAAATTTTAGGGGTCCCCATAGGTACAACTGAAATATTATTTTTTTTTCATCTAACCTATACATGTGGGGTATCTATGGATAGGTCTCCAAAAATCATATTGAGGTTTCTCATATCATTTTTTTCTAACATGAATAGTTTGCGAGAGAGACTCTTCCAAAGTGGAAAAATGTGTGCCCCCCCCCTCTAATTTCTAAAGTAGAGGCATGATAATTCTAAAAAAAATATATGATTTAGATTACTATAAAAACTACCAACGAAAATTGGTTTGAACGAGATCTAGCCAGTAGTTTTTTTTATACGTCATAAATAGTAAACCTTAATCTAAATTTCATTAAATCGACTGAAATATAAAAATAAATCAAAAATATTTTAATTTCATAAAAATAAACCTTATTGCTGCTGCGGAACCCTCCATGGGCGAGTCCAACTCGCACTTGGCCGCTTTTTTTTTGTTTTTAACGTCCATGGGGATGCTAGAATACTTCCTTGACGATGCTCAGTAGATAATTAAAATTCCAACACTATAAATCACAATGTATACTTATAAAATAATTTATTTAACTGTACAAAATTAATAAATAATACAGAGTTTCACAATCTTTTCTTGCATTACTTAAGCCTAAAAGCGCCATCTATTATAAGTATTGCAAAACTGCTGGATAGTCAGCTTCGGGCGCTCGACGTAGGTTCGAGTAAATTGGTATAGATGGCGCTCTCATGAAATACGCTGCAACGTTGCCGCTCATACTACCGTACGGTATTCCTCCTGAAACGTAGAAAAAGATATAATATCTTAGTATTTACGCTCATCATTTTTAGGGTTCCGTAGCCAAAATGGCAAAAAGGAACCCTTATAGATTCGTCATGTCTGTCTGTCTGTCTGTCTGTCTGTCTGTCCGTCCGTCCGTATGTCACAGCCACTTTTCTCCGAAACTATTAGAGCTATACTATTGAAACTTGGTAAGTAGATGTAGTCTGTGAACCGCATTAAGATTTTGATGCAAAAATGGAAAAATTATTAAAAATTTTAGGGGTCCCCATAGGTACAACTGAAACAAAAAATTTTTTTTTCATCTAACCTATGCGTGTGGGGTATCTATGGATAGGTCTCCAAAAATCATATTGAGGTTTCTCATATCATTTTTTTCTAACCTGAATAGTTTGCGAGAGAGACTCTTCCAAAGTGGAAAAATGTGTGTCCCCCCCCCTCTAATTTCTAAAGTAGAGGCATGATAATTCTAAAAAAAATATATGATGTAGATTACTATAAAAACTACCAACGAAAATTGGTTTGAACGAGATCTAGCCAGTAGTTTTTTTTATACGTCATAAATAGTAAAGTACAACTGAAACAAAAAATTTTTTTTTCATCTAACCTATGCGTGTGGGGTATCTATGGATAGGTCTCCAAAAATCATATTGAGGTTTCTCATATCATTTTTTTCTAACCTGAATAGTTTGCGAGAGAGACTCTTCCAAAGTGGAAAAATGTGTGTCCCCCCCCCTCTAATTTCTAAAGTAGAGGCATGATAATTCTAAAAAAAATATATGATGTAGATTACTATAAAAACTACCAACGAAAATTGGTTTGAACGAGATCTAGCCAGTAGTTTTTTTTATACGTCATAAATAGTAAACCTTAATCTAAATTTCATTAAATCGACTGAAATATAAAAATAAATCAAAAATATTTTAATTTCATAAAAATAAACCTTATTGCTGCTGCGGAACCCTCCATGGGCGAGTCCAACTCGCACTTGGCCGCTTTTTTTATGTCTAAATGTGCTAGGAGTTGAGATGGGAGAAGTAGTAATACCATATGCAAGCGCTGTACTTTATGCGCTATAACACTAAGAAACCTCAGACAAAGCCATTAACTTAGTCTAACCTCATTTCATGAAACCTGAATCATAATGTCACACTTTTCAAAAAGTATCAATTATTAAAGCTTACTGCAGTAAAAGAGGAACCGATCTGACTCTACATAACAGAAAATATTTCATAGAAGTCCGCATACCGTTACCGTACTTGTTTCTCTTTTGATGTTGTTATATTTCGATAGGCAAGATAGAACGCTTTGATTGCTCATTTGCCAGTGTTATGTACTATCAGAGAAGTTAATTCCTAGGTAGATAAGGGGACCTACGTAGTTCGGTTGCGTTTCGTCAAACCCAGCAACAATTAACATTCAATTGTCATAATCCGACCAAATGACATTGGTCTGTCAACTTCCTAGGAATCAATTCCCTCGATGGTACTTGTTTCACTTTTGCCAACTGCTTGTGTAGGCACAGGCAAGAGAGTCGAGAGATAACCACATTTCCCCAGATGAGTGATTTTATAATAATTGCAACTATTACGTAAGCAAAAGGATTTACCGTATGACAATCCAGGTCCCGGTAGAGGAACATGGCCACCACTATCCGGCGCGGGCGCAGCCGATACCGTCAACACCACACACGCGAAAACGATTAACTGAAAAAATAATAATGACATTCGTAAGTCATGAGAACTAAAAATAAACGTGTCCATGGTTTAGAACATGGCCCTTTAGTTATAGATTAGTGTTTGAGGCCAGCGTTGGAAAGAGTTTTCAAGTTAGGTTAGGTAAGGATAATACAACCCAACCATCCATCCTAACATACCATCTTAACGACAAGTAGATGAGGGACTTTATTAGTACAGAAAGACAGAGTGCTCTTGTGTACTACGCACACTTAAATAAAGTTTTTGAACTATGAATAACCAACAAACAAATATTGTGCACAAAAGTTACAATAAAACTTAAATATATAAAACAATAATTATTGACAAATCAGTCATGTACACAAAGGCGGCCTTTTTACTTTGAATCAATTTATTCCAGGCAACCTTTTAACATTCTTAAAAGCGATAAATGCAGGAAAACGGTGATGTACAAAACTAACTAATGTGTAATTGATCTGATTTTCAACAAACTGGCGATGAGCGATCGTCACCGACTCCAAGAGGCATGATATTATGTCAGGTTACATTAAAATTGCGATGTGACATAATATGCGAGTACCCTCGACTATGCAGATATCCGACAGATGTGATCGATATAACAGGTTCACGTGACCTACAGGCTGACATTGTGCTCAAAACGTTAGATGAGGCACACCACACAGGGTCATATGGTGTAGGGCACATAGACCTTGTGTGTCGTTACTGTTTCATAGAACTGCAAAACTCAATATTGATGGTAAACGCCCATTACGAAGAAGATAAAAAACACTATCACCAAGCTCAGCAAATATATTTTCAACTATGTTTAGGAAATGTTGCTTATGTACCCAAAAATATCGGGTAAACCTGAGTATTTACCCAAAATACGTGATCTGTTTTTAACCCTTGGCTTCAAAAAACTACACCTGTGTACCAAGAGGAAAGAAAATTAAATTCAATTTACAAAACAACAATTCATCTGTTATAACTTATAACTTTTCTTCTAAATGGTACGAGTACAACTATTTTATCTTGAATTAATTTACATCATATATTGTATTTTCAACTAATTATATTTTTGCTATGTTAACTTGCCCCAATTATGAATGAATGGAAATACACTTTAATGGAAATCACAGTTCAATACACATAAAATAAAAACATAGCACAAAATAAAGATAGTACACAAAGGCGGTCTTATTATTAAGCAGCAATTTCTTCCAGACAACATTTTAAAAAAAGGAACAGTTAATTAGGTACATAGTTAAAACAACTGACCTGCAGACGAGGCGACATGTCAAGAGCCACACTAACTCGCGCGCGCGGTTCCACCCGTATTTATAACCGCGGTTTGACCCTCAATTAAAACAACAACTTTATAACGGAAACTTAAAACTAAATATCAAAATTAAGTGGAGGAAAGTTATAGTAAGTATCGATTTAGTGAGATAATAGGTATAATCAAAGCTATTATGGTAATAATATTATGTTAAAACATTATATTTAAGACTTGAAAGATTTTATGCGAAGTGTGTAAGGGTAGGCCCACTTGTACAGGTCTAGGTTAATGTTAATCCAAAGTTAAGCATCATGTTACATCAAGTAACTATCACTAATCATCATTAAATGTCTCTGACTACGGCCACTCAGAGACATTAATAATAATTAATGAAAAATAAACTTCAACTTAATGAAGAGTTTCTTACTACAATAAAATCTGTGGTTTGACAGAATATAATAATTATAATATTATATAGGGCTTATGTCAAAATCTTCATTTAACAATTAGGTAATTAATATTCATCTCTAATGCGGCAGTAAGTTATAACATTATAAAAGAATAAGAAGGATAACGTGGTATTTAACCCGGGTTTAAAATTAATATAGATCTGTTCAAGAGGGCCTTAAATAGTTAAATATTTAAATAACTCTATGTGTTTGTCAAGTGATTGAAGATATCCGCATATGAATATCATTTTGGCGTATTTTAGCTGGTATTTTAATTTCGTAATAATGAGTCACACAATTACTGTAACGAAGATCTCGCGATCTCTACAACTATAAAATAAGTATGAAAAAAATATAAGAATTTATCGGCCTGAATTTGTGTTCTTAAACGGTCCCCCACATGGCTAATAAAGGTTTTTGCACCCCCAAGAATTAATGAACTTTGACAAACATAGCTGTATATTATATTACTATCTTACCTTACAATAATTATTATCATGATTACCTGTAAGATAAGTGAAAACAATTGCTGTCGACAATTGCTGTCGACAATTGCTTTCATAATATTGATAATTATTGAAAGAGAGCTTTATGAAAGCTTCCAAACATTCGATATTCGAGTGTTACGATAAGTGGCTATACAATTCTTGCTTATCTACGTAACTGTAACTATGTCGAAATAAATTAAACATAAGATAGAAAAAGATCGTCTAAGAGCGCCTTCACAATAATTATACGTCGCAAGTTAGAAGTCGCGTGGCTGCAGCGCTACTGCCATGCCGCAGAGTTTGCGACGTAATGTGAAGGCAGCCTAAGGGTCAATTCAGACCGCAACGCGACGAGGCGAGGCGAGGCGCAGTGCGGCATAAATTTGTATGGATTTGACAGATTTCATTTGCGTGAGACGTCTTGCGAATCTGTCAAATCCATACTAATTTAGAAATGCATCTACGCGTCGCGTTGCGGTATGAAACAAACCTTATCCATACTTTATAGCTGAAAACCAGCGTTGCAGATCCGTTCGCAACATTGCTGAATTGGGAACCAATTTGGTGTTACAAGTGCTTAGTTTAGTTGTGGTTTAGTAAAAAAAAAACTTAACAATAATAAATGCTAATAAGTATTAAAATCTTTATACCAAGTAAACTTGTTTTTTATCTTTCTTACGAATTAGTTTATCAGTCGTTTCTTAACCCTCTACTTCATCAATTCTTAGATAAAATCAGTACGAACCGTAAGATTTTCTATGATGCGGAACCACAAGTCAACACTGAGTGTCTAAATACCCCGCAGGCAAACTCATACAGGTTCAGTAAAAGTACCACGCTGCCGCCCACTTCCGCGCGATCTTTACCCAATGCCAACCGCTATATCATCATCATCATCAGACTGTCTCTGGATACTCTATGTTCTTTAAACAGCTAGGAAATATTACTTTTATCATAATAAAGTAGACATGCCTTGAACCTTCAGAACATTGATATGTTTTTTTTTATAAAAAAGGCCATCTGGACACTTGCAGCATCAGAAGAGCTGCAGATAGGGGAGAGTAGGGGAGGAAATAAGGGAGGGTAGGGAAGGGAATAGGGTAGGGGATTGGGCCTCCGGTAAACTCACTCACTCGGCGAAACACAGCGCAAGCGCTGTTTCACGCCGGTTTTCTGTGAGCCCGTGGTATTTCTCCGGTCGAGCCGGCCCATTCGCGCCGAAGCAATATGTTCATAAGTTACGCTCTCATATTATCATACATAATACTATAATTCTTCTTCTAATAATAATAGTGGACACCGCGAGCTTATCCGAGCTCTACGGTTAGCTCCCAATTCATTTTTCGAAATAAATTTGTAATATCCTTCAGATACTTCGCGAATTTTACGAGTATGTATTGAACATTTTTAAAAGCTGCTGTTGAAGCAAACAATTTTCATCTTGGTAATCATTTTAGTGTAAACTATAAAGCTGAAATGTAGATGCATTATTCACAAACAGATGTCGCAATTCGAGTAATAGATATGCATATTAAAATTAAGTCGTTGTTGGGAAATCGCCCTAAATCGAGCTCGACAGAGAACAAGTGCATATTTTACATCTGTGATGAAATCGCCTTTACGAATTAGGGCTACACCACTCCTTAGACTACACTATCATTTTGCGGTAAACATTAAATTATTCATAAATCGTATGCCTGTATGTCTCTTTCTTCTTCACGCTAAAACTGCTGAACTACTTTCAATGGAAGACACTTTGATTGCCCGGAAAGCAACCATAATTATTATTAATGTATAATTATATTTTTTTTTTGGAAAAAATCCATTTCCCGCGCTACTAATTCAAGACATAAAATTCCAGGTATTCCTTACCTAACTTTATATTTTTACCGCGGGGCAGAACATAGGCTTATCGTAATTATTGTGAGATTATATATCGTGTCCATGAGATGCTCTTTACTAGCATTAAATCACAACTCGCGAGGAACAAATAATTATCAATAAACCTTTTTAGGGTTCCGTAGTCAACAAGGAACCCTTATAGTTTCGGTCTGTCCGTCCGTCTGTCCGTCTGTCCGTCTGTCTGTCTGTCCGCGGTTTTGCTCAGAGACTATAGGACCTACAAAGTTGTAATTTGGCATAAATATACATATTAATAATGTCTACAAAATGGTACATAAAATATAAAAAAAAAAAATTTTATGGTACCTCCCCTACACATCAAGCGGGGTTGAATTTTTTTTTACGCGCCCACCCCATCGTGTGGGGTGTCGTTGGATAGGTTTTTTAAAAATATTATGAGTATTTATAGACCATTTTCCGGTTTAGGGATCCATTTGTGAAATATTAAGTTTTAAAGTGGAAAAAATCGTTAGAGTCCAGTGTCCCCCCCTTCTACCAGCTAAACGGTTGCTTCTGGAAATGTGAAAAAATTCACGGGAGTAGGAAATATGCTGAATTTAAAAGGAAAACTATCACGACTAAGTTGACTTCATAAGTTATTGAGTAATAGTGGATCAACTAAAAAAAATGTATTCGCCGAAGTATAAAGGAACTTTTCGTTCAAATTCCTTTGAGATGATGTTGTTAGTAGTGTAAAACATGTTATAATGTACATTCATTGACCATACAAAAATTTTCAAAAACTAGCGGTGCTACGGAACCCTACATTGCGCGTGGCCCGACACGCACTTGGCCGGTTTGTACGAGTAATATTCAGACAAAAATATAGTTAATAAAATATGTGTTGTACCTAACATGAACTAATAAGTACAAGCCTTTTTATTCGAATGCCAAGCGCCTAGGTCAAGTCATTAATTATTACATTCATATTGTAATTTTTCATTATTATTTTAGAGCTTGAAAAAATTATGATGATTAAAAGCGAATTGAAACCTACGAAACTCTTTTAGCAGCTGTTACTTTCCTCGCAAATGACTCTCCTCTTTATTGTTTCTAATCATTGTCGAAATAGAAAGGATTTCATTTCTTTATACATAATAATATGGGGTTAATTATAATTGACCTCATCTATAGTTAAATAACATGAGTAATATGTTATTTAACTAAAATGAAGATACAAAATTCAACCACCTATTGTTTAGATTCCTACTTAAATGATAACCCATTCTATGTAAGTATATTATAACGTTGAATAGTGACAAAAGTATACATTCAGTTGCACAGATTTAGAATTAATATTATGTCATCATCATCATCATATCAGCCTATGTTCGTCCACTGCTGGACATAGGCCTCTCTCAATGAACGCCAAGATGACCGATCTCCTGCTACTCGCATCCAACATGGACCCGCGACTAAACGGAGATCGTCGTCCCATCTAGTTGGAGGTCGACCTGCACCCCGTTTTTCCAGCCTTGGTCTCCATTCCATTCCATTCTGGAATGGAGACCAAGGCGAAATATGTACTACCATAAAATTATAATCGTCACTATATAGTCTCAGTTAGGAAAACACACGGGTGAGTTTTAACGTATATTTCGTCTTTTTGGCGCAACAGAAACTGTCCTACGTTACAGACTAGAGACCTGTTTCACCACTTCCTGATAAGTGTCGGTTAGGCTATCCAGAGATTATCAGACAGATACAATATACTCTATCTGTCAAATAAGTGTCAGATAGCCTATCCGACACTATCAGAAACTGGTGATACAGGCCCTAGATCACCTGTGACCTATTTCTAAAGAACTAAGTTAGGTTTCCCGTGACACAGTTATGTAAGTGACATTTGCAGCCCAGGGGCCAGGGCGGGACACGACGCGTTACGTCATAACGTGCTATTGTCAGCTGTCGCAATACGTAATACTTTGTTCTAGTGCCGTTTAAATGGTCTATTGAAATAGGATCATAAATGAGAGTACTTTTAACGATGTCTTTTGACAGAATACTAATTAATGGAAAAGGAGAGTGAAATATTATTCTACAAGCTTAAACAAAGAGCCCAAGAGTATAAGAAAACATCTTTCCTTTTCGAAGTAGTAGTATCAAAGTTCTAGTAACGATAATATTTTGATGAAGTAGTAGACATTAATTTTACCAATTTCATAGCTTATTAGAGATGCTCTTTTCGTCAACTAATAATTTCTTTTCTAATAATTGAAAAGAGCCATTTGAAACATTTAATTATGATGATATTTTACACCAGAAAACTTAGTATTATGTAAAAATACACTTTCAGTTTATAAGAAAGCAATACTCTGTGTACACTTTAAAGCCTTATACTATCCCGCCCGCCTAGCTATTTAACCTGTGACTCGCCTAAAATGTACATATCTAAGTTTAATCAAGGTGTATAGTTTATACTGTATAGTGGTTATGCAGTCCAGTGACCAAGCACTTTTCGTCAACTAATAATTTCTTTTTTAATAATTGAAAAGAGCCATTTGAAACATTTAATTATGATAATATTTTACACCAGAAAACTTAGTATTATGTAAAAATACACTTTCAGTTTATAAGAAAGCAATACTCTGTGTACACTTTAAAGCCTTATACTATCCCGCCCGCCTAGCTATTTAACCTGTGACTCGCCTAAAATGTACATATCTAAGTTTAATCAAGGTGTATAGTTTATACTGTATAGTGGTTATGCAGTCCAGTGACCAAGTAACAAGTACTTAAGGACGCTATTACAAATATCAGCGATTTTCCGGTACCCTATTAAAGAATTAGGAGTCAAACTGCGAGGATATTTTGGTTTCAATTGAAAGATAATATATTCATCTCCACGACTGTACCATAAAAATTCTATAGCCGCATACAAAATTTTCACATAAAATACGTTTTAACCATCACAATAATCGCAAAATATTAAAAAAAGCGGCCAAGTGCGAGTTGGACTCGCCCATGGAGGGTCCGCAGCAGCAATAAGGTTAATTTTTATGAAATTATATTATTTTTGATTTATTTTTATATTTCAGTCGATTTAATGAAATTTAGATTAAGGTTTACTATTTATGACGTATAAAAGAAACTACTGGCTAGATCTCGTTCAAACCAATTTTCGTTGGTAGTTTTTATAGTAATATACATCATATATTTTTTTTAGAATTATCATGCCTCTACTTTAGAAATTAGAGGGGGGGGACACACATTTTTCCACTTTGGAAGAGTCTCTCTCGCAAACTATTCAGCTTAGAAAAAAAATGATATGAGAAACCTCAATATGATTTTTGGAGACCTATCCATAGATACCACACACGCATAGGTTAGATGAAAAAAATTTTTTTTTGTTTCATTAAGTTTTACTATTTATGACGTATAAAAAAAACTACTGGCTAGATCTCGTTCAAACCAATTTTCGTTGGTAGTTTTTATAGTAATATACATCATATATTTTTTTTAGAATTATCATGCCTCTACTTTAGAAATTAGAGGGGGGGGGGACACACATTTTTCCACTTTGGAAGAGTCTCTCTCGCAAACTATTCAGGTTAGAAAAAAATGATATGAGAAACCTCAATATGATTTTTAGAGACCTATCCATAGATACCCCACACGCATAGATTAGATGAAAAAATTTTTTTTTGTTTCAGTTGTATCTATGGGGACCCCTAAAATTTTTAACAATTTTTCCATTTTTGCATCAAAATCTTAATGCGGTTCACAGACTACATCTACTCACAAAGTTTCAATAGTAGAGCTTTAATAATTTCGGAGAAAAGTGGCTGTGACATACGGACGGACGGACAGACAGACAGACAGACAGACAGACAGACAGACATGACGAATCTATAAGGGTTCCTTTTTTGCCATTTTGGCTACGGAACCCTAAAAAATGGGGGGTAAATACACTGAACTGAGGAAAATAAATATACAAAAAAATTGTTGCTTATTTAGTCCTCTATAAAGTCCGCTAAAAATTTTATATAAAAATAAACAACTTTTCCAGTTATAAGAAAAATAAGAAAATTTCTCAAATTTTTTCATACATTTTCGCCATATCAAGAACGCGGCGAGCATCGTAACCGCCACTGTACAAGGCGCGCTAATATGAATCTTATTCTAATGACATTAACGTCGATATTCGTACTGATAGACATCCGACCTGCTAATTCTCCGGTTGGAGCATTCTTAATCAAAATATATTTCAATAGAGATAATTAAGTTCGCGAGAATATTGTAAATAATTATCACAGTCTAGTTTACCAACTTATTACAAAACGGATCAATGATTTACTTCCCACGAATTGACGAAATATATTATAAATATAAATCCTCAAGTCGTTTTGTTTATCACTGTACTACATTGGCGACGCTTTTGTAACCTTTCGCAAAGTTAATTCAAACATTCAATAAGTTTTATTTTGTTTTAATTGCGTAAATATTAGCTTAGATTACAAAGTGCAGTTATAAGGGGTTGGGTAAGTTTGATTTCAGTAAGGAGGTTTTACGACAGCGGCAACACAATTTGATCTAGAAACTTCCGTGTCAGTAATCCAAGTGGAAAATTCGATTTGATCAAATTATAATTCGATTTCAAAGAACCAATGAAAATAATTATTGATGGCATAAACAACGATTTAATTATTTTCATTGGTTCAACCTTATTCCACGTTTGACATGAAAACTCTCTGTTTTCATGTTGTTTTTAGGGTTCCGTAGCCAAAATGGCAAAAAAGGAACCCTTATAGATTCGTCATGTCTGTCTGTCTGTCTGTCTGTCTGTCTGTCTGTCTGTCTGTCTGTCTGTCTGTCTGTCTGTCTGTCCGTCCGTCCGTATGTCACAGCCACTTTTCTCTGAAACTATTAGAGCTATACTATTGAAACTTGGTAAGTAGATGTAGTCTGTGAACCGCATTAAGATTTTGATGCAAAAATGGAAAAAATATTAAAAATATTAGGGGTCCCCATAGGTACAACTGAAACAAAAAAAATTTTTTTTCATCTAACCTATGCGTGTGTGGTATCTATGGATAGGTCTCTAAAAATCATATTGAGGTTTCTCATATCATTTTTTTCTAACCTGAATAGTTTGCGAGAGAGACTCTTCCAAAGTGGAAAAATGTGTGTCCCCCCCCCTCTAATTTCTAAAGTAGAGGCATGATAATTCTAAAAAAAATATATGATGTATATTACTATAAAAACTATCAACGAAAATTGGTTTGAACGAGATCTAGCCAGTAGTTTTTTTTTATACGTCATAAATAGTAAACCTTAATGAAACAAAAAAAAATTTTTTTCATCTAACCTATGCGTGTGTGGTATCTATGGATAGGTCTCCAAAAATCATATTGAGGTTTCTCATATCATTTTTTTCTAACCTGAATAGTTTGCGAGAGAGACTCTTCCAAAGTGGAAAAATGTGTGTCCCCCCCCCTCTAATTTCTAAAGTAGAGGCATGATAATTCTAAAAAAAATATATGATGTATATTACTATAAAAACTACCAACGAAAATTGGTTTGAACGAGATCTAGCCAGTAGTTTTTTTTATACGTCATAAATAGTAAACCTTAATCTAAATTTAATTAAATCGACTGAAATATAAAAATAAATCAAAAATAATATAATTTCATAAAAATTAACCTTATTGCTGCTACGGAACCCTCCATGGGCGAGTCCAACTCGCACTTGGCCGCTTTTTTTTATTAGGATGCGTAAGTTTGGCTGTGCCGTTAAAAACTTTATAAATTAAAATATAAAACTAAAATATTTTTTGTAAATGATTTTATATTATTATAAACTAAAAATAATAGTATTCATTCATTACTTGGATTTATTTGCAAACTCTTTGAAATAAACAACTCAGGAAGATGAATCGATTAAATTACTAAAGTGATATATTATTATAAGAAGGCTATGATAAAGTACATCACAACGGAACGAAACTGAAATTTCATTTTTTATCCTAATACTCTCACTATCTCTCAAGTATTATTATCTCTAAAGTCTCATTTCAAGAGCTTATAGCGGATGAAGTTTACATTAAAATATGTAGTAAAAAAAGTTTAATAATTTATAAAATTATTGATGAGTAAGAAAATATGCAATAAGCATTCTTGCTTATTATTATTGCTTATGCATTTAGCAGTAAAGTATAACTAAAACTTTAAATTTAATACGGAGTAATAGGTATTCATAAATTTACTAATTGCACAAAGTATATTTTATAAACGTTCCGTAAGTAAATTTAATGGGAACTTAATTTGGTGTACGGTTAAGGAGACGAAGTAGGTAATATTTAAGTAAAATAATAAGAAATAAGATAAAAAATCTAAAACCCAATTAAAAGTTGCGATTTAAAACTATTCTATTTACCTTAAGGCACTATATTGAAAAAACTGTCCTTTTTGACGTAATACTATTGGACCCTCAGAAATGTTACAAATCTGGCAATGAGATATACATATCTTCATAGCCTTATCTAGGTAGAAGAACTAGAAACACGAATAATGTATTTTGCCTCGATACATTTAATTTTCGAAATGACTTCTTATAAATGCGAAATTTGAAGATTATTTTTAAACGAAAATAGATGTATTGTAGGAAATTAGTCTAATTGATAGACACCTTTGCAACTCAAAATCGTATAGAAGCATTTTGTTTAAATGCTCCTAGTTATTTTTAAATGATTATAATTACGTTTTTTGCATGTTTTCAAAGCGAGCTGATAGCTTCTGGCCGCAGCGTATTCACGACTTTATAATCATACAAATTAAGTATAAAATTGCCCTTGCGGTAAAATTACTTTCGATATAGCGCCTTAATAGAGTACCTATCTTATCTAAAATAGAGTACGATCTAAAAATAATTTTGAAGTCCGCCGAAGCTCATGACTTGTTTTAAATCTAGGCTACCATCAAAGCGAATGGACCACAACCGATCCGATTGACCGAGGCGATAAATAGTTTGACCAGGCCGCTGCCCCGGTTAGTTGTCCGTCGCGCCCCGTAATGTAAACGATGCCGAAACGCAGCGCAGTCGGTGTCACGCTGCTGTTACATGTCACATTGTGCTCATCAATACGTGTGCCCGTAGACTGGAATGAAAGTGAAGTGAAAATAAACGAAGCCTTCGAAAATAGCAGCCCGAACGAAGCGATACGGCAAAATACGCCCTACTTCGAGTACACGGCGAAGAAACCGCAGTTCGCAATCGATATAGCCGCGGCTCATAATGTCAATTCACCGGACAAACATTACACTTCGTATCCGATCAGGCCGTATACTGGTGTCGGTAAGCCGGAGTTGGGCAAACATCAAATGTTGAATCCTGAAAAGGAAACCTATTATCCGTACCAACGCTATGTCACTTCGAGCGATGATTTATCTCATGTGACTCCGTCGTCGACGTCCTACGATGTTTACCATCCTTATAAAGCGGAGGAACCTGGATTGCAAGAATTATACAAGGATCCGGTGTTAGACAAAATAAGGAATGATTTGCGGGACAGTAAAAATAGATTACAGCAGTATGAAAACGACGCCGGCAAATCGGACGTTTCAAAAGAAGAATACTTGGAGAGTCCAGAACAGACCGATCATAGATATTTTCCACAGAAAAATATTCCAGCGCGATATGAAATACATAGACCGTTGCGTCGTCCCATATATTATAGGCCGCCACCGAGGTACAGTTACAGAGAAAACATTTTAAATAAAAAACTTCGTCACCCGTGGAAACAAAATTATGTTAAAGTGACTCCGATGCATTATAGACCAATAAAGAATCATATACAGCACCTGAGGCAACATCATGCCCTCAAGTTTGACGATGAAAATAATGAGTATCCTCAATTACCAGTCAAAGAATCCTATGCTGAAAAACCTGACGGCTATGATATATACGAGAAGGGCAAAGACAATTTTGTTAGACTTCGAAACAATATCGACGAATCGATCAATAAGGCAGTTTTAAAAAATAGACCTACAACTAATGAAAAACTTGAACTTAAGGGAAACGATGATGACGATGATGGTTACGAAAACGATGACGAGTTTGTTCCTATTAAGAACTACGCCCAAGTCAGAAAAACAGAAACAACAAAACATCTTCCAAGAGCGGCAGCTTTTCGGGATGCGGAGAGTCTCGATGAAATAAAAAATGCTCCAAGACTAAGGGAAGCTGTAAAAAGTACTAAAGCACAAGTAGTATACTCCGAGGAAGGCTATGAAGATTCTGCTTATGACCATGCTGGTGAACAAAAACATGCTTCAGATATTGAAGGCCACGGTGGATATCTTAAAGAACATGAACTAAGTGGAGGTAAATATCAAACACCGTCTTTAAGTGCTAAAATACAAGATGAAGGAGGATCTGCTTACGGTGATAAGTTAATTCATGCAGAAAAATGGAAAAACGATAATTTAGAAAACGCTGACGATTCCGAGGTGGAAGACTATTCTGAAGATGAACAAGAGACTTCTGAAGAGGGTGACTCACATGCAGATAACACAGAAATTGAACCAAGTGATAGTGCAAGTGAAACCTCAGAAGAAATCGTTGAGGATGAAACAGAAACAGAAAATGACGAAATTCCCAGAAACAAACGAGAGGATTCAGCCAGTGATACAGATGATAATAGCAATAATAATTCAACTGATACCGTGATTAGTGGCAAAGAACACGTTGTAAATAAGCGTGAATATAAAATGCCTAAGCTCCAAGACTTGACGCAAGCTTTCCGTCAGAAAACTGTAATTACAAATGAAAAAATTAATCTGGCTAATCAAAAGTATCCATATTATTTTGGAAATAAAAGTACAATTTCCAATAATTCCCCTCTTCGCTATGCTGAGAATCTGAGATTTATCCCAAAGAAAACATTAGGAGGGACGGAATTTTATGATTCAAGAAAAGGAATTGTTTGTCCAACTGTTGAAGAAGATATAGATCCTATTCCTGAAAAATTAAAAAAGGGCGGAAATCCCGACGAACATGAGGATGGTGCAGATTCTAAAGAGGAATTTTCGCAACTTAAAAACAAGCAACGGTTAGAAGGACTTGGAGATAAAATTGATTGCTTGAAATCAAAATACTTTGGAGACAATCCTCTGGACAGTCCATTTTTTAGCGAAGATATCATTGAAAGTCCCGAACCTGTCACAAAACCAAACATCAACTTATTTGATCGCGACAAAACGATACAAATAATTCTCAAAAGCCAAAATAAAGAAAATAAAAGTATATTAGCCTCATTACAAAATATAAATAACCAGAATGACATTTTAAACAAAACACTAATGGAATATAATCCTGTTTATTCTGTACAATCAACGGTACAAAATCATTCTGCGCCTTTGATTAGCCAAAATCACAATACCAATAATTTTATTCATAAAAGTCTTATTTTGCCAAGAATGAAAAGAGCTACTCCATTTATCTATGAACCATACAAAATTATAAGAGAAAGTCAAGTCGCAGCTGAGTCGAAAAAAACGACAACGACTAACAATATAAGCCCTCTTATAAAACAGTTACAGTCAAGCAGAGTCGTAGATAGAGTAACAGCAAACCAAAATAAAGATCAAATTACAAAAAGAAACATTGGAACTAGAAACTATAAAGATATTGGTAAAATCGATAGAGAAAAACAACGTAAACAAATAACTCAAGACTTCCAAGAAGCTGAATTTGTAGATGTTAGCTTAGATAAACGACGCGGTGAGCCTAGATATGAGATTCAGTACAAAAATCATAAAAGTCATTACACTCCAGTAAAAAACAAGAAGTCTATATCCCTTGATGAATACAAAGGTCAAACTGATGCTACAACTCAATCTGTTCTATCTAGCTCTATTCCAGAGGAAACTAAATATGCTCACATGAATGATATACAGAAAAGTGCTGCTTCAAATTCAGTATCTAATGTTATTCGAAAAAGTACTGTAAAACCCGTTAGCCCTCCTGATGAAGAGGACGAAAATGAAAGTGAAGAAGAGTATGATGAATATGAAGAAGAACATGATATTGAATCTCAAAAACATCCTACGACTACGATAACGCCAACCACTACAACCACTGTCCAACCAATCAGAAAAGAAAAAAGAACACGTATGAGAACCACTACAGAGCCCACACTTTATGAAGAAGATACAACTACTATGCCTATACTTAGGCTTAAAACAAGATTCCGAAGCTCCAATATTAATTTGGAGTCTGATAAGAGTGACACAGATGTATTAAATGACGCCAATCGTAATAAGATAAACAAAATTGTGTCTACTACTATTGCACCTAAGCTAAGTGAGAAGAAAAAGAAACTTTCAAAGAGTACTTTAGTGACAGACACGAAAACATATGGCGAAGAAGAAGATGATGATATGCGGAAAGAAGATATTGACGCATTAATTGGTGTGAAACATGATACTGATGATTATTTGCCTGAATATGAAAAAGAGCAAAATAAAAAGGATAGAAATTCTCACGAATCTGATTCGAATGAAGAGGATTACGATGAGGATGACAGTAGTGAAGAAGATGAGGAAGAAGATGATAATGAAGAGAGCAATGAAGGTAAAAATGCTGATGACAGTCATGAGCAAGATAAAATAAGGCATACTACCCCACAGCCAATAAGAAGAACATTGCCTAAAACGACAGAAACTACTCCATCTACTACAGAACTAAACGCAAATGACCAAATAAAACCAATCATATCAACGAAGAAAATTGAAGTTCACAGAGAATCGCCCGTCAGTAAGATGTCACCAAATGCTACTCATTTTAAACAAGATATTAAAGAAGTTGAAATAATAAAAACAATAACTCCAAGGAAACGACAAAGACCTCAAAAGAATTTAGAAGTATTAGATTTATACAAGGATGAAAATTTGGCCAAAGATGTGAATAAACTGGGTGGAGTAGAAATATTTAGACCTGATTTAGATATTGAGTCAGGTCCCAGGCATGGTGGAAATTACAGGAGTATCGAATCAAAACGCCGCACGAAGTCGCCTTTAAAATCTGATGTGGCAACATCTCAAAGTCAAACGGCAAAGCTTACAGAATTAAAAGAATCAAAAAGTACTTCACGCCCCTTGAATGCTAAAAGAGGCGGAGTATTGAGAAATAATAAGAGATTTAGCGAAGCTGAAAACTTGAATGTTGAAAACAACACTCCAAATACGCAATTACATGGAGGTAATTTGAAGATATCCACTCGGCAAAGTCGGATACCTAAAAATAAGAGTGAAAAAATCATTGAATTAAGTGAAAACAAGACTCCCCTACAATTACACGGTGGCAATTTAAAAGCTCGAAGGCTTCCCAAAACAGAAAGTGGCAGCGAAGAAGAAAATGATAGCAATCCAGAGGTAATAGAAGATCCCGACGAGATTAATAAGAATAAAAGTAAAAGAAAAACTAAAAATGATTCAGACAGTGCTGCTATTTTGCTAAATACTTATGCACGGGCAGCACCTATGCTGACCACAGATCCTCCCTTCATTTTAGACCCCAGTAAACGAAGATATTATTATGTCGATGTCTGAATTGTTACTTCTTAAGTTATATAAGAGAAAGTGCCAGAATAATACATATTTAAGTACGAGCTTGTAAATGTCTAAATCAATATTATGATATTATGTTATAGGTAATTTAATTAAGTTATTAGCGTAAAAAATATACTTCTGTGATATTTTTAATTATGTCTTCTAACAACAACTTTTTAACTTGTCGTAATATTATCATGACAAATCACAAAATATGTCGTAAATTCTATGTAAGTTCTTAAACAATTGCAACTGTGTAATAGTAATCGTACAAACTACAAAGTAAGGCAATGTAAACAAATTGCTCCAGATTCCATCTCGTCCGAACGTTCACCTTATTATTGTAACAACGCTTTCACTTTCAATGGTGTTATAAGAAAATAATACATTTGTCGGTTTTATTATGTCAAGTGATTTTGTAATGACATTAAGTTACTTTATTCATGAAATATTGTGATAGTGTAGAAACACGGTGGAGCCTAGACGTGAAGTAATTAGTTATATCGTTATTAATTATTATATACCTAGTATTATAATTCGATAATAAAAAGTATTGATTAAAAAATCATGACAAGCTATTGGCCGGTTTAAATTATTAAATTATTGAAATAATGTAATCCGGCCATTAATTAAAAAAATATATTTTATTGTTTACAATGTCAATTTTATTCAACTTAAACTCTTTTACATAAATACATTTTTGCTTATAATCTATCGCCTAATATTATTTTACAATAAATTAGAAATAAATAATTTAATACAATTTTGGTTTCTTTAACTTTCCAAAACATTTCTTGGTACACCCACTTTAAAGCTCAGAATATTACACAAAGTATGAAGTTCCCTTAAGTAAATTTTACAATTAACCTAAAATAATAATAATTATTTATGTTTCTTTCGTCCATTGTTAGTGCTACTTATACTCGGCCTTGAAGGTGGATGACCTATCGGTTTCCACTCTGATTCAGGTGACACCAGATATTCTTGCATCGCTGCATCTTCTCTGTCTATGGAGTCGCTGTCAGATTCCTGTTCTTCAAAGAAATCTATGATCGGATGGTAATTGTAGTTCACCTTTTTTGGGTCAGGTTTTTGGCTGCCACTTTTGCTTGGATTCGGAGGCTTGAGCGTACTCAAATTAATCTCGGTCGTTACAGCGTGTAATTTGGGGGCTATAGTGTTTCTTTGCTGGAAGTTTTCGTTAGCTGCTTCATCGGAGTCCTCTTCGAAGTCTTCTATGCTTTCGACGGGATTGCCGCTGTACGACCCTATCGAAGATGACCCGGATGATACCAAGTCGTCGGGGCCGCTCGAGATTTTCTTCCTCAGAGGCCTTCGACTGGGTCTGATCGGACCTCTTTTGAATTGACTGTCGATTTTATTGAACTTATCTTTGGAGAAGGAGAACGGTGCTGGCGCTCGCGGTGTCGGAGGTTCCAAGTAGCTAGGTAGAGTCACTGAATCTAACCCGACGAGTCCGCTGGGGTTTCGTGCAGACGGCCTTTTAACATTCCTAACCGAACTGGCTTGATTGAAGGAATCGGGAAAATATGTGTTACCGTAGGAGTCAACTGGATTTGTCATAACATAGTCCTCATTGCCGCTTAGCTTTACATTGCTGAGTGACGATCCAGGTATTAGGTTGTGATTTTCAGTAAAAGGTGAGAACCCGTCGATGGGTTTGTTGAAGTTGAATGGGTTGTTTTTGATGACGGGTTTTTGTACTGTAGACTGAACTGATTCAAAGGCCTGGTTGCCGTGCTCCGACGAGAGATCTTCTCCTGGGAAATGTTCTGAAGAAGTTTCATGTACCCGATGGCCTAGTGGAGGGAATGACACACTGTAGCCCTCGATGTGACAAGAGCAGCAGGTTGGAACCTGAAAATATTGAAAATTTCATATATAAAATCTTTTATAACGTAATATCGTAACTCACAACTTTTTCCAGTATCTTTAATTATTAGTAAATCAATAAATTAATTACATTTACCTTAAAGATATCCATATGCAGTCCATTCTGTTGATCCCAGGTTAAAAGCCTGTGATAGTTATACACTTGAACGCATTTTGATTTGAAGTTGTCAGTCAAGTAGGTACAGGATTCTTTGGGTTTCCTGGAATGATTAAAACATTAATAATTAGCAATTAATATTATAACAATAAATTTATGAGATTTGGATACTTTTACTATGAAATTAAATAATATCATGCATAAAGATTCTTATAATATATTAAGGGCCTGTTTCACCACTTCCTGATAAAGTGCCGGATGGGCTGTACATAACTTTTTGACAAATTCTCCATACTCTATCTGTCAAGTAAAATGGTGGGTAGCCTATCCGGCACTTATCAGGAAGTGGTAAAACAGGCCCTAAGCCTCAAATACAACAATGACACTAGTTCTTATTTATCTCCTAGATGCACGTTGAAGTCTTTTGTATGAAGAAAACAAGTATTATTATTGAGTATTGTATTATGATGAAAAATGAAAAATTGAAAATAATATCTGCTCAAAATAGTCTGTTAGTCATAATAATATTATTTTTGCAATATATAAATAAGACGATGCATCCGCTCGTTCACGTCATCTTGTCCCACCAAAAAGTCCTGAGAAACATCGTGCCTTCTCCTAATATTTTGCCAAGTGACCGTTTAATCATCAAATAACAATAACAATAGTAAGATCCAATAACATCGCCGCGCTGAGCGATGTCATGGCAAGCTCACGTCAATGAAACGATTCTATTCTATTGGTTCTCAAAAACACATTCCTCGCAACACATCTCTGGTGGTAACGCAGCCTAACTCTTGATTCGAAGCTCGTGGGTTCGATTCCCGCGTTGGAAAAATGTTATTTCCAAGTTTGGTTAGGACAATGCAGGCTGTTCATCCGATTGTCTGACAAGTAAGATGATCCATGCGTCGAATGGACATGTAAAAGTCAATCCTGCGCCTGATCTCTCGCCAGTCGTGTCGGCCTTCCGTGATTGCTCTTGTGTACTTCGCACATACTTGGGATCTATAAATTACTCCTAAGTAACTGGCCTGGGTCTAATACAACCGGCCATCATCACCGAAACCGGTGTGCGAGTTATTATTATTGTTAAGATCAGTTCAGCTACTCACAAGCACTTCTCCAGCCTCAACGTCTGCGTGTGCTCCCCGGTGTTGACGATGTATTTCCACTGTCCGGATGTGGCGCGAGCTCGCTGAGGACGCGCGTACTTCACCGTGCTGGGACACATGAAGCCCGCCTCACCCGCGCCAGCAAAGTCGCGGTTGGCGGTGTCGCCTCGCCTGTAATTGATTGTTGCAGTTTATTAGTAGGTAAGCAATAATCATATTTTGATGACAAAAATCATACGTTCAAATACACCTGTGACTTCTGTGTTTGGACTGAAATCCCTGTGTCTGAGTCCCGCTCTTGATTCGCTAAGAGGGCGGTAGATCAATAGAGATCAAAATTGTAAAAATGAATTGGTTTATAAGTTTAAACAAAGCCCTACTCTAAGAAATAACTGTTTTTTGTAAGCTTTTCATGAAAATTGACAATTTTTCAATTGAAATTACATGAATTGTTATTTTCATTACTTACTTGTGTCTTTTTTATCTCTTTTCAGGTGCTGGAACGATTTTGATTTTTTCCTTGATGTCGGATATAAATTATAGTTTTTTAAATCTTAAAATAAAATTATCATCAATCAGTTTCAAATTTTTAATGTCATATAAACAAAATTATCACCTGTTAGAAACTAGATAGTGATCAGCCGTATACTTCGCTTCTTGGGCAGCTGTGATGCCGTCCACAGCTCCTTCGCCGGGGTCTTTGAAGTCAGCGAGCAGTGCACCAGCCGCAGCTTTGTTTCTTCTTATTGTTTGCATTATCGCCTCTCTGTAAAAAGATTGATTTTATATGAAGACCAAACTGGCTTTGCAACATTTAGGGCCTGTTTCACCATTTCCTGATAAGCTATTCATCAGTCATCACATAACTTGGCAGATGAAGTATGGAGAACCTGTCAAAAAAGTTGTGAATAGCCTATTCGCCACTTCATCAGAGAGTGGTGAAACAGCTAAGAGTATGATATTGTACCTTCGGTGCTAATTGATACAAAATATCTAATTTTACCACTGCTTCGATTTTTTAAAATATGTTATCAACGAGTATAGTATTGTAACGCTAGTTCTTCTAGATATTCCCCCCGATGGTTGCTCGCCTTGTCGTGGCGGTGGGGCTCTAGTAACCGCGGCTCGGACAACCGCGGTGAAGCGAAGAGGCAACCAGGGCCGGCCGGTGTCGCCGCCTGGCCCGAGGAGGGCGCTCCCAGCGGACTGGAGGAGTCCGCTGCGGATGCGCACCGAAGTGGGGCCGCAGAGGAAGAGGCAAGTAGGTATTACGGTGCGCCGCTTGCCCTATCCTCTGCGGCCGAGGACGGATCGCGGGGGGGAGAGGCATTGTGGTAGGTTGCCGCTTTCCCTACCCCCCCTGCGAGCTGGCCGTTCCGTTTGAACGGCATTGGTGGGGCCGCAGAGGAAGAGGCAAGTAGATATTGCGGTGCGCCGCTTGCCCTATCCTCTGCGGCCGAGGTGTGGTCGGTGGCAGAACCACAGACCTGATCTGCCACATGGCCTCCAAGTAGCAGACTCGGGGGGCGTTTGCTACAGCCCTGGTGGGGGCCGAGGAGGAGGGCGCACGTGTTGTGCGCCCATCATGGAGTCTTCGGACCGCTGGCGGGGTCGCGGATGTGTGTATCGTTCCCGTGGCCCCGTCAAAAGGCGGCATGGCGGAAGATGGGGGGGGATTTAGTGGGTATACCGTGGTCTCATTAGCTACGGGAGTCCCACATCACCGCTCGGGTCGCCCCCTGCGCCTGGGTGGTATGCGTAATGCATTTCCCCCTCCGGAAAAAAAAAAAAAGTTCTTCTAGATATTGATATATTAAATATTCCCAAGCTCTCTGAAAATCGAACTTATTCACTTTTGGATACGAACTATTTTTCACGCGTACTCTACAGAACCACTGCCCTAGATGCAAATACCGATTTTCTGAAATAGCAACACAAAAAACGTAAACAATCATTGTGGCCAAAGAAAACAATAGTTAGCCAACTTATTCACTGAACCTAAAAGATAATAGGTATGGTAATCCATTAAACTGTTTAGAAACTGTTTATCTTTCTCATCTCGGCCGATCACACTTCAGCAATCGTTCGCTTTCGCTCTCGGACACATAAACACTTTTCCTTTCATTTTTAACATTTTACGTAACTTAACTAAGCCTACCAGATCCGGAATACTCATTACGATTATTGAAATCATGTATTGTTTGAGAGAGATCAAATTATTGTATACGCATAATTTACATTAGGTATCTATTGTTTGACTTGTGAGTTTACTGATTTTGCAATATTCGCACAGCTTATCTTGATATTATAGCCTCTGTAGAAAGGACAAGACGTAATCTGTTAATATATTAGTTAAATTCTTCAGAATATTACCATAGACTAATATTAAATATTCTGAATCTAAAAATCTGAATCTATAATATTCTGAAACTCTTTCAGAAACTTTTAGAACATGACGTCACATTTTTTTTATTGGTTTATTTTAGGTCGCTCAAACATCAAGGTCATTAGCGACCACTTTAGGTTTACAATGTTAAATTAGATCATAGTAGTTGATTAACTTTAGAAATGTATTTATTCATATCACAACTGTTTTTGGTTGTCATAAGTCACAGAACTAAAAAATGTTTTTTTAAAACAGCTGTGTCCTAACTCCCTACAAGACAGAAGAAGACTTTGGAAGCTTATATATTATTATGTGTATGTTTTATTATATAAGTTTAAGGGCTTGTTTCACCACTTACTGATAAGTGCCGGATAGGCTAACAGATACTCCATATTTGTCAGATAAGCTGTGGATAGCCTATCCGGCTCTTCAGGAAGTGGTGAAACAAGGCCCTAAATAAATAATCCTTCAAGTATATTAGACAGTTTGGTTGAATCTTACGTGGGGTAATCTTCAGTATGTAGACACAGATTGTTGGTGAACAGTTCACACTTGGCCTGGTCGGTGTTGGCTGGTTTCCTGGTGGGGATGGGTCGACGTTTCAAGATGGGTGTGATGGTGGGTTCCGGAGCCGTACGACGAGGTACCACGGGAAGCTTTGGCGGGTATGTACCACGACGAATCAGGTTGCCTGGAAATGATAGAACTTACTATATTACAAACCTGGATCAAATGAAACTTTGAAGACTTTAATATAGTACTATCAGAGAAAACGATTCATAGACAGGCATCGCAGACTGACAGGTCAGGTTGGGTCAAGTTAATGTTCGTTGTTAACTGATGGTTGAGCTGGACGTTATCCGACCAAATTACGTAGGTGTGCCATCTACAATTTATACATGATTTCATAATATTATTCTGACACTTGACAGTAAGATAACAATTTCAACTTTTTTAAGAAATCTTTAGTTTGCAAATTATTCACTTCTATTCAATTAAAATTAGACGTCCCTTACCTTTTCTATCTATGTATCTATTCAGTGACCTCAACTTCTCAGCGACGGGAATTTCTTCGGAGATGCTCTGGTTGCTGGCTTCCACTTCAAGATCGAAGGTGGTATTCGCGGGAGAAGAATCCAGGGTCTTCTGGGGTTTGCTTGGCAATTCTTTTGTTATGTTTCTCTGGAATTACAAATGTGATAAAAATTTAAGAGTCTTCTCTAAAGAAGGCTAAGGCGGACTTGCATAGATCTGGGTTAAAGTTAACTCTGAGTTAAACATCATGTCATCTCTATCACTCACTTGGTGAGTGACATATTATGTGATATGATGTTTAACTCAGAGCTAACTTTAACTCAGATCTGCGCAAGTGGGCCTTAAAGCCAAGTAATTTCTAAAGCGTCACTTATAGTGGTTTTTACAATATTTCCTTATTTACAATTGTATTTAAATAACTAACAATGCAAATTAAATACAAAATCTTGGTAAGGATTGTGGAAAAGACATTGCTGACCTTAATAACGAGTGAAAACTTGATGAATTCAATGTGTATTTTCAAGAACGTAACGCTAATGAAATTTACTTTGTTAATGTTTGTGTATATTATGTAATTAATTATATACAGTGCTAATTATTCAGCGGTTCGAGTTAAATTAATATCGTTGGTCATACCCGAGGTTGAAGTAAAGAAATCATGGCCATAGTGTGTCCTCTCAGGTTCAGTACTTACAATAAATATCATGCTTGTAATATCATTCACTATTCAAAGTGTTTTGTACCATTTGCAAAATGGGTAAATAGGGTGTAAAAGGATTTTAGTAGCTACTAGAGTCAAAAATTAAGTTTAAATTCTTCAAAAACCGTCATTCATAAAAGCGATCTACTCACTGAGTTAGTTTTCTCAATTGGCCCCAAAGTGTTGTCTACATCAACAAGTGCAATACTCACATCAGTCTCATCGGTTTTCATTAAATTAGTTTCTGTTGTGTCAATAGAATTCTCTGTGTTGTTCTGTGCCGGTGTGTCTTCTGTTTTATTTGTGTTTGTTTTCGTGAATGGTCGTTGTCTGTTTCTTAGGTTACGGTTTCTTTGGAGCACTTGTAGTACTGTTTTGTTCTCTTTCTCTCCCGTTTCGAACGGTTCCTCATCTAGTGTGTCTACTGTCAGTGATCGTCTTTGGAATTGCTGGGGGTACTTTACGTCCCTTTGCTCTTTTCCGTGTCTCAGCGCTCGCTGGATCAAATTCGCCGTGTCCAATAGGATTGGCAACATCGGGTCCGAAATTGTGTCGTTACCAAACATTGATCTCACCTGAAATTATCATAAAGGTAATTAGATTTTTGTGGGTCATGACGAAATTAATGTCACGATAGATTAGTTTGTAGTTTAATTTCATGTTCTGTATAGAAGTAAATTAATTTAATGCGATGTCATGGATTTTATTTCAAATTAAGTCTCTTGTGGGTTAACAAAATAGGTTAATTTGAAACTATGTTATGCATTAGATTTCATTTCTTTTATTGTGAAAATTATGACTTCGTAAAAATGTTTTACGAATTTTTCTGCTACGTAACGTTACGCGTTTAAAAGTCCACGGTTGTTTTATGTCGTAGAAATAACATAAAACCGAAACAACTTTCTTCAAAAATTATTTCGATGAAATTTTATAATTTGGTTTTACCAGAGAGAGTTAACACCCCAGATGGTCAAAAAAGTCTACGACTCTTAGAATAATTATTTTATTCCGTAGTCATTTAATTGAGTACAATACGTGTATACATAAATAAATAATAAATTATTATAAGATTGGAAAGGCTTGGCTGATATCCAAAAATCCTTTTCTCTAACACGTAACTTCTAGTGAACCGAGTCGAAGATTTCACTTGTTTATATCTCTTGAATTGTATATTTTATTCGAAAAATCTTTTCACATCACATTGGTAACACGCTCTGGTCATCTGCATGGTTTACAGACATTTGAAACCAACAACTTAACTTTAATAGTTTGTAAATAACCATCCGCAGTATAATACTTTAAATTTATTTTAAGAAATGACTTGCAATTGTTGCTACATTCGAAATATCGTAAGAAGGTCATAAAAAGGCTCCTACTGTTTTGGCATGATTGGCAGAAGAATGTAGTGAAAGCAGAACCAGTTGTGGGCGTCGCCTTATAAATTTCAAGTTTAAGGAACTGGGCTTAGTGACCCTGACCATAGATACGAAACTCGTTGATAGAGAAATGTTGAATATGTATGATGAGCGACATAACATACGTAATCTAGAACAAACCACTGCAGAATGCTAATGCTTATGGTGCGTTTAGATTAGCGTGACTGTGACACAGAATATAATATAATAGTACTCCGTAACTGTGATAAAAATCGTGGTATCAGGATAGATCGCTAAGTGATCACTGATCAGACATAATAATAACAATATGCTATTATAACAATTAAAACACAGCTTTTATACTACCATATCATAATATATTATTTGATTTGGACGCACACAGATGCAATTCAAAAGATCATAAGTAAATAATTTACAACTGCCTAAAAAGTGACCCATTAAAAAGTGTAATTTTAGCACATCCAAAAAGTTTTTGTTACCCCTAATATTATTGCAATAATGTGTCAGCTTCACTTATTAGTTTATTCCTAAACTCAAAAGTTTTGTTCATATAATATAATAGGTTCATTTTATCTTTTTAAGTTAAAAAAAACTACTATTCCATTACACGTTAGAGTGACAGATATTTTTCCATTACTTCAGGGAAACTACATAAGAGCATATTACGAAGATAATTTCCTCTACTATCTGATGACAATTTCCCGATAATGTAATACAAGTGTTATGAAAGTTAGGCTTCAATGTAACTTAATAACATTATATTCGCGCAGAAATTACTGTTACATAGATAATATTATAATTACATAGTTACAACTTTTTATGACATATATTCGGCAGTTTCTATAAATCTATATTAATATTATAATAAATTATTATAAATATGCGAAATCGTGGCTCTTGACTCTCCGCTTTGACGCTTGACTTTCCGCGTTGGAAACAATAATAATTAATATTATGTTATTTCCAAGTTTGGTTAGGACAATGCAGGCTGATGAGTCTGACAATTAGAAAGATGATCCATGCGTCGGATGGGCATGTAAAAAGTCGGTCCTGCGCCTGATCTCTCGCCGGTCGTGTCGGTCTGCCGTCCCACTGGGTTATGAGAGTAAAGGAATAGAGAGTGCTCTTGTCTACTGCGCACATGCTTGGGCAATATAAAATTACTTCTGTGTAACTGGCCCGGTTTCAATAAAACCAGCCACCGTCACCAAAACCAGTGTGGAAGCTATAAATATAAATGCGAAATTGTGTCTATCTGTCTGTCTGTTACCTCGTCTCGCCCAAACTGCTGAACCGATTTTAAGGTATATCCCGGGAAAGGACATAAAATACTTTTTGTCCCGGAAAAATGTACGGTTCCGGTGCGATAAACGAATACGATACCGATGATCATATTATCACCATTTAGCTGATTAGTGTAATAGATAGCGGAACACAGGAATCTGTCTTAGATGAACGGAGGCGCGGTATTCCATACATATTCATACAACACACTGACGGAAACTGTAACATCCATGCCTACTTGACTTTCTACTAACATTGGCTTAACTGTTACTCACACCTTTTGAACTTGCTTGAAATTTGCAAGTGCTTTACTGGCATATCTTTAAATGCTAAGACTTATTTTAATGCAATTGTGAACTATATTTCCATACTAATATTATTAATGCGAAAGGGTGTATGTCTGTCTATGCGTAACCTCTTCACGCCCAAACTGCTGAATCGAAAATGGAGATACTTTGAGTCCCGGAAAAAGACAAAGGATACTTTTTATCCCGGAAAAATGTACGGTTCCCACGCGATAAAAGAATTTCAGAGCAACGGATTTGCGGCGTCATCTATAGTCTCCTATAACTACTTGACCTCTTGAATAAGAAGGCTTGAAAGCAGAGACTCATCAGATTAAGATCCAATTATTTATTTAGCAGTCATTCTGAATGTCACCTAGATGACGCCCGTTCGCCTCCGTTGCGCCAAAATTCGTTTATCGCGCGGGAACATTTTTCCGGGAGAAAAGGAATCCAGCTATGTCTTATGCCGGGACTCAAAGGATCTCCATATCTTTCAGAAAAATTTATTTAGCGGTTTGGGCATGAAGAGAACTGATATACAACACTTTCGCATTTATAATATTAGTATGTAGGATTTATAATATGCAATAACAAAACAAAAATAAAATTGTATCTAGACTGTAATATTTAAGCAGGTGTCTAAATAATTGTAAAATTGGAAGACATAAATATATTATTCTATTGTCTTTAAATTTACAAGTATTAATAATTGGTCGTTATTTTGAACACGGTCGACAGCAAAATTCCAACAGTACAAAAAAGTGCAGCGCAATTTGCGGTGCCCGACATGTTGCAATACATCGTGAGTGCACCAGATAGCTGGAACTGAAGCGTAGAGAGTTTTTACAAGATTTCGTATCTGAAACTGGACCAATTGTTACGGACGCAGACTGCAATATGTTGCAATTTATTAAATATTAATCTCGATAGCGCTTATTTATAATTGTTGCTACTTGATTGTTACTTGATATTAGATTGTGATTTCAATTTAATATTATGTAGTTTGTGCTGTCCTACCGCTAGTAAAGGTTTTATTTGCTTTAGTATAGCAATCATTTTGTTATTTAAGTGTATGTTATTTAAAATGCTATCCAAAGCTTTAAGAGAGCATATTAATAAACCATAAATCTTTGCTCTACAATCGAAGGCTATACAAAAAACTAGGCCTTTACATCCATTGTGGATGATTTCTACAGTATTTACAGAGTGAAGTAACCACTTCTCAAATACTGTAGTGCCTGGGACAAGATTATTAAATGTCCGTATGGTCACAAGCCCATACGGCATTCCCGCAAAATAGTCGGCCTAGTCCAGAGGAAAGAACTAGTCAATACGTCTGGGACCAACCATGTGCGGGTTTCCTCACGATGTTTTCCTTCACCGTACGAGCGTCCGTATTGTGTACTTGAGATCAGAAAATGTCTCATTGGTACACGCCTCCACCCGGGATCGAACCTGCACCCTCTGCGAGTGCAAACCAATGGTCTACCCATTAGGCCACAGACGCTCTTTAAGGCTATCAATAATTATTACAATAATAGCTCCCACACCGGTTTCAGTGACGGTGGCCGGTTTCATTGAAACCAGGCCAGCTACGCAGGAGTATTTTTATAGTGCCCAAGTGTGTGCGCAGTACACAAGAGCACTCTCTATTCCTTTACCTTCATAACCCAGTGGGACGGCAGACCGACACGACCGGCGAGAGATCAGGTGCAGGACCGACTTTTTACATGCCCATCCGACGCATGGATCTTCTTACTTGTCAGACAATCAGGTGATCAGCCTGCATTGTCCTAACCAAACTTGGAAATAGCATGTTTCTATCGCGGGAATCGAACCCACGACCTCCGAGTCAAGAGCCGCGCTCTATACCACTAGACCAAATAAATCAATAATTCATCTTGCATTAAGTATCATTGCAGTTTAAGGCAGTTCTATCTTGCACACCTTAACCAACAATAAAATTTACAACTTAAATGGACTAGTAGTAGTCAACTAAAATATGAAATCGAAATCTTATCGAAGAAACCAACTTCATTTACTAATGAATGTGCGAAAATCATAAATGTCTTATCGATTAGATTAGATCGTAATCGATAACTTCCTTCTCTGCCTCGAAGAAAACTGTCAGTTTCACACGAGCTTGCCACATAATCCGCGGCGGCAAAAACCTGGGAAATATGAATTTCCTTCGCTCTGATTGTGTCGCAAATGCTCTGCTTTTTGCCGGACCGTACTGAGACTAATTACTACCGAGAACACGCGGGAAAACCGGGGAAATATGATCATCATCAGTCCCAAACGACAAACTGGCAATTAGTCAAGATGCATTTTTACGGCAAAATTTTAAATAAAAACGGATGGATTTTCGGACAAATCTTCGCCAAGCAACATGCCGCCAATCAAATCCGGTGCATATTATATTCGAACTTTTTTATCGAAAAAGAATCGAAAAGAAAATGCTGAGAAAGATCTCTACTAATAATATTATAAATGCGAAACTGTGTCTATCTGTCTATAACATCTTCACACCCAAACCGCAGAACCGATTTTGCTGAAATTTAGTATCTATTTATTTGGTATACTTCGAGTCCCGGGAAAGGACATAAGATTCTTTTTATTCTGGAATAATGTACGGTTCCCGCGCGATAAACCCAATTTAGAAGCGACAGAGTCACGGGCATCATCTAATACAAATATAAAAAAAAAGATACATACAGCCGAACGTATAACCTCCTCGTTTTTGGAAGTCGGTTAATTATTATACTTTAAACCGAATCTTTCAAGATAATCTTAACAATCATAATTTAACACACTGCTTATTATGCAGCATTAGCTATATTATAAAACTTTCAGCAATTAAAACCTCCAGATTTTAAAACGTTATTCTTTTTAAAGACATAATTCATGTACGTAAGAAAGAAAGTATATTTTACATAAGCCACGTAATGTAAATTTTTACTAAAACATTTTTTAATTTATGCACTTGTTACTAGGTGAATATAAAATTTACATCACACAAGTTGTAGCACATGTATTACACAACTAATAATGTTTGGTGAATTCAAATTCTCAATAAATGGTTCTTTTATTGTAATCTTCTAATTCTGCTGAAATAAATCTCTCTAAGTACATTCTTCGACTTTCTTAATATTGTTTATAATATAATTAATTAATAATAATATCTATGGACGCTTCACACCACGTCAGTCTGGCCCCATGCTAAGTACCTGAAGGACTTGTGTTACAGGTACCAGACAACGGAAATATATTTAATACTTTTATACTATACATATATTTAAGATTTTTATTATAATATGATAAATATATTTAATACACATCCATGACCCAGGAACTTTGAAATCTTTTTGTTCCGTCGCGTCGGCGGGATTCGAACCCGCGACCTCCGGCTTAAGCTACCAAAGTGCTATCCACTGAGCCACAGAGGTCGTCAAATTATAAATAATAAATAATAATAAAAAAATATTAGTGCAAAATAAAACTCATACATTTAGTTACAGTAAAAGGTAGCCTATGTTCGTTTCCGTATTCAATCCCAACTTCATCAAAATTTGTCTAGAAGTTTTAAGCAATATATGCGGGTACAGACAAACAAGTCTTTCTTACATTTTTTTAGTAGTTGTAGATTTATACATAATATTTTTATCGTACATAGATACTTATCTATCTCATTGCTGCTAGGCCTACTGATTTATGAAATGAATTTGCTAATCAATAAGCTTATCAGTGATGGCTCTTATTGGAATGTAATATTTCTTAATTTAAGTAAACATTTCGTAATTAGTAGATAGTGATGTAAGCATTACCAGATTTTTTTATTATTTTTACCAAGCCAAATAGGCTTTAATGTATGAAAATGACAAATTGCAAGTAGATAATGTACATCTGGATACAATATTATGATACTTTCAAGTATAAGGTAAAGCGCGGTCAGTGGACATTGCTTTTATAGCTTTAGGGTACCATGCATCTTCAGTTATTTCCATAGAAATTAGAAAAACGTCAAAACTATTACAGAATGTTGGTTATCAATTATTACCGATTGAAGGCTGAGATTTAATTTTACTATGTATGGCCTTTTAATAAAGAAAAAAAAAACTAAAAAATAACGAAGTTTATAGGTTTTGTATTATTGTTATATTGTAACTCATTCTCAATATGAATGTAAAATATATTTTTTTATGTAAGAGGTTGATAATACCTGATTAAGATTGAGGGGCTGTCGTCCAGGGGGTGTCGTCACCTGATTAGCCACCAGGGACGCCAGAGCCACTCGCTGGTTGCCAGACATCGTCCTGATGATGGGCAGGATCTGAGCAAACTTGCCAATCTGGTCCTTCCTGTCCAAGGCCCTTAACACGGCATCTCTGATCATTCCCTCCTTCACCCGCCGCGTCTGTTTGTAGTTCCTCATCACATTTCGTCTGGTCGTCGAATCGAACATAAACAGATCATCTCCGAGCTCCAAAGAATCTAAGTTATACTGCGGGCGGTGCGAATTGGTCACGCCGCTCGGTTTGATAATCGTCACCGGCGGTTTGACTATAGTCTCATAGTGCCTCGACTCCTGGGCTATCAGTAACTCATCCGGCTCAGAGAACTCGTAGTCCCTCGCGTCGTCAGCGGCTATGGACGTCAGGAACAATACCAGGGTGATTCTAACGAGCTCCATCTCTATAACACAGCACTACACATGTTCGCGCGCGCGCGTCTGACTGACTCCACACGGAATGGCGCGGCGCACTCCCGCGTGTGGCACCGGAACTCTCCACTTTCTCCACACGGGGTCAGAAAAATGACCCATCTTTTTCGCCCGGTCACTTTACCCGGGCCTATTACATAAAAATAATTGAATGACTCGACACGCAAATACAAGAGGTTTTAACTCGATCAAAATTAGCTCTTATTCTCTACGCTTTACGTTATATTTTTCTTTGAGTAAGCTGCGGATAATCTGACATTATTTAAAGTGTACAAAGCGGTGCTTTCACGGTAGGTTAGATCGGTTACGAAAGCTATCGGCTGCGATATGTCGGTTACATCAGCAACTCAACAATTGACGGCAATTGCCGTGACCATGCAGCTAATCATCGCTTTATTATAATAATCATTGTAATCGATATGCTAGAAGTATGGCCACTTGCACCAGTGTGGGTTTAAGTTAATCATGGATTGAATATCACGTTATATGTTTCGTTCTTCCCTCATAATATCCCTCATATATACAACGCAACGCAACATGCATATTATGAAAAAAAGTATACCGTTCCTGCTACATATTTTGATTCGGCATTGATAAAGCTTTGATAGAGTCCAGGTGATAATATTATTAATATTATCATATATTATGCATTGAAAATGTATTTTAATAAATTATCACTACGTCAACAAACATTATACGACAAAATTTTGGAGTTTTAACGAATCAGGTGTTCAAGAAGT
This sequence comes from Plebejus argus, assembly GCA_905404155.3. Lineage (NCBI taxonomy): Eukaryota > Metazoa > Arthropoda > Insecta > Lepidoptera > Lycaenidae > Plebejus > Plebejus argus. The sequence goes on along the minus strand of FR989937.1, from coordinate 15,624,588 downwards.
CAAATGCGACACTTAACATTGTTCATGAGAATACCATTTTCTCATTTTATAATATTATTTAGTCTGCATGGAAACCATAATATCTAAACTGTGGTATTTACACAGTATCAATGATATTTTGATATAAGATTAGAAATAATCCAGGCTAGTGCAAGTAGGCCTCAGTTATGTTAATCAGTTTTTTGTAACGTCATTAAAATAAATCCAACAATAATTTGGAGGAATTTCTCGAGATCTTTACGCAATTATAATAGAAATTGCTTAGCCTAAATTTTACTTTTGCGATGTTGAGATTAGAAAAGAATTCGGATATAGTACTATAGATAAAACTTTTTATTTTATAATTTCCAAATAAAACAGTTTGTGCGTGGGCAGGATATACCGTACTCAATTATAAAATATAAGAAGGCACCACCATAAAAATATTGGATTAAGTATAGGAATCTTTCAATGAATGGAATATTATTTAAAACCTGCTCAACTCTGTGTTAAGTTAAGATGATATAACGGGTGAGAAATGTCTGATAAAGAAGTAATTAATATAATATTACATTTAGGAAAGCTAGTTCTATATTAATAGTTTAAAAAATTAAAAAACACTGAGCCAATCCGCCATCTTGGATGTCCACCATGTTGGATTTAAGTCAAGTGACAATTATTTTTTTAGTATTCCTGACAGCAAACCCTTTCATTTCATACCCGTAATATCATGGGGGTGCATAATATTTTCAAATAGACTATCCGCCATCTTGAGGAGTCCGCCATATTGGATTTGTAATGACGTTTCTTAACTGGTCATGTATTGTCATCAGAACTCAGAGCGTGTGCAAAATTTCATCCTAATCGAGGACCGGGAAGTGGGTCAAATTAAGATTCCAAGATTTTCTTACATACATAATCAGTGTAAGAGCATCAGCAGCTGCTTTCTTAACAAAGATCAAATGACAAAATTTTCACAACAATATTGTATAGAATATTAAAACAATATAAAATAAACAAAAGGTAATTTAGTATGCACGTTGTTGTTACGACATAGTTTATTAGCGCCACTTTCCATGCCACAAGACTCATCGAATTATACGCCTAATATCCAGCTATATACAGAGTGTTTCTATTACAGTGATACTAAAATATTATTTCTTTGGATTATCTTTTCTAGGTTCTCTGTTATATGTTTTTCCAGGGGTCTGGGGGATGATAAATATGATTCAGATTTACTTATTTAACTTAGAATTTAGGATTTAAGACAATCTAATAAATCTATAAATTATGTGGCTATATACTTCTAGGTCAGAGGGGTAACATAGTTATAATTATTTATGGACTGTACTGATAGGCTATAATTATGTAGTCTGTGATACTATCTATACCAATTTAAAAACAAAATGTAAGATAGTAACAATAATTTTATACGGATTTTATATCGGCACATTTTCACTACATTTTATCTCCGCTTATTCTCGCAACAAGAAATTTTTACGACGATGTTAATTGCTTAAATGAGCTGATATCACAAATCACAATACATTGTATACTTTCTTTTCAATCTCGCTGTAATAACGCACGAGTTTTTGTCTAATCATTCAACAATCAACTTTTACCGTCACCCTGTATGGGTAACAAAGCGGTATAACAATCGTAGGAAAGTAAAGAGTCGCGATGAAAAACCACATTTAATCTCGCTGTTCCTTATTAACTAGTAATTGAAGATATGAGTGGATTAAGTGGGTAACTCACATTTTACAATATTATAAGAGCATTTCATCATTTTGTATCTGTTATAATTTGAACAAGCCTTGTAACTTACCTACTTCATCATCTAACTAATAATATTATAGAAATACATAGAATTTACTTTTTTTTTATTTTATATCGTTTTCGCGATCCTAAAGCCTCTATTTATCAAAAAACTATAGTTTTCAAATTGTCAGTTACACACTTTCATCCCATCCTATTGTCTTCAATTCACTTAACTGTCGTTTAAACCGTGTTATAGTAGAATAGACCCTATGGGAAGGTAATATAGTTGTTATTGAATTAATTATGATAATTGATAGGTACATTAGTGTCGAAAGGCAAAGGTATGACGGAATGCGGCTGTGTAATTTAAATAAAAAGAAAATATAATCTTGCAACATCCTGTACTGTTGTTTTATTGTATGTCAAAGACTGACAAAAATGTTGGAAAAGTAACTTTGCCGGTTCGGGTTGTTTTACAACTTCTATCTTTAAAATTACGTACAGGTTTCTAGGACAGATCTTATTGAGAACGGATTTTTGTCTAAATGAAAAATTTGGGCGAGAATCACTTCCAAAGTGGCAAAATGTGTCCTTACCCCTGAAAGAGCAAACTTTATGGACAAGCGCCCCAGCGTCAGGGATTAGTCCATACAATAGTTTAAAAAAGTTACCTTTTCAGCGCTGCTTCTTTCACAGTGAACTCTATACAGTAACCGATTTCTTTACTATGGCATCTGGGGGCACAGTAGTGCCCTCGCCAAGGCAATGGTGAATGAACGTCTTGGCAACATTTTACATGAAATGTTTTTGGTGGGATAGGTGTTTACTATAAAGCCTGAACAAGCGTTGAAAAAGGTGAGTGTGTATGAGAAGGCACATAAATAAAAATTGTAAATATTTCATACATCTTTTATTCATCTAAAATACTCATCAGAACTTATCAATAAATCAGATCTTACAATCATATCATACAAATTTTGAGACTAGAAAGTTATTTTGAATCGGAGACAGAGTGTAGTCAGCACCACTAAACTTTCAAATAACAAACTGATAGAATCTATAGAAAACGTGATAATGTGTTAACATTGCGTATAATCTTATATACTAAAGTACGGACGCGAAACAAGTAAATTTTCGTACATTAGCCCATATAATATTTCTTTCTCTTTCGCGTTTACGTACGGCAATAGAAAGAGATAGGTAACATAGTACGAAATTCTCTCAGCTCCACTACCGGACTTTATAAAACGATAAATATTTCAAAACAACGTGCGCTCATATTCCACCCAACCCTATTTACATAAGTACAAACCGCGTCATTTCAGGTACAAGATATTTTAGATTATAGTAGTCAATATAATACTTTAATTCTGTCGATACGCGGATGCTAATCTTAAAACGAATATTATAAATTATTATGTACAATCTTTGCAATTGGGATTCTTAGTACCGATTTTACTAGCGCCTGCTAGAATTTAAGCCCCTCGATTGTCAAGTATCATACCTTCTCCTTCGTTAATATTAAGATAAAAAGGGACAATGATTTGATAACCGATAAACTAAACATGCGTTAGTAAAACTGACACTTGTCATTAGTGCAAATAAACAGTCAATACCTCGCATGTTTTGATACTAATTTAATATTGTATAACGAATTAAATAATTATTACCTAATTCCAAATCAGTACATACTTTACAAATACTTTTACGAGAACCTCTTTAGGTTATTTCGAAAGGGGCTTAGACAATATTATCGATACGATAACGAAGTTAGAAATACAATCGGGATTCTGATTAAATGTCAAACTTACATTTTATTGTTTTCTAACTTCGGCATCGATTTTGAAACTTCTAAGCGAACGCGATTGTTTAAACATGAGATGATTTTAAAACTCAATATCCATTTCTGAACTGTCAATTTAAAAATTATCCCACGGAAACTAATTCCATTTCTGTCAAATGACAACTAAATGTCACATTCGAATTCCGAAACTCGTTTGTTCCGGCCGTCCGGTGACATTTGGAAGTGGTTCTCCCGCGTGCCCAGCCGGGGGAAGCCGTTAAAGCTGTTTCTACTAACTAAAGGGTTCTCCCTCTCTCTCTCCCTATGGAAGCTCGAAGTTGACAGTTTACCGTCCTTTCGTTCGTCGAAGTTCGGATCATTGAAGTTTTTGTCGGTGAAATTCCGTTCGCCGAAGTTTTTGTCGGCGAAATTCCGTTCACCGAAGTTCTTGTCGGCGAAGTTCCGGTCGTTGAACTCGTCGTCGCCAAAATTTCTGTCGTTGAAGGGTCCGTCCCGTATACCGAAGCCGCCCATCCGCTGCGTACCGACGCCGAATTTATTCCTCAGCTCTTCGTCTCTTAGGTTGAACGCTCTGTTGTCGAATTTGGCAGGTCCTGCACGTAGTCTGAAATTGAAAATTTCAAAAATTAATTAGAATTTCAATAATTTACATTAAAGTATTATTAGTAGTCTAAGGTAGAATTATAACGTAATTGAGTTATACCAGTACCTAAGTAAAGCATAAAATTGTTGATGTCATTATACAGAATGATACGTCTTATTGTTTGCGTAATATAGGCAAAACTTATTATATGGCTAATGGCTATGGTTCATGGATATGGCTCACCGACATCCAAGAACCAATTTATTATTGGAACAAATGGTCCTATATAGTGTCTTATTATTGTCAGCTTTTGCTTTTCAGTCAAACAACTACCTACAACATAACAGTCCCTGACAAATACTTTCTTTAACTTACTCTCTAAAGCAGCGTCTCTCGCGATCATACTCCGCTGACAAGCCATCATCGTCGTGTATGATGGCTGACGGGTCGCTGTACACAGACGACTCCTGGTAGAAGGACTCGAGATCGACGTAGTTCCCTTCAGCTGGCTCGTTGTCCAGTAGCTCTGCCAGTTGAGCCTTGAGGGACGTGAAGGTGGGGCGCTGGCTCGGGTCGGCATGCCAGCAGCTTGACATCGCGCGGTATAGTGCTGGCGCGCAGTGCGTCGGCCGCTCCAACCGGTATCCTTCAGTAACGGCTGTCAGCACCTCCCGACCTGACATCGCTGCGTAAGGCGTGGACCCTGAAAATATTAAATGATAATGTTTTATAAGAAATGAAAATATGGTGACAATAATTAAAATAACATCAAAACAAATCAGCGTGAAGAACCTATGATTATGGGTTATGCGTGCTGATCGGTTGGATAGTCTTTCTACCTCTATAATTAAATACTTGTAAATCGCGTCATGAACTTGTCTTACAATTATTGTAATAGTAAAATAATTTCTGTTGATTTAGGACAGCTTATTGTAAAAGTACGACTTCGCTTGCATTCAAGGAAGTTGAAATCGAAGCTTCTCTTCGTCCTTAACTCACCTAGCGTGACGATCTCCCACAACAGTATGCCAAAAGCCCAAACATCAGTATGCGTGCTGTGGGACCCGTATAGGAGCGCCTCGGGGGCCATCCAGCGGACGGGCAGCGCCCCCCGCGCGCGCCCCCCCGCGCCGCTCATCCGCGACATGCCGAAGTCCGCGATCTTGCACAGCTTGTTGTGGTCGACCAGCACGTTGCGAGCGGCCAGGTCGCGGTGCACGATCTGGAATTAGTTATGGAGAGAACTGTATTAACTAATGTTATAATATTTTGTTACCTTTGGAAATGTAATGAAAGAAATGTGCGCTTTTATAATTATTCTGGGCGTCACGTTATCGTGGACGCCGGCTTCAGCGATAAAACGTTGGGTACGTTAAATGCCCTTTTGATTTTACGCACCGCGGACGTTTTGTGCGGTTCAGAAGAGTGTAGACGTCATGATGTCCTCTAACGTGCACGTTGAAAAGTTATCGTCGACGGAAATTTAAAAGCGTCTCCATATATTTCCATACATTTTACTTCCCTATGTTATCGTTTTACCGCAGACGTCGACGATATTACTACCATGTCCAAAATTATTAAAGCGCACAATGTAGGTATTCATTGGCACTTGACGGGCCTACGTCATTTGGTCAGTTTGTCAATTTAATGTTAGCTGTGAATTGTGAATGGTTTTATGGGTTTATAACGCGACCAAATTACTTAGGTCCGCCATCTGCCTAGGAATCAACTTCTCCGATAATACATTGTCCCGTGATAAATAGAGCTTTTATTCTTCTACCTTTACATACCTTCATTATCTTGTGGCCTACCAAACATCGGTGACAAAATATTTTAATTATTATTACCAAAGCTAAAGGAATGAACGGATTTTAATATAGTTTTACTAATAATTATTGAAGGATTTTTTAGAAGTTTTAGGCTTTTTAAACACCGTCGCAGCGAACGGCGGCTAGCAGTTCTACTGGCAAAGCTATCGTGTTTTATTACATGGTAAGCAATAGGTCTATCGTCTTTATATTAGTGTATACTTTATTTAAAACTTACCCCCTTAGACGCGATATAGTCCATGCCCCTCGCCACACAGTACGCGAAGACGGTCAGGTCACGTGACGTGAGTGCGCCGCTGCCGCTGAACCGGTCGGGGCGGGAGCGGCGCTCGCGCAGGTACGTCAACAGCTTGCCGCACATCACGTACTCCATTATGAGTAGGTACGGCTCTGGGGAGGTAAAGAGGAGACCGTTGAAATGGTTATGCAGAAAGAAATTAAATAATTAAAAATTGTTTTATGTCTGAATTTTGAAACAAATGTTTTCAGAAATTCTACATGGTGCCTACCACCGGTGCGGGAACTAACCCGGCGAGTAGAACCGGCGTAAGAAACTCGCAGCTACTAAAGCAATTTTATGTAGCGTTGTTACACCCAAAACACACTAAAATAAAATAATTAACGTGACGTGCTTCTGGCTTCAAAATATGACTAAACAATAAACATGATTTACAGGTAGTTGAGGTTCAAATTTCAAGGATAGGTGTACCATGTTTGAGGATCAACATTTTTTTATTTATTTACTTAAATACGTTACACTACTCATTAAATTATAATATTAATATTTCTGTTTGCCATATCAACATTCAATTACTGATCTACCAACGATTGACTGCTCCTACACAAATCTATCAGTAATACATGCTCTAGCAAATTTTAACGCTATCACAAGTAGATACTAAATATTATACCTTGTTCAGTGCAGCATCCTAAAAGGGTGACTACGTTGGGGTGCGTGCCAATCTTCTGCATGATGTAGATCTCATGTAGAAGTTCCTGTTTCTCCTTTTGTGAGGCGGATTCCTTTATTGTCTTAACTGCTACTAGCCTCGTTAGACCATCATGGCCAGTCAGATCATCGGCTTCCGCCTTCCACACCTACAAATTAATAAAATAATATTAATTTAGCACCATTAATATAATATCCTTATTTTGTAACCAACAAAATAATTTTTACTTACCTGACCAAAGTTGCCTTGACCCAATAAAGTCTGCAGTCTTAGTTTGTTCCTTGGGAACTCCCATTTCTGATCAGGCTTGGAGGGTGTTGGCAAAGGAGGACGAGCTACCGGCGTTATCGGTGATTCCTTCTTGATATCACCACCATCGTCGAAATAGCCTTCGTATTCTGCATCGATCTCCTTAGTTTTCTTTTTAAGGAGATTTCGGAATACGAATGCTACTACAGCTATAACGGGTAAGAAACCTAGACCTGCCAGTACATACGAAGCGGTATACGTTTTTTCGGCTTCGATCAGAACTTCTTCATTTTGAGATTCTTCGTTGACATTGATGATGTGTGTTGTATTTTTATCGTTCTTATCTGTTTCATTTCCACTCTTAGTAAGTGTATGAGATTTGGACTTAGATTCAATTGAAGAGCGCGAGGTAACGACTACAGTCGTAAGAGTAATTTCACTAGCTTCTGTTGTTGGGTATACTACTGGAGTGGTGAGCTCCGATGATAAGTAAAATGGTAAGTAGGTGCTGGTAGAAGTAGTAGTAGTTGTTGTAGTTGGACGTCTTCTTCTCTTTGGTCGTAGAGTAAATCCCGTAGGCGTATTTTCGATTTCGCTTTTAAATGTTGTCGCAATTCGTTCAGATATTTTAAAAGTCGTCATTTCTTGTTTAAATTCGTTATTACTTTTATCTCCAACAGACGATACGTCTGGTGCTAAATTCGCAATTATTGTAGGATTTGGACTAAAACTTATTGAATTTTCCGTTGTTGACGTTTTAATTCTAAATCTGTGTCTGTAGGGCCTGTATGTTGTCGTTGAAGTTGTTGAAGTAATTGTTTCATTATCACTAACAATTAACTTCTGTTCGGTAATGTTTTTCAAGTCACCAAGCATTTGAACGTTTGTACTATTGTCTCCTGCAACGTTATCCGTCTTGTTTTGACCTTTGACAGAGGAAGTTATAGAAACTGAAGTAACTACGGCTGTGTAAACAGACGTAGCTGCTTTCTCTGTAGTGGAATTATTATTTTCCACATTAGTATTTTCAGTGCTTACCAATGTCGTTAATCTCGAAGGGCGACGACGTAAACTAGTATAAGTGCGAGTAAAGTTCTTCGGAGCTACAGTCACACTTTCTGTTACATTTGTATCAGGAGAACTCGTTGTGATATTTAATTTATTTACCAGTGCTTCAGAATGTATCTCAGTCAGATTATGATCAGATGTACTTTTTTCAGTTGATGATGTTTCGTTATGTGTAATAGCTTCTGTCACATTCAGCTCTGCTGTGATTGGTTTTGCAGTCGATTGGGTAGTGCTTGAAAACTTTCTATAAGCATTTACTAATCCAACATGGCGAGCTGGCGCTGGTCCTTTTACTGTATTGCGTATTTTATTTTTCTCTATGACATTTTTTATTACAGAAATGTCCATATCTTCATTGATTTCTTCTTCTCCTGCACTATTATTTTTATATTTTTCAGTTGCAGAATATCTAGAGTTGAATTTACGTTTTTCTATTGGTGGAGCAATAAAATTCACTGATTTTGTAGATGCTGAGATAGAGGGAGAGTTTGTTAAATTGTCACTAATAATGGAGCCGCCTAGTTTCTGGCCAAAATAAATAAACGGTGCCATTTCTTCATCAGGTAATTCAGTTTCGAGAGGCCTGAAATGGTTGTATATTTCTTCTGACATAAATAATGTTTGATTAGCGTTTTCTTTATCTTCTATTTTAATTAGTTTTGTGTTATTTATAGAGGTGCTGTTAGCTATGGTGTTGGCATCAACTCTATCTTCCTTTTCCGTTTCACTGGCTTGAGTTGTAATTTGGGTTGTGTCTTCAGGACTAGTCGTTGTAATGCTTTCAACGAAGATATTATCTTTTATTTCATTGCTTGATGTTGTTTTGTTGGATTCTACTGGATTGCGCGTAACATTATCAGTATCGGAGTAATTAAGTAAATACAGTCCATGATTTGATTCGTCTACTTGGAACTCCTCTTCGGGATCTAATTCCACTTCCTTGTCAAGGCCTTCAAGTTTTTCAGGTGGAACATAAATAACCACACTTTCAGTGGTAGTTTCAGGAAATAAGCTTCTATTGTTGAAGTCTCTTTTCCTGTTATTCAAAAACCCCGCTCTGCTTTTAATATCTTGGTACGGTCTTGGTATAAACTGTCTTATTTCGTGGGGTTTCAAGTCTCGCCGTGTTTCTTTGTTTCCCTCACGCGTAATGAGTTTTAGTGTTGGTGCTATCGCTTCATTACTTGAATTTTCGAAGGTAATCCTCTTCACTACACTGCTGTTTGCATCTCTTATCTCTAGTTGCGCAAACGTCGTGTTTCCCCTGAAATTGAAACGTTTTGAATTAATTCAATGAAACAAATAAAAGTCAATGTGATCAAGCTGTGAGTGAAATATGGCATTAATAATATTATTATGATAAGAAATAATGGAACCAGCATTAATGACCAGATAAAATGAGAAAAACAATTAATATTATGTCTTAAATCTTAATAATTAAAAATCCTTAATTTAAGCTTGTTTTTGTTACGAAAGTTGGCCAGTTACATAATGTTGCATAAAAAATTAAGAAGGTAATAAAGAAATTATATAACCGTTAACCTCATTAAAATTTGCAAATAAAATTATGCTCAGAAAATATCATTGAAGCTTTTTAGTTTTTACTATTCTTAAAATATGTTTACAATAAGTATAGCTGCTGCCAAACGACCTGCTGCTGTGAGTACATGTAGTTGCTGTTCTTGCTGCTAGCTGCTGCTATAAGTACAGCTTCTGAACTCACTACTAGCAACTTTTGTAAGCTGCTGCACTTACTGATAGTTTTCGCTGTATGTACAGCTGTTATACTCGATGCTAGTATGATATGCAGCTGCTCTAGCTCGTTAAGAAAGTAATACTCACTTGTACGGCTTGTGCGCTAGGGTGGCGATGGTGTTTATGTGTGTGGTCAGACGGCCGGTAAGCAACTGCCGTCGCCGCGCTGCTAGCAGCGAGTACAGCTGCGAGTCGCGCGTCGCATTAGAACTCTGTGTTGTGGTGCGTCTGCTGCCTGGAATTGAGAAATGATATATTGTAGTCAGTGTACTGTGTGTGTGTAATGTTTAATATATATATAAAACATGTGACAATATTAAGTAAACACTCAATTTCTTATATTCTTCGAGTGAATTCCAAAAAATTCAGGAAGAAAAAGGAAAAAAAATATGCCGGTCGCTTAGCCATAATCAATAGAATAATCTGCCTCGCAAGATTTTTGACAAAACCTTGCACAGCTGGGGCTTAAAGTACAAATTTAGTCTCTACAATTTGACTACGCTGATTCGCGTCCTTCCCCTATCTGCGTCAGCCCTACCCGTGTTAGCACGGCAATTAGTAGATTTACCTGCCCACTGCCGACGAGTAAAACAAAGGCAAGTGTCAGTTTATTTATCTCATTATTCAATATTCAGATTTATTCTCAAACTAATGATGAATATAATTCAAGACGGCGCGCTAAGCACGGGCTGTAATTATACGCCATTGTTGTTTTGAGGTGAGGGCCGACTATTATCACGACATCTGATAGCGTGATGGAGATGCCGAGCCACTGTAGAGTAGCTTATAGCCGTAGAGGAGCTACTGTAGAGTCCATAGAGGATTTATAGCTTAGATATATTAAGAGCCTGCTGCTAAAACGCTAGTAACTAGCTGTAGGCGGGATACACATCCCGCTATCCTCCAATCGTGATACAATGATTCCATGAATCGTGCTCCCGAGCAATGTGCTTTACGCTGCAGTTAATAGTGAATAATATCGCGTAACAACGGTCCCCGCATTATAGCACGAAAGTAAAGGTCGTAAGTCCCGAAACTGTTTTTTGGTGATTACTTAAAAACTAAATACAATACTAATATTTCCTCTTACCATTATTTTATAAAGTGTGTGATTGTAGTAGTGCAAGTTACATAATGATAGTAGGTAACTCAATAAGTGTAACAAATATTTGTTGAAAAGGCCAGAAAGATTCCTAATTTCGAAAAATAAAACTATCAAGTCAAAATAAGTGAATCGTGTTTTCCTTTTACAGAATATCAGTTAAATATACAATGATTAAATAAATCTCAATTTCATTTAAGTCAATTTCAAGTCAAACTTATTTCAAAACACAGCAAAGTTTTAAAGCCTTCTGCGTATTTAGACATAATATGGACCTGGAGTTCCATTTTACGAAAAACTTTTCTTTTTAATTGGTAATAATATCAATTGTAAATTCAAAACTGGAAGAACCTTAAAAAAGCAAGGAATATCTTCTTATTTTACTCTGTTGGTAAAGTAACCAACAGTTTTACTCTGTTGGTTTTTTGCATTGGATATTTTGTAGTTTTTTAGCATTGTTAGCAATGCTACTTCTATGTTAATGAAAATCCTTTATCTGTAATTGCGTCTCTAGTTTATTCTACTTCTACTTGAGAAAACGAAAAAAGGTCAATCTACTCCTAAGAGATTTTTGTGACTATTGCATTTTTATTTATTTGGTTGTATAAAATAATCGTCAATTTTTATATAATGCGGTAAGAAAAAAGGAAGTTTATCATTACAGTACAAATTATATAACATGAGGTACGGTAAGGGCATCTTAAGACAAACATTAAATTTGTTATTCAATTATTTATGATTACAGGTTTAAGATAGTAATTTACATCCATATTCGAATATACTGTGATAATAAACAACTTATTAATAACATAGTATTTTCGTTTACTTTATACTCGTTATTAAAGAATAAAACGTGAGAAGAGCCATGCCTCGGCACGGATGAACCGGTTTGATCAGATCAATCAAAGCCTGATCCTTACGTTGTATTTGATTGAGGTAATCGGTTTATTTTAATAACCAGGAACGCAACTTGTAACATAAAAAAGTTTTGTGACTCTTTTGCGGGTATCCATAGCGAATGTCACTAACCATCAGGTTATCCATCTGCTCGTTTCCTTGTTAATTTCATTAAAAAAATATATAACATTCTTATTAATTCATACCCAAATTATTATTATAAATGCGAAAGCGTTTCTGCCTGTCTGTCTTTTACCTCTTCACGCCCAAACCGCTAAACCAATTTAACTGAAATTTGGTAAGATGATACTTTAAGTCCCAGGAAAGGATAGAGGATAATTTTTACCACTAAAAATGTATGGTTCCAGACGTCATCTAGTATTGTAATAAATAAGAAATAACCTCAAGCGCGTTGAAGTCTTTTTCAAGGAGAGTTGCGTTTTAAATTTTCCAAGTACACTGTCATGCGTTTCTCCTAGAACCAAATACCGTAGTTAATTTTAATCGGCTGTAGCCTGCTGAATGATGATAATGATTACTAAATATGGTATCACTATACTCTCCATTACAATGCGCGACAAAAAGTATTTCCCAACAATTTTCCCACTTACAACAGATATTTCCCGACTTCGACAAAAAGTGTATTATCCAATGAGAAACGCTTATTGTCTGACAAATAGACTGTCCTGCACTCCTGCAGTATTCTGATGCATATATCGTAATATCTGATTGCTCTTATCATAATATGCTTTTGACATTGTCTTATCTACTTCTTTATCCCACAGGTGACCTGTCACTCGTAAATAATTTAAATTTAATCAATAACAATCGCTGTCATCTCTAAAAATATTTTCCTGATTAGTTACAAACTTAAATGCGTTAAGATCTTAAATGCGAAATCTTGAGTACTGTCTATACTCATTATAATGACTGCAAATTAAAAAATAATAAATATTCACTTGATTGAATTGAATAAACTTAAAAGTTACAATTGACCGTCGACTTCAACTTCATTTTGCACCAAATCTTAATTTTCACTTAAACATGATTATTTTAAGCCAAAAGTTACCAAAGCTGAAGACAGAGATTCAATCAGACGCTTTGAAAAGTGCCTTTCGAATATTGTTCAATTACAAAATCTAAAATCTTTAATAATCTGACAGGCAGTAAAATTAGCGCTAAGCCTCTTACAAATTATAACAGTAAGTGAGATAAGGTCTAAAAGCAGGTACTAGATAATAATCTAGAATTAGTAGGTCATAACAATCGCTGCGTGCTCGTCCGCGCTTGTTGCATGGCTAGTAGTGCGCACCGTTACTATAGTCATGTGCATATAATGTAGTCAATAAATTGAGAACAATTCTTTATATTTAACATAAAGTTACACATATATACTTCTGGAATAAAAAAATATTTCAGAAAATAGTTATAATATTATGTTTGCATAATGTTATTACTTTTTTACTCAGATAGACTTTAGACTTAGATATGTTTAGAAAGCATCAAAAGAAATTAAATCTATCGATATGGACTACGTATCGATAGATTTGGACTCCATATCGATAGATTTAATCGACATGCACCACACTAGCTTGCACCTGCAGCGAGCGCTGACCGACAATAGGGTCTAGACATTCGTAAACTCCGTGATTGAGGAACCTGTTGTGTGAGGTAATAGCCCGAGTTCTGTAAAATGGCTTGACTAATTTTAATGAAACTTTGAGTAACCTGTTGCGAAAAATATTATTACAAAAATGTCTAAAATTTACTAAATAATTAGTGAATCATTAAATTCGCTTAGCATTGCTTTACATTCCACGGTCTGAAATTCTTAGTACATTCTAGTACGCTAATTACGGACCGTGTCGCAACGTTTAGCATGCATGCACGCATAATGCACGCATGGAGTGGGACCGCCCGGAGTGAGTTATGAAATGTTGGCATTCGATAATAATGCCTCTCACGCTGGTTTTGGTGACGGTGGTCGGTTTCATTGAAGCCAGAGGAGGGGAAATGCATTACGCATCCCCCGCCCCCTCGGGGGAAGGGGCAGGGGTATGTCGGACTCTCTCCGCAGAGGTGTACCGACTAAAACCCCCCCATGCCCTCGTCAACGCTACACGCAAAAAGAGCGGGATCGGTAAGCATTCAACCGCGTATTGAAGCCAGGCCTACGCATGTTATAGTTGCTAAAGTGTGTGCACAGTACACAGGAGCAGCCTCCCTCTACTTGCGTAACCTAGTGGGAGGAATAGCAGTCACAGCGAAAGATCAGATACTGGACCGACTTTTTACTTGTCCATTCTACGCACAGATCATGTTAATTTTCAGACAATCACTGACGTCCTAACTGAACTTGAAGACGATATTTTTCAACGCAGGAATCGAACTCACGACCTACACGTCAAGACCTATCCTCTAAACCACTACAGAGGCGCTGTTATGTTAGATAACATCGACATAATAACATCCCAAAGGATATTACGCATTAATTGTAATAATATGTTTACATTTACCAATACCTTACATAATGTTAAAGTACTGTTTTGTAACAAAATATATTATGTTCACACGTCCTTAGGGATAATACACAAAATATTTACTACTAGATGATCAAACTTCGTTTGACTCTCCAAAACCACCGCTGGGTTTCCACGACTTTTACAAGTCGAAAATTAGCAAAATCGGTTCATCCATTCTCGAGTTTTGGAGAGGCTAAAAAATTGAAACTTAATTATTAAAAAAGATATGAACGTTCAAAAACCCAAAAAAATGGCCAGATTTTTCTCTGTGTTCAAACACCCAGAAAACAAAACTGGCTAGAATATACCAAAAAAAATAAAACATAGAAACACAGCTCAAGCCTTGCTTTAATTGTTGGTGAAAAAAGTACTTAAATCGGTTAAGTTTTGGAGAAGGAATCAGTGGACAACGAATCGATGATTTTCTGTTCTTTTCAATACATTTTCAAAATACCTATTTTGAATTTCTCTCACTCCTGGTGTATCCTCTTAAGGCTGGCAATGTAACAAATGAAGCAATACTTGCGCTAGTCTACAATTGCAATGTTTATGTACTTGTCAAATAATTGTAGTGCGCGGGCGCACGGCTTAATGTGCTTAAAGCCCACGAAGATACCACATAAATAATATAATATACAGTAGAATAACTGCCATGTTTTAAAATCGAATTCGTGCAACGGTCTACAACCTATTTTTATAACTATAACTTTATTAGTAAATCATTTGCCGGGTCAATAACATCGAACATTACAATAATATGTGAATTTAATTATTTTTCATTGTTCCTAATCGGTGTCATGATCATGCCAGTGTCCGGGCCAGTGTCCGCGCCAGCGATTACTGCGCCACAGGAAACTTGTGCAATTTGTCACGATACGAACATTATGCTAATACCGACACATCATATTTTATGTAATGTTGTTTGAAAATAAATTATCAATTTTTCATCATAATAATATTTAAGTATAAGATAAAATATGTAAAATAGAAAATTCTGCACAGCAACTTTTTAATATCACCACTGTTACTATTATGTAAGTTCTATAATAGTAGTGCTAAGGACCTGTTTTTATAACAATTTGAAATACGTGTCGGATATCTTATTGAAAAGGGTTGTTTCTAATCACTTGTAGACTGACGGAGAAACAAACATCAAATATATTCTTGCACTTATTAACATTACGTGAAACTATCTTACTGAAATGACTGGCATGACTATCCCGCACTGGTTTCTATCATACAAGTACGCTGGATTGCTGATACACACCTGCTTTTTGTGCCTAATTGAAGCGGAATCAGCGCCCCCATTATTCGGGTAGAGAAATAAATTTGACGTAACCACAACCAATAACAACAGTTGTCATCACTAGTATTAGTTCCAAATACTCTCACTACTGCTTCAGCGCCAATATGGCGGCTTTTAAACGTCATTTTTACGTCAGATTTAGTTCTCTACCCGAATAATAGGGGCGCTGATTCCGCTTCAAATAGGCACAAGAAATAGCTGTCATTTCAAAGGGAATCGGCTATCTAGTGTACTTGTATGATAGAGATCAGTGCTATCCCGCTATCAATAAAAAAGCAAGACGATTTTGGACAGCGACAAAGTTATTTTGATTGACGGGCGGCTCAATATGTATGCTTAATTATTCTTTTTTTTTTGGTCCTGCGGCCATGGATAACTAAATAAATATCACACACTGACTGATCTAATTGATCGATCAACACAATGAAAATTATACAGTATTATTATACAGTAGACTAACATTATGCTACACCATCTCAATCGTAAGCAAAAATCAGAGTAATGGGCAAAATAATGCAGTAACTCATCAGGCGTGTGTTATTAAATTCGCCTCTGTATTGAGCGAGGTTGATTTTACATATATATATATATAGCTACACTTGGAGAAAATTGATTACTGAAGTAGTTATACTTTGACATTTTCCCGCGTTCCATTTGATGTTAAAAACGATCAGAACGCTCAAAATAGGAGGCTATTTGAGCGTTTTGACCGTTTTTTTAACATCAAATGGAACGCGGGGTTAATGTTTGGTCATTGTGCCAAAACCTTCACAAAGTAACTCCTGAAGAATCATTACTGTGTCCGAATACGAATGTAACAAGTACAAGCAACAATTTAGTATCAAATGCGTTACTGCGACACTGAGTTACTGTACTGTATGATATTTATATTTAAATATTATTGTTGTTAGTATGGTCTTGTATTTTTTGTGATCTCAATCTTGATCATTGTGAACTCACATGACGAGTGCGGCCTGCTTATACATAATCAGCCAAGGCCTCCTTTGTTGTGTTGATATAAATATTAATATTAGATTAATAATATTTAGACACGCATAGTTCTATGAAACCTAGATTTGAAGATGATTTGTATTTTTTTAATGCAAAAACGTGCTCGAATATTATCAAAAAGTTATATTTTTATTTGCGTGGTAAATAACTTTATAACATGCCAATTTAATATTACGAACGGCCGCATTCAGAGACGAATATTAATTACTTAATAATTGTAATTAAATAAAGATTTTGACATAAGTCTAATACATTATCTGTCAAACTATTAATTCAATTTAAATTGTCATAAAATGTCGCTGAGTGCGGCGTTAGGATCAATTCAGACCGCAACCCGACGCGTACATGCATTTCCTAATTTGTATGGATTTGACTGACTTCAATTGCGTGAGACGTCATGCAAATATGTCAATTCAATACAAATTTAGAAATGCATCTCCGCGTCGCATTGCTGTCTGAATTGATCCCTAGTGTAATATTTTTCTAACCCACTGCGCCAAAATCAGGCTTGCAAATTGCAAATGATTTCCAAGTATATTATTATTAGTATATATATGTAGGTGTGTACTATACAAATTGTAGATTATAATATTCTTAGCTTTTTGTATACGTAAAATACTTACTAATTTTAGATTTTTAACCGACTTCAAAAAAAGGAGGTTATCAATTCGACGCGTATGTATGTAATATTTCCAGAACTGCCCAGTTTTTGTATATGTTAATCTATAACAGCTTCTGAACAAATGTGCCAAATTTCAAAAGTGTATGTATGTATGTGTGTATGTATGTATGTATGTTTTTATGTTTGTTCACGCATATCTCCGGAACTACAAGTCCGATTTAAGTGATTCTTTTTTTGTTGTACTAGGTATTGTTCAACTTAGGGAACAGTGCAAGTTTCATCAAAATCGGTTCAGTAGTTTTGGAGATAGGAAGTTTTGATTTTGAAGTCGGTTTTATCTTTTTAAGATACAGTTATTCACCAATTGTTATTCTCACTCAGGATTCGTGAGAACAACACTAGGTTCAAAGCCGTCGGGATTCTTTTTTCTTCGCAGTTATGGCAAGGTTTACGTTAATTTTGTACGATGTTAAAGACCTCCTACGTTAATTCAGGTGGTTGTAAACATTACAGCATGTATTACAGGCATCCTGCATGAAGTTACGTCGGCAGGATGCGCTAATTGTAAAGGATACAACATTACTGGTTGGGAACATCCGAAACATTTGCGTGTGTTATTAGAGTCTCAGACTGTCATTGGTAGTAAGTAAGAGTGAGTTGCATCAACCTACTTTAACTATAACTTTAACTTTAACCATAACAAGATGTGAAATGAACTGTCAAATCCCAAGCAAAAGTCGCCATATTTGACGATAACCTTAACCTTTACTTTAACTACGCTTCTGGTGCAATTTACCCTAAGGAATTATTATGTAAGTAAGAAATTAATATGGTAAATTTCTGCAACGATTAAAGAAAAATGTACTCTAGTAAGGCCCAATTTCACCAACGTCTGTTAGTTTTAACAGCTTGTTAAAATGCATGTCTTCCCTTTCATTAATATGGAAACGAAAGAGGTAATGTGATACTAATTTGAGCATTAACTTAACAGTCTTTGGTGAAATTGGGCCTAATAATGTCATAAAATAAGTTAACTGTAAGTGGAGGAAGGGATGCTATGACTTATATAGGTAAGTTGTTAACACGAAAGTTATAGTTCTCGATGGACTTATTACTACCAGAAGTTTACAGAATGCTATTGTAGATACTGGCATATTTTTTTTCAGTTACAGTAAATCTCATTGTGTTTAATCATTTATGGCTTATATTATATTAGAACAAAGCTCCACCCAAAAGAATACACACACACACAGAACACATCAGTGATAAGTGGTGAGCATAAAACGAGCCGCATATTCAAATTGATGAGGATTTCCGTGACTATAGAAACATATGGGGTGACATTTGGATTGCTGCATATAAATTTTTCGAGTAGAAGGCCATGTGCGTGCGACCTTTAAGTTGTATTCGAGGTGTATAATTTGTACTAAAATTAAAGGAAATGTGTAATAACAACTTGCAGTCAAAAGGAAGCTAGTTCAATTCCCATAAGTGGAGTCTAGACCTGTAGATTACTTAGCTATAAATTATAATATCTATTACCTTTTGGTCAAGAAAAAAACACATGAAATTTAGAGTCATGAAAGCAAAAAAGAAAAAAATCTTTAATATCCAATTTGAACTTTAAGTATTTCTCGGTTTTCTTTTTCTCTATTCAACAAAAGTATTCTACTACTTATCAACTTTTGTCTTTAGCAGTTGGGATATCATAATATTAAGTACATCGAAAGATGCAAAAACAGAATATTATACTTTTTAGGTGCCATTTTACTGTACCTACTCGTGTGTGATCTATACATATTATAATAAAACTGTAGAAATGTGAATTCTGTACATTAAAGATATTCAAAAAATAATAAGCGAGGGGTGTTACTAGATCGCTATAGAAGCCAAAAATGTGGTTAGTTTTTTGTCTGTCTGTTTGTCTGTCTGTCTGTCTGTATGTTTGTTCCACTATCACACGAAAACTACTGATCCGATTTGAATGCGGTTTTCACAGATATAATTGTCTTCTTCCAACTTAACATCTGGTGTATAAAAATTTTGCCCCCCAGCCCTCTAAGGGGACGAAAGGGGGGTCAGATTTTGTATTAAACTTTTTTCTTTAACACGAAAACTACTGATCCGATTTGCTTACGAATTTCGCGGATATATTTGTCTTCTTCTAACCCAATATCTGGTGTATAAAAATCCCCCCCCCCCTCTAAGGGGACCAAAGAGGGGGTAAGATTTTGTATTAAACTTTTTTCTTTAATGGAGTTACTTCATATTATTAACTGTGTTTTCCAACTTAACATCTGGTGTATAAAATTTTTCCCCCCACCCCTCTTAGGGATAAAAGAGGGGGTAAGATTTTGTATCAACTGATGAAATAGAAATACTTTAAATGGCAAAACAACGTTTGCCGGGTCAACTAGTACATTATATTCGTGTTTCTTCTACACTACTATTATAAAGAGGAAAGATTTGTTTGTTTGTTTGTTTGTTTGAGTCGAATAGGCTCCGAAACTACTGGACCGATTTGAAAAATTCTTTCACCATTGGAATCCTGCATTATTTCTGCTGAACATAGGCTAATTTATATTTTGGAAAAATATAAGGTTCCGTAAGATATTTGGGATTTTCGGACGCAAGGTGTAAAAAATCAACCAGAAAAGTTACTTATTTTGCGTACGCTGCCTAAACTATAAAAGATAGAGGCATAAAATGTTCTAAGTAATTATAGATCTTTTAAATATCTACAAAAAAGTCCGCGACACACTATACCTATCTATGTTGAGTGAGGCACAATAACCATTTTTTTATAAAAAAAATCTTGAATTTTTTTTGGACTATATTATATAGCATTATTTAAATAAACGCGTTTATTTAAATAATGCTATTGACCCTTATCAAAATAAATTATTTCATCACTAAGTACAGTTAATGTAGATAATATTTGGTCTTTGAATGATTAAAATTGGACGTTTGGTTTAAATGTTACGGCGAAATTAAAATATTACGATTTCTGCTGCACGTTGCGAATTGGGCGTCAAGGCGCGACGCGCGGGTGTGCGTGCGGTAGGGGAGAGATTTAATTATCAGTGCCACCGACTCGCCCGGAGAGTCCACGTAAATATTACCTCGATCGTGGGAATCGCAGACACAATAGATTTTCAATAGTTATGCGACAGCCGGGTGCTGCTTTATTGATTTGATATAGACTATAGTGCTTCATTATTATAATCCTAATTTCAAAAAAGCTTTAAAAGTTATGACTAAGAAAGTAATATTTTTAGAACTTTTTAAAATACGTTTTGAATGACTGTTATTTTTGATTGCTATTATAATTAATTAATTTCTTTAACTATAAATCTATACATAATATAATAAAACTGTAGAAATGTGAATTCTGTACATTAAAGATATTGAAAAAATAATAAGCAGGGGGTGTTACTACATCGCTATAGAAGCCAAAACTGTGGTTAATTTTTTGTCTGTCTGTCTGTCTGTATGTTTGTTCCACTATCACACGAAAACTACTGATCCGATTTGAATGCGGTTTTCGCAAATATATTTGTCTTTCTTCCAACTTAACATCTGGTGTATAAAAATTTTCCCCCCCACCCCTCTAAGGGGACGAAAGAGGGGGTTAGATTTTGTATCAAGCTTTTGCTTTAACACGAAAACTACTGATCCGATTTGCATACGGTTTCCGCAGATATATTTGCCTTCTTCCAACTCAACATCTGGTGTATAAACTTTCCCCCCCACCCCTCTAAGGGGACCCAAAGGGGGGTCAGATTTTGTATCAAATTTTTTCTTTAATGGACTTACGTCATATTATTAATTGTATTTTCCAACTTAACATCAGTTTTCACCCCACCCCTCTTAGGGGACAAAAGGGGGGGGGGTTAGATTTTGTATCAATTACTGATGAAGTAGAAATACTTTAAATGGCAAAACAACGTTTGCCGGGACAGCTAGTAAAATAATAAAGTTGTAATAGCCAAGCTGGACACCAATCTTATCTTTCTTTACATTATTCTACCTCCTTGCCGTTCAATTTTAAACTTTAAACCTAGTAATTTGCGAGTCATTTTCGCGTGCTCACTAATAACAGTAAAATTGCGTAATACTTCGTGACCCGGGTAGCAATTCCTTGAACTATGGTGTGGCTACATCCTTTAGCGATTACAGTTAAGTCTTGGTTAAAATTACTGAAGACTTTACTTAAATTTGCAAATAATAACTTAGGTGTTACCTAAGACCTATGTTTTAATAAGCACATTGTAATAGACTGAGATATATTATTAAGATTAACTTTTCTTATTCAGGCTGTATTAAGACCAAGACTTGGTGTGATAATTAGGATTTGTTTGGTAAAGAGATATACGTATGTTTCTATGAGAAATGCCTCTGCGTTATGAATTTAAATTTACCAATACAATCATTTAAAAAACTAACTCTTTTGCGCTGCCATTTTCACAGTGATTTCTGTATATTATAATATAAGGATTAAGAAGTATTGTCACTTTGTATTGTCATACCTATAGATCACTTAAATTAATCAGAGCAATTGATGGGCAGATGACGGGCCTACTTTATTTGGTCGGGTTATGTCAAGCCAATATTAGTCGCGGTTTGTCGGATGTGCTTGACATTACCCGACTAAATTACGTAGATCCACGATCTTGTATTTTTATTTTACTAGCGGAATAAATATAATAAACTAGATGACGCCTGCAACTCCGTTGCGCCATAATTCGTTTATCTCAAGGAACCGTACATTTTTGCGGGATAAAAAGTATTCTACGTAAGGATGTAGGTTCTACGTAATTTGGTACGGAGATAATTTGAGACCCAGGAAAGGTCGGGGCTCAAAGTATCTCCATGCCAAATCACAGCTAAATCAGTTCAGAGTTTGAGCGTGAAAAAGTAGCAGAGAGACAGACAGCTAGTCTTTTGGATTTATAATATTAGTATGGATAATGTAAGAACATAATATTTTGTCTGCGCCTGGTCTCGGCTCGTTGCCAGCGGTTCTCAGTAGTGGTTGGTACTACTAATAGATATTCTGTGGTAGTGGGAGGAAAACGGCTTAATATACGGGGACAATCTCCGTATCTTATCTCACATCGATGGATTAATGGATGGATATTTACGTCAGGTACATGGAAACCATCATCAGCATCAGCTTTAAAGGAAAATAATTCAATTCAGTCAGGGAAGAATTTAAGTCCAAATCAGATTTAAAAAATACAAAATTAGTAGAACTGCAAACGCTCAATAGATTCTATTGAGCGTTTGCAGTTCTACTACATCTCTATTATACAAGTACGCTGGATAGCTGATACACACCTGCTTTTTGTGCCTATTTGAAGCGGAATCAGCGCCTCCATTATTCGGGTAGAGAACTAAATTTGACGTAACCACAACCAATAACAACAGTTGTCATCACTAGTATTAGTTCCAAATACTCTCACTACTGCTATCAGCGCCAATATGGCGGCTTTCAAACGTCATTTCTACGTCAGATTTAGTTCTCTAACCGAATAATGGGGGCGCTGATTCCGCTTCAAATAGGCACAAGAAATAGCTGTCATTTCAAAGGGAATCAGCTATCTAGCGTACTTGTGTAATAGAGATCAGTGAGTTCTACTAATTAATTTGTATCATGAATTTGCTATTAATAAATAATTATGAGAGAATTGCCCTGTAATATAACAGTTATATTTAGTTATTTTGAGAATTTAGATTGTTACTAAAATTTTAAAGAGAATGCCATTTTGTATGAAAATATTATATGGTTGGATTAACCTACAGCCAAGCTTGGAAATAGCCAAAAATTGGAAATAGTAGTAGCACTTTCGTTAGCGTTGTGAAAAACTTTGACATTTTACGTTTTTGACGTTACATACTATTTTGCCATTAGACTAGATAAAAGGTATATTAAGTGTTTAGTAGAATCGCGGTAGAGGCTGCAAGATCGATTGGGAATCATTTTCCGATGATCCCACATGACACATCGACGATGTCTGCTATATTATGTGCAATAGATACAAAAGGAAAATATTACTTCTAATTTGTAATTACTAATGATGATACAGCGATGATAATGATTTACGTGATAAAGATAACAATGATAAAGATGATAATGATAAAGCAGAGAATGATAAAGCTGATAATGATAACGAAGATAATGCAACACGTAACACGTGTCATGACCCCAGCATAAACGCCATTGTCGGCATCCGTTCCCCGGCCATGGGAAGGTGTCCGGTGCTTTCACTGTGACGTAATGTGTGTTTAACTTTATGTAAGTAATGTATTTTATCTTAATTCTATAGTTACGACAGATTACAGAGAAAACGAGAAATTCATTAGTCCTTTGTCTGTTCCTTAAGGCTTCAGGTTTGGCCAAGATACCCATGATTGCGAAGAAGTTTATACTCTAAGGCTACGTCAATCATGGGCAATGAAAAACGAATATGCACCTCTACAGGTTCGTAGTTGCTTGTAATAAGTCCATCATCAGCTAACGTTGAGAGGCTGTATCATGTTCGCTACTCGATTGTCGGTATATTGTCGTGTTATCTCTTTCGTTTTCCTTTTTCACGGCACAAAAATGGGAATGAATGTTAAGTAATTTATTTTTGAATAAACCTTGTTGAGACTCGAAAGGTATTGCAGTTATCACATTAATCAACGCACCAACTAACTTGTTATTTTATAAGAAACGTTTATCTAATCCACATTAAACACACACAGCAAAGCTACTTAGTAATAAAATCTATATTAACTTGATTCTAGACCCAGGATTTAGACACTAATTCACATTTAATGGTAGACCTTAAAAACTAAAATGACATGCGATTATTTTGGTATTATCTTTTAGGTAGTTTCGTAACTGCATGACAAAATCACGTGCAAAAAAATTAATATTTTGAGTAGGTAAGTCACCTTTCTTTTGAATAAATTATAAGAATTTTCTGCGAAAAAACACTTAAGCTATTTAAATTAATTATTTCCTTCTAGTTTAAGAATTTTCCTATGGGTTATTACCTGAAATAAAGGTATTTTATTTTTTTATTTTATTTTTATTCAGAACTATGAAATTATAATCAGGGCGCGCGAAGCGAGCCTAATTTATCCATCAGGCCTGTACATTTTGTAATACACTTCACCTAAAAACTATCACGC
Organism: Plebejus argus; assembly: GCA_905404155.3. NCBI lineage: Eukaryota > Metazoa > Arthropoda > Insecta > Lepidoptera > Lycaenidae > Plebejus > Plebejus argus. The sequence continues at coordinate 15,599,968 of FR989937.1, read as the reverse complement.
CTATTTGGTTTGTGCTTTAATGTAGTAATTTTTATTTATAATATTATATAGATGTGTTATCATATTCAGTCAGTCAATGTGTGACGAGCCCTCACAAAGCTCGGCTTTTAGCTAGTTTATTATATTCGTTACAATTATTATCTTATAGTGTTACCACAAGTGTATCTTCAAAATATTGTGTCAGCTCTTGCCGGGCTAGTTGCTTACCTGTAACAAATTAAAAGCTATTAAATATGCTAAAAAAGCTATTACATGAACTAACAATATTTATAATTCATAGTACTGAAATAGTACATTTTTTGCTTTTTCTTAGGAACAAACTTAATGCTAAACGATATTGATGGTATTTCAGATAGATTTCGCTTATGCCTTTAAATTATCGACTATACCTTTAACACATACATATTATTATGTATTACATACAACATGCAAATATTGCAGACAATAGCAGTATCACGACACATATATACACACATACATACATTGTACATAAACATAATATACAAGTCACACTGTATAGTGTATACCTACAAAAACAGCCATACAAGTCATACACGCGTAGGCAGATCACAGGAAAGCGAGATGCGTGAAAAATGGATGATTTATACCGCATTGTGTGATTCTGTATGGTATTGTGTGAGTATTGTCAACTTCCGTACACTTTCCGCCTATTCATACAATATTTATGGGTGTGATTTCATACACAGGTTTTATATCCAGCTATACAAATGACCGAGTATGGCTATGCACGATGCAGCTATACATATTATTATATAGAATCTTATAATATACATCGATCTAAATTCATAATATTACAATATAAGACACAAATAAAACACAGTAATACTTGCACTTTTTCCACTATATTCATTAATTTTTACAAAATTCACTTAATCACGACCGGTTTCGAAAACATCATCTTCAAAATGAATTTCCACCAAGAACCGACAGTACAATCAATTACATATATTACAATATAACTTCCTCTAGAAAGTTTTTTTTAATGAAAAAAGGGGGCAAACGAGCAAACGGGTCACCTGATGGAAAGCAACTTCCGTCGCCCATGGACACTCGCAGCATCAGAAGGGCTGCAGGTGCGTTGCCGGCCTTTTACGAGGGAATAGGGTAATAGGGTAGGGGAGGGTAGAATAGGAAATAAGGGAGGGTAGGGAAGGGAAAGGGTAGGATTGGGCCTCCAGTAAACTCACTCACTCGGCGAAACACATCGCAAGCGCTGTTTCACGCCGGTTTTCTGTGAGCCCGTGGTATTTCTCCGGTCGAGCCGGCCCATTCGTGCCGAAGTAACTCTCCCACGGCAAAGTTTATAAAAAGTAATGATTCGAAAATTAATGTAAATTATTAATAAGGTTTATAAGTCTTAGGGTGATGCCAAACGAGCGTAATTTGTGACTTGTGAGTCGCAGTATTTCGGTCGCGTGAATATATTTTCATACAACTCATTACTCACAAATTACGCTCGTTTGGCTTCACCCTTAATTACTAGTGTCAGTAAGGGACTAAGGACTTCCACACATAACTGGGAAGCCGCGTCGCACGCAAATATGAGGCAATTCCTATATTAAAAAAATTAAATGCCATGCGCCCTAATTGTGGTGAAGTTTTTAAAGTTAAAGGCAGTTGTATATTTAGCCTTTTCTATATAATTTTATAATCCGTACCGGCCAATAACCTTTATTATCGATAGTCTTAATACTACGAGTATGACCCCGTTCTTTCGCAACAGTTATTGTTACACCTCTGCGTGTGAAGCGAATACTAACCGGCCGACGTAATGCGATCCCAGCAGTTACGCAATGTACAGCGCAGCTCACCGCACCACGATAATCACTTGCGAAATACGGGGACGTGTTGGAAGTAGTACAGATCAATCATGGTATAGGTCAAAGTGAAATTATTGCAAACTGACCTTATAATATAGACTAGCTGACGCCTGCAACTTCGTTGCACCATAATTCGTTCGCCGGAACTATACATTTTTCCGGGACACAAAGTATCCCATGTCCTTTCTCAAGACTCAAACTTTCATCATTCTTCGTACTAAATTTCAGCTAAATCAGTTCAGACTTCAGCGGTTTGGACGTGAAGAGTTATCAGACAGACACACTTTCGCATTTATAATATTAGTATGGATTAGATACAGAGATCTACACGATGCAAAGAATCTTCAATACAACAGAAGACTTCGATCAGAAGACGTGACAGTTAATAAAAAATAAAATTCAAAAGTAAAAACTATCACAAAAAATAATACTCAACCGAAATGGAGCTTTCCGACAAAACTGAATTAAAACGCGTAGCCTGGTCACTGGAAACATTATTTCGAATCTATTGACACCTTATTTATCAGGTTATTGACCTGATAAATAAGGTGTCTTAGACTTTATACGGCAAGGTAGAACATAAAAAATTTAATAATTCCTGGGTAGATGATGATATGCATTGAAAGCCTCTTGACACAAGAATACTGCCCAAAGAAATAAATGCTAAACAATAAAGGATTGGGCTTACAACAAACATTCTCACGGCGCAAACGAGGCTGTTGTCAATGTCAAACCTCCGAAACTTATAAATAAAAACAAATAACAAGTGATTTATATTTCTTAATTAATTTGATTCAAGTGAATAAAGATCGTATTAAAATAGTAATTACACACAGTGGCGGAGCGGCGCGTAAAATAAATACGAACCTTGAAAGTTGACTTTTATTGAGTTTATCACGTCTAACGCTTAATATGTACAGAATAACACTGTTGTTTAATCTTAATAATATATTGTCTAGTTTGTTACATGAAATATACTAAAATATGAAAGTTATAATATGAATATGTTTTCAATGGCTTAATTAATTCATGAACAAGTTAAATGGCGAATAAATTTGTTCAATAAGTAAAACGGTACAAAATTGTTTTAAGTAAATTGCCTATAAAATAAGCCAAAATATTTTGGAGATAACCTACCATATTAGCTGTTGAAATTCACCCAATTTAAATAAACTAACGGTATTAAACTTGTAGTCCCAATCTATCCTCTATCTATTGCCAAAACCGTAACTTTATCAAAACCTGTTTAATAACTTTTTGTTTTTATTTATTTCACCGCTTAATTTAACAGATATAACGGACGTAAGGATATCGACCTATGATTGAAAAGAATTTGATACCGCTAGTTTTGGCGGGAATAGAATTTCAAATAACAAGTAATATTATTAACGGCAAAACACATTTTGGAAGTCGATTAAAATAGAGAGGCGATACACAATAATAGTATGTAACTTTTTCAGTTAATTATATTGACAATTGCAACATTTTCTCTTAATTTTTAATATTTAATATTCAAAACTCAAGGTACATCTCGCTTGGACCATGTTAGTCATACATGACTCTATGTAAGAGAGTTGCGACATTTTTCATTATTAAAACATTAATAATACAATATGTTTTATAATTAACCATGTCATTAATAAAATCATAATATGGGAAAAAACATCATAACACTCTGACATTGGCGACTCACTAAGATGCCATTTTTTAAAAAGATGAATCTTCTTTTTTTAAATAGCTTCTTAGTTAGTCCTTCGTTATAATATTGTTTTGCTTAAAAATTATTAATTTAGGATATATTACCCTAATTTTTTTGTTAACAAAAACATTAGATCATGTTATTCTAAAAAGGAAAGGCAAATATTATATACATGTATACATATTTAATATGCAAAATTTCGAAATTATATACTACAATTTTTGCAACATTGTCTACCAACATAATAATATTAGGATAATATTAGGAAGAAGCAAATGATAACACTTCAGGGTGTGTATATGTTCCTTACATAGCATTTTTTTGGAATTTGTCTGGGAAAGCACCCAGCAAGCGTCGTCACTTTGCCCATACAAAAGTTAAAAAAAATACTATTTCAACATTTTTCATCAACAACAACTTTCATAGTGAGCTCTATACAGGTGACTCATACACACTCTAAATAATTATTATCACGTTATTTTGTCTCATCCTGTAGATAAAACACTACAAAACATCGGAATAATGACAAACGCGAAATTAAAAATGTAAATACTCGTAAGTACGTCTGTGATCACGTAGATTGCAATAAACGTAAAACCGACACGTAACTTGAACGTAACAACAAAAACATTGGATCACTTACAAACGTAATTCTACGTTTCTCGACACCGTAACTCGAAACGTAGTTTTACGTAAAGTGATTTGTTTTCGAAGGTTGATAAAAAATATAAGGGCCGAGTAAAACGTGATTATTGTGGATGTCGTGAAATAGAACAAAAAAGAGATTTTAGTTACATAGGCCTCATTTTAAATGTTTTAAAATCTATAGGGCCCTTTTCAACTTCTAACTTTTCTTCTTTGAATATTTTAACTAACACTTTATTTCATCTTTTAAAGGTTTATTTTCTGTCTTAAAAATCTTTGGTATCATACTGCAAAAATGCTTAAGGGCCCGGGTTACCCTCGAAATTTTCATACATTCTTAATACCAAAATCATTTTCTCATACGAAAATATTTAACATGTTTGAGTTATTTTTCAGCTTAAGATAGTAATTACCTAGGGTCCTGAACAATTTTTTTTTACAAAATATTTAAATACAAAAAAAAAATTGTGTTTAAATATTTTTTAGTAAATTTACTACTATATATTTAAACACCAAAAAATAGACAAAAACACTAAAAAATATATAAATAAATAGTAAATTTACTACAAAATATTTAAATAATAAAAAATATTTTTTAAAGTTTAAATATTTTGTAGTAAATTACACTACAATTCCAGAACAGATGCAATAATTTACGTAGCTGTCAATTTCTTCACTCAAAACAATGGAGCCTAGATTATCCGTGATTTGAGCACGAAGCGTCGACCACGCCCGCAAAACTTATTTCGACAATCCATGAAATTGTATCTTTAAGTCATTGTAAGACAATTCCACTCCTGATAACGTGTAATTACAGTTTAGATTGGATCTTAAGGTTGGATTTATGATTGCAATCTCAAATCTAATAGTTAGAAATGGGTTCGTTGTATAAAATGGCAATTTATTATTACTCTGTTGAACATTTTACTTCCGCTACAAAACTATCCTTTATTCCTCTATAGACTCGAACTATCTCTATACGAAATTTCATTAAATCAAAGGCCTTAAACTGTTATTAGAAAGATATATAAGCAGGTGGACAAACGTTCGTGTTTTTAATATTTAAACAATCACAAATTATTTTGGATGATTTTCTTCAACAATGTTCATATTTAAAGCCCTAAAGGAACTTTCTAGTTACAGCAAACCTATTCTAAGGTGGTGTAGCTTCTTTTAAGAGCAAATCAGAAAATGCTCTAGATTCTAGTTAGTAGTCAGTACTAAACATAATCGGGTAAGTGAACGAGCGACGTATAAACGTGTGTGGAGGTCGAGCGCTGAGGTCAAGCCTCTTACTCGCATACACTTAGTTAACCCAATACCTAATTCATATAATTACAATATCGACCAATCAGAATTCGGAACACTTAGTTTAATATTGGGTGTGAATATCTTAAGAGGTAAAGGTATTACTTATTAATTTATTATTAGACTATAAGCGCCAAAATGAACTAATTGGCACCGCAATCCTGAATCGCTCAATCGATGTGTTCTAACTTCTAAGTCGGTGGTGTGACAGCTGAAAACGGCATGTTAGGTCATAAAATTAATAATTTAGAAGCAAACTGTTTTACATGATACAATGATTTTCTTATAAGACTCACGTATCCATAGTATAAACTATAATATTTTATGAGTTATGATATTATACTGTGGTAACATGAGTGGAAGAAAACATATTTTTTACGGAACTCTATATTTTGCCATTATGGAAATATGGTCGTGTCTTTGTCATTTACTCTATGTCTGTGATTAAAACTATGATCAAAATTGATCCTATAGTTTATTTAACTAGATGGCCGGCAACGCACCTGCAGCTCTTCTGATTTTGCGAGTGTCCATGGGTGACGGTAGTTGCTTTCCATCAGGCCACCCGTTTTCTACTTTGTCCTCTTATTTGTTATTTAAAAAAAATAAAACAGAAAAACACCTTGATATTTTCAATAATAATAGGAAAAGTGGCTGGTGACGATACACTAATAATATAGTCTCGATATTAGGCAAGCCCCCTACATCGTATAGAAACTGTTTCATGGCTGGGCACGTGCGCCGGCGCAACGCCATAGAGAAATCGAACATTCCAGATTTTACCGACCAAGGTGAGCCGTGAAGTGTGGATAACATACATGTTTGATGAGATAATTTATGTTCAGGTGTTATGTGTTGAAGCAATGCATTGGATAAGTAAATTTAATACGGTAGAGCTAAATTGAAGGTGGCATGTCGCTGATTATTTTATTAACATTTTATTAATTAGGACAACTAGATATTACGGGAGAAGTGTTTATAAATTATTGTTCTCCAACAATAATCCGTAATTAGTCTTACTTACATAATGATGGGAAAGATTGCCGGGAAAAGAAAACCAGGGAGTCGCAAAACATTATGACTGAGGAATATCCGAGAATGGACATGGATAAAGTCTGTTGAAGAACGTTTAAGACTCGCTTTGGACAAGGAAAAGTTTCGAAGTATGACTACCGACCTTCAGTGATTGAAGAGGCACTTGAAGAAGAAGAAGTCTTATTTAGAGGTTAGAGGTCACTAAAAGGGAAATCTTACGCCGTCTTTTATTGGGTGGAAGGAGAGTATGAAAAACAGTTAAAACCAACTTTACCTGCCCATACTAATATTGAAAATGCGAAAGTAACTATGTCTGTTATCTCTTCATGCCCAAACCACTGAACCAGTACTTATATATTTGTTTAACCATATTGACAGAACGACTGTGGACTATGTACCTGCCGCAGCAGCGAGTAAGGCCATCTTACCGTAGTTTCTAATCCTCTCACTAATGAACATGTCACAGCACTTGAAATAAAAGCGGTCGACCTTTCTATAATATATTCACTGCGTACTGTGTACAGTTCCGACAGCTGGTAGGCGTATAGTCACTTTACATTTGATTGATGCTAATAATAGTTATTACAATAAAAAAACTAAATTTAAAATCATACCCGCTGGTCTATAGACACGAAGGTCAAAATGAATTAAGGTGGCACCAGCGGTCATTGACCTTTTTAATCTAGGAGCTATGTGAAAATGCTCGCACTATATTCAGTTACTTTAGAAAAACATTGAACTGAACTCTCTTAAAGACACAGACTATTATAGATTTATCCGAAAACCTTAAAATGATAATCTTAACTTGTTATGAGTTATAATCTGGATTAAAGGATCATGTCTTCTGATTTACTAAATATTAACTACTAAGCAGATAGCAAGAACCAATAGAGGGGGCTCTTGTAATATCATCAAGCCTTCAAACGCTATAATGTTATTTATACCTATGGACTCGTAGTTAACTCTAAGAACAACTACGGAGAATAAAACCGATGCTGACGCCTACTATTTTTTTTTCTAAAACTGTAATTATATATATCAAAAATATTAAATGTTTTCAAGTTTTCTTTGCATAGGTTACAAATACTGAACTGACTCATATGTGGTGGGCGAGTTACTTCAACATAAAGTCATCAGGCATATTTCTTAGAAGTGTTTGCTCAAAGAATGTATGAATACTAACAACTTTTTTCCTCCGCCACAAATAAGTATTCAAAAAGCGTACGTCCGTGCCTCGGTATATTCAGAATATTAATACATACGGAGTTAAAAAATATTATTTTGAATATTCAACGCTAGAGCCAGCGTGTATGCAGAAGGAAAATTAGGGGAACTCTACAATTTTCCACAGGAGCATATTCGTTGTCTCGTTTATTTTACTTGGGATTAGAATTTATTCTAAGCCTTTCGTAGAATTTTAGACTGTTGTTTTATTAAATACAGAAATAAAAAGACTGGTAGAGATTGCTTAGTAGCAATAACTTCGCCTTTTGTACATCAATAATTAGTATAATATTTGTTAGGGCATCTTTCATATTATTTTATCTGTATTTTGGTGTGCAATAAAGAGTTTTATTATTATTATTTAAAAAACCTAAAATTGGCCAGTAGATTCTTTGAACTGCAGGCATATTATTACTAGTAAGTGTCTATTTTTGACGATGATTACATATTTATTAATACTATTTACGTTTTCTTCAAGGAAAAATATTATAGTGTTTACTTGCTATGCAAATATACTTACCAATAAGTTTAATAATCTTGTGAGCACATTAGCATACACGTACTGCAAAAAACTAGGAACAGTATCTTTATGAAAAAATTAAATACAGTCAACAACTTATAGAATATAAGGAATACTTTTTTTAGGGTTCTGTACCCAAAGGGTAAAAATCTATTACTAAGACTTCGTTGTCTGTCCGTCTGTCTGTCAGTCTGTCTGTCTGTCTGTCTGTCTCCAGGCTGTAACTCAAGAGCGGTAATAGCTAGAGATTTGATATTTTCACAGATTATGTATATCTGTTGCCGCTATAACAACAAATACTAAAAATAAAATAAAATAAATATTTAAGGGGGGCTCCCATACAACAAACGTGAATTTTTTGGCCTTTTTTTGCTGTCTCCAGGCTATAACTCAAGAACGGTAATAGCTAGAGATTTGATATTTTCACAGATTATGTATATCTGTTGCCGCTGTAATAACAAATACTAAAAATGAAATAAAATCAATATTTAAGGGGGGCTCCCATACAACAAACGTGATTTTTTTGGCCTTTTTTGCTCTATATCAAAAATGGCAACAGGTAGGTACTTGAATTTTTCACAAAATCCTTAGTTATATGTGTACTTTAATATTTAATAATAATATTAAAGTAAAATAAAAAAATAAGGGGGGCTCCTATACAAAAAACACAATTTATGGCCTAATTTTGCTCTATAATGGTACGGAACCCTTCGTGCGCGATTCCGACTCGCACTTGGCCGATTATTTCATTTCTTGTCTCTGGGACACAGCTGATCTCAGACTGGCCGTGGAAGCATTTTCTAATAGTATCTAAGATTCAATAGCGCTCGTCTTAGCATAGCATAAGTAATTAACTACTGATATGAGTGATGACAAGTATTTGGAAGTTAAATTACCTCTAAGTATAATAGAGTTAGACTATTACTCGCTACTACAGGTAACACTAAAACATTAATTTATTTTTCAATGACTATACAAGTGTGCACTATGTATGATATTAATTAATATTTTAATTATTATATTCCAGCCTTGATCTCGCGTCTTCCTCAATCTTATCTCGAACCATTACATGCTTTTGTTATTAGCAAAAAATTACATATTAAACTACCTTATTAAAATATAGAAATATTCTTACAATATTTATAACACACACTTTTAATTTTAACTTATTATTTTTATTTGCTTTTATTTGTAGAATGTGTAGGTACAATGTGCCCAACCTATGATGAAGCATGGAAAATCTTAGATCCATACTTATCATTATAAAATGTTAGTATAGATGTAATCCATACTAACATTATAACATTATAAATGCGAAATAGTATCAGTCTGTCTGTCTGCCTGTTATCTCTTAACGCCCAAACCGATGCACCGATTTTACTGAAATTAGGTATGGAAACACTTTTGATCCCGGGGAAGGACGTAGTGTTATTTATTCCGAAAGATGTACGGTTCCTACGCGATAAACGAATTTTGGAACAACGGAGTTGCGAGCGTCATCTAGTCTTATACCAATAATTGTATGTTTTTTTTTGTTTGTTTTATCAAAAAAGCAGCAAGACAAACAAACAATATTATTCAAACGACTACATAATCCTTATAATATCTAGTGTTAAAATGTTGTCAGCTAGTCTAAACGAAAGTAAAATAAGTCTGCCCTAGTAAACGCTAACGCTAACGCGAACGCCATAAAATGTATCCGATTTGACATTAGTATTTGCTAGCGAAGCGATGACTTATGTCAAACCCATACATTTTGTGGCGTTAGCGTTAGCGTTTACGATAATCGCTTGCCTCTTGTCTACTAGGGCTGAACAGTGAACAGTCCATATCTCAGTAATGATAGTGTTATGGGTCAGTGATTCAGTGAGATGCGGACCAGCCGGTGACACCACTCTCTCCACTTTTACCGGCCCAAGGACGAACACTTTCTAACAACATTGTTACACTTATGATTTTACAAGGTGTTTTAGAACTAGAGTCAAACATGATGGATGATATAAATTATACTTCGTTGCTGCATCCTATGAGATTTAATAAACCTGTAGTCCGAATTTTGTGGTACTGCATCATCACACGCCATTTAGATATTATTTATTTAATTTAAAACTGAAAAAAGACAATCAATTGGTTTTATAGTACTTCCGCCTTGCTTTCCTAGATGGCGGTGTTAGTTCGTCCGTCATTCGTTTTTCGTGTGCGGCATCGTCAACACGTTATCCTTTTTAAACTAATTTCTACAGTGTTAAAGTGTTATAATTAGTGTAAATCGCCGAATAATATTGGAAAAAGGAAGAATAAGGATGATTACGAACATATTCGCCGTAAAATACGGCGATTGGAAACTATGGCATGGTAACGATACGTTAAAAAAGGACTATCTTAAGGGTTAATACGTGATATTAACCAGATAGTCAACTTTTTGTACCTTAATGGGGTAATACGCGATATTATCCAGGTTACAAACTGAGTCGTGATGATACGTGATATCATCCTGAAAGCAACTTTATGCTTTTGCTTATTCACACCGGACAAGATCCGTGTCATCAGCGTCTTCCTCCCTGGAAGGCCGCTGCGATAACGAGCACTCATCCGACGACAAAAGGCGCGATGAAGACATCGACGCGCGGGAGGCTCAATCTTGCTGTGGAACTCCACAATCTTTAGCCGACGTCGAAGACGTGGATTATATGGAGTCGGCCGCGCCTGCACCGGCGTCGCCGCAGGCCGCACCGCCGACATCAGCGCCGCTGAGCCAACCAGAAGCCACCGTGCCAGTAGATCCTAACCAAGAATCTACTCCCAGGTTACCACTTGAAATACTAAATATTCTTGGCAAGGCCAATAAAACAGAGAAAGCCCTAGGCGAACGCATTCCCACCGAACTCTCTGAACGTTGGGGTAAAATCTTGGTCGATGGTTTGGCTAAGGAATACAAGGAGTCGCTTGTGGCGAAGATTCTTATACCGACTAACCTTTCGCTGGCACAAGCGCCTAAACTCAATCAAGAGAGCGCTAGCAACAAGCACTGCCGGGCAACTCCCGAGCTCCTCCTCGTCAGCAGTACGCGAGGCCAGCGCCAGCAGCGCCGGCCCGCCCGCACGAGCCGCAGCCGTCGACACGTCGGCGAGGAGGGCCCAGCAGCCCCCGCGCCGCGGCCGCCCCTACGCGAGCGCCAGACCGAGCAACGACAGGAGACGCCGCTACTAGAGGTACCTCACGCTGGCCGCATCCAATTCTTTTTACGCAATTGGCTTCTAATAACCTCCGACAGCACGGTGCAGTGCTGTCTTATGCTAAAGGATATTATAAAATACCCTTCTGCATTGAGTTATAAGTCCCTTCTGTAAGCCACCTTACCAACGTGTGGAACCAAGTAATCCACCTTTTACAAAGAGTCAGATGAGTAAAGCAATAAGTGAACTCAAACAATTAGGTGCTATTTCAGTATGTAATGAAAATTTGCCAGATCAATTTATTTCATACATTTTTCTTACACCGAAAAGTATCGGTGGGTTAAGATTTATATTCAACTCAAAATTACTTAAATACATTTTTAATTTGCACGTAATCAACTTTTAAAATGGAAGATATTCGCACTGCTATAAAATTGGTCTTTCCAAATGCCTATATTCCTAATATCTCAATCTCAAATCTCAATCGATCTCAAGGAATTGCTTGTGCGGTGTGCCGATTCATACATTACATAAATTTATTATTTTATTTCTTTTTGAGATTTCGATTTCATGATAATCTTTGTGAATTTAACTGCCTTCCTGTACGGCTTAAGTTCTGTGCCATTTATATTTGTAAAGCTTCAAAAGCCTCTTTTTATGTGGTCAAGAAAGCAGGGCCATCTAGTGGTCGAAATTCGAATCGAAATCTAAAGATTATGCTACTATATAATATATTAAGGTCAAAATTGAAACAATTAGGTTTTATTATCAACTTTGAGAAAACTAGTATGACGCCTTCACAACTTTGTAGATTTATTGGCTTTGACCAATGATATTATATTTAGCTTTGACATAATATTAAATACTCAAGTCATGCAGTTACTCCAGAAATTTTCTAACTAGCCAACGAAATCCATAACAAAGCGCGATTTCGCGAAGTTCATTGGCACTTTAATTTCAGCATGACCAGCAATAGCATACAGCCGTGTAGTTGTATATTCTTTGATACAACTGGCCGCGTACTAAATACTTTGAACGAGACAAGTTTTTAGCTTCACAAAAATGTAATAATAATTTTGATTCCATCATGCCTGTAAAACCTTATTTGTACCACCAGTTGGTGGTGCAATATTATTTTTAATAGAATAAAGTAAGCTTTTTAATAGAATAAACACAAGTTTATACGAGCTGGAGATCTTCACAGACTCGTCACTCACCGGCTGGGGCGCCGCGTGCGACGGAGTAGTAACTAGATGCCATTGGTCTGCGGATGAAGCTCGCCATCATATCAATTATCTCGAATTATTGGCTGCCTAGGGATTGAAATCATTTTTCATTTCATCGTTGTGATAATATTTTAAATGTCTTACTAAGAATAAATAATACTACTGCCATAATTATATTATCTTATATTAATATTATAATGTGAAGTATTCAATTTCATCATCTCAATGAAGTCGCGAGAGATATATGGCAGTAGTGCGAGAAACAACGCATATATAATTTATTTGCTTCTTATAATTTGTCACACAACAAGACAGATCGAGGCCATGAGGGGTTCAAGCCGTTCGACATCGATTATATAAAAACACAGATGCTGACCAGGCGTCTAGGTACGTAACGTAACGATAGGAACTTACTAAAGATCTTATTGAGCTTCGGTCAACCTGACAACCTGATGGCTGATACCGTACTTACTCGCGTTGTGCTTTAGTAATAAGTGCTATATTATTATCTGCTAAGATATTATGTCTCTTGGAAACAAGACCCAGGTGCCTTCATCATCCTAGCTTTTACAATTTCATGGCACGATTATTTTTTCTATGCCTTTCCGCCATTCGCGCTCATACTGTCTTAGGAAAATTATAGAAGAGGAAGCGACTGGTAAATTAGTCGTTCCGTACTGGCCGTCGTGTCTCGGCCGTGTTTTCCACTGTTTTGATCGCTTCTCAAATCTGACGAGATTTATTTTAGGCCAGATAAAACCTTCTGGCGTGCGCAGTATTGTGCGGAAAGTCTACCTAAGGCGCCGAATACCGGAGATGTCTATTGACAATATCATACTAAAACCGTTTTCGGGAGTTACAATTAATCAGTATGATACAGGATTAAAACATTGGTTTAATTTTTGTCAAATTAATAATAATATTGATTTGTATTAAGGATTCGTAGCTGATATAATATTACGAATTCTTAAATTTTAACAGAAAAACTTAATGAAAAAGCAAGTTGCGGAATGTTAAATTGTTATAGGTCTAGACTCTAGTTTGTCTCTAATCATTGGTAAATCCCGTTGCAATAACGATCCTAAGATTTTTTAAAGGAGTTTTTAGGAGTAAGCCCAGCTTCCTAAAGTATTCATTTTTAAGGGAACCTTATAAACTTTTGGAGTACGTATCTAAATTTTATCCGTAAGATTCTATACTTATTATCATTAGAAATTAAAAAAAAAAAAAAAAAAAAAAAAAAAAAAATTGTAACTCTCATTCTAATATTATAATAATTTTAAATAATAATTCAACTCGTTGTCGACGGGACAACGGGTGCAGACGTTATCACTCATAAGAAAAGAAGACGTTCATTCCGAAAATTCACGTATCGTAATCACTATTAATAATTATTCATCAAGCCCCAGCTAAAGCTTTATCTACCTAGATAAGACAAAAGAGCTGAGAAATGACCCAGCTACTGATAAGCTCATTTTAACAACTAGAAAGCCTTTTCATAATGCCAGTTCCCAATCTATAAGTTGCTGGATAAAGAGTGTCCTCAAGGACAGTGGCATAGAGATTGGCGTTTATTCAGCGCACAGCACGCGACACGCCTCCACGTCGGCGGCGCGCCGCGCGGGAGTCTCCGTCGACATCATCAAGCGATGCGCTGGCTGGGCCGGCTCATCACTTTGTTTTGCTAAGTTTTATAACTTACCTTTACCAGATTTAGCACAAGACAGAGCTTTCGCAGAAGCTATTTTTAATGTAAATTCAGATTCATAGCATATCCAAACTAATTAAGTAGTATTATTATTTAGAAGTACAATACTTTATTAAATAAAAATTGTTATGATGTCTATGATGTTATATCATTTTAAATTCCGTAATTAATTAACTTAATGTAATTAATCTGGTATTTTATCATTCCGCAATTACGCGCTGAACATCTACAGGTTTATTAAATCTCATAGGATGCAGCAACGAAGTATAATTTATGGTTAATTGAACTTACCTTAAGTGAACTTCAACCAATATTATACGAGTTGCTGCATCCGTAGAGATTTAAGATCCCACCCCACCCACTTCTCTTAGTTTGTTGCCCCTATTCTTTACTTGCGGAATGATAAAATGTTATGAATTATCCTCTCTAAAAAGAATGACGGACGAACTAACACCGCCATCTAGGAAAGCAAGGCGGAAGTACTATAAAACCAATTGATTGTCTTTTTTCAGTTTTAAATTAAATAAATAATATCTAAATGGCGTGTGATGATGCAGTACCACAAAATTCGGACTACAGGTTTATTAAATCTCTACGGATGCAGCAAGTAGCAACTCGTATAATTTTGGTTGAAGTTCACTTAAGGTAAGTTCAATTAACCATAAAATATCATAACAAAAACTCGATAACTGTATGAACTTTTCATAACGACCTCTGTGGCTCAGTGGTGAGCGCGTTGGTAGCTCAAGCCGGGGGTCGCGGGTTCGAATCCCGCCAACGGAACAAAAAGTTTTTCAAAGTTCCTGGGTCATGAATGTGTATTAAATATGTGTATCATATAATAAAAATCTTAAATATATTGTGTACATTGTATAGTATAAAAGTATTAAATATATTTCCGTTGTCTGGCACCTGTAACACAAGTCCTTCAGGTACTACCACAGCGCCAGTCTGACGTGGTGTAAAGGCGTCCATAGATATTATTATTATTATTATAAATAAGTCAGAGATATAAATAAGTGGTTTATGCATTCGCACGCAAGCCCTGTAGAATTTTCTTGTCCATAAACAGACCTTAAAAGTAGTCTATGGTTTAGTCACTTTAGTGATTAGAGTAGATTATAAAAGTATTTTTCACAATATTTTATGCGCAAGAAAAGAGATGTGAATCAAATTTTTGACCTCTAAGCCTTAATGTTCTAAGCTCAAAAATTCTACCCAAATAAGGGAAAATAGCAACTATTTTATTTCATAAAAAATATTTAAATAAAGTATTGCAAAATATGAAAAAATAATCGAAATATTTGACTTTTTGCACTAGTCTCTGCATATGGATATACGCCTACACGGCGTACGACGATTCGACATTTTTATGATTTAGCATTAAAACTATGAATATAACGGTTGAATCATTAATCTTATATTTCAACAAGTTACAAAATAGTAAATTTAATGTAAATTCTTTCTATTGAAAAATAAATATCTTTTTATTTTCTCAAAGCCGTTACATCATAACGTGAGACCTCCCCATTAAGTTAAAAACTTGTGTTGGGGTTGCTGAAACATTTTGGATCAAAAAAAAGTATTAAAAGTGAAGTCCTTATTTTAATAGGCAGGAAGAGAAAGATATTCTTTACAAAACATTTTTTTGATACTAAGCTGGTAACTCTTTCACCTAATAATTACTAAATATGCTTCTAGGAACAATAATGAATGTTCAATATATTGTGAATGTGAATAAACTATAAAACATATTATTTTGCTTATTGATTATCCTATGACCTATGTTCCCCCGAAGCCGAAGGAATTTGTGTAAAACTTCATACCACATTAAAAGATTATCTATCAGATTGGAAATAAAATGTAAAATTTCTAAAATTAACTGTTTAAATTATTCTGTGATCTAACATATTCTTATTACTTTTAGTCGCTAATCTATTAAATAAACATATTTATTTAACATTCGATGTTAAATAAATAAATGAAATTATTATTTTTTAACAAAAAATTAAAACCGACTTCCAGGGTAAAAACAATAATAATTTGTAATGAACAAAAAAGTGTTAAATAATTCTTACTCTTTAAAGTGCCTTATGCATAATTCTCCTAAACCTCAACTATTTCTGTACACAATCTACATTACTTTGAAGACGGTACCAGATAAGAATGCTGAGTTCTATGACAAAATATTTTTAATATTTAAGACTGGTACCGACTTCAAAATAATGTAGATTGTGTACAGAAATAGTTGAGGTTTAGGAGAATTATGCATAAGGCACTTTAAAGAGTAAGAATTATTTAACACTTTTTTGTTCATTACAAATTATTATTGTTTTTACCCTGGAAGTCGGTTTTAATTTTTTGTTAAAAAATAATAATTTCACTCTTTTTAGTGATTTATAAGCTGGTTTTCTGCACAGACTAATGTGTTATGCTTAGTGACTTTGGATCCAGGATACACTTTCATGATATTATGAGAACTCATTGTCTGATGTCACTACTTCAGAATTGCTTAAGCAACTCCAAGCATATACCACTGTGAACCTAATGTATGTATATGCTTATTGCTTGGCGTTAATCAAGCAATGATAAAATTAATGTTCATACGCCTGTCTTTAAAGGCTCTAAAGTTCTGTTCAGTGACTTTCTTTCTATCATTATACTCATCACTCATGAAAACAACTCAACATTACTAGATGACGCCCGCAACTTCGTTGCGCCAAAATTCGTTTATCGCGCGGAAACTTTAAATTTTTCCGGGATAAAAACTATCCTATGTCCTTTCTCGGGACTCAAAGTATCTCCATGCCAAATTTCAGCAAAATTGGTTCAGCGGTTCGAGCGTGAAGAGGTTACAAACAGACAGACTGATAGACAGACGACAGACACACTTTCGCATTTATAATATTAGTATGGATGCTCAAATAATATAACTAAAATCGTCCTTATAAATTTTAAGAATAACTTACCTCATAGATCTTATGATCAAATTGCTAACTTGGTAACCTAAACACCAAGGTTGAGTCATTTACATTGAAACAACATTATAATTTTTTAAATCGTTCGACAAATTCGGGCTTTGTTCTTAAAGACGATTAAAAGTAACAATAATAGGGGTCATAATTAGATAATTCATGGTGTGGTGACCGGTAGCAGTGATGATGATGATGATGAATGTAACTTGCATAGTAGCATAATATGCTTTCAGTTCTTAAACCAACTCCGAAACCCCCATGCTTGCTTTTTGGTAGCACATGCTTAGGATACTTCTCATAAAATCGAAATCCATATAAATTTGGAGGAGTTCCCTCAATTACTCACGGATGTATGTTGGAATGGTGGTGATGATGATGATGATAAATTAAATTTGCATAGTAGTATATGCTTTCAGTTCTTAAGACAACGCCGAAACCCCCAAACATGTATCTATAAGGAGTAAGGAGTTCTGTTCACCAACTTCGAACCATGGTATATCCTGGTGCAAAATCTTACTTTTTAGTTTTGGTAACATATGCCTGGAATACTTCATATGAAACTAAAAAAACATAGGTTTCCATTTGAATTTTGAGGAGTTCCCTCGATTACTCATGGATCCCATCATCAGGTCACCACTTTTCTAAACATTGCTTTTTGGTAGCATATGCTTAGGATACTTCTCATAAAATCGAAATCATTATAAGTTTCCATATAAATTTGGAGGAGTTCCCTCGATTACTCACGGATGTATGGTGGAATGGTGGTGATGATGATGATGATTAATTAAATTTGCATAGTAGTATATGCTTTCAGTTCTTAAGACAACGCCGAAACCCCCAAACATGTATCTATAAGGAGTAAGGAGTTCTGTTCACCACCTTCGAACCATAGTAAATCCTGGTGCAAAATCTTACTTTTTGGTAACATATGCCTGGAATACTTCATATGAAACCAAAAAAAACATATGTTTCCATTTGAATTTTGAGGAGTTCCTTCGATTACTCATGGATCCCATCATCAGATCACCACTTTTGTCAAAATGGGACCAAATTGGAGTGAAACCTATTATAACAAAAGAAAAATTTTGAAAATCGGTTCATAAACGGCGGAGTAATCGTTGAACATACATAAAAAAAAAAAAAAAAAAAAAAAAAAAAAATATCCACAGACGAACGTATAACCTCCTCGTTTTTGGAAGTCGGTTAAAAAATAATAATTATTATGAAGTCACGACTCTTTGTTTATATTTAAAGCTATGTTTGAAATTAGACCTAATTATATTAAAATTAAACAAATATAGTCAGCCATTTTAGGACTTGCGGTTAAAAGGGCTAACCACAGGATGTTTTAGATTTTCGACCTCTTATCTTGAAGTAATTATTTGTAATTAGAAGCAAACCGTAATTTAACCTAAATGCAACCTAGATAATGTTATTTTTTAGATCTTTACTAATATAAAGCTGAAGAGTTAGTTTGGTTTGAGGCTACTAGGATCTCAGAAACTACTGGATCGAAATGAAAAAATCTTTTTAACTAGCTTGTCCGACCGTCATATCTATGAAGATTTAATATTCAAAAACGTAATGACATTATTCTATACGGTGGTGAAGAATTCTGGAATTTTCTAATTTTTAAAATTTTCTTAAACAAGAAAAATTAGCAAAATCGGTTCTGCTGTTCTCGAGATTAGCCCTTACCAACACACATTGATGGCAAAGGCAAAAGCAAGTCGCTCATTCAATAATAATAATTTTAAAAAGTATTTAACATTATGAACTGTTTTCTTAAACATTAACGTTATTGTAATTAATGTAATCATACGGTTAATTACTGTAATGCTTAAACTTTATAGCTTAGAACGTTTGGGAGATGTTGCCACATCGCGACCTTCGCGTTAAACAATTTATTCACTAAAGTAGTATTATTTGTTATAACGAATATAATCTAAATACATACTAATACGGATGAGAAAGTGTTTCTGTTTGTCTGTTACCTCTTCACGCCAAAACGGCTGAAGCGATTTTGCTGTTTATGAATAATATTGCATAAGGATAATCCCGAAAAATGTACGGTTCGGCGAACGATATTTGGCGCTATAGAGTTGCGTGCGTCATCTGGCAAGAGAATAAAAATACATACAACACTACATATTTTTCACCCTTATACACCGAGAATTGAAAACACAACTATGTTTGCAGGGTTAGTATATAAAAATAGGCTGAGTATAAGTCGTTAAAATATTATACTTTTTTCTTTGAAAATAATTTAATCTATCATTTCAAACATCACAAATCTTAGCACAGCTATTTTTAATAATGCAGTATTTTTAATATTTTCCAAAGTTTTTTATAACCTTTACCTTATCCTCTTTGTAATTCGGTTTAAAAAATTATACAAACAAAACATGTTTTAGTTGTTTTTAATATTTAATAATATAGTTTAATAATTTTAAATATACGTCCTAGTCCGATAAATTATAATTTCCTGTCCTTTTGAAAACATCCTGTAGCAAAATATAAAACGTATTATCATAACTATATTATATTTACACATATTTACTAACCTATATTTACCTGTTTTTAAACAACTTCCCAAAAAGGTCTTAAAATGTCAAGATTTTTGCTTTTTTATGGTATTTTAACCATAAACAAATGTAAATTACTAATGTTGACATTAATTATTTCTTTGATAATCTTCTTTTAAATGTCAAATTCTGAAAATTGAAAGCTGTTCGAACGAGACCATTACCTACGATATTGGTAATGACTTAACTATCGAAACTAATACGATTTCGATTCACGAGTGCTTCGATATCAATTTTAATTCAAGTTTCTTTGTCGTGATCGAGATAATAAAAAAATCCCTATAATATCTAAAGATATGACTCATCAGACACCTTGGCGATAACATACTATATAAAGCTAAAATAATCTAGGTTACCACCTTGAAGCTAATATAAGCACTAAAACTATTGAGGCTACATTTTTAATGATTTATTAAATTACCTAGAAAAGGTCATTTTCATGTTTTAATCATAACCGGATGAAATCTTAAACTCTACTCTAAGGAGAGAGCCCTTCTATTTTCTAAGTATTACATAGTTTTTGGTAAAATGGTATTAGAAATAATTCTTATACATAATATACGAAATGTTGCAGAAGCAAAACCATAGTAACAGTTAGTTAATTTACTAAAAAAAACAATATCAGTTTTCATTTTTAAATAGTTTTACCTAATGACGTAGAAAATCTAGAATTTTGTTTTTAATTCTTTAATTGTATACAGTAAGATTATGTTCCAAATATTAATAATTTAAACCGATCCTCAAAAGACGAGTTTTCGTTTCCAAGAAGATACGCTTTTTGTTTATTTTAATTCATTGAAGTAATATAGATTATAGAGTAAAACTCGCTAGACACGTTAGGCCGTAAATATCAAAATGCCAATAAAGTCGTTTATTACGATGATCTAAATCGAGAAACTTTTATCTTCGAACACGTTACGAAAATACAGGGCGGATTTTGATAAAAACTTACATAATCGTTTGATCCCCTAACTATATTATCTTGTAGAGATAAAATTTTAAAAATTCTTTCATGGTGGACGTCTGCATTAGAAACGTGGAATATTAAGTTTCTATCTAAAAGGATTTGGTTTGTACCTAAGTGAAAACGAAAAAAAAAAAGCAAAAACTGACTGCAGATACATCACTATCGGTACAATCTTTGCTTTTAGATAAATATAAAATTATACTATGACGCAAGTAATAGAATGAAATGAAATAGTACAATTCGCTAGATCCTACATTTTATTATCTTATTGCAGAGCCCTTCAGCAATTTGTTATAATTTGGACATGTCAGTCACGACGGCTTATGTAACTTACAATGCCTTTCATAACTAGGGTCAGGGGTCAAGAAAGTGTAGCGAATGTTCAAATCAAATAATTTTATTCAGAGTAACTTTTTTTACAAAATCTTTCCTGAACGTCGAAACTATAATATGGTGCCTACCTACCCACCGGTTCGGGAACTATCCCGGCGAGAGGTATAGAAAAGTATTTTTCATCATTCAAACACGTCGGGCCAAACCGCAAGCTAGCAAGTTGTAGTGTAAGTAGTAAAATATTTTCCGACTTAATATTTTTCCGGAACTACTTCCAAAACAGCATTATCGATGACCTATCAAACGGATGATTGTTAGATAATTGACCTCATTACGGTCATTAGCTAATTAGATACTTCTAACAATGCGGTGAAAGTATGATGTAGCCTGGCGACCCGGCGACCTGTGTAATGGACGTATTACTCACGTTATGTCACCAGAAATTATCGAGTTTGCTGATTCCTAGTTGTGATAATGTCTAGGATGTCGCATTAAGAGCATACGCTAACACTTTTTTTCCATACAAACGTATTCCCCAATTTTCTCCCTGGATAATGCGTCTAGACAAATGATTTTTTGATACAATATTGGGATCTGTGAAAGCTATGCCTCTACGTTCGATATTTTTTAAATTTACTAATAATTAAAAATATTTGAACCTTCAAAAATCGCAAAAAATGAATATTCCGTACCCCGCCAATCAACCGACCATAAAACAAATTTAACCAAACCAAAAAACGTAGAGGCATAGACTCATCCTTTCTGAAGATATTTAAAAAGAAATTAATTAGATTCCTCTGATTCCTCCTTCAAAATAGAGCCTCTATTTTGAAGGAGGAATCAGAGTAATACGTTACCTTGATTTACTGTATCTGTCTCTATCACAATACACGTGCCAGCGCAGGGTGAAGCGTGATGGCAATAGTTTCTTCGTTCAAATTTTGCCGTAACCGCGTTCCCTCTTAACGTAATGACGTAACATGTCCATATTATTATGTGACGAGTTTGAGAGGAAGCCAAAGTACTGGGCTTTGTCATCAGGGGAAGTTTTGGTTTTTGTTAAGTATTCAATATTTCGCAAATACACACACTGGCAAAATTAGCGGAACATAGTCAAAAAGGGGCACAACTTGAACTCAAGTGGGTCGGGCTGTCTGAAATCCTTTTATATAGTTTCTAAGCTCATTTAAGAAATAAAATATTGAACAAAACTGGCAATTTGAGAGATTTTTATTGCAATTATGCCATAATAAATGTTTTTTGATGATTGACGATGTAAGTGTTTCTGATAAGAATGGCGATTTTAGCGGGGTTCAAGGTATGCCAGCTCATTTGATTGTTTGGTTTTTGGAAGAACACATTGCTTAGATATAAAATTAGTGATTTCCTAGCATCTACGACAGCTAGAGCTGTAACCACGATAGAGAAAGGTCACACCTACCGTTCGGTCAGTCAGGCCTTAGGTGGGTCAGCTTCCGTGGTCCATCGTAACTTTCAACGCTACAGAGAGACTGGATCTTACGTCTGGAGACGAGAACAAGGCAGATATCGGGTGACATTGGTTCAGGATGACCGTTTTGTTAGGGTACAACCCTTAAGAAATCGACCTCAAACTGCATTGCATACACGAAACCTGTCGGAACAGATCCGAGATGTACGTGTGAGCGATTGTACAGTAAGAAGAAGACTCAAAGAAGTTAAATTAAACTCAAAAGTGCCAGCAAGGGCACCAGAACTTGAGACAGGACACCAAAGAGCTAGGCTAAGATATGCGCGTGAACATCAAAATTTGACAAGTGTATGAAATCGTATGCTGTACAGTGATGGGAGCAAATTCTGTGTAAATTTTGTTGACAGGCGATAAAGAATGTGGATAAATCGTAAGGAACGCTATAGACCATCAAACTTAACGGAAACAGTGGCCTATCATGCAGGCTTCGAAATGGTTTGGGGTGGCATATGACTTGGAGCCCGCACGGAGCTGATGATTGTTAATGATGGTACTTTGACAGTACACGGTTAAAGCACAGATGTTCTAGAACTGCATGTTGTGCCTTTTACACAAGTTTAGGCAGTAGCTTCAATTTTATGGGCGTCCATAGAGTAAAAAAATCAGGCATTATTACCTAAATTATGCTGGCGTAGCCTAGGTGGAGAGGCCAGCACGGTCTACGGATATGGATCCGATTGAGGACGTGTTGCACATCAACGGGTGAACGGTACGAGTTAAACCTCCAGCTCCAAAATCTGTTCAGGAGCTCGAGTTCGCGCTACTGGAGGAGTAGGAGAATATTCCACAGGAAATGATTGACAATCAAAATGCAAGCATGGAATGGCGTATCCAGGCCCTCTTGAGATCCATAGAAGGCATTAAACGCTTTTAACATGGCATTTCTTAAGTAAAAATGGAGAATTTAACTTAAAAAATTACTGCTGTAATTTCAAAGATTTTCTTAATTTTTGATTTTTGCTGATTTTTTTTCTTTTTACACGATTTCATGCCCTAAATTTATATAAGTTTTATTTTTTAATCATCAATTATTAAATTAATAAAGAAATATATACAAATAAGCGAATAATTTACAAAAAAACTGAAAATTTTGTTATGTTCCGCTAATTTTGCCGGTGTGTATATTTCGCGCACTTAAATAATTACTTAAATCTTATTGGGTCAAATTGTAGTGAAGCTGTGAACAATCCTAAATAACACTAGAGAAGTTTCTGAGATTTCAAACAGCTGAAATTACGGCAGTAGGTTTCGGTCTGACCGAGCGTAGCACCCCGCTTGGTCGGAAGATTTTCCTTTGTCGCCTTCACCTTTATCGCCAATAACCAAATAGGCTAAAGTTACCTAATTGCATATACCACTAACCACGGCTGGTCACCGAATTGATGAAAAATTGGAACTTTATACATATTATAGGATGGAAGATAGAAGTAAATTTTGAAAGATTACTACAATAATATTACACTAAACCTAATCAAGAATGAGCTACTAGATTACTAACTTTTGTAGACTTCGAGTCTCATTTCTCGCTACTTTAATTTTCATTCATAGGCTTCGCTCTTTGCGAGGATAGAAAATTGTGAACATCAAAACATGCCCAGCCCAGGCCACCATTGTAGTATCACCATTGTGGTATCACTATAGAACGGGTCGTGGGATCCGATTGTAATCGATACGGCCGCACCTTATCAGGTGTATCTGCAGCTTATTGTGATGTAATACACAACAGCTAATCTATTATTATTTGCGGCAGTAGCGGCGTTAGAGGGGGCGACGCTGGGTGACCAACCAGGGCGCCGGAAAAAAGGGGCGCTGAAGGCAAACAAAAGTGCGCCAGTTTTTTTCAGCACTATCAGCAACCTGGGCGCCGAAGGAATTTCGCCCAGGGCGCTGGTAGTGCTAAAACCAGCCCTGATTTGCGGCATGTATTTAATTACGAAAACTTTAGCAAAGTATAAGTATTTATCAAGTAGGCGTAAGTAGTTGAGAAGAGGCCTTTGTCGAAAGACAAGCTGTTGAAAACTAACATCCATTTGCCGATGATAATAATTAATAAAAATTTACAGTTAAGCATTAGTTATGGGATTTTGTTATTTAAATATTTGTAAATTTTTTGTACAAAAGCAGCAATAAAGGCTATTTTTTTTTATTTATATAAATGAATAGCATTTTAAAGAAGAAGTAACAGACTTACATTCGAATGTCTGTTACTTTTCAAGTTTAAAATGCATTATCGATTTAGATGAAAATATTAGGTACATAATATTTTTAAGCCTGTTCTTCAATTTTTATTTTTTTTTTCAATCTTAATTTCTGAGATTGCAGCCTAGTAGGACTTTCGGCCTTAAAAATAGAATAGTAAAATAGAATCATGAAATAATGTTACATAGCATGCCGAGTAATAGACGAATAACTTTTAAAAAATTTCGAACAAAATAACAATTTCATTTTCCTTAAAGAAAAGATTTCAACGCGCGACACAGTATTAATCAATGAACTTTTTCTTTTTCAACGCATAGGCTATTTTCATTTAAATAAATTGAAAAACATAAAGTTAAAGATAATACGTTACGTAAACTTGAAACTTTAGTATCTTAGAATGTCAAACCACAATACAACTTGTATTGCAATATTATAACATAAGCAAGTAAATACGATAGCTCTTGAAACCACTCTATTATGTAACTGTTTACTATATTTTATCAAATAAAATATTACATACATGCAAATTAAATGCCATGGGTACCGTACATTTAACCACCATAAAGTAGCCCACGTGCTTTTCTGAAATCCATACTTTCATACTAATATTAACATTATAAATGCGAATGTATGTTTGTCTGTCTGTCTGTCTGTTACCTCTTCACGTCTTAACCGCTGAACTAATTTGCTGAAATTTAGCATGGTGATACCTTGAGTCCCGGGAAAGACAAAGGATACTTTTTATCCCGAAAAAATGTACGGTTCCCGCGCGATAAACTAATTTTGGCGCAACGGAGTCGCGGGCGTCATCTAGTTTACTTTATATCTGTGCCTTTTATCAAATTAGATCAAATAGTTTCAAAGTCTATCGATATATCCATACTAATAATATATTATGCTAGTGTATGTCAAATTGTCTGTCTGTCTATCTATCTGATACATCTTCACGCTTAATCCACCGAACCGATTTCGATGTCTTATTTCTTAACATTGAGACCCGTGAAATAGGATCCTTTTTATCTCGGAAAAATGTACGGTTCCCACTCGACAAACGAAATCCTTAGCGAGTTGCGTGTATCAACTAGTTCGATATGAACACATAAGTCAACAGATAACTCCAATAAGACAGCACTACAATGTATCATAGTAAACTACATAATGAGGTACTGAGAGGAGGCATTATTTATATGACTCCGATATAACGAGACAGCTGACATTCAAATTGTCTTGTGAGATATGCATTTTATGACATTACGAGCTTTTGCCCGCGGCTTCGCTCGCGTTAAGAAGTATTATTATATACAAACTTTCATCCCCTATTTGAACCCCTCTGGGTGAGAATTTTTCAAAATCCTTTCTTAGCGGATGCCTACGTCATAACATCTACCTACATGCCAAATTTCAGCCCGATCCGTCCAGTGGTTTGAGCTGTGCGTTGATAGATCACCATGTCAGTCAGTCACCTATATATATACAGCATGACTGGTGAGACAATACCGATACATTCAGTACTCGATTCTCATTATAAATATGTAATAAAATTAGGTACTTAATTTTTTTCCGAATTTCCCAAAAATAAATGAATCATGGATACTAAGTAAATTACGCGGCTAGACAATAAGGCATACTGTGCGGCCGGTGCAGAGGCGTGCACTACCAAAGAAACACCACACAACTACCCCTCCCACTCGCGGTGTCCATGCCTTGGGTAAATAATTATTTAACTTTAAGCTACATTTACTCAGTGATCAAATGATATTATTTTTTTACATTATTTTTTTTTTTCAACTGATATAATAGCCAAATCTCACGTCCTCGAGTATTGAACATGTCTCACCAGTCACGCAGTATATATAGATATAGAAGATAGAAGAATTGTCTGGCTATATTTTGATATAACCGATTTCATCAAATTTACTGTGGTGTGTTTTGTAAAATTGTGGCCAACTTTCTCAGGGCACTATAAAATTTAAAAGCAACCTAAAATATGCATATTATTATGGTGTGTTAGTAGCAATAGCAAAATCCATGCGAACATCATTAAAGAAAATTCGATTATTCTATGTAATGGAGATACTTCGAAATAGATTCCGGTGTATTGCACAATTGCACATATGATATGCCTGCAAAAGCTAAAACAGAAATCAAACTAAGCGCAACTTCAATAGGAATACTTACCTAAAAGAAAAAAAATTGACGATTACTATAAGTAAGTTCAATTAATAGAGTGAATGCAAATATTTTTGCATTTACGCGATTCACTTTCGTTTTAAGCCGGATCGGGAAGCAGTTACGATATAAACTGTTATTTTAGATAACTTTTACTTGTGCCTGTATAAGGGGGCTCTTGTTTACACCACACATCCAAATGAGGTTTTATTAACTATAAAGCCCTTAAGTGGGAACTAGATAATTTGCATAGCCTTACGAAGATTGTGATTTCACTTTTTGCAAGATACATCAAACTACATCACTTTAATATAGGTCAATGTGAACTTTGTAAATGTGTCATAATATTTCGCACCCTACTTATTGGATTTTAATCAAATTATTTAGTAGCTTAGGATCTAGTTTATCAAATAAGTTAATTTACTTTTAAAAAGTAGTGTTCTCATGGGATACTATAAGAAATAGGTTCAGGCCTCACCGCGGGATAAAGATAAAATACATTTTCCTCCTAAGACAATCTACTATGACTATCAGAGAAGTTAATTCATAGGCAGATGACAGACCTAATTTATATTTGGTGCTTTATGCTAAACCTATCCGACAGATCACAGCTAACATTGAATTGATAAAATCCGACCAAACGACGTAGGTCTATAAATATTTCTGTGTGTTATCAGATTTTGACCTCTGCGGTCAGACATGACGATATAATGTCACGTCTTGTTACAGTGAGATGGGTCGGCGCGATACCCCTAACTCTACATCTGTAAGGCCAAGCGCCCAAACGGTGAGGTATTTTAACAAGCTTAGATGCAACGAAATACCAACGCTTGTTTTACAAAAAAAAACACGAAGCTATGACTTCAACTTTCAAGAGCTAACTTTTTGATACTACCTATACTGCGTGACTGGTGAGACATGTTCAATACTGGAGGACGTGATATTTGGCTATTGTATTAGTTGGAAAAAATAATATCAATTGATCACTGAGTAAATGTAGCTTAAAGTTAAATAATTATTTACCCAACGTATGGACACCGCGAGCAGGAGGGGTAGTTGTGTGGTGTTTCTTTGGTAGCGCACGCCTCTGCACCGGCCGCATAGTATGCCTACTTGCCTAGCCGCGTAATTTACTTAGTATCCATGATTCATTTATTTTTGGGAAATTCGGAAAAAAATTAAAAACCTAATTTTATTACATAATTATAATGAGAATCGAGTACAGAGTACTCTCCATAAGTATCGGTAATGTCTCACCAGTCATGTTGTAGATATTGCCCACAACTTTGTATCGTTTATTGCAAAGAAACTGTACATTTTCTCGCGATAGAAGTAGTCAATCCTCTTTCTCCTGGTTTACTGTTTAATTAACTACATTAAACATCATAATCGATCCTGTAGTTTCAGAGCATACTCCATGCAAACAGAAATTTCCCTTATACGTATATTATAAGTTTCGTCGCATTTAGTATGGGCAGTTGTAACAAAAAACTGTTGAACAATCATTAGTACGAGGTATTTTTTTTGCCTACAATCAAATAAATTGAATACGATACAAGGAACATTACACAATCGTACTCGGAGAGGCACTAGGCGGTGCGCGGGCGCATGCGGCGTGCGTGCTGGTTTCTATTTCGAGTGTTCATTCCGGCAGCTGCTTTCCCTGCGCCCTCGAGCGTTAATCCAACATCATCACAACCAGTACAACAAAATGCTGATCTCTTGTGCGGTCCCAAAAGGTCCTACAGGGTCATAGAAGACTTGACACCCCCGGAAAATTTTAGACTGGAACCGTGCTAGCCTAATTTGTTATATTATAGTTTAAGTGTAAGCGTCGACTCATTTCGCACCCGGAATAGGTTAAAAACTAAAGTACATCACTCGACGCTGACAGAAAGAAGCAATTTCTTTTCTTTTTTGAAGCGGAGGCTCTCGCAAACCTCCTTTTCCAAACAAAATAATGACAAATAAGTTTGAAAGTGTATTGCAAGGGGCCTTCTTTTTCTGTTTGTTAGTTGAACTTTTCACAAACAAGAAGCGAATTTTAATTGTAATTTAAACTACTAACACTTTAAATAAGTTGAACTTTGAGCACTGATGCTAAGTTTCAGACGTGGGAGAGCCATGCTTCGGCACGAATGGGCCGGCTCGACCGGAGAAATACCACGTCCTCACAGAAAACCGGCGTGAAACAGCGCTTGCGTTGTGTTTCGCCGAGTGAGTGAGTTTACCGGAGGCACAAATATCCCCTACCTTATTCCCTTCCCTACCCTCCCCGGACGACGGAAGTTGCTTTCCATCAGGTGACCCGTTTGCTCGTTTGCCCCCTTATTTCATAAAAAAAGCTACTCTTAATCCCAAAAACGTACAGTAATCTGCGATGGAATACTCCGTTTTGCCCACGGCGGAGTTTGAAATATTTTCCAAATTTCCTACGCCCCAAATTCCATTCCAGTTCTCAAATGTCACCAACATTGTAGCTGTCAATACAATCGTAACAATATTTTATCATTCCGCCAGAAATAGTGTTAAATAGCTGGTGCATGTACAGTGTACACCGCACCTTAAAACTTAATGCCACAATAAAAGTAGATGCAGTAGCGCAACTCGTCATATCAAATACCATTAAAAAAACTGCTGTTCTATTTTTAAACAAAATTTGAGTGTGCGCAACATGATGCTTAATTATTCAATGTTCCAAGTGTAGTCCTTTATCCTTAACACCGTTAACCGTAAACTTTTGTATTTTGTGATATGAATTAAATGATTTCTTCAGAAACTAACAACGACAACTAAAACTCTATAAGTCCTGTGAAGTAATACAAGAACTTACACTGAAACTCTGATCTCTAAATAAGTTATCTGTAATCACTCTTAGGGAAATAATGTGTATGCATTCTATATAATATAGTGTATAGTATGGAGATGAACTACTGTATTTATTTATATTATGCATAATGCCTGAGCATTCGGGCGTGGTTCGAGATGATTTATTATTAAAACTACTTATTTTATGAACCATTCAACCTGCAACTAGTTTAACCTACATAGATATGCCACTTGACGTCATATTATTGAGTTTAGTTGTACCGGGCAATATCTTAATAGTCCAAACTACGAGGCGAGTCATGAACATGAAACTTTATATTAAACTAGCTTTAAGGCAAGGATTCGATCGCGTGAATTAGGACTTATAGGAAGCAAACGCAGATTATTCACCCCCTTAGGGGTATAACTTTTAAAAACCTAAAAAACAAAAACAAATATTTATTACATTTGAAAATTTTGCTCTTTATATCTTAAACCCTTATAACTCAAATCTTTGGACCTCCAATAGCCTTAAACTCGCTAAAACAAAAAAGCGTTATTTCAAGCCACTTTTCTACAAGTCCTCTGTATCCATGCCTGTATCTACTTCATCAATTAATCTTAGAAAGCCACAGTCCATGGCGGATTTCTTCTAACTCATGCCGTAAGTTAACCTCTAAAGTAAGCACGTCCACATAGAACATTATAGCGTATTACGTGATCGTTGTGTCACTTTCTCTGTGTAGAGGTTACTGTAATGTTCATGGTTTAGTGGTTAGGTTATTTAGGTCTCTGTGGTATATTATGGGTGTGGGAAAAGCAATTTATAAGTAACTACTGCACTCTAAGGGCCTGTTTCACCACTTCCTGATAAAGTGCAGAATAAGTTATCTACAACTTTTTTGACAGATTCTCCATACTTCATCTGTCAAATTAAATGGCGGATAGCCTATTCGGCACTTATCAGGAAGTGGTGAAACAGGCCCTTAGAATGGGACTTTAACGGCCACATGACACTCAAATTAAAAAATACTTAACGTTAATTTTATGAACATTTTGACACACACACCACTCTCAAACTCCCAATTAATGTTAAACGATTATTTATTAAATGGTATGGTTTTAATCTAATTAAAAAATTGGCTTTTCTTTTCAAATTCATTTTTTCGCCTTAATTTCCTATCATATTTTCCGGAATAAAGACTTATTATGTTATGTCCTTTTTAGGGATTCGATGCATTGGTTTGCCATATTATTCTATCTAAAGTAAGGGTTCAGTGGTGATGAAAAGAGAGACGGACACACTTCGCAAAATAATATTAGTAAAGTTTAGTCTCATATTAAGAGAAATATTTTTATGAACATTAGCTTACGAAGGATAACAGTCAGTCGTGTATGATTTGAATATCACGTAATCCCAGAATAGGCTTGGTCTAGGTCATCTTCAAATTACGCTTGTGATAGTTTTACCTAATAACAGTAATTCGTTTGTCATTGAACGTAGATAATCGTACGTTGCACAACGTATACGTGGCAAGGGTACGTTCTACGTTCATATTTGGACGTTTCGAGGAATTTACGCAATGATTTTGCAATGATATTATATTTTGTTACTATGGTTACTCATAGGGCATCGTTCAGAAGTGCTATTACGGACGTATTTCCTATCGCTTTATCCATACTATACTATACTATAATATTATAAATGCGAAAGTGTGTCTGTCTGTCCATCTGTATGTCTCTCTGTTACCACTTCACCCCCAAACTGCTCAACCAATTTTGTTAAAATTTTCCATGGATATACTTTGAGCCCCGGGAAAGGACATAGGGTACTTTTTATACCGGGAAAATGTACGGTTCCCGCGCGATATACGATTTACGGTGCAACGGAGTTGCGGGCGTCATCTTGTCGTATCATAAAATACTAGATGACTCGATGAACTTCGTGTCACATTCCTCATAAATTATAATATAAACTATATAATAGATTAGCCAAATCGGTTCAACCGTTCTCGAGTTTTAGTCAGACTAACAAAATTGACATTCATTTCTGTCTACGACCAAGGCGAGAGGGGTGCGGATAGCGGTTTTATTTCTCCAGATCCAGAAAAAAGGATTGTGCATTATAATATAACTCATTGTAATTTAAGCCTCAAATATGAACGTTTAAGCTAAGTTTTTAATGATATTTAAAACAAAAACCAGAATAATTAATTAATGAATTATTCAGAATTTTCTTTCCTTATTTTGATAATTTAATAAAACTTACCATAATGTTTTATTTGTCGGTCGTGGTCGCTTAAGGATTTTTTCGCCATTCGCCACCTTTAGAACCCAAACAAGTCTAGTCTACATCCTGAGTTAATGTAACCTCATTTAAAGTATTCGAAATAATTAGACTAGCGGTTAGCATACATATTTCGACACTAGAATGCAGATTGCCGACCACCTAGTTTTAACTACTTAGAATACCTAGGCTTGTAAGGATAGCTGGACTAATTACTCAGTTATTTGGTTCTTGCGAAAGCTTAAGGCGTCTCCCAGACAGACGCGGGCAGCGGTGGCGGTGGCGGCGGCGGTCAGTTGGATGACTTGAGAGTTCTAGGAACGACACAGACACACGCGGTGGCGGTCGCAGTACAAACAACTGACCGCCGCCGCCACCGCCACCGCTGCCCGCGTCTAGAGTTTCTCATAGATTGGATAATAATTTAATTAATTTAAGTGGTCGGCGAAAAAATCAAAACAGTTGGTACTCTAGCAGTTGATGCGGAGCTCATGGCAGACCCACGTTATTAGATCGGGTTCTATCAAGCCTGACAGATATATAACGACTACATAACCGGACTGTGTTATATATCTGATACGAGTATTTCAAGGAAAGGAAAGATTTGAATTTCAGTTTCTTTAACATTTAAATTTAACGTTATGATACCTTTTGTTTTTAAAACAATAATGAGTCATGTGAAATAATATTTTGGAGGTGACATCTTTTTACTCAGAAGGGACGGAGACTGATCTATTTTTACCTTTTAAAGATTTCCGCAATACAAACTATCTTATGTCCTTTGGCTCAAGGTATGATCTGCATTCAAAATTGCAACTACCTCTAAATAAAACGTGAAGACTGAAAGGTAACAGACGGACACACTTTCGCATTCATAACATTAGTATGGATTTCCGTAATACTGTATTATACACATTTATACAGTATACCCTCACCAATCCGCCGGAGGTGACAGGCAGAAATGTCAACATCGTGCGCGCGAGTTGAAGGAAACGAGCGCGGAGCGGCCCTTCTAAACACTCACTTTAACGTTAAACTTACTTCACTGAGATTTACTATTGGACAGATGGTCTTAATATGGGCACTTAAGTCTTTCTTCACGCTGTTGTGGTCCCAGCAATATGAGTCATGATTGTCACCATGATTGCGAAGCTGTAGGCCTACCACGAAATGGTTTTGACTTTTGAGACTCAAACATTCGAACGAGAATGCCGCGTCCTGCTCTAACTCTGATTTCACGTTTGTTAGAGTAGGATGCGGCATTCTCGTTCGATTGTTTGAGTCTCAAAACGGTTTCGTGGTACAAGCCCTGTATAGTAACCCCAATTGACGTGCATCATAGATGAATACCGTTCTCCAGTCTCTACACATACGTTACCGTTTGCAATAGTCCATCATGAGCCAACGTTAAGACTTGAGATGCTTATAACCTTTCCAATGTTAGTATTAGAGTAAGGTCTATATTATAAGCTCTACATTGTAAATTATGATCTCTATAAATAGCGATTTTTTGTGATATTTCAATAAG
The DNA here is from genome assembly GCA_905404155.3 of Plebejus argus. Classification (NCBI taxonomy): domain Eukaryota; kingdom Metazoa; phylum Arthropoda; class Insecta; order Lepidoptera; family Lycaenidae; genus Plebejus; species Plebejus argus. The sequence goes on along the minus strand of FR989937.1, from coordinate 15,566,225 downwards.
CCATTGCAAATCTCTATAATTTGTAAGTTTTCTATAGCTTATAAATTTCGTATTAATAACAATTTGAAACGAGATCAGTTTCCACCCTGCTCAAAATGTCAAAATCATTTAACGATTTAATCAGATTGACGTGCGAATAATATGATATAATATGAGATACGATCGCACACGGTGGCATGCGCGTGCGCAGGCTGCACCGTTACCGGCCCGTTAGCGCGGTGGTTCCGCGTCAACTCGACCTATATGAGAAGTTTGAGAACCCTTTCAGAAAGTGTAAGAATACGGGCATCATAATTTGCGTTCGGGAGTTACGACCGTATTGACATTTGCTAAGACATTTTTGAATCTTTACTTCAATAATGTGGTAATTCCAAAAAAAGAATATGTGGATTTACCACATTATTGAAGTAAGTAGAAAGATCGTGATCACAATTATACGAGGCTGGCACCGTAAGGCAAAACAAACTGTTAACTGGGATGCGTTTGTCACGTGTATTTTTTGCGTAGATTTTGTGCTATTACGCCGTTTGTGAACGTATTTTAATAGAATTATACTTTGCAATATATACAATTATAATATAATTATACAAGGTCTGGTAATTAAGAAGAAAAAGTAGCATTTCTGAAAGCCATTGCTTTTAATTTTAGAAGTTTTCAAACACAATTTGGGGGCTGTGAATATTACACTCTACGAATAATAAAAACTATTTATTATTCGTAGATTACACTTATATCTTTATTGTCCTGTCATCTCCAAACAAAATTAATCCTATATTGTTTATGGCAACCCATTTTTTTACAAAACAGCTTTTACGTTACTTAAAATTACCGCCTCCTTTTTGGAAGTCAGTTAAAAGTTACTGTTAATAGTAATATTTTAATGTTTGTATTGGCAATCTCTTCGTCAGTTTTGCAACACTCAAGCCGCCGTATTGTGCTACTTAAAACTCAATAAATCAAGATATAAAAGCTACCATTTGTCAAAACGCAATGCACTTAACACTCGCGACGAAACAGAACCTCGTTAAGTCTTCGCCCATGAAAAAAAAATAACGTCACCAGTGTCACGACTTCGTGAGTTTTCGTGACCGTTCGGGACTCGTATTATATCATGTATGTGCAGATTATATGCTGGATATATTTCCGATATTTTAACAAATCCTTTCGATAAGGATTAGAAAAGGTCGAAGCTCTTGACATAAGACTCTTTTCCTGTGATGCAATAAAATTGACTATCATAAGAAATATGCCTACAGCCTGAATTATGTATCGTATCAACGCCTCCGTGGTCTAGTGGTACAGAGCGCGGCTCTTGACTCGGAGGTCGTGGGTTCGATTCCCGCGTTGGAAACATGTTATTTCCAAGTTTGGTTAGGACAATGCAGGCTGATCACCTGATTGTCTGACAAGTAAGATGATCCAGGCGTCGGATGGGCATATAAAAAGTCGGTCCTGCGCCTGATCTCTCGCCGGTCGTGTCGGTCTGCCGCGCCGTCCCACTGGGTTATGAGAGTAAAGGAATAGTAAGAGTGCTCTTGTGTACTGCGCACACACTTGGGCACTATAAAAATACTCCTGCGTAGCTGGCCTGGTTTCAATGAAACCGGCCACCGTGTGGGAGCTATTATTATTATATATATATATATATATATATATATATATATATATATATATATATATATATATATATATATATATATATATATATATATATATATATATATATATATATATGTATATTATGGGTCAAAACATTAATTACTAATCGCTAACGCTTTTTAATACATAAACTCCTCCTGTCAAAAAATTATCCTTTTAAGCCTTTTGTATGTCATAATAAGAATAATGCTAAGTTTTATCTGCTATTGTAAAATAAAAAATAATCACTTAGAGATTTTGAAACCATAATGCGCAACTTTTTAGCAGAGGTAAAGTAAATTATTTTACTCTTAAATCCAAGTTAATCACTAAGTTTAATTTCCTAGTTTATTTACATTTTCCTATAATGAATAGAAACCTCCTTGCGCAAATGTTAACAAATCTTCTAAAAACCGCTATCCGTTGCGACTCGTCTTACAAAATTATAAATTGAATGTTTAAGTACCGTTGAATGCAAAAACAAGATGGCTGACCGCTGTCCAGTTATTGTAATTACTAATAATTACCTTTCCTCATCAAAACAGTGGTGACATACCTGGAAAAAAGAATATAATTTTAAACTTTTGAAATAAGAACAACAGATAAAATTAAATTTAAGCATTATACGTCCAAGCTACCCATGGTGAAGTACACGTAGAGAAACGTATGATATTAGAATTGCCGATGATTGATGTCAATAGAAATACAGTAATTATGTACTGAAATGTTTTCATGATAGAGGCAGCACCAGCATAGACAGCAAATAAAAAGTTTTTTTCGACGTTTGACAACGTTTCTGTCAATATACTGATATTATGACGTGTGCAGCATGTCAGATTTAGGTCGGATTGTTTACTGTATAGTGTACGTGCTAATAGCGTCCACTGCTCACTTCACACCTTTGATAACATTTCCTATTAATCTACATGCTATTGACAGCTTCGCAGTAGTTATTCATCATGGCCCAAAAAAAATTCAAACTGGCTCCAAGGACCATGTAAAATATTTTCGTAATAATAAAAGACAGTTTAACTTTTTTACATAAATTTAATAGCGCAGATCTAACCGCAATGTATGTCATTGAAAAGACTAGCAATTCAACTTTATTGCTATAATAATAAGACATAAAAGTGGTTAAATGACATTAAGACTGGCATTTCGATTTTACGGCTATAGCAATAAGATAGAAGAATAGCTTAACCGCAAATTTCCGCGACTGTACATTAACGTGTTGCTCTAGTTATGTAACCGGCATTATTCGACTCATTTAACTTAATGGATTCAGCCATTATCATCGGTTTAAGGAAAACTGCAAATAAATCGCAATTTCCCATGGACACAAATCTAAAGATTTTCCTTTCTTAAAAAATTAGGGATCTCAAGTTATCCGTTGGAATAAGGATCTAAAACCTGCCAGTTTCTATTTTAACAACCAGACAATCATATTGAAATAGGCAAAATATTACCTTACCTATAAGTTGCAGAATGTTCTAATTTTTCATAAATTAAAAAAAGTTTACTATAACTTCGGGTCGCGGGAAATACCTACCTAGTATCTAGTCGGTTGCGCAAAAGGCAACGTCACTTGTTACACATTATTATCTATACTAAAGAGTAAAGGCCGTCACAGACTTAGCTATAATATTATATTATATTAATATGTTTATAGCTAGGCATATTACTATATATTTTCTATACAATTTTCGCGTGATACACACACACTCAGCTATAATATATATTTCTGGTCTCAGTGTGTTTAGTACGGTATATTAATATATATTATAGCTAAGTCTGTGACGACCTTTAATGATACAATTTTGGGTTTATTGCATGTCCCAGTAATGATAGCTAGTATAGGTACAGCTCCTACTGGGATGAGAATAATCGTATATCATTTCCTCGGACTCAAAACATTTTCATGACCATATTATCATAGTTAAATCGTTAAAAGGTAAAGCTCAGATGGATAGTTAAATATAAGTACAGGAATTTATTATACCTATTATTATCGTAGTATGGATACTACCATACTTCCATACTAATTTATAAATCTTCACGATCACCAATTTTTCTGGAATTTGGCATGGAGATTATTTGAGTCCCGTATAGGATAGTTTTATCCCGGAAAAATGCACAGTTCTCGCGTGATAAACGAGTTTTGTCATAACTGAGTTGCTGCAGGCGTCATCTACTTTGTTATATTTTTTTTTCATAACTAAAACAAAGATCCGCGATCTCAAAAGTAAGCAAACTTGTAGACTGTATTTACTATAAGAACTTTTTTCTTTATTTCTTAACTTCAACTGTATAAGCTGAATTAGTAACAGAACGGTACTGAGGTCGTTGATATCTGTTTTTGTGTTGGTATTGAGTGTTGAGTAATCCCACATAATAATTGATTGGTCTCGCCATTTTCTCTGTTATGTCTATTTCCTTTTATTGTGAACAAACATTGACTTAACGGTTGTTTAACGTAATATTGTGGCTATAACGTGTTGTCTTATTTGTAGCATCCAAAGTTTAAACTTTGGCCATAATAACTAACAAATTGAAAAGGTTAATTCGGGGCTAAGGTATTTCGGGCATTCACCCAAGAAAAGAGAGTATATAATATGTTACCGGCCAAACCCGATTCCAGGCCAAACTAGTTTTGCTTAGGCTAAACTAGTTATTCCTATACACGACAATTAAACTAGTATAGCCTAGTCCAAACTAATTTGTCCCAAGCCCGATAGGATAAACCAGTTTAGCCTAGGCCAAACTAGTTGATCCTGATATAAATACATAATATTATGTAGATTTCAGTTTTTACGCATTTTAGATAAAATTGAAATTTTAGCAGTGTAAGCCTCAAAACGTAGATGCAAACGTCATGCCACTTTTGTTCAAGGTCGTTGTAAATCACCAGCGAAACCTATCGCTATGGACCGTGTGGTATTAACAAAATGTATAGAAATAGTTTACGTTTTTTGCTCAACCTAACCTCAACTTTTTGCTCGGAGCGGTAATGTTTTTCGTCAAGTTTTTTTTGTTTTTATTCGTGCGAGGTCTTCGTTTGTTCATAACTTGTTTTTATACGTCTTCCTTGGCGATTTTTAGTTTATTTAACCGAGATAAGAATTTAAAGTTGGTTGTCAGTCATCTCCGCTTCTGTAGGTTAACTTGATTTCTGAAACGATAGCATGCAGTTAAGCTTTATATACTTTAAACTTTCCAGCATTTTTGATGTTTATATAATATACAATATGTAGCATAATATGACATATATGTTATATACCATGGTTTGGATTATTATCCATAACATACATAATAATATGGATGTATTATCTTAGATTCTGATGCGTATGGACTTTTTCATAAAATTCGAATGGCAGAAAATTAAGGTCTACATCTCAAATGTCTATGCTTCTTTTAACACGCCACAGTTTCATTAACAGTTTATATTAATCGATAACAAATCGAGTAAAGGTTTTGAAAGGACAATGACGTCATGATAATATGATAAGGTGCACTTATAGGCGCAGTTATATCACCGCCATGTCGCCCGCGCCGGCTCGATCACGAGGGCTGCTCACGATCTTCCGCATAGCTTAGATCAGGCCTTAGATCATACATGGATCATGGGTCTAAGGGCGACTTAGTCATTGCGACTTTCCAATAACCTAAGGGGCTTAGTTATAGAAAAAGTTTGAATCAAAAACCTAAGGATTTGCGAACCAATTATTTTCGCGTCCATGTTTATTTTACTGTCTCATGTTATCATGGTTAAGTGTGACTCCCATTGGAATGGAAGTATAAATATAAAAATAGCAGACAGCTAAGTAATTCTGTATTTTTATTTTGACGACCTCTGTGGCTCAGTGGTGAGCGCGTCGGTAGCTCAAGCCGGGGGTCGCGGGTTCGAATCCCGCCGACGGAACAAAAATTTTCAATGTTCCCGGGTCTGGATGTGTATTAAATATGTGTATGACATAATAAAAATCTTAAATATATGTATAGTATAAAAGTATTAAATATGTTTCCGTTGTCTGGTACCTGTAACACAAGTCCTTTAGGTACTTAGCACGGGGCCAGACTGACGTGGTGTGAAGCGTCCATAGATATTATTATTATTATTATTTATTGTAGTGCAAAAAAACTCATAAATACATTATTCGGACAAGGTATATTCAATTTTAAACAAAATGAATACCTTGTAACCATGAACCAAAGCTCTTATTTATAGTTGAACTAAGACTAAGGTCTAAGTGATTATGAAAATTGAACAAATTACACTCAAGTGTCGCTTAAAATAACAATAAACCACAAACTACGAGATTTTAAACAATTATAGACAAGAACAATTTAAAAGTCATTCCACTATCATTATGGCACTATAATTGCGATGATTGGACAAGGAAGTTGAGACAGAGGTTACGTATAAGTCAACTCATCAGCTTATTGTTGTCACTTGTATTGAATATCTTCTAGATCTAGACTAATTTATAAAGGCATTAGATGTCGCGGGAACCTCACATTTTTCCGCAAAATGTAGTCTATGTCCTTCCTGTGGTCTACTCTGTATTTGTGCCATTAAATATCATAAAAACCTTGACGACCTCTGTGGCTCAGTGGATAGCACGTTGGTAGCTTAAGCCGGGGGTCGCGGGTTCGAGTCCCGCCGACGGAACAAAAAAGTTTTCAAAGTTCCTGGGTCATGGATGTGTATTAAATATATTTATCATATAATAAAAATCTTAAATATATGTATAGCATAAAAATATTAAATATATTTCCGTTGTCTGGTACCCGTAACACAAGTCCTTCAGGTACTTACCACGGGGCCAGATTGACGTGGTGTGAAGCGTCCATAGATATTATTATTATAAACCGTAGTTCATGAGACTACTGGACAGATTTTTTTCATTTTTTGATTGAACACGTCCAATGAATATTTTTTTTTTTTTTATTTCCTTATTTTCCTATGATTCTTGGTTGATTGGTCACACCGTGATGTTATATAGCCTAAAGCCTTCCTCGTACTATAATTGTGTACAGTACTTGATTTTATTTGTCGAAAGAAGTGATTAACAAAATATGGCTTAGATATTTTCCTGCAAAATCTCACTGAGCTTTTATAACTATGCACTATGTAGTCCTAACGACTAAGGAGCTACATTTCATACTTTTAACGTTTAGCACGAGTATGAAGGTTTTTAGCTCGTGTCGCAATTTAAATCATATCAATTCATGCAAAAAAATATTGATAAAATAAATAGACAATTAGACACGGATGTAAACCTACAGCCGTGTACAGTAAGGTCGACAAATAACGTGAGAAAACACTCTGAATCATCTATTATTCTTATCAATTGAGGATGGGATGTGACTGGATAACATATTTTGTGATAATAGACGTGTTTTTGTACATAAAGATCACAATATCTTAAATCTCAACCAAGAAATGTATGTTTAAAGCCAACGGAAAAATCAAGTTCTCAAATCTACACGCTTATTTTTTATTAGATGTCACTCGTTGGCCCACAGATCGTTTATCGCTCGAGAACCGTACATTTTTTTTAATAAAAAGTATCCTATGTCGATTTCCGGTACGCAAAGTATCTTCATACCTTAATGGAAATCGCGTCAGCGATTTAAGTATGAAGAGGTAACCGACTGACAAACATTTGTACATATTTGTAATAATTATTAGTAAGTTTATGTATGATCACACATACATTTTAAAAGGTAATGCTACCTCTTATATAATAAAAACAAGAAAACGTAGCTCCTTATTTAACATGAATATTTCTAACACGTTCCTAAAGAGGACGCGCAAAGGAAGTTGCATAAATGATGATTATATTAATTGTTGCTACCGCTGACATAGAAAAAGCGGGTGTGACCGTTATTAAATAATAAGTTATGTAAGGATAAGACAATCAACTATGAACTACGTGATAATTATAATTACACAACGATTGTGTAAGTCGGAAGTGCGGTCAGTCGTAACTCGTAACTCAGGTCACAGGTAATTAAGGTTCAACTTTACTAACAAGATATCTAGAATAATTTGAGAAAATATTATAATAGATGCTACCAAAGTAAAAGTCTTCAAAGAAAGAACAGGATTTAAAGCGTGCCAAAAGAATTCGTATATAGTAGTATAAAATGGAATAACTTCGGTTTGCCGTGATAGTAAATTATGCAACATGCCCATGATATCTAAAACTTTTGATGTGATAGTAACTTCTTTCAGACTCTGGGCTATATCTCGAAATTACCGAGCGAGACAGTACTTCCGTCCGAACCAACGCCTACAACTCTACAAGGCGCAGGTTCGGCCTCATATGGAATATTGTTCTCATCTCTGGGCAGGGGCGAACTGTCACCAGCAGTATTTCGGACCTATACGACCTGCAAAACCTTCAAGAAGCGAGCGTATTCCCTCTTAAATGGTCGGCAACGCACCTGCAGCTCTTCTGATGTTGTGAGTGTCCATGGGCGACGGTAGTTGCTTTTCATCAGGTGACCCGTTTGCTCGTTTGCTCCCTTATTTGATAAAAAAACCCTAATACATAATTTAATAATCTTCTTCCAAGTTCGAATATAAGTATAAGACAAAGACAACAACATAATATGAGTGGGTTTTTTTTTGTTGGTGACCCATTGCGGGTTTTGTCACGATTTCTTAACGACCCTCTTAATTTTTATGCCGACTGCGTGTTTGTAGAGACGCTGCTTCATCACGACCATCGTGCCAATTATACTGGCGGGCCAAGGTCTGATAATTGTTGGCAGCCATTGTAATAAAGGCTTTATGGGGAAGCTGTGGTAATGAAGCTAGGATGCCGTGAAATCGCTAAATGACATGTCATGCGATGCCATAATATCAAATATCATAAAAAATTTATTTCGACCTAAGACAGTACAATTAATAAATCAAAATGGCTAAGAGCAGAAATTATAGTGGGAACTTCAAGGAATCGGGAATTGAAGAATGAGTCAAGAGGCCAAACTTGACATAATATTATACAACTTGATATGATGGATATTTTCCAAGGCTCGTACGACTGATTTTTGAAAATTCCTAAGAATTCGCGCACTTATATACTTTTTCCAGGAACACCTTGCCTATCGTCTAAAGATGACTCGTAAATCTTGATGACAAAGAAACTGACAATTCTGCTCCCCTTTATTGATTTTAATCTATTTGTATAAAAAACATTAAACACTTTAAAAACACGTTAATTCATGACATATTTAAATTGATTGCATTATAGCCGCCCATAAGAGTTCACATTTAGATTGAAATGAATTGAAACAACAATCGGATAGTGCATAAGAAGTGCATATTGATAGAACAATACAACAAAGAGTTGGCCAACCGACACGAAGGCGGATGTCGACTGAGACAATATGTTGGGAAATGTTTGCGACATCTATATGCCTATGCATAATATATTTTATGCCTATATGTCTCGTAGCTTGAAACATAATATGTATATGTTTCAAGCTACGAATAATGAAATATACAATAGAAGAGTAACTGAGACTAAAACACACCTTTTTTTCATGGGGAAATGCTTTGTACGTATCCCCGTCGGATTGGGGACACCGGCCAAAGTATGTGGGACTCTCCGAGGAACTAACTACCCACTAAAACCTCATGGTGCTCCATTCCCCGCTTAGGCAAAGTTACGGGCACGATCAACCCACCGCAACGACTAAAACACACCTAGGTTTGTTTGTACTTTCAGTTGGTTGACTGTTCGTCAAACTAAGGTCGATCATTATATTTTCGTCATCCTATGTGTTTTCAGTAACCAAAGCCATGTATTTGGGGTAAAATTATTATATTATGTAACTTATGCAATTATATAACAACAACCTATTATATTATTATATTATAGACGAATTATTAGAACTCAGAGCGGCAATCACAAATCTTTATGATATTCGATAGAAGTATGAAATATTTTGACTGATCTCATATTTTAAAGACCATACGATTTAACAACATTTTAGTCGATTAGGTATATGAGAATTAATAAACGAATGTATGCGAATGATACCTCTCAAGCTCGAATTTGCCAAGCCTTTTCAGCACTACAGAGTAAGCTGTATACAAAACATGATATATATACCTACGCTACATAGAATACAAAATACATTACTCACAAAATGGCGTAGTCAGACAAAATTACAAAGTAGCTTGCAATACAAAACAAATTAAGCAGCTCATTGAAAGGCAATTCAATGTAAAACCATTACAGTACGAAAACCAGCATTAAAGATTATAATCACAAAAAATCAATCTAATTTTAATTTGCATGGCACCGACGACGGTATCATTATGAAATGGAAACTAAATTACATTTCACAATCTGCAATGCTGTGAAGATTATAGGTGGTAAAACAAATCGATAAAAACGGCTATTTTGTTGTTCATTAGCTTTGGCCGAATCTTTGTTATTAGGGTTGCCATTGCGCATCTAGATTTGCCAAAATAAGTTTAATATTATACCTTCGGAAGTTATTTCTAGGGTATAGAATGCTTTTTAGAAAAACTTGTAGACTGTCATGCAACTACAACTTAATCTACATTCTACAACAATAATAATCTACATCTGATAGTTAAAATGTTATCTAAAATGTGTATATTAATTTAATATCTAAAGTAAATATTAAATTATGTTATTATTATATTTGGAATAGAGTTTCCAAGAATATTAAATGTTTGAAAAATCTTAACAATAAGGACAGTATACTGTAGGTCTACTACGAGTAATATAAGCGAGCGATACGTCCACAGTCCATACTAACCAACTTTCTATAGGTTTTTCCTAAAATTATTAGAGAGATGAGAGCATGTTTCACTTACGAGTGAGTTGCAACAACCTACTTTAACTACGCCTCTGGTGCAATCCACCCTTAAAGTACCTTCTTCGGCCTTCAAAGAAATAAACTGTACTATCATCAGCCCTAGCCCATCTTACACCATCTGGGCGTGGCAAATTTAATGGGAGTGAGTCGAGATGAGAGATCTGTACAATTTCATGGCTGGTAATTGGTTGATGTAAGAGATGGGCAATTACAATGGGATTACGTGCCATACGGAAATGTTGGTGAGGTTTTGACATGACTTTAGTGGTTTTATATTGACTAAGGGCCAAGCCACAATACGGTGCGTCGTAAATACACGAGCAATAGGTTATGGCTTGATATTTACCACTAGAGTATATATAGATAGTTTTCTATAGTTATACTATATGACGCCCGCAATTCTGTCGCGCCAAATATCGTGTGGGAACCGAACATTTCCAGGATAAAAAGTATCCTATGACCTTTTTCGGGACTCAAAGTATATTCATGCCAAATTTCAGCAAAATCGGTTCAGCGGTTTGAGCGTGAAGAGGTAACAGACAGACAGACGGACAAACCGACAGACACACTTTCGCATTTATAATTTATTAGTAATTAGTAATTAGTAAATTAGTAAATTAGTAAATTAGTAATTAGTAATTAGTATTAGTATTAGTATAGTATTAGTATAATATGGATTATAGAGTAGACTATTCAGTTAGAAGACTGAATGTCTTAATTCTTAATTAATACAAGAATTAAGATTAGATTAGAATGGACTTAATTTAGAAATAAACAAATTAATTGAAATTCAGCATAAAGCATATTATATCGCGGATATATGCTTTATGCTGAATTTCAATTAATTTGGATTTAATTAATGTAAAACAAAATAAAAGTTCAACCAAATAAATATGACCATGTTCATAATATATTTTAAGATTTTAATTGGTAAAATTAAAATTTGTAGCATCAAAACCATATATTACTAAGCTCTACATCTAGAGCAAAATAAAACTGAAAATTGATTTATTTTTTGTTGGAAGGATACCAAACAGTACATAATAATTATCTATTACTATCTATCTACTATATATTATAATAAAATATAATAGAGAATAGTCAAGTTAATCACAAACGCCCAAACGGTAGTACCGCCTTTTCCACAAAGTTCGCTTAAAATAAGTTACAACATACCAACATATTCGAAGTGGCTACTTCTAATAACGCGGTCTTAACTAGTACCCACTTATTAAAACTACTTTTAATAAAGTTGCTACCTTGTCGCTTTTCAAGTGATATTGCATGATTGTATTGCAAGTAGAGCAGCTATACTCAACCGGCGGCCCGCTACAAGCTGCGCTGAGAATAGTGGGCCGCGTGAAATGAAAAATAATTGTAAATCATTAATTTAAATTCTGCGCCTACCAGCAAAATAGTGCACGCACGCACTGAGTTAAAAAAATATGCAGGTAATAGCCACGCGCACGGTGCGTTCCAGTGAAGGTTGCCAGAAAGTCAGGAAGGTATCCCTTTTTACATAAATGGGATTCATTCTGTTTGCTTGTTATACCTACTAACTTGTTTAGAATTTGATAATTCAGAATTTTTAATTCTATTATAACTACCTGCCTTGTTTTTCCACTATTAAATCACAGATTTATTGTTACTTTTCAAATTCAAATTCAAATTAATATTGGTAGCGGCCCGCGATACCAAGACTACTGTTTGTAGCCTGTATAAAACAATGGTTGAGTACCACTGAAGTAGAGTATTAGCATAATATGCAAGAACGTGTAAGAAAGGTGCGTTACGCATTTATTGTTAGGTGTGGGTTGCGAAGCAGAATAACTCGAATTATCTATCATTATGTATTGCTATAGCTGTATAATATAGACACATGGCAAAATAATTGCCATGTGACGTTAAAATTGGTAGCATTATAGCGGCCTAAATACTGAGCTTTATTTTCATCGATGACAATGATTTTGACTTCTCATCTCGTCGACCTAACAAAAATAAATATTTCTGTCATAATATAATACAATAAAAACAATCTGGAAAATCCTATGAATTAAAATGTTCTCGTCTTACGAATTTTCGCGGAAGTTACGTGTCTTGACGCGAGTTAAACATTTTACCCATCCCAAAAAAGTGCACAAGAGCAAAAGAGATTTTAACTTTAGAAATAGATCAAAATGTACTAAAACGTAAGAAACTCTATATAGATACTAGTTACACTCGATCAGATTAGCCATTATGCAAATCACAGGTTATCTAGCCATTAATGGCTAGACAACTAGTTCTAATAATACGCTCGATCAGTTTAGACACATAGATTAGTCTTGACTGAAACGAAGAGGAAAACCATTACGTGTTACGTTTGACACACTTTGGTTTAAAATTATAACAGTTACTATTACATACCTAGTTGTTCAGTTAGATAACTAGCGAAAGAAATGTCTGCTCTTTTGAAAATTTGGTCCGGCGTGATGGCTGCGTGTAGATAATTACATACTATTATTATAATTATACGAAAATGTGTATGTCTGTTATCTCTTCACGCCCAAACTGCTGAACCGATTTTTCTGAAACTTGATATGAAGAATATACTTAAAATCACTCGAAAGGACATAGGATAGTTTCATCGTACAAAATATTTTCCATCCATTTCGGGCGAGCATTTGCTTTTAAAACTAACTTAACTATAGTTTACCTCTACAAAGGTTTTTATTGAGGTGTGAATGAGATTTCAAGATATGAAGATTGCTTCGTATTGTTGCAAAATTGATTTACCTGTAACAATTGAAAATACACATTAAAATTCTTCTTATGGACTTATAGTAGCTAAATCATGATTCATAGAAAACCTATTGTTGACGGTTGAGTATAATCTTAGCTATTATCATGGACCAATCATTGGTCCATGCTATTATTTACTTATAATAAAGGTTAAAAATATAACTCTCAACATCGGATAGGTATTATTAGACTTTTATATCTAGTTATATTACGAATAATAAAAACTAAGTTTACCATGGTTATATCAAGTTATGCTTATACAGTAACTAACAAAAAATAATAATTTGTGTAGCATTTACATGAAATATTTTCGTATCAAACCAACTCAATTAATCTTAGTATAGTACTGTAGGACGTCACGACCTTTTTAAGCGACTTCCAAAAAGGAGGAGGTTATATTATGTTCGGCTGTGGATATTTTTTTTTAGTCGGCTAATTAAGCCCATTGAGACTATTGATTGATGGCTGAATAAACGTTTGTGTGTGGGACACGAGCTATAGTTCTGAGAATTTACATATACGTCACACAAGGTGAACTTTATTAGTGGTAAGACGATTAAAAAAATATGAAGCGATTTTCGTGAGTTGTGCAAGCGGAGGATGGATTTCAGCACTGATAAGTGGAATAAAAATATAATTGAAAATAATTAACTCTGGAAGAACTGTCGATGTTTCCAGTAGTTAGGTTAGGCCAGTTAATACGACCTGCAAGCTTTCAAGAACAAAACATAATGAAAGCTGCAGGCCGGCACCGCACCTGCAGCTCTTCTTATTGTGATTGTCCATGGTCGACGATATTTGCTTTCCGTCAGGTGACCCGTTTGTTCATTTGTCCCTTTATTGTATAATAAAAAAGAAGTGCTTAGGAATACGCGTGACTCTAGTGTTTTAGTGAGTTCCTAGTTATTAATATCCACTCCACCCTTTGGCCTTAACTCACTTAGGATGAAGCCAAACGAGCGTAATTTGTGAGTCGTGAGCCGCAGAATTTTTCATACAAAAGTCCTGTTTGATTCGCACGAGCGTAATTTTGTGAGTCGTGATTTGTATGAAAAGAAATTCTGCCCGGCAGAAATTCTGCGGCTCACGACTCACATGTTACGCTCGTTTGGCTTCACCCTTATACAGCAAAACATAAGCGTTTTTTTAAGATGGTTTCCTGAAGCTATGGAGCCATGGCATTAATCGGAGCCGTAGCATGGCACATTGAACTCGTTTCGGTACATTTTGAATGCACTATCTTATACCCTACAGCTCTATGGACCCACTGGCGACTATTTGAAGAAAGGTAGCAGACAGCACGTGGATAAAGGCTGTCCAAGATGGAGATAGTTGATAGGCTGATGATGATACAGTAAGGTCGATGCATCTCGACCTTTCGCCTCCAGGGAAAGGTCAGGCTGACATTAAATATCCTGATGATGTGTGCTGCTCCCGGTGTGCTTCCGTTGAGGAGTCACTGACCGTGTCGCATGCGGTAGAATTACTGATACTATATTATAGTATAGGATCAGTAATTCTACCCTTCTATAATAATGTTAGGGTATACGGTATACCCTAACTAACACTACTGTATGATATAATATGCTGTGAAAAGTCAACTACAGATAGTTTGTGTACATCTACTGCTTAAATAATGACGGTTAGACAGAAAAATAGCTGTCCCATTCAAAAAATACCATAAAATGTTATTTATGCATACGAAGATTCCTTCTGATAGTAAATAATAATAAAAAGATCGAAAAACATATAACAGCGATTTTGAGCCGTATTATTTGTACCAGGTACGTCTTTGAATCCTAGACGAACTTGGGTAGACGATAATGATTCTAATATGACCACGTTGTTGGTGCCAAAACAAATATTTTTCTATGTCTATCAACAACTTGTTAACATAAAATCTAACATATCAAAGTTTGTTTAAAAATCCTCGTTTTACGTACGTTTTACTTACGAGTACTACGTAAAATAGTACTTTTTGCTTGTTTTATATTATCCGGACTCGATCGAAGCTGTATCAAAATTAAACCATCGAATACAACCGGATACAGTAACGATACACGGACGTACAATTACAGTACCTAATTAACTTAATTATTAATTAACTCAACACCTTGAACCATCAGTAAAATCTTCGGTTAACCTTTACTTCGGTATTAAAATTAAGATATTTTTCCGGCTAAAATAATCGTGATAATCACGATTTGTTTGGTCAGTGATATAATCAATAAAAAAATATTAAGTATAAGGTCTATATTATGTCTAACTCCCATTTGGATGGAATTTTGTATTTGGTAGATGTATTGGAATAATTAGTTTTCGACATGTTTAGGCATCGATTACTAAATCGTTTCGTAGGCGCCAGCTTATATTAATCATTTTACAATTTTACATCACTTGACTAATTAAGAATATTACTTTCTTATAGGCGGCCTTTTGACACATTAACCTTTAGGAGAGGGGAGAGCAAGTTATTCACAAACCTGATTACTGATTTGTGATTAGCTATAGGTTGAGGTCAATAATAATATGCCCACAGGGTAGATTAAATAAAAGTAATTAAAATGGTGAAATGTGTTTATCGGCGATTAAGCGATAAAGAAAACGTCTTGGCTAGGGTATCAGGGCCTATAGCCGAAACTTTTTCGTTTTCGCTTCGTTATAGAATCGCCGATCAAAATGTATGGAATTGACATAAGACGAGTCGAACGTCAACGTCATATTAACGAACGCTTATGTCAATTCCATACATTTTCATCGGCGATTCTATAACGAAGCGAAAACGAAAACATTTTGGCTCACCCCCCAGGTTATCATTTGGTACGTAGCCGAAAACAAATCAACTTTTTTCAAATCAAAAATCAAATTTAAAAAAAAATGTTCATCGAAATCAATATTTTTATAACATTTGGTTAAACTGATGATTTCTTAGGTTTACGTGATCCGTGTTTAAGTTTGTTCCGTCGATTTACGTCTGTTAAGTAAGAAATGCTCCAAAATATCCAAGCAAACTTTCATCAGTCCTTTTAAAGGTTTCATTTAAAGGAGCCGGATACCCGAACCCACACACCGCACACGAAAGTCCAACTTTCTAAGTTCATGACGTGAAGTTTTCGAGTTATGATGAATGCAAGCACACGGTGAACAGGCTACATACATGCGACATACAATGCCTTCAATGACATACATTAGGGTTGCCACTCGTTAGATTTTTTAATAATTAAATACATTTTTTGATGATGATGAGAATATAAGGCTAGTGCATTGTACACTGCAATATAAAATATAGTACACATAATATTCATTTTTTTCTACTTCTAAAAAAACACATATTACACACATATTTGTTTGGAAGCTGCTTAAATATGTTTAATAAATAAGTATGTAATGATAATAATGACTAAATTTCATATCCGGAATGTTAGAGATTCACAAAAATATAAGATTTTAAATAAATCTATCATAATATTTTGTTCCCCTCGTAGCACATTGCACAAACATGAGCCTTTAGTTACTAAAAATTCACAATATTTTCTAATGAGAGTCGTTTTATATTTTGTCAGCCCTACGTTCTATCTTGACCTAAATCTGTAGAAGAGCTAGTTACTCTGTACACAGAACAGTGGATGATATTTAAACGTTCGTCTCTAGCGATGCATCATTGTAATCTGATTAACATGAGACAACGTTTTCCTTATTATAATTTATAATTTAAATCATATAATATAAGGCTGTATCAAAACTTAACTGTAAAGTAATTGAACAGAATCAACAATTCTTGAATCTTGACTAAAATATGTCGTTTGTTTCTTTACAGTCTTTGCATTGGATTCAGGACGACTGGACCGAATTCGATGGAGCAACCGACAGAAAAGTTGCTGTCAAATCTACGGTTTTTGTAAGATTTTAAAAGGGAAACGTCTCACACATTACCTGTGTCCGAAGATTTTTGGCCGAAGTCTCAGCTTTGGCTAGGAGTGAAGACTTCGCCAAAGCCACAGAAACGGCTCGACGTTTTAGGCTGAAGTCTTAAAGTCATGTCAGAAGTTGAAACCGAGAAGCTTAGCTCAGTTACTAGTTACTACTACAACAACTACTAAATACTATAACCACTACTACAACTACGACTACTAGTTATAATTTGTAGTAGCTACTTACAAAGATTGCAGGGCTATGTAGTCCTTGTGTGTGCGCAATATGCACTGCCGGGTACGATTAATTTCCATCAAAACGAGCGGTCAACCCGCTGGCATTGACGGCATTCCGCGCCCATGTGAAATTGTTGTTTCCGTGTTTTCCATACTTTGACCCCACAGGCCACAGAATACGATGCAGTCATGGATAATTGTCAACTTGATGTAAAAAGAATATGCGTAGGTACAAGTTTTAAACTGTTTTTAAAACATAAAGTAGCTCGACAAGTTTATCATTTTCAAAGAATCGAGTAATAGAATAATGACAAGGTCAAAGATTAGCGAATTTTGTTAATAAATTAAAGAAATAACGGTAAAAAATAAGTGTTCCCAAAATTTCAGCTCGATAGCATTTGTACTTTTTTTGTTATGAGCTTTCAAAGTTGGATAATCAAGTCGAATTTTTTTTCAATTAAATTTCTTAATATTTGTATACCATTCGATAACTTATGCAATTAAAAGCAACTTTTGTTATGAACCACTTTCATAAACGCAATATTTAATATACCTATCGAACAGAGTTCTCTCCCGATGCGTGCAAACTAAGAAAGAGTGACGTCATTCTTTCGTACTTACTTTGTATGGAGTGTTTCGGGCAGGTCTATTTTATGAGATGTTTGAATTGTCATATCTTGGTGAATTTTTAAGCTAGCAGAGTCATTCTTTCAGTGATGTTTCTATTTTTTAAGGTTCTTTCAATTACCAATAAGAAAAAAAATTGTCATCGAGCCTATTGAAAATACGACACAACAAAAATTCATAATAATTATGTCATCTTATACAGTAAAGGTAAATAAAGCCTACTTAATACATAAGGAGGAGTTATTTAGTAGAGATTTCTATAGAAAATATAAAACCTATTATTTTTGTAATACCTCGAATAGTAAGTCCCAAGTATTACATCTATCATAATAAATGAATGCAGCTACAGATATAAAAAAAAAACGTAAACATAACCTCCAAATATTGGAAACTCAGAAAAACTAGAGGTTACGTCTATCATAACTATTCATAACATCCTGCGCCGGCGTCCGGGTTAACTCAATTAACTGGTCGGTTTAACTGCGAGCTGCGCAGACGGGACACAAGCAACCGCGACTGCCAGCGACTTTTTCACAGAAATAAATCAAGAATCAAGATAGAACAGCGACTATGACAGCGACGCGCGTGCGTTGCTCAGGAATCGCTCGTGTCAATTTTAGCTTTGCTTTTAGTTAGAACAAATAACTTACCCGTGGAAAGAAAATTAAATATGTACCTCCTTCTGACCGATTCACTTTCGTACTTCTGTTTTTACAATTAGACACATCACAATAAGGTATTTTCTTACCGTGCGCATTACCATG
Organism: Plebejus argus; assembly: GCA_905404155.3. Taxonomy (NCBI): domain Eukaryota; kingdom Metazoa; phylum Arthropoda; class Insecta; order Lepidoptera; family Lycaenidae; genus Plebejus; species Plebejus argus. The sequence continues at coordinate 15,547,402 of FR989937.1, read as the reverse complement.
CTTCGGCACGAATGGGCTGGCTCGACCGGAGAAATACCACGGGCTCACAGAAAACCGACGTGAAACAGCGCTTGCGCTGGGTTTCGCCGAGTGAGTGAGTTTACCGGAGGCCTAATCCCCTACCCTTTTCCCCGCTCTACCCTCCCTTATTTCCTTCCCTACCCTCCCCTACCCTTTTACCCTATTCCCTCGTAAAAGGCCGGCAACGCACCTGCAGCTCTTCTGATGCTGCGAGTATCCATAGGCGACGGAAGTTGCTTTCCATCAGATGACCCGTTTGCTCGTTTGCCCCCTTTTTTCATAAAAAATTTTTCATAAAAGAATTTTTTTTGCACAACCACTCCGGTGTAATCAAGTCGAGACGTGCGCGCTGACTGAATAGACGTTCAACGAATCTTGCACACTTGTGCAACATTGAAACACGCGTACTCCACCCGCTTAGCCGTTCTATCTTGATTTATTTCTATGGACTTCTTTTTATTTATAAATAAGCCTGCAAACTTTGTTTAGCCATGAACACTAGTATTCTACGTACACTAATATTCTACATTCTATGTACAAATCGTAAACCTTTCCGGTTTCCCTTGATTGACTCTTAAAAACAACGCATTTTACCACATTAAAAAAAACGTTGTGCGGTCTTAAAGATAGGGCCACAGGGACAGGCAAGCGACTATGTTTAATGCTATGTGAAAAATGAGTTCCCTTAAAAAATTGCTAACAAATGATGCACCTACATTAGTAACCAATATTATTTATTTGGTTTTGGGTAGGTATATTGGTATTTTGTATTCAAAATCCTGCCACACTTTTAGTGCCGGTCGCAAGCTACAGCGATCTGTGGCCGGTCTGCGCCGAGTCGCGAGTTAAACTTGTGGGACAAGTTAGCCCGGTTACTTTCACTGGTGAAAGTCCGACGCAAATGTCGTTACGTTATATTAAGCTATTAAATAATATCTGGATTAGCGAGCTTATTGAATCTAATGGTAAGTGATCGATAATGCATAGTCAAAGAATTTTAAACTACTGATGTTTTTGCTTTCGTTGAAAGGAGGTTGGCGAGTCGCCATACATTTTCTGACCAATGGTCAACCAGCATGTGCAGTGGATATTCGACTTGATATAAAATAAAAACATAAATTATTATAAAACTTTCGCTTTTAAGAAATTAATAAAATTGTTTTAGCACTTATCTAACGATAATATTAGCATAATGTTTGCATTTAGTATTCAGTTTCGAAAGCAAAAGTAAGCTGAATGTACATTTTAGCAAGTTTTAGCATAAAATCATTAAAAATTTACGTAATGTTCACATTAAAAGGCAGTAAAAATGATAAGATAAATTCTGTTGAGAAATTTCCAAATGATTCATTCGTGTTTAATAGGAAATTTTAGTCAGAAACAGGTGGAAAAGAGGACTTTTTGACCAAAGGATGATGAATATTCTGGTTTAACAAAACAAGTGAAAAAGAAAAATAATATTTTTATTTAAGAAAAGGAAGATAGATTGATAATTTAGTCTTCCAAAACTGGCGAAAATTAAAAGTATTTTTAATAAACAAAGGAGGACGAGCATTCTGCTCTACCAACAAAACACAGAGAAGTCACATATTATTACGCTAATAGCACAAACTGTTAACATAAAAAAAAAACTTTTTCCTCCTTTCACAGTTAGTTATTAAGACAAGTCACCTAGTACATCGAGAGCACTAGGACACAGTGATTTAGTGAAAAGGTAAGTAGGTCTCACTTTTGTACACAACACACAAAACATACAGGTTTTGCCGAATGTTTAATGCCAAGACCTACTTGGCTTTGAAGTGCAATTTGTAAGTAGAACGTGAATTATGGAGTCTTAGCCTATAGAGAATCTATAACCTACAAATCCTCATGAAAAGTTTTTTTTTTTTAATACTAAAGAGCTTACACTTTATTACTACAATACTTATCTCACAAGTAGGTACCACACCGTTTTCAAATTTTGCTGGTAATATTCACTTAAGGACGCTACTGTCATACTGCGAGGATATTTTGGTTTCAAATGAAAGATAATATATTCATCTCCACGACTGTACCATAAAAATTCTATAGCCGCATACAAAATTTTCACGTAAAATACGTTTTAACCATCACAATAATCGCAAAATATGAAAAAAATGGGGTCTGATTAGGTACCTTAATATCTAAATACACTGAACTGAGGAAAATAAATATACAAAAAAATTGTTGCTCATTTAGTCCTCTATAAAGTCCGCTAAAAATTTTATATAAAAATAAACAACTTTTCCAGTTATAAGAAAAATAAGAAAATTTCTCAAATTTTTTCATACATTTTCGCCATATCAAAAACGCGGCGAGCGTCGTAACCGCCACTGTACAGGGCTCGCTAATATGAATCTTATTTTAATGTCATTAACGTCGATATTCGTACTGACAGATATCCGACCTGCTAATTAAAAAGTTGGAGCATTCTTAATTTGCTAAAGTTATAATTTAGATTTTAAAACTTTTCACTATCTTACTAAAAGTGTCAGTCTGTCAGTCTTTCTCGTCTGTTTCTTACTTCGTTCCGTTACTTCGTTACTGTTACCTCTTGACGCTAAAACCGCATTTTTTTTAAATCAAAAAGTATGGAAACACTTTGAGACCCAGCAAAGCACACATAATATTATAATAGTTTTTATCATAGAAAATGGGTGCTGCGATTTGTGAATTTCTGCTGCCAATTGAAATTGCGATGATGTTTAAAACAAACCTCGATAATTATAGTTAATAACAGGTTCGCACTTGGCCATGTGCACAGCTGCATGCCTTATCGCACAGTCGTGACTATATTTGAAGACGTGATGTTTGCGACACCAGCATTAATCATGTACAGTCGGAAACTTATGTGGTGTAGCACTTTTGAAGCTTATTACTATGTACATAAGGTTGAGATGTATTTGTAAGATAGTGTATCTACACAGCCAACTAACGTGCTTCTCAGAAATTCAACTGTGTATGTTTATCAAATCGCTAGATTTTACCTATGACTTAACCTGCGTGGATTTTACCATTAAACTTGGCTTGTAGTCTAAAGTAGAAAATTTGAGATGAATTCCAAAAATACTACCAGGAAAGGAATAGATTTGAAAACTAAATTTAAATCCTCCGATTTCTTCCTTCAGGATAAGTACAAAGAGATAGATATATAGATGCTTTATTGTTCACATTAATAATAATTATAGAGACAGATAGGTAATTAAATTAGTACAAATAAACCATTGGAAGTTTTGATTGACAAATAATGTATGTTTGTCTTTGAAGTTTTAAAATTTAACCATCTAGAGATTAACCATCTAGCCTCTTACTAATAAAAAGTTACACACCGTGTATAATAGAGGGTGCATAAGATTTTTTCTACTAATAATCATTTTTTGACATAGGGCCTGTATAACGACGCTGTCATTTCCATACAAATATCTCTGTATAGACTCTGTGTAACGTGTGTGTAACTTAAAAACTCCTGTTTAACTATTCACACGTTGAACGCATGTAAGTATAAGAAGTTTTTATTAGTAAGAGGGTTAGAAATTAATGATTGTATCATTTATAGTAGAACATCAAACTTATGTTTAAGTGTCTTTTTTCTAAATAAATAAATAAGTATAATTTATTATGTTAGAAATATTGACAGAACGCTAAGAGCCATATTATAAATCATATAACAACTCATATCTGAAATGACTAAAGCAATCAACAAATTCCTCAGGTGTGCATTGAACTAATTGTTAATGAAATTTTAATTGCAACAGCAATCAATGATTCTCATTCGAACTTGAGACGGCGATAATAATAACAAACAAAAGACAAGGACGGATATAGTTCTGTCAACGTCACGCGTGCACCGCGAGAAAGCCGGGAAAGGCGCCCGCGCAAATCTAATTGCGTGCAACGATGGTTTATGCTTTCGCAATTCATGTCAACCCACTTTAGACCTTATTACATCGGGTTATGTCACAGATTCTATCGGAAATTACACGCGTAACGGATCACGGGCTGCGATAATGAAATTAATCTTTAATTATCGAATATTTTAGTAATTTTCGTCTTAATCAGGTTTCGTATTACGTTTGCGTATTTCATTATAGGATTCTTGGTTGTAATTACTAATTGTTATACTGTAACAGTGACGAAACAAACGAAAACTAGGAGCGTGGAGCTGATAATGGTGATTATATTAATGAAAGTTATGAGGACTGCTTGTTCTCACAAAATTATGAAGACAGACATAATGACGATTCAAACAATAGTGATAAAGTTATACGATCGTACAGTAATGACGATATTGATGATATTGACAACCACAATGATGATGATTAACTTGCATAGCCAATTATTATAAGTACATATGATGATATTAATGATATTGACAATATCAATGATGATAACCATCACTCAAACATGATGATGTTGACAATACTAATGACAAGCACTCGCAGTCCCATGAGACGGGTCAAGGCATCGCCAATGCCAGCTATTGTAATACTGTCCCACCACCAACAATGCTCACTGTCTCACCACCGTTTACCGTTAAGGCCTTTAGTAAATTGAATTTAATTGCATTCATTGGATTACCAGATAGGCTTTATTCTATTTAATACCATGCTGCGATTAATAGCATTAAAGATACTGTGGAAAATGTGGAAAAAAACGTGGAAAATTATGTATTCGTGAGTGTGAATGCGGACAAAATCGCGAGCAACAGCTATTATTGAATTATATCCGAAGTATTTATACTATTATCTATTCTATGTCACAATTATCTATTTGGGACGAAACCGATCGAAAATTTTATGGAACATACAATTTCTAAGCCCTAATAACCTCAATTTTCAAGACGTCTGCCAAATGCCGATTTCTATGAAAAAGTATGACGCCAACAGAAGCGAAAAGATTATTTGATATTTACAATGATTTGATATTCCGGGTCGAGTTTTATGATGAACAAAAACTGAGCAATTAAATACGTTTATGTAAGACATTACAAAGACGAGTTTCAGATTTTATGGTTATGTGAAAACTGGTTTGAAATTCTGCCTATACCTAAAGGTAGTACCGGCTTGACTCGCTGGAGTGTGTGAGTAGTCAGTATTACCATCATCTTCAGACTTCAATGGTGATCCCTTTACTGAAAGTAGTTTTTCCTTATCAAAAAAAGATTCTATGACGTCACCTCGTACTATTTATTTATAGCTGGATGGCACCCGCAACTCCGTTGGGTCAAAGTTCGTATTCCGCGCAGAAACCGCAAATTTTTCCGGGTTAAAAAGTATCCTATGCCCTTTTCCGGGACTCAAAGTATCTCCAAATCAAATTTCACAAAAATCAGTTCAGCAGTTTGGGTGTGAAGCGGACAGACACACTTTCGCTTATATAATATTACTAGCTTGTTCCCGCGACTTCGTCCGCGTTAGCATAGTATAGTAATTAATAACGTAATAGATAATTTTTTCACCCCCTTGGGGGTAGAATTTCCAAAAACGCATAAATATGTATCCATTTATTTTTTATCAGTAGCCCAAAAATAAAGTTTCATGTTTCTAACTCAAGAAATGACGGACTTTCATTCAAACTTTCAACCCCAATTTCACCCCCTTGGGGGTAGAATTTCCAAAAACGCTTAAACACGTATCCATTCATTTTTAATCAGTAGCCCAAAAATAAAGTTTCATGTTTGTAACTCAAGAAATGACGGACTTTCATTCAAACTTTCAACCCCAATTTCATCCCCTCGGGGGTAGAATTTCCAAAAACGCTTAAACATGTATCCATTCATTTTTAATCAGTAGCCCAAAAATAAAGTTTCATGTTTGTAACTCAAGAAATGACGGACTTTCATTCAAACTTTCAACCCCAATTTCACCCCCTTGGGGTAGAATTTCCAAAAACGCTTAAATAAATATTTATTTATTTTTATTCAGTAGCTCAAAAATAAAGTTTTATGTTTCTAACTTAAGAAATGACGGACTTTCATACAAACTTTCAACCCCTTTTTCACCCCCTTCGGGGTAAAATTTCCAAAATTCCTTCCTTAGTGGGCGTCTACTTTACTAAACAATCCTACTCACCAAATTTCGTGGCTGTAACTTTAACAGTTTTTGCTCGGCGATGATGAATCAGTCAGTCAGTCAGGACTTGCAATTTTATATATATAGATTAGTATGGAAGTATGGATAGATATAGCGGACAGTACGTTATTTGGTTGGCTTCTTCATATTAATCGTGAAACCAGCAGGGCTTGACATAACACTTAGATACCTATGAATCAATTTTTCTGATGGTTTTGGTATTTCAGATCACACCAGCCCATTAATGGCGAAGAGTTTTCGTATGTAAAGGTCTTCTTAAACCAGATATAGCTTGAGGATTCTCATCTTCCTAGTTTCTACCACCTATGTCCGGAATTTGATTATGATTGTCCTTTATAACTTCATATTCGAGACTAATTCGTTTTGACATTGATCTACCAAGTGGGTAGATCTTTAATTTATCAACATTGTTCTCTCTATTGTGATCTCTACATGGACTAATCTCTCATCACAAGTTTTGACTATGTCTATTTATTAACGTCACGGTGTATTAGTAAATATATACTTCATCAATTATGATCCAGCTAACACCTACACCCCATATTTTAATTTCCGTCTTTGACTTGTTTACACGATACGATATTTAAATACTACTTTACAAAGGCACGCTAAAAATAATATTTTAATATGTTATGAGATATCATGTCGACATATTATTGTGGCATAGAACAGCGTTTAAATGTTTCGTAGTAACTTCAAGGAACACCTTATCTATTTACTTAAAGAAAGAGCGTAGAAAACACTCTATACTTAGGTGCTCTACAAAAGTAGAGTAAAACTTTATGCCCTAATCAGAAAGCTCTAGCTCTCATCTTAATATTATGTCCTGCAGCCTTCCGCGGAATCTACTGCCAAACAGATATAAAAATCGATTCAGCAGTTTTAAAGTGAAGAGGTAACAGACAGAGAGCTGCAGTTAAGGTTAAGAGTATCACGAATTTATAGTCCTTTTTTACCCTTCAAATGGATCGCGTTGGAATCAGATATCGTATACACAAAACTAGTATCGTAACTCACAACAAAAGCTATAATTTATCCATGCGAATAAAACATCGTATCGTATAGTTTAAAAAACTTATATCGTAACTCACAAGTCACAACCATAACTGGAGATACTAACTAGCGCAAATAACTCGCTAATTTAAAACCGTTTCCTGTTTCTCAGAAACTGATTAGAAATACCTATCGCGATTGTTGAGCGAATGTTGATCACCTCCAGTCTGTCGATGCTGTCGCAACACCACGTGGGAACTGACGAGACAGCGCACATTGTGATTTGTGACAACGCAGCGGAGCGGGCGGCATTTTCTATACTATATACAGGGTGTACAACCCTATATTTCAAAATAATCAGCCAAGTGCGAGTTGGACTCGCGCACGAAGGGTTCCGCACCATTATAGAGCAAAATCAGGCCTAAATTTGTGTTTTTTGTATGGGAGCCCCTCTTATTTTTTTATTTTATATTAACATTATTATAAAATATTAAAGTACACATAAAACTAAGGATTGTGTGAGAAATTCAAGTGCCTACCTGTTGCTATTAGATATAGAGCAAAAAAGGCCGAAAAAATCACGTTTGTTGTATGACAGCCCCCCTTAAATATTAATATTATTTTGTTTTTAGTATTTGTTGTTATAGCGGCAACAGATATACACAATCTGTGAAAATTTCAGAAGTCTAGCTATAGCGGTTTTTGAGATACAGCCTGGCGACAGACAGACGGACAGGCGGACAGACGGACAAACGGACAGACGGACAGACAACGAAGTCTTAGTAATAGGGTCCCATTTTTACCCTTTGGGTACGGAACCCTAAAAATACTTCACGTTGGGGGACCGCGGCTTCAAGACTTAACAATTTAATTACAACTTAACCTAACATGCGGTCTCCAATGCGAAATATTTTTTTGAAATATTATAATTTACTTTTACCTTACCTAAAGAGAAGTTAAGTTTTTTGTGTCTAGGTTTTTTTATTTTTAATTTAATTTTATGCAATAATACCAAAGAAACAACAACAACGATTTCCACGCATTATGAAGAATTACAGAAATGAAGAAAATGAAGACGGTGTTGAGGGTTTTTGGCAGGAGTTTATCTACTCACTATTGCTTGTGATTCTCTATGACAAACATGGTAACGAAGATAAACGTTTTTGAAGGGATAAACTTCTGGAAAACCTCCGATCAGGAATAAGTTACTTAATGATACATCAGTAATGGCTGCCATTGAATGCATTGGAAATAGCAGATACATTTTACCATTCAGCTTGTTATATCATCAATTCTGATCCCTGCCTTTATGCTAAATAAGGAAGACTCCAGGAAACAGGGTGATGTGAAACCTGAACACTTTCGAAACGGTAAAATGAACTCTACTACATCGTAATACGGGCTATCTTGCTGCAATTAAGTTCTGATATTATCAACGAGGTTACTCAAAGGAAGAGGCCAATAAATATAACTTAGACACATATAACGAACAATCTAAAACTAAGTTATGCAATTTTATACTCCACCTCGTGTGGTTAGAGTTGATTATTTAGTAGGTCGTTTTAGAAAGTCTGCAAGATGTGGGAATTCAAATCCTAAACTAAAGCTGGTTTATATTGTGCTAAAACCATAAATATAACATAGGAAGCCTCTTCTCTTCTCTATCGCTGTACAAAATTATAGCTCTGCATTCAAATTATATAATAAGTTAATAACATAATATTATAGTAGTACAAGGCAGACAGAGTATATCCGAGGAAATTGATTCCTAGGCAGTTGACAGACCAACCTCATTTGGTCGGATGACGGATCATGTCAATTCAATGTTATTTGTGATTTGGCGGCTGGGTTCGATGTAACGCGACCAAACTACGTAGGCCCTGCATCTGCCAGCTAGGAATCAACTTCTGTGATATTACATTACGTATACTAATCCAATGCTAAGTTAAAATTGTTTTGTTGTTTTTTTTTAATTGTTGATTGCTGATGCATAATTTTCTCTTCCAAGACCTTTGTCATCGTCCTAGAATTTATCAAATTATTTAATCAATATTGTCACCGAATTACTGCTAAACAGGGAAGTGGGAACTAAGTGCTTATTAATGTCTGCCGCGCAATGTAAAACTCTGGAACGACTGTCACCAGCAGTATTTCCGGACCTATACGACCTGCAAACGTTCAAGAAGAGAGCGTATTCCCTCTTAAAAGGCTGGCAACGCACCTGCAGCTCTTCTGATGTTGCGAGTGTCCATGGGTGACGGTAGTTGCTTACCATCAGGTGACCCGTTTGCTCGTTTGCCCCCTTATTTTATAAAAAAAAAGTGCTACTTCTCACACTCACACAGCATTTACTTCAGTTAACTGCAATATCTGAACATCACATTTTTCAACAATATAATTACAGGCATTTTGAATTTTTAATAAGTACTTACAATACCTTTGCGTGAACATGATTAAAAGTGTATTCGATGTGTTATCTTTTAACAGAATCATAAATTAACGAATGACAAACTATTTTCCTGTATCGACCTTAATCTGTTAAAGTTGTCAATATTAACAACTTAACGATCGACAAGAATGCAAGTTACTGTGGGCAGAGTTTAAATTTCGACCTTTTAAAGCTACGAGCGGAGGGCTTGGGCCTTTTGTAGGGCGGCGTAAAGGTTAAAATCGTTTAGCAATATGAAGATTCGAGAATTAATGGAAATTTTGTTTTGACACAGTCATATTTTAATGAAGCTGTAGATTATACACGTTATGATGATCTGCAGAGGAGTGGGCCGCATTTCTCTACATTTTTATTACTTACTACTTGGTACCCGCAACTCCGTTGTGCCGACAAAAATAATTGTTTTCCGTCAATCGTACAGTTTTCCGTCAATCGTACAGTTTTCCGGGGTAATAATTACAATCCTATGTTCTTTTTCGGGACTCAAACATTATCTCCATACCATATTTCATCCAAATCGGTTCAGCAGTTTGGGAGTGAAGAGGTAACAGACAGACAGACACTTTCGCATTTATAATATTAGTATGGATTTTGCGATAGGTCATAACTCGACATAACTCATAAGATGTACTTAATGTGTACATAAATACATCTTATGATTAGGGCAATGATATCAAAGTTTTTGTTCTTTCTTAAGTTATCTCATAAATAAAAACTTTTAACAGTCACAAAATATTACTGTATAATATTTCAACTCTACCTGGATTTCAACAAAAAAGTGAAAAAAATCAGCATTCCACGTCCAAACTCGTTCAATTTTGGAGGTATTCCGAGGCAAAGACCTGAGGTTGAATATTTCACAACATCATAATTACACGCGAGAAATGTTAATAATCTTGCCCTTATCAATATTATAAGAAAATGTTTTAAAAATCTGTAAAAACTAGACGTTATCATATTATGACAAAAAATAATTGTCTTTAGACTGTATAGAGACATAGAGTATTGAACACTATTAGAACACAATTTTTCGTGCACTTTTTCCACTATATTACGATAATATATACTAATAGATTTTTAGAGAAAAAAAAAACTATAGTTATATCGTAATATAGTGGAAAAAGTGCAAGAAAAATTGTGTTTCATTAGTGTTCAACATGAATTTCCACCAAGAACCAACAGTACTGATAGTACTTTTACATACATAGAGTATTTTTGAAGAGAACAATATTTTTTCTGTTCAAAATATCCGTAACTGAATTTTGAATCAACCTTGTTCTTAAAAACAAAGCAACACTGAGTCAAGTTTTACGTGATGATCACAACTAGTACTTTTAGAATACTTGTAAAAGTACTTGTTTCTATTTCCATATTGCTTTTTATCGATTTTATCTTATTAGGGAAGTAAAAACATAGTCCAGCCGAGAAAAATATTTCTCAAATGGACCAACGACGCGAAGGTCGAAAAACACAATAAATGACGATATGTTTACAAAAGCAATATTTGCGTTTTGGACGTGGTGCGATGGACTTTGGAGGTCACCTCAGATACTGGTTGACGAAATTATGCATTTTGTACCCATATTATGTACCCATATATGTATATTATGTACCCAATACCCATTGCTTACTGAAGAGTACAGTATCAAGATTTAGTTTATGTTTTAAGGAATTTTCACAGGTTAGAAATGCGTTGAGGAAATGTCACAATTCTAAAAATAATAATGCAAAATATTATGTACCTACATAAGTATTTATTAGATAATAATAATAATTTATTGATAAATTTTAAAGAATGTGGTTTGTCTCTACATTTAACAATAAAATATTGTGTCATTTTCAATTCAATTCAATTTGATTGATAAAACTCTGTATGAGCGCCAATAAATAATGTAATAGCACTACCAATTAAGTTTCACTTCGCACCATTTGTTTTAGTTTACTTTTAGATCAAAATGGATTTAAACAATCTATACTCTATGGTTTGAAAACGTAGTTTCTAAGATATCTATCCAAGTGTGACTAGAGTCATATGGTATCTACTCTTTAGGTATGTAGAGGCTTTCACATAAAAGTACCTAAGATTTCACATAAATAGTTAGGTATGCTAGGAAAGTTCAACTATTATTAATTTCATATTATAATAATTATATAAGGAACTTCATTTCAATAATATACTGAAAAGTTAGATAGTAAGGGCTCAATATTGTTTGCTGACAGTCGCAAAAAGTATGTAAATGTTTATTAAGTAAATCTTTATCTGTACTTAATTTTACCGGTGTCTAATGGTAGGTATGTAAAATAGTGTTTGCCTTGACTACGACATTTTATGTAATAACAATAAGGACATATTATCACATGTTAATAATACTATTACATACTCTTGAATCACTAGCGATCAGGTGCGCCAAGTTCGTTCGCCCACTATGGCGAGGATCGCAAGGTCGACGTTTCAATCTATCAAGGATCGACATTTAACGTGATTATTATACAGTCAGTATTTAGATATCGTTGCAGTCAGTCACCTAACACATTACATAAGTATAAATAAGTCCAAGTAAGCGAATAAAAGCACAAAACTTCGAATAATACCTATATGAAATTGTATGAAATTATTTTACCTCGTTTTTTTGACTATCCAGTATCCATACTAATATTATAGATGTGAAAGTGTGTCTGTCTGTCTGTTATCTCTTCACACCCAAACCGCTGACCCGATTTTGCTGAAATTGTGTATAGAGGTACTTTAAGTCCCAGGAAAGGACATAGGACACTTTATATCTCGAAAAAAATCGTGGTTGCGGTTTGATTTTGGCGTAACGGAGTTGCGGGCGTCATCTAGTATTAAACAATCATAATTATTATTATTATATCATTAGAGAGAGAAAAATATTGAGAAAGAGAAATAAGATTGGGAGATAGAAAGAGAAAAGTAAAGCCCCAATCGAAATACATTAAAGGTATAAACTATACATGTAATAATAATTAAAAGAGGAAAGAGATACTAATTCTAAATGATGTTGCTTGCAACAAGTTTGTCTTTGATGCTACCAAAGTTCTAGATCAATACGAAATTCCAATCAAAATCAATACAGATAGTAAAAAATAGTAGGAATACAATAATTATTAATGTATTAGTGAAGACAAAACTCGTCGACCTCGGTCCAGTGCGACAGAACCTGCTGTATAACGGAAACAATTACATTTAAGAATACGATACTGAGTTTGTTTCGCCGGATTTATTGTAGACGGAGCTGTAGTAGTCAATCGTACGTATCGTACCATCGAATAAATTGATGCATAGGTAGTTGACAGACCTACGTGAGTTGGTCGGGTTATGTCAAGTTAATATTAGTCGTGATCTGATGGCTTGGTTTGACACAACGCGACCAAATTACGTAGTTCCGCCAACTGCCTATAAATAAAAATATTATCGTATAATACAATGTAGTCAATGTATTTTGTTGCATTATGGCCGACCGACTAACGGGCACGGGAATTACTTGTATTCCAGTGTATTGCAGTACCCGTTTACATTATTCCAGTGGTAATCCAGCGCCAATATACTGGATAGAAGTAATGTAAACCAGCCAATACAGACAGCGAAGTTAAAAATAAAAAATGTATTGGACTTGAAAATCGCAATCCTAAGTCGAATTTATCTATTCAATAAAGATGTTGATTGGTGGTGACGCCTTGATAATTTGGCTGTAGCGATGTCCATTTTTCTCAGCAATGACTAAAGCTAAGAAATTAAAGTTCACTGTCAGTATTCATCATGTCTTTGTCTTTGAATTACCCATAGCATAACACGATTGGTCAACTTTTATAACACAGAATAATCAATCAAAAAGACCTCTGTAAAAAAAGGGATTCCTATTTTGCCAACAGAGGAGAGTGATATAAGCTTCCAAAATTTGTACATAAATTGTTTCTAGTATACACTTTAATTTGTCCATAGCTTATATGAAATGTATTTATAGTTTTTAAATTACGCGACAAAAACCATTTTGTCGCTACGCCCTTTCAATTTTTTGCTGTTCCATTGCTTGTTTTCTATGAGAGGCCGGGCCAGCCTCGCATAGAAAACAAGCAATCTAAAACACATTCAACACGGTTTTTTACTTTAACATGGCGTCACCTTAAGATCTTAATCTCCAACAAATATGAGGTGTGTGGTGTGGTTACGAGTCAGTCTGCCTGTCTGTTATTGTATCTGTCCCTGGCATCGTATCATCTAAACGGGTGAACCGAATTGGGTTTAGTGTTTATTATTCGAAAGCTGAAATGATCGAGTGTTCTTAGTAACAGTTCATCATCAACAACCCTGAAAAGTGGGCATTGGTCCAATATTTTTTTATTTATTCTATTAAAAAAAACAGTTTAAACTTCATCCAGCCAGTACCCAGTTCCGTGCCGTTTCGGTCCGATAGCAGACAAATTGAAAGAAAGTTGAAACTCCTTTTATTTCAGAAAGTTTTATAGCTTATTACTCAATTACTTGAGTTAATGATACTAAAAAATTATAATAAATCGAAACTTAAATTTATTATAGAAAATTGTGGGAAATTACCTTCTACACTTTTAACAATATTTTTTTTTACTTTTAGTTACTTTTAGCAGGCTTAGCATGACCACATTATAGAAACGGAAAATACTGAATGATTTCCATTTTCAATTTTTTTTTATTTGCAAAAACATGAAAATATTTTTGTTTTTTATACCGAAGCCTCGGAGAAAGAGATTATTTTTGGTGATGAAGCTAAGCATGTTAGAGATTACAATATGATAATAATGATGTAGGAGAAGATATGCCTAGTGTATAAAGAAAACCAAGATATAAATTATAAAAAGAACAAGAAATTATTGTATTGTCAAATTAAGTTTTTATGTAGGTATAATATCAAAAGACAGATAGCCACGTGGGGCAGGAAACAATAATTTTGCTACTTCTTATATTATGCAATGCAAAGATACGCTAGTATACAGTATATTCTTATAGTATATACCTATTTCATCCAAGAAGAATTTACATAATATTTTATAATTTTTCCTAATGTGATGTAATTCATTTGGTTTTGAAAATGAAACTTATTTTATTTTAGGAATATTAATTTGGTAAGTAAAAATTATTGTTTTCTTTGAAACACAGTACATTACGTTTTTTTTACTTCTGAATGGTCCTATAAGCTATCCGAGTCAACATAAGGCTAAACGCCTAAGGGTGAATTGCACCAGAAGCGTAGTTAAAGTTAAGGTTAAGATTATCGTCAAATATGGCGACTTTTGCTAGGGATTTGACAGTTCTTTTCACATTTTGTTATGGTTAAAGTTATAGTTATAGTTAAAGTAAGCCGGTGCAACCCACTCTTAATGGGCTAAACCACAATTATTTCCACAAAAAAAAACTATCTGCCAAATAAACAACATGGCCGCGCAGATCAACGAACTTTTCCCGCGTTTGAACATAAACAGAGGTCGCCAATCTATTTGATAAAGAGAATATCCAAACTAATATTATAAATGCGAAAGTGTGTCTGTCTTGCGAAAGTAGTTTATTTTTCTGTTTGTGATGGAGATACTTTGAGTCTTGAAAAAGGACAGGATACAATTTATCCTGGAAAAATGTACGGTTTCGGTGCGATAAACTGCTTTTGGCGGAGTTGCGGGCGTCATCTAGTTACTAATATATATAACCCGGGTTGTAAGTAACCCTGTTCTCGGTTTGAGAATGTGATGCAATGCGGTTGACTAGTGAACGGAACGTGAGTTACACCTAGCGCAATGTATCGGATTACGATCATTACTACAGTTGATATAAAACGGGTGTATTATCGTCTTTCATTTTGCATCATTTTGCAAAAAAGTTACGAAAAACAAGAAAAATGCTCTGAAATTGTTTTTAACATAAAATGGATCTCGTTGATGTCTTTTGTACTGTCGAATATACTATGTGTCGAAAACTATTTATTAATCGGTTCGTATGCGTAACAGGTTACTTAAGTACTAGGTACATAATATTATAGCCTATAATATATTGGTTAAGCTTGAAGTTAGTCATAAAAATTGGCTAAAGCCCACTTGCGCCAATCTGGGTTAAAGTTAACTCTGAGTTAAACTGCGAAAAATTTACTGTATAGTAAGTAAACGTGACTGATTTTGTATAGGTGTAGCCACAGGTGTAGTATACCTTATTTTGAATATGTTACGTATAATTAGGTAATTATTTGTCTATCTGTCTTCTATATCAAATAAAAATTAACTTTAAATTTTGATAGTCTCGCTGAAACTCGAGAACGGCTGAACCGACTTGACTAATTTTAATTTTGAAATGCTCGTGGAAGTCCAGGGAAGGTTATTATGAGGGAAGTGGTACGAAGTTCACCGGGTCATCAACTCTAGTATGGTATAAATATACTAATTAGTACTTGTACAAGTTATAAACGGTACAACGCATGATTGCCGGTGTATGCGCATGCGCAGGCATGTGCGGTGTTTACACACAATGGGCACAATCGTATGGGAGCGTTTTCTCCGGCTTTTCAATCACAGACTCATTGTTACACGCACGAGCTAAGGCTGCGCTCACACGTTGTATTTAGGGCCGGTTCACATGTTGTTAAACCTATTTGAAAGAGATGGGAAGTCATAGAATGTTACTTAGGTTTACTTGCATCACTTTGGGTTATGGTTAATAATTTCATGCCTTTTTTGTAAAATATACAAAGAACGAAAGACAACATAGTTAATTTATAATTAACTTTAATGCACAATTGGATCTTGGCTACGTTTGGCTTTACTCTTAAGAATTAATCAATGATATTACTTAACAAAACCACCGATTTCTTTGTTTCAGATTAGACACCTCGTGAATCTTGTTTTTTTTTTAATTACTTGCAAATGGAATTATCAAACTTTCATTCTATGGTTCAGTAGAGATTTTGAGATTTCCCATCGGGAAATGGCAATTTGACGTAGCTTCTTGATTATCTTGAACTGTCATCAGTTATTTTTAATATTTAAACCCATAATGCAGAATAGAGAATCGAACAATCGGCGCTGGCATGGCATGTATAGAAAGCATTTAGTATTCACAGCAGGCCGGAAACGAACTCATGTGCAGTTGGCCGATAAGTGGAATATAAACAGTGATATGATGCAGAAAATATGCTACATAATACCAAACAGCTCTGCAAATTAAAGAACGGCTATAGCTAATACGCTTGTGGCATTAAAGCTAACAGTATCCTTATAAAATTTTGTTTCTGAAATTGTACTATTTGTATGGAATTAGGTTATAATATAGGTTACCAAAAAAAGCTTATTTCTTTCTTTCATAAAATATTTTGGACGCGAGTCTTAACAATTTTCAACCATCCTAAAAAAACACGACGCCTTTAAAAAATCACTTCTAAAAATTACACGGAACTTTTTCCGTAGCTCTTATGAGTTATGGCGCATTTTCAAAAATATCCCGCACCATGCGGTGAAATCGCGCCATTACACCTTTAGATAGCTGAATTAATGAAGATAAGATTTTAAGGGACCTACAATCTTTGATAGCGCAATAATATGGCGAAATATTCAAATTCTGGGAGTAGTTTAAATAGCATAAGTACTTGATCACTATCGATCAAGCAGATGGAACAAGGTGACCATGTTTTGCAATGGCAGACGGACAGAATTTCTTTGACGAATTATAGTTAACGCGCCCGAGAGTCCCAAAAAAAACCAATTTTCAAAATTACTTTATTCAAAAATTAAAATTACAAATTTAAAATCAAACATTAATTATTACGTAAAATGCTAGTGGACTCGCTCGAGGTGTGAGGCTAAGTAAAGGTGAAAACCACGGCGGCGATCCAATTTCCCGGTCGACGCGATGTCAGCAGATTCCCTGAATGTTAGTTGATGATTATGTTGTGTGTAGAGGCGAACATAAAATGTACCATAGAATAACTAGTGGTATAGAGGCGTTATTAATTGACTTGTGAATTTTACTATCTTGAATCTTCTAAGTAGTATTAAGTATCTTCGGCTTGATGGTATATAACACCTCCCCCCTTAGTTCAAGGACTATTTTTGAACGACAGGAAAAAATGTCATTGGCAGCTTTCCACAATCTTGGCTTGGTCCAGGTTCAGCATAATTTGGTTCTTGGCGAGGCTTCTTGCTTGATTGATTTCTTTCTTCAATCTTCTTTCTTCTGTTCAGGATGAATCTTCTGCCCAAAATTATAAGAGTGAGTGCAATAGCGCTGAATAATACAGTATAGAATGGTATAGTTGTATTATAGAACATTGGAATTTGTTCTAATTGAATAGGTTCTTGATGGTGAATCTTGTCTTGAATTTCATGAAGTTTCTTCAGGCTGATTGAATTACTTCTAATAGAGAAGGATAAGGTTGACTCCTTTACATGATCCGAGATTTTAGTAATTTTTATGGGCTGTCCTTTGATGTGATCGTTGGTGTTGACGATGGTGAAGTCTTCTGTGTGCAGCTTGCAGGTGGGTGGTATTGTAGCGAGGTAGCTTCCATTAAGATTAATGATTTCTTCTCTTTCACAGGATAACCGAGCTTCAGTTGGGATCGGGAACACGACGACGTAGTGGCGGTCATCAAGTTTTTCCATTGCAGGTTTCATCAGGTTTACGGTAGTCATTTCACAGGATTTTTCTTCATGGAGATTTCCTTCAACGATGTTGCTAATACAGTCTGGCTGGGGTTTCAGCATGTGGTGGAGCTCGTCTTCACATAAGTACCTCATGCCTGACTTCGGGCATTCTGCCTCTATGTACACGTGCATATTACCAGTGATTGCAAGGAAAGGAGAAGGAGGAATTATAGCTTGCCTGTTTTTATTGGGAACAATAGCTAATTTATAAAAGTTATATTCAAGTGGTGAAACTATTGGGAATTTAAAAGCGAAAACTAACTGATCTCCATTAAAATAAGACGCAGGCTTAATTATATTGTAATAGTCTCTAATTTCTAAATCTAATATTTCTTCTTTATTATAAAATGTCTTAAGCTTACTTAACATATTTTTCATTACACCTATACCTATCATAGAATGATGAGTGCGCGAAGCACTGCAAAATGCTAGCGCATTTTCTAACCTACTTATTTCGCTTACTAAACTGTCTACATTATTACTGCTTATTGCTAATGCTTGTGCGAATTTCGCAAATTTAACTATATCCGGTGAAGGAAATGAGTCAGGGTTTAAAATCATAAATAATGTTTTATTAATTTTGTTTTGACTTTCTACGATTTCAGCAATAATTTTATTTTGTTCATCCATCCAATCTTTGCTAAGACTGATGTGATGATTCTGCTCAATAACTATTTTATCTTGATTTTTCTTAAGTACTGAAAGAGCTTGATCATACTTTACTGCATCCGAATAATCTAAATTTCCAGTTATACTCTTTATTACTGACCCAAGACTATCTATTAAGCCTCTCTTAAACCTTAAGGGTTCTAGAGTTTTTAATTGTTGCAAAGCAAAATCAAGTTTATCACTTAAATAATCTATTTGCGATTCGTATACAGCATAAGTAAGGTTATCTAACTTATTTCTAATTTCATTTAACTGAGACTGCACTAAACTAATGTTAGAATCTATTTCCCTTAATTCTATAAACTGTAAAAATGTATGATAATGATGTGTTAGTCGCATGGGACCTAACTTAAAGGGTAAAATTCCAGGGCTTTCTCCAAGATCTTCAAGTTTTATCTCGAGAGCTAGTGTCGTTGTGAGAAGCATCATGATCAGCATCCTGTAACAATTTTGCGGTCTTAGGGATTCGTTTTAGCCTATTTTTAGCTATAGGAGCTTTCTTTTTAGATGTATAAATATGAATAGGTAAGTTTGCTAAAACAGTGTCCTGTGTATATCTAGGTGCGAGTTTAGATCTGGAAGCTGAGGGGTTACTGACAAAAATCTGCTGGTTAGGTTCATAATCTACTTCATGTTCTCTAGTTTCATTACGTTTTTCAATGATAGCTTCTCTGTTAGCTAAAGATGATTCATTTACAACGTCATAAACCTGTTTCATTTGTTCTCTATGAGATTGCATATACTGTTGAAGTAAATGAGTAGTTAAATCGATATCAGTAGGGTCACGTGGATCAGTATGCCCTAATATAAGGTCATAAGGTTTACATTTAGTAAAACTGTGTATGGAGCTGTTATATGCAATTAAAGCGTAAGGCATTAAATTAATTACAGGTTGATCACGCTGTTTTAATTTTAATATACGGAGATGTTCAAGCAAAGTCGAATGAAAACGTTCTATGTTACCATTAGCATTAGGGGAATGAGCCAAAGTCTGATGATGAATTATTTTATGAATCTTACAAAATTCTGAAAACATTTGGTTATTAAATTCTGTACCTTGATCAGTGATTATGGTAAGTGGTAAGCCATGGTGAGTACTAAATGTTAACAAAGCCTGTATGATACTAAGTGCCGTACCGTCTCTAAGTAAGTATGCCTGTCCATATTTCGAAAAAACATCTATAAGGGTTACATATTTTTCATTATTAGCTGTAAAGGTGTCCATATGTACGATCTCAAAGGGTTTCGTAGCTGGGGGTACTAAATTAAGCTTAGGTCTAATAGGGTTCCTGTCATACTTAGCTTGACCACATATTGTGCAATCATTTATATACTTAGTAACATGTTCTTTCATTTTAGGCCAGAAGTAACGAGCTGAAAGTGCAAGGTAGCATTC
The DNA here is from genome assembly GCA_905404155.3 of Plebejus argus. NCBI lineage: Eukaryota > Metazoa > Arthropoda > Insecta > Lepidoptera > Lycaenidae > Plebejus > Plebejus argus. The sequence continues at coordinate 15,527,088 of FR989937.1, read as the reverse complement.
ATTTATGCCACGATGATTGGTTTTGCCTTCATGATAATTACGAATAATTTCTTGTTGCCTAAGATATTCCTTGACGTTTTCTAATTCTATTTTAGCTATAAAAACTTTCATGCATGAGCTTTTAAACTTTTCCTGTAATATTGGGACTATTTTGTACATACCTAATGGAGGGTTAATAAGTATACCGGTCTTTATTTTAGGGTTTACATATTCTTTAATAGCATTAATTAAGTCTGTTTCTAAATTTGATTCTGATAATTGTATAGATATCCTGGAATGAGTATCGAATGGTTTGGTAATTGTGGCACGTTTCCTTACATCACTAACAATATTTAAAACTAACTGGCGATGAAATTTATTTAAAGGATCAAAGGATATAGGGATTTCAAGGATTGGATTTTCATTCGAGGTATGTGCGGTCATAGTACTTTCAGAGTCGTCGGCTACAGCTACGGATGCTTTAGAAGTATTTCCTACTATTGAACTTATTTCTTCGTTACAGATTTCGACACGGGATAGAGCATCGGCATTTGTGTTCTTTTTGCCGGGCTTATATTGAGTAGTAAAATCAAATTCACTTAATTTTAGTCTCCATCTTGTTAATCTAGAATTCGGTTCTTTGAGACTCATAACCCATTGTAAGGGTTTATGATCTGTTAAAATTTTGAATTTTCTGCCAAAAAGGTAAGGACGAAAATACTTCGTTGCCCATACAATCGCTAATAATTCTTTTTCAATTGTGCTATAATTTACTTCGCTATCATTTAAAGTACGAGAAGCGTACGCTATTGGTTTGTCGGATCCTATGGGTCCTTGGGAAAGTATTGCACCTATTGCAAAATTAGAAGCGTCAGTTGTCAGTAAAAAGTCCTTGTCAAAGTCGGGGTATACTAAAATAGGATCATTAGTCAAAAGTGTCTTACATCGTTCGAAACTGTTAACGTAATCTGAGTCTAAAGTTATTTTCTTTCCTTTTTTTAAACATTGAGTTAGGGGTTTTGTGATCTTAGCAAAATCGGGAATAAATTTTCGGTAGTAGCCTACTAAACCCAGGAATGATTTTATTTCTTTAGGTGTTTTAGGAATAGGGAATTTTTGAATTGCTGAAATTTTGTCGGGATTAGGTTTTATTCCTTCCTCAGTTATTACATGTCCTAGATATGCTGTCTCGTGTTTTAAAAATTCTGATTTGTCGAGCTGAATTTTAAAGTTAGATTCACGTAATCTTTGGAAAACCTTTTCTAAATTTATTATGTGTTCCTGTAATGAAGTTGAAAATACGATTATATCGTCGAGATATACCAAGCAAATTACATTTTGAAGCCCTTTAAGAATATTGTCCATAACTCTTTGGAACGTGGAGGGACTATTTTTTAAACCCATTGGCATTCTGAGGAATTCATATTTGCCGTTTTCTACACTAAAAGCGGTTTTATGTATATCCTCCTCTGACATTTCCACCTGGTAGAACCCTGATGCTAGATCTAAGGTTGTGAAATACTGACATTTCCCTAATTTGTCAAGGATATCATTGATGTTAGGTATGGGATATTTATCGTCAATTGTTTTTTCGTTGACCTTGCGAAAGTCAACGACTAATCTCCATTTTTGCTTCCCCGAGGCGTCCATTTTTTTAGGGACTATCCAGATCGGAGAGCTCCAGGCGGATTCTGATGGTCTAATTATGCCTTGACTTAGCATTTTTGAAATTTGATCTTTTACTTCATCACGCAAGATATATGGATAACGGTAGCTTTTTGTATGTACGGGGACCTCATCATGTGTACGGATTTTATGTTTAATTTTGTTCGTAAAAGACAAAGATTCTCCTTCAATATAAAAAACATCTGCATATTTACTACAAAGTGCTGTTAAATTAGCTTTTTCTTCTTCATTTAAATGGTCTGTTCGCAAACGTGAAATAACGTCGTTGGCACGGTTTGAGAATTCTTGTGAAAATTCGGAATTAAAAATAGTTGCTTCTGTTGGATGATCTAACGAGAAAATTATGTCATTTTTTGTATGATTGGTTACCTGGACTATGCCTCTATTATTTTTTACTGTAGTTAAACATTCACTTATAATGCAATTGCAAATGATTTGTTCTGGTACTAAAACTTCACCATCCGCGGCATTTATGGGTAATCTAAGAAGTAGAGAGGTTTCACTTGGAATAACTTTTTCATACAAATTTAAATTTCGGGAATTATATAATTTAATTGGGTTTATAGCATTCTTAGTAATTAATGTTGAATTTTTAAGATCTAATTTAGCTTCAAATTTAGTTAACAAATCCATTCCTATCAAACCTTCAAAATAATTATGGAATTTATACACGAATAATTTAATATTACAGTCATCATTAAATTCTTGGAAACACGGTAAAGTTATTGAATAATTATTTCTACTAGTTGCATGCACGTTAGTGACTTCAAATGGATCAAAGTTTAATGGTATGTCTGGAAAATACTGTTCTACGGCCTGTGGACTGATAAATGATTGATTCGCTCCAGTGTCTATCAAAAATTTTAAATAAAATCCATTTCCAAGAGAAATACGAATAAACGGTAATTGACGTTGAGTTTGAAGATTTAATTCTATTTTAACTTTTTTATAGTCTGAACCTTCTGAAAATTTTCACTTGATGATGGTTTTGGTTCTGACTGGGGCTGTTCTACTAACTCTTCAACTATAGGGCTTTCACTATATTCATACTGGTTCATTTCAGGATAGTCATTATAATAACCTTCATAATTGTAATAATCATCATAGTAATTATAGTAATCGTCATAATTATAATAATCGGGATTATCGTATTCTAAGCTTGCACACTCATTCATATTAACATCACGGGGTTTAAAATAATTAGAGGGTGGTGGATTGCCCTGCTTGGACCAATTCCATCCACTGGGACCTGGTTGCATCGGTCTTTCCCTAGTCACAAAATGAGAAACTCCACTCATAGGCTTAGGGCCTTGAGATGAGGGTTGCGGTCTAGGTTGTATTTGAAAACCTTGATTATGATTAGGAAGTGGTGCACTGAAAATTTGTTGGGTGCGCGTGGGCATTCTAGGTTGATTAAAAGGCATTTTAAAATGATGCTGGGGTGAAGATGGTGGTTTATGCATAAATTGTGGTCTAGACGGACCTGGCATATTAAAATTATTAGGCCTGAAGGGCTGAAAATTATGATTAGGCATTTTAAAAGGCTGATTATTATCACTAGGTTTCCTATCTGGTATATGTGAATTCCTATTCTGAATATACATAGTATTAACTTCCTCATGTACTAACTCTAAAGCTTTCTCAATTGTTTCGGGACGCATACATCTAATTCGAGAACCTAATGGATCTTTTAGTCCACGTAAAAATGCTTGAAGTGTTAATTTTTTATACAGCTCACGTTTAGCATCGATGGTGGAAGCAAGAGATTCATGCAGTGAAACATAAGTCATAACTGTACTAAATAAGTTCTGGCAACGTTCGTAAAATTCTTGCGGCGTGTTAGACCCTTGTGTTAATAAAGCTAAATCATTGTATAGTGCAGTTTCGTCTCTTTGATCTGCAAAATTATTTATTAAAGAATTACGAATGCTAGTCCAATCGTTCGGGATACCGTTGGCATTAATTTGTCGCGCGGCAGCACCAACTACTTTGTTCAAAATTCCATTTAAGAGACCTGAATTAATTAATTGATCACCGGCCTGACCATACTTTGCAACTAATTGATCACAAATATTAATAAATCTTACTAAAACATGAGAATTTCCATCGAATTCAGGAACTAAACGGAGGGCTTTACAGATATTATCTAGGGTAGTCATTTTAGATTCTTCAAATTGTCTTAAATTATCAACTAAAATATCTCTGTTAATTTCACTAATTTCTGAATCGTCAAGTTGTCTTAACCTATCAACTAATTCTTCCCTACTACTCATTTAATTAAAATATTAACACAAATCTATATTTAATAATTATTATCAAAGAAAAATGATTTAAATTTCCTTCAATAAAATTTTTAAAATCTTAAGTACTAAAGGAGAAGAGAAAAAAATTAATTCTTATTGCTGAAATAAAAATTCTATAACTAACACAGGAAATAAAGGAGCAATCACTGAAATAGTGTACTCACATATATCTCGGCATTTCTTGGGAGGTATCGAAGGTCGGATGCTCGGCCACGTTGTTCTTTCGATTTCCGGTTCGGCTGGAAACGCCTATCTCCTCCAGAATTTTCCTTCTATCCTGGGGGACCCGGGAATCCTACCGACTGCGCCAATTATAGTTAACGCGCCCGAGAGTCCCAAAAAAAACCAATTTTCAAAATTACTTTATTCAAAAATTAAAATTACAAATTTAAAATCAAACATTAATTATTACGTAAAATGCTAGTGGACTCGCTCGAGGTGTGAGGCTAAGTAAAGGTGAAAACCACGGCGGCGATCCAATTTCCCGGTCGACGCGATGTCAGCAGATTCCCTGAATGTTAGTTGATGATTATGTTGTGTGTAGAGGCGAACATAAAATGTACCATAGAATAACTAGTGGTATAGAGGCGTTATTAATTGACTTGTGAATTTTACTATCTTGAATCTTCTAAGTAGTATTAAGTATCTTCGGCTTGATGGTATATAACAGACGTGCGAAGGCTAGTACCTTAACAATAGGTAATTGATTGTTTTGCAACCGTTGAGGATTTTGAGGTTATTTTGACGGTGATGTGGTGAAACTTCCATAGATTGTGTGGCAGCCTGTCAGCGTTCATAAAAATCCTTATTATTATGGATTCGAAAGTGTGTTTGTCTATATGTTTAAGTCTTCTAGCTCAGACCCCTGAACTAGTTTCAATAAAATTTAGGTACTATGAAGTTCTGTAAGGGTGGGATGCACCAACTTACTTTAACTATAACTGTAACTTTAACCATAACAAAATGTCAAATGAACTGTCAAATCCCTAGGAAAAGTCCATAATGGACGGCATATTTGACGATAACCTTAACTATAACTACGCCTCTGGTGCTGCAACCCACCCTAATTTGTTATTATTTTGATACACAAAATTCCCATTAAGCTATTAAGGGTGGACTGTACATCTATACAATCAGTTAACAAAAGGGAAAATCGTAGGTACGTACGACTGTTTGGATGGAATCTTAAAATATAAAGTGGCTACGCTAAAAAAGTTTATCACGTCTCAACCGTCGAAACCCATCGAGTTAATGTACCTATTAATTAATTACTTCAAATTGATCCGGTTTTCAAAATTTTAAAGCTTCTTACTTAGTATATTTTTTACTTTATCGACCGGTAGAAATGCTTTAATGTGTAATTTATGGTTAATTGAACTTACCTTAAGTGAACTTCAACCAAAATTATACGAGTTGCTGCATCCGTAGAGATTTAATAAACCTGTAGTCCGAATTTTGTGGTACTGCATCATCACACGCCATTTAGATATTATTTATTTAATTTAAAACTGAAAAAAGACAATCAATTGGTTTTATAGTACTTCCGCCTTGCTTTCCTAGATGGCGGTGTTAGTTCGTCCGTCATTCTTTTTAGAGAGGATAATTCATAACATTTTATCATTCCGCAAGTAAAGAATAGGGGCAACAAACTAAGAGAAGTGGGTGGGGTGGGATCTTAAATCTCTACGGATGCAGCAACTCGTATAATTTTGGTTGAAGTTCACTTAAGGTAAGTTCAATTAACCATAAATTATACTTCGTTGCTGCATCCTATGAGATTTAATAAACCTGTAGATGTTCAGCGCGTAATTGCGGAATGATAAAATACCAGATTAATTACATATAACAATTTTTATTTAATAAAGTATTGTACTTCTAAATAATAATACTACTTAATTAGTTTGGATATGCTATTCAGAATCTGAATTTACATTAAAAATAGCTTCTGCGAAAGCTCTGTCTTGTGCTAAATCTGGTATAGGTAAGTTATAAAACTTAGCAAAACAAAGTGATGAGCCGGCCCAGCCAGCGCATCGCTTGATGATGTCGACGGAGACTCCCGCGCGGCGCGCCGCCGACGTGGAGGCGTGTCGCGTGCTGTGCGCTGAATAAACGCCAATCTCTATGCCACTGTCTTTGAGGACACTCTTTATCCAGCGACTTATAGATTGGGAACTGGCATTATGAAAAGGCTTTCTAGTTGTTAAAATGAGCTTATCAGTAGCTGGGCCATTTCTCAGCTCTTTTGTCTTATCTAGGTAGATAAAGCTTTAGCTGGGGCTTGATGAATAATAATTATTAATAGTGATTACGATACGTGAATTTTCGGAATGAACGTCTTCTTTTCTTATGAGTGATAACGTCTGCACCCGTTGTCCCGTCGACAACGAGTTGAATTATTATTTAAAATTATTATAATATTAGAATGAGAGTTACAATTTTTTTTTTTTTTTTTTTTATATAATTTTTCTAATAATAATAAGTATAGAATCTTACGGATAAAATTTAGATACGTACTCCAAAAGTTTATAAGGTTCCCTTAAAAATGAATACTTTAGGAAACTGGGCTTACTCCTAAAAACTCCTTTAAAAAATCTTAGGATCGTTATTGCAACGGGATTTACCAATGATTAGAGACAAACTAGAGTCTAGACCTATAACAATTTAACATTCCGCAACTTGCTTTTTCATTAAGTTTTTCTGTTAAAATTTAAGAATTCGTAATATTATATCAGCTACGAATCCTTAATACAAATCAATATTATTATTAATTTGACAAAAATTAAACCAATGTTTTAATCCTGTATCCTACTGATTAATTGTACCTCCCGAAAACGGTTTTAGTATGATATTGTCAATAGACATCTCCGGTATTCGGCGCCTTAGGTAGACTTTCCGCACAATACTGCGCACGCCAGAAGGTTTTATCTGGCCTAAAATAAATCTCGTCAGATTTGAGAAGCGATCAAAACAGTGGAAAACACGGCCGAGACACGACGGCCAGTACGGAACGACTAATTTACCAGTCGCTTCCTCTTCTATAATTTTCCTAAGACAGTATGAGCGCGAATGGCGGAAAGGCATAGAAAAAATAATCGTGCCATGAAATTGTAAAAGCAAGGATGATGAAGGCACCTGGGTCTTGTTTCCAAGAGACATAATATCTTAGCAGATAATAATATAGCACTTATTACTAAAGCACAACGCGAGTAAGTACGGTATCAGCCATCAGGTTGTCAGGTTGACCGAAGCTCAATAAGATCTTTAGTAAGTTCCTATCGTTACGTTACGTACCTAGACGCCTGGTCAGCATCTGTGTTTTTATAATTATAATCGATGTTGAACGGCTTGAACCCCTCATGGCCTCGATCTGTCTTGTTGTGTGACAAATTATAAGAAGCAAATAAATTATATATGCGTTGTTTCTCGCACTACTGCCATATATCTCTCGCGAATTCATTGAGATGATGAAATTGAATACTTCACATTATAATATTAATATATAAGATAATATAATTATGGCAGTAGTATTATTTATTCTTAGTAAGACATTTAAAATATTATCACAACGATGAAATGAAAAATGATTTCAATCCCTAGGCAGCCAATAATTCGAGATAATTGATATGATGGCGAGCTTCAACCGCAGACCAATGGCATCTAGTTACTACTCCGTCGCACGCGGCGCCCCAGCCGGTGAGTGACGAGTCTGTGAAGATCTCCAGCTCGTATAAACTTGTGTTTATTCTATTAAAAAGCTTACTTTATTCTATTAAAAATAATATTGCACCACCAACTGGTGGTACACATAAGGTTTTACAGGCATGATGGAATCAAAATTATTATTACATTTTTGTGAAGCTAAAAACTTCTCGTTCAAAGTATTTAGTACGCGGCCAGTTGTATCAAAGAATATACAACTACACGGCTGTATGCTATTGCTGGTCATGCTGAAATTAAAGTGCCAATGAACTTCGCGAAATCGCGCTTTGTTATGGATTTCGTTGGCTAGTTAGAAAATTTCTGGAGTAACTGCATGACTTGAGTATTTAATATTATGATGATATTATGTCAAAGCTAATATAATATCATTGGTCAAAGCCAATAAATCTACAAAGTTGTGAAGGCGTCATACTAGTTTTCTCAAAGTTGATAATAAAACCTAATTGTTTCAATTTTGACCTTAATATATTATATAGTAGCATAATCTTTAGATTTCGATTCGAATTTCGACCACTAGATGGCCCTGCTTTCTTGACCACATAAAAAGAGGCTTTTGAAGCTTTACAAATATAAATGGCACAGAACTTAAGCCGTACAGGAAGGCAGTTAAATTCACAAAGATTATCATGAAATCGAAATCTCAAAAAATAATAATAATAATAATAATAAATTTATGTAATGTATGAATCGGCACACCGCACAAGCAATTCCTTGAGATCGATTGAGATATTTTGAGATTGAGATATGAGGAATATAGGCATTTGAAAAGACCAATTTTATAGCAGTGCGAATATCTTCCATTTTAAAAGTTGATTATGTGCAAATTAAAAATGTATTTAAGTAATTTTGAGTTGAATATAAATCTTAACCCACCGATACTTTTCGGTGTAAGAAAAATGTATGAAATAAATTGGTCTGGCAAATTTTCATTACATACTGAAATAGCACCTAATTGTTTGAGTTCACTTATTGCTTTGCTCATCTGACTCTTTGTAAAAGGTGGATTACTTGGTTCCACACGTTGGTAAGGTGGCTTACAGAAGGGACTTATAACTCAATGCAGAAGGGTATTTTATAATATCCTTTAGCATAAGACAGCACTGCACCGTGCTGTCGGAGGTTATTAGAAGCCAATTGCGTAAAAAGAATTGGATGCGGCCAGCGTGAGGTACCTCTAGTAGCGGCGTCTCCTGTCGTTGCTCGGTCTGGCGCTCGCGTAGGGGAGGGCGCGGCGCGGGGGCTGCTGGGCCCTCCTCGCCGACGTGTCGACGGCTGCGGCTCGTGCGGGCGGGCCGGCGCTGCTGGCGCTGGCCTCGCGTACTGCTGACGAGGAGGAGCTCGGGAGCTGCCCGGCAGTGCTTGTTGCTAGCGCTTTTCACCGAAAAGGTAGACGTCGCTTTTTACGCCTTGGATCGGTTTTTGCAGCCTGCTGTAGAACTGCGGCTACCTCTTGATTGAGTTTAGGCGCTTGTGACAGCGAAAAGTTAGTCGGTATAAGAATCTTCGCCACAAGCGACTCCTTGTATTCCTTAGCCAAACCATCGACCAAGACTTTACCCCAACGTTCAGAGAGTTCGGTGGGAATGCGTTCGCCTAGGGCTTTCTCTGTTTTATTGGCCTTGCCAAGAATATTTAGTATTTCAAGTGGTAACCTGGGAGTAGATTCTTGGTTAGGATCTACTGGCACGGTGGCTTCTGGTTGGCTCAGCGGCGCTGATGTCGGCGGTGCGGCCTGCGGCGACGCCGGTGCAGGCGCGGCCGACTCCATATAATCCACGTCTTTGACGTCGGCTAAAGATTGTGGAGTTCCACAGCAAGATTGAGCCTCCCGCGCGTCGATGTCTTCATCGCGCCTTTTGTCGTCGGATGAGTGCTCGTTATCGCAGCGGTCTTCCCGGGAGGAAGACGCTGATGACTCGGATCTTGTCCGGTGTGAATAAGCAAAAGCATAAAGTTGCTTTCAGGATGATATCACGTATCATCACGACTCAGTTTGTAACCTGGATAATATCGCGTATTACCCCTTAAGGTACAAAAGGTTGACTATCTGGTTAATATCACGTATTAACCCTTAAGATAGTCCTTTTTTAACGTATCGTTACCATGCCATAGCTGAGAACAAAGAAAAAATTCATAATATTTTTAAAAATTAATGCGGGTAGTTTGGTACCTTTTCCTTTGTTGCAGCGTAATTTTACTTCCAATCGCCGTATTTTGCGGCGAATATGTTCGTAATCATCCTTATTCTTCCTTTTTCCAATATTATTCGGCGATTTACACTAATTATAACACTTTAACACTGTAGAAATTAATTTAAAAAGGATAACGTGTTGACGATGCCGCACACGAAAAACGAATGACGGACGAACTAACACCGCCATCTAGGAAAGCAAGGCGGAAGTACTATAAAACCAATTGATTGTCTTTTTTCAGTTTTAAATTAAATAAATAATATCTAAATGGCGTGTGATGATGCAGTACCACAAAATTCGGACTACAGGTTTATTAAATCTCATAGGATGCAGCAACGAAGTATAATTACAACATTAAGCGATGAACACGATCTTTTCACTTCGCTAATTGGACTAATATTAATGTTATCTGAAATCTTATTTCGAAACGACGCAAACATACTGCAAACTTGCGTAACGCACCGTTATTAATAATGTGGTACCGACGTTATGGTTCCCTTGATATTCTCAGCACGTACATGGGTCTAAGGCCTGAGTAGTTAAACCTTGCGACACAGGTACTATTATTTTTAGTACTTATAATATGACTTGGTAGTCAGTCATATAATATAGTGGTTTCTATCGAAAGAAAATTGGTGGGAAATCTATTATTTTGTCTTATGAGTAAGAGAATATACTCGTGAAGACCAAACGCATTAGTACCTACTAGCTCTTGAGGTGCTCAAACGAAGTTACTATAACTTTGTTTGAACTTTGAACACCTCAAAGATTCTTTCGATTCAGTGATTTTTTTAGTTTAAAAAAAATCATTGTTTTTAGTCTATAGGTAGTTGGACAAGGCTCTACATGAACGTGGCGAGAAAAGGAACTAAACGCTTCTATCATACAAAACGCCTCTCACCGCCATGCAGGTTGAAAACCTGGACGCGCGTTTCGCCCCAACACCGGAGCATTAATTGATTAATTGTTATACCTGAGAAGAGACTAGAGTCAACGAGCACCGTGCTACAAAAGCCTTTAAGAATTCGCATTTAGGTTGTATGCACACCTAGCCGACGCAGCGAACCGCGAAAAAGAGGTTGACTCTGACAGATCTATTACAGCAATGAATCGTTGACTAAAATGTTCAACAGAATATTATATATATGCGTTAACATCTTCTAACTCTTTTTCGCCACTCTTCCGCATCGGTTTTCAATCAGCCTAAAAAGTATTTTTCAATTCTACAATAACAGGAATTACATAAGCTTTATATCGCTCCTTGCACATGCAAAAAATACTTCCTTTCACGCAAACAAAAATATTTATACGCTTTCTTAGGAAGCGTACATTATATTTTATTGTGCACGCGAACGATGTTCATACACACTGAGGTCGGGTTACACAATCAGCGACCAATGGCAGAGGTGATTGTGGATCTAGAGGTAGATAAAAGGGACAGGAATTTTGAAATGGATTTCAATGAGGGAAACACTTTGAGAATCAGGTCAATTTGAGTCTCAGTTTTACCAGATTAAGGACTAGCTAGGAAATAGGAATGCAGGAGTGATAACTTACGATTTATTTGTAATAGATAAATGTCGTTGTTACATGTCCAACTTAGAACTTCAAAGCCTTTTTACCATGAGTAAAAGTTAAGATGAGTAAAGGACTAGAATTACAAAATCGTATTAGCAAAGGTAAGTTTAATGATGAGAGAGAGGAATATAATAATTTGAATTTATAGAAAGATCGTATTGCATAATATTATGATTATCTTTTAAAAGAGTTAACAACATCTATTAGAACTTAATTTAAAAACTTGATTCTGTCAATTAATATAGATTGATGATTAACTCACGCTCTGAATTAGATCCATTTAAAATAGTAAATTAAATTAAAACAAGATTAAAACGGATATCAATAACCTACATTAAGTTAATTAAAACATTCAAGTTTTGAAAATAAGCCCGTGACCCTACCTACTTTCTACTGTAGATATGCAAATCACCTTATGTAACAGCTTCATCACAACCATGTTTGCGTTCTAATGCCTTAAATATGGTTTTTGATGGTAGAATAACGACATAAACAACGATAATATTGGGTAGAGTATTGCACTTTCTAGCCAGTTCTTAGGTGTACTTATAGCTATTGCTGTAGCTATTACTCTTTCAGCGATTCTTCCATAAGCGGAGAGTTTTAGTGGGTCGACTTCGCGCCTGGGGAGTCCCTCATACCCCGCCGATGTCCCCAATCCGCAGGGGATGCGTAAAGCATTTTCCCATGTAGGCACCTATACTTAGCCGATACATGTTCTAAGTAATTTTTGCTAGTCCTCTTTTGTCAATCTTTCGAGTAGGCAACATTATTTTTCTCTCCTTAAATATCTTATTCCTCGAAATTTAGAATGTAGGTATGGTTAAGAAATAATTTTGTGACCCATAATAACTTAAAAGTCACTAATTGTTACTCAAGAAGTACCTAGCAACCAACGAAATATTGAGGAAAAACCAAAAACACTCCGTCCTCCGAATAAACTCTTGACCTTTTGACGAACGATCTTACCTAAGCAAGATGAAACTTAAGATTTCAATATTTTCTTGCTGAACATGATGTTTTGTTATTTACAATGTTGTAAAGTTTACATAACGTTAATAGCATCATCGACATCCGAAGAACTTTCCTAATGCAACAAACCGGTTTATTATTCAATTTCCTATGATTAACAGAATGAATGGACTGTGTTTTCTTGAACTTTGTACCAACTCGTGGAAGTGTATCCCACGGTAATCGTTAGCAACTTTCGGCATTGAGGTGAGACGATTTGTTTATGATCTCCTGCCTGCGCATTGTTTCTTTGACCGATGTTTTTGATATTACGTTCTTAATTATATTACCGTTGTCAATAATCTTTTGTCATTCCTTATAGCCATACAGTGCCGCTTTTCTGCTAATAGTGCTAATACAAAAAATATTTTCAATTGGGAAAAGGTTTCCCCCAATTGGACCCCCGTAATACCTCGATCGTGGGAATCGCCCCGTAATACCTCGGGAGAAGAATTCCCCGGTAATAATTTAACTCTAATCGAAAAGTTTGGCGGTCATTGTTGACCTCTTTTCGATATGGAGATAACAGCTGTAGTCTGTACACTAGATGATGATGAACTTCATTTCTGCAGTACTCGGATGGTGGTTTGTTTACAGCTGCTACGAGTAGACAGGGACGGATTTATATTTTTTATGAGTAGGTTCCTACAGGCCACTTTAATTTGCCGCCCCTATGTACGAACTCTCCCGTCATCCTACGACGCTTCCACCCCCCTCCCCCTAGGTCGCCATAGGACGCTTCGGCCCATAGGTCATGGCCTATACCTCCATACATAAATCCAGAGCTACCTACCTGGTATAGAAGCCCTGAAGGTCTTCTCGCTCTGGTCCTCCGTCCTCGAGTCGTCCAGCACCTCCGAGGACCTTTCATCAACACAAAATCCATGGTGCACCAGCAGCAACGCACACACACACACCAAGGTGATCCTTACAAACTCCCACATTTTGGGGCACATTACAAAACTATTTGGAGTCAACGGGCCATTTTAACTGTCAGCAGTCACATTTTCGTCGGTGTTTTCTTTAAAATTAATCCACGTTCGATTTTAAAGCACACAACAACACGATTAGCATAGCACGGACACGTTTGGGAATACGAGTTTTGAGGGTACGCTCACGATAAACACGCACGTCGTTCGTCGCTGAAGCGAAGGTACTGGCGCGATTGGCCACAGGCCATCCCCACTGCGCGAGCGCAAGGCTTCAATGGACGCTCCAAAACAATAACAGCTGTACTGACTTTCTATAACTCTTATGACGCTGCCATAAGAGTTATGTCAGAGGTATAATAATACTAAACAATCAGCTGCACCCGTTTCTAAACCACCAGACGCGAGATAAGTATTGCGGTCAACCAAATTGCCAGAGTACCGTACTAGAGTCGTAATTATAGTGGACATTATCTTAACTGCTCGACTATTATGTCAAAGTAGTTACAGTTATGATGCATGGAAATTGGTTCTAGTATTACATAAAGTTTTATGTATTACACAGTTCTACTAAGGAAGACTAGTTACTAAGATGTTCTATCTAAAAGTTTAAATTGTTTACGTGTTTGAGCTTGTAGCACCAAAACTCACAAACATACAAACTTTGATCTCGTTTTTTGCAACCAAAAGGCGTAGTATAATTATGTAGTTAAATGTTACGTTGATCGAAATCGTACTCAAGGTACTAGTCAGACTAGTACATCAACATTCAGCCTAGTTGTCACTCAACGAACACGCTAGTCAATAGTCATTCAATCAAATAGCCATTCAATCAATGACGCCTCCGTGGTCTAGTGGTATAGAGCACGGCTCTTGACTCGGAGGTCGTGGGTTCGATTCCCGCGTTGGAAACATATTATTTCCAAGTTTGGTTAGGACAATGCAGGCTGATCACCTGATTGTCTGACAAGTAAGATGATCCATGCGTCGGATGGGCATGTAAAAAGTCGGTCCTGCGCCTGATCTCTCGCCGGTCGTGTCGGTCTGCCGTCCCACTGGGTTATGAGAGTAAAGGAATAGAGAGTGCTCCTGTGTACTGCGCACACACTTGGGCACTATAAAATTACTCCTGCGTAGCTGGCCTGGTTTCAATGAAACCGGCCACCGTCACCGAAACCGGTGTGGGAGCTATTATAATCAAATAGCCAATAGGGGCAGATAGCTGCGTCATAATATTATATAATATTATTAATAGAACAGAATAAAACTAAAACACAGAACCTAAAAACTAAAACAGAGTACCTAAAAAGCAGACGCACATTTTACTACTATCATGTTAAGACTGAAGTACGGCTAAGTATTTAGATTAAATAAAAAATCATAAAAAACAAATTACTTTATCATGATTTATTTGGTTACTAGCCTAGTTATTACTAAAATATAATATTCAAAAGTAAAATTATTAAATGAAAAAGTTGATTTATCAAGCCCCGTACAAACACCGGTGATCGCGACAACAATAGAATACAATGGCATTTCCGAGAATCTCCGATCGACATATTAAATTAACTTAAGAATGCTCCAACTTTTTAATTAGCAGGTCGGATGTCTGTCAGTACGAATATCGACGTTAAAAACATTAAAATAAGATTCATATTAGCGCGCCTTGTACAATGGCGGTTACGATGCTCGCCGCGTTCTTGATATGGCGAAAATGTATGAAAAAATTTGTAAAATTTTCTTATTTTTCTTATAACTGGAAAAGTTGTTTATTTTTATATAAAATTTTTAGCGGACTTTATAGAGGACTAAATAAGCAACAATTTTTTTGTATATTTATTTTCCTCAGTTCAGTGTATTTAGATATTAAGGTACCTAATCAGACCCCATTTTTTTCATATTTTGCGATTATTGTGATGGTTAAAACGTATTTTATGTGAAAATTTTGTATGCGGCTATAGAATTTTTATGGTACAGTCGTGGAGATGAATATATTATCTTTCATTTGAAACCAAAATATCCTCGCAGTTTGACTCCTAATTCTTTAATAGGGTACCGGAAAATCGCTGATATTTGTAATAGCGTCCTTAATACTATAATATTGTATTGCATACCAGTCACTTCCTATATTACAGTTTTATTGAAAATGATTTTGGAGACTTATTTGGCAGCTCCCATATTACTATAATTTACTTTCAGTTTTAGTGATGTAATAATTATGCAGTGGTCTACAGGGATTTATGCTAATCTTATCATATTCTATGAACACAGAAATCTTAACTATGCTATAGCCTCATAATATTAATTATCTATGCCTAATGTAGACCAGTATTTCACAAATTATATTCTAATAAATTAAAAAATCAGTCTTTATACTTTCCACATTGATACCTATTAATACTGCCCTGGTAATCGAAAGGGCAGTAAGTCAAAGGTGGCCAATTTTTTTTTATTACTGATTTGGAATGTACATCAAACGAGCTTTCTTCCTATCTAGGTTTCATACGTCTACGTATATTAGAAATTCATTTTCTTTTTTGATGAATAGCAGTAAGAACGGTAAAATAATTTAGTTGACTAGGTAAAAGAGCAGTATTTCATTGATATACTGCCCTTTTCATTAGTATTCACATATTTCTTAACAAAAGAGCAGTAAATTTCTGACATACTGCTCTTTACTTTAGTATTCACCAAAGTACCAAATGAATTTTACTAGTTAAATCTACAGTATGAAGCTGTACTGCGCTTTAAGATAGTAATTATAATGAATGACTCATCATACACAATATTAATATGAACAGTATCATCATTTACTGCTTTTATAACATAGCAAAAGATGAAATAATTTAATAGTTTTGTAAATCAGTAGAGCAGTAGGTAAATGGTTGTTACTGCTCTACTAGCTGTTTTTCCATACAAACGTATTCCCCAGTTTACTCCCTGGATAATGCGCCTAGGCAAATTATTTTATATACAATATTGGGATCTGTGAAAACTCTGCCTCTACGTTCGTTTTTTTTAATTTACTTATAAATTATAAGTAAAAACATATGACTCTTCAAAAATCACAAAAAGTTCCGTACCTACCTCGCCGATCGACAGACCATCAATTTGAAAGATTTTTAAGGTAAAACAAAACGTAAAAGTGATGACCTGTCGAAGGGATATGGATCCTTACTTATGGAAGTAATCGTCAATCGAGGGAACTCCTCAATATTTATATGAAAACTTGTGGTGACTTCAGTTTCGTGAGAAGTATTCTAAGCATAATATGCTACCAAAAAAGTAATATTTGCATCAAGGTATATCATGGTTCGGAAGGTGCTGAGAGAACTCTTGGTTCTTTAAAGATACAAGTTTGGGAGTTTCGGCGTTCTTTTAAGAACGGAAAGCATAATAATTATGCTATACTATGCAAATTACATTCATCATCATCATCATCATCATCATCACTACCAAATTATTATACTTATTACCATGCATCATCCCATGATTATGAGCCTATTATGACCCCATTATTGATAATTTTCAGTCTTTTAGCTTGAGATTTGACTTTGTCAAGCGATTTTAAAAAATCTATACTGACTGTATTTTAAGTAAGTAATATTATAAACCTGAAAAGTTTGTTTGTTTGATGGAACGCGTTTATCTCAGGAACTACTGGTCCGTGTACAATGGCTGAATAATTGTGAGCTGTCCAGTTAGATTACAAAGAAAGGCGATACGAAAATTACATGTAGAACTGTGGATATCTGACTTTAATTACATTTAATGAATAAAAAGAGTTTTTAATATCAATATTTTAACGATTCTTTTATTTTCCCTACTATTTACAGACATACTGCTCAAGAAATTATGAAAAGACCTCCCTTAAAATACTACTCTAAAAAGCAGTAACGTTCTTTACTCCATAGTGAAATAGTCAAAATATAATCAAAAATCTAAGGTAAAGGGCAGTATATTCTGTAAGCAATATACCAGTATGAAACAATACTAAGCAAGAGTGCAGTATCTATGGCAGTTACTGCCCTTTTGCCTAAATATTGATTAAAATAGGTTAATAACATGGTAATGAAGACAAGATTTGTGATGTTTTAGAATAACTATATTAAAAATGATATACCAGTGTTATTCTACTGTAAAGAACACATTTTTTCCTTTCTTTTGACATATAAAACATAAAAATCGAGTGTTTAATTTTGTCACAAACGCTTAAATTGTGACAAAAACTTTGCGCGCTGTTTTCTCGAAACCGCCTTTTCCGACTTACTGCCCTTTCAATTACCAGGGCAGAATAACCTTCTCCTTTTTGGAAGTTGCATTGGTTAAAAACAAATTAAATCAATATCATAAGCTGGAAGTACTAATGATAGAAATCATAAAAAATAATAGTAAAGCTTAAATTGATGTCCCGTTATCCTTCCCTTCTCTTCTTATTAGATTTAGAATTACTACTTGCATCCTCTTTAACTTATCCTTCAATCTTCTCTTACTTTGCCTCATCAGGTTCAGTTTCTTTTTTCTGTTTGCCGCTAGAACTTCCAATCTCCTCACTCTCTGCTTCAATTTCACAACTTCGTGTGAGTCTGTTGGTCTTATATTTGGTGGCAGAGACACAGATAATGTTGGGCCTTTTGCTTCGCGAGGCTGAAAAACAGAAATATGGATTGTTAGCTTTTACGTAAAAGTCCTTTGTGCAATATTTATTTTACACCAAAAACAACTGGTTATGTATTGTTATAATCCAAAGCCATTGATTATGGTCTTAACATTGTAACATGACAGTAAAATCATTGAGCAAACCAGACAACTTCATACAATTATTTTTATGTGTTAATTTGAACATTATGTTTGTTTACTGCTTTAAATATCTGTGCCCAGGAAGAAGAACCGGCATAAGAACTTGCACAAAAAGATGGAAAAATTAATCTTTACAGTTTATTCTATGTAAGCAACCATACTAAAATGTTTCCTCCTATAATATTCATATTTTTTAAATTTACATGAAGACTTACATGTACTTTGTTGTGTTTGATCCGAGGCACAGCATTTACTGTTAATTTTCGTAAGCCACTTTTAGTATAGTAGTAATCCCCAACATCAAAATGTTCAGAACACACTGCACTGTCTGACTGTTCTACACAATTCAGAGCTATTTCCCATTTTCGTTTCCTAACTTCGTCGGTAGGAAATCTGTAGATCAACAACAATAATTTAGGCTAAGGTTTCCAAACCATTCCGAAAATTTCAAAGGTGAGTAGCTCCAAAACTGGGGGGTTCCTCAGTGTGGATTTGGTACGGGGGGGTGTTAACCTCTCCTCCCCACTCTACCCCCCCACCCCCGCTCCCCATAAATCTTGGGGTAGGTTTGGAAATCTTTACCACAATTTAAAACAAAACTGTATTCATAACTCAACAATATGTAATAGTATTTTAAAAAGATAAAACTGACTTCAAAATTGTACGTAATTGAGAATTAAAAATACGTTATTTCAAAAACTATTGAACCGATTTTGATGAAACTTGCAGTAAGTTTACAGCGATGGTGACTAGAAATGGGAAGTTGAAATACTACCAAAAACAAAAAGAAGTAAAGAATAAACTATCCGCAACGTGTAATGATTAAAATTACTATAATTTGAAAAGTTTTCATTTACCGATGCAATGAAATCGCTTCTTTATAATTCCGGCTGTTTTTATAAATAGTATTTGATGTGTTTTTGCACGATCCTACCACACACTTCACCATATTTTCATTTATACTGCGAAATTAACTAGTATAATTTATAATTCATTAAAACTTTAATGAAAATGAAAGTTCTAATAAAATAAAAATTTTTTTGGTAGGTAAACAAAAAAGCTTCTAGTTATTAAATTGACAGCTGACGTTGACATTGACTGATTATTTTTTTTTCTTATAATGGCACCTCGGCTTTAACCATGGCCAGTGTCCAGTATACATTATGGCGGGAAAACAATATTTTATAATACAATTTTCAGCATCGTTATTCTATATTGTCAGGTCTAAAGTCTAGTCAAAGTCTAAGTAAAAGTCATTACAGTCAGAAAGTCAAGTCGGTCGATTCAGTAAAGTGGTAGTCGCTTTATTGAAACTTTTGATGGAGTTTTGGAGGGAACACAAAATAGCACGTTTCTGGATAATGCATCACTTTCCCACACTTGTGCACGATAACGAATATCTAATGGTTAATATTCTACCAATATTACACATTAAAAACCCAATTTAACACAATTTATGGAAAATAATACAAAATCACAACATCACTCATTCACATTCCCGACAAAATTCCAACTGATTATTGATTAATGATTCAGTAAATAATCGGCCAAGTGCGAGTCAGACATCATAGAGCAAAATAGGCCAAAAATTGTGTTTTAGGGTTCCGTACCCAAAGGGTAAAAACGGGACACTATTACTTCGCCTTCGTTGTCTGTCCATCTGTTTGTCGCCAGGCCATATTATCTCGAAAACCGCTAGCTAGACTTCTGTCACAGATTGTGTAGGTATAATATCTGTTGCCGCTATATCAACAAAATATAAGTACTAAAAACAAAATAATGTTTATTAAAATATTATTTTATGGGGGGGCTGCTATACAACACATGATTTTTTCGGCTTTTTTTGCTCGATATCAATAAATAATGGTAACAGGACGTAGGCACTTGAAATTTTCACCTTAGGGTAGGCACTTGAAAGGCCTTAAATATAACATTATGACGTGTACTTTTAATAATTATTATTTATACTTAAAATAAAATAAAAATTTAAGGTAGGCTTCCATACAAAAAACACAATTTTTGGCCTATTTTGCTCTATAACTGTTCGGAATCCTTCGTGTGCGAGTCCGACTCGCACTTAGCCGATTTTTTGTATAGGAGAGGTTCAAAGTCCTACATTTAAAATAACTTTTTTAACAATCTTTTATCCCTTGGTTGGCACTTAGCAGTTGGCAGCATAAAGTTAATAATTATACCTTAGGTACCTATAATAAATTAACTTTATGTTTGGCAGAGACCGAATCGAGCCTTTCATGGTAAAGGCTCGATTCGGTCTCTGCCATTAATATAAGAACACATATTTTACTCCTGTCTCTGCCAACCATATAGTACCAATCAAAATCATACATGTATGATTGGTCCATGCCTTTACCGACATTTCATACGTTATCTATTCAAAGCAATTCAACTTTACCGGTTCTTGATTTTTATTAATTAAAATATTATTAGAAGAAAATAATAATATAATATTCATTATGACGTCGTTGCATGTCAAAGGATTTCCCGCCATATAATTATGTATTTCGTTTGTAGCGTGATGTCTTCATTATTTTTTTACAGCGGGGATGATCGCCGCGTGTCGGCCCGCCCTCATTTATCGGCTGTAATAGAGACATCTAAATTGCTGGTTACAGTTTGTACACGACTATCGATATCTTTATTAGTGAGGCAAAATCAGTATCGATAAAATATGTTTTTCCTTCGTTGGCACAATTTTTATGTAGTATGCAGTCTTTTTGCATTTTTAATATATTAATATTTCAAAATAGAAACTCAGAAAGACTGAAAAGTAATTTAGATATTCCACTTGAATAAGTACAAAATTTGAATTTACTACTAACTAGGAAAAAAGGTATAAACCCATTATTATCATAATTATTTTGAACATTTAAAAGTCTTTAAACGAAACATTTGCTGTTGTATTTAAGTAAGCTCAGCTATGAATAAATTATAATATAGCTCTACTATTATCTCTAGTCTCTACCACCAAAGGAATGGCAAGCATTTTTGCGATCATCCAAAACAGATTTTTCTAAATGTTTCCGGTCGTCGTCGGTATTTCTATGCTTTAGTTTGTATTAAGGGCGATAAAAATTAACATCATTGGACTGTATACATACAGTACACAATATATTGCTCACTTTGGCTGTTGATTTTTAATTTTCATTGAGTAAAGGATGACCCGATAAACTTCGTATCACTTCGCTGCCTGAACTTCCACAAGTATTTCAAGACTTAAATTAGCATAATAATAATTGGTTCAGCTGTTTTCAAGTTTTAGCGAGACTAAAAAATGAATTTATGTATTTTTTATGTAGATTGTAGAATAATTCCTGTTTTTTTTCAAAATGAATTTATTTTAATATTATCGAGAACTGCAGCTGCTGTGTTATTGGAAACAAAAATTGGAAACTGAATATTACGGAATATTTTTTTATTTTTTATTTTAAAAGCAATGAGTCTATCATTACAATAATATCATAGGCTCAAGTATGTACTTGACAATATTTTAGTCCATTAAATATGTAAATAACGTTCGTGACAAAAATGAATGACACTGATTTTAACTGTCCATTTTCGTTTCATAGGGGTTATAAATACACTCACGCTGAAAACCTTACTCATTTTTCATACAAACCACGAGGTATCAAGTTAATATGAAATTGCTAGACAATTTTTTTAAGCCTATGGAAGATCCTTCTAAGCCTTTGCTGGGTCCAAATCTTTGGATTCTAGATAAATTTTGGCTTATTTTACCAGATAACGTATTTGTGAGCTTCGGTTGCAGATTTTTACATTTAACAGTTCTATTTTTTGTACTAACACAATGCGCTGAATTATATCTAAAACGTACCGACATGGCAGAAGTGTTCACAAATCTGAGGATCTTGATGCTGAGTTTCGTATGTGTGGTCAAAGGAAATACGTTTCTATTCTGGCACAAGGATTGGATAAAAGTAATCGAATATGTTACTTCAGCAGACAAATATGAAAGGGACACGAGGAATGAAATCAAAGATGCAATCCTCGGTAGATATACAAAGTACTGTCGGCGGATAACTTTCTTTTATTGGATGCTCGTTTTTGCAACTCTCATTGGGACTACCACGGCTCCATACGTATTTCTCTCCTCTCCTACGTTTAGAGAAGGGCTGAGAAATGGTACTGAGATTTTTCCACACGTGTTCAGCTCCTGGATGCCGTTCGATAAATACAATTTCCCTGGTAATTGGATAACTGTAGCATGGCATACCTTCATGTGTACCATCGGAGCTGGAATCCTTGCGTCTTATGATACAACGATAATCGTAATCATGGTGTTCTTCGCAGGAAAATTGGAAATTCTTAAGGAGCGTTGTAAAAAACTTGTAGGTGACGAAAACAGTATTTTTAAAGCAACCATAGCCGAACTTCACAGCGTCCATATTTTATTATTGAAGTAAGTGCTAACCTTTATTGATGATATAATATTGTTAATATAAATGAAATGCATGGGTATTGTACTCTTAAGATTTTTATAAATTTTATATCGACTATAGTTATTGCATCAAGCACAGCAGCAGTAGGTAATCAAACAAATAGCTCTAAAGATATAACTTTGCATAAGATGGCATTTTTAAAGTAAAGGCTTTTTTTAAAAGTAAAGTAAAAAGTAAAGGTTAAAAAAAGTATAAATCGAGCATTTTGATACCCTTAAAATATGATGCTTAATCCCGAAGAATAGTATCTAGAGGACAATAATTATTTAGGTTACATTTGTTACCTTTATTTGTTTGCTAAACAGGGTTTAACAAAACTAAGTGATAATACTTTAGGGTTTGTACGTGTTCCTTGTAGGACAGTTCACTGTGAAAGTAGCAGCGCTGAAAGACCAATTTTTTCACTTTTGTATGGGCGAGTGCCCCAGCGTCACGAGTTTCCCCATACAAAAGTGAAAAAAATGGTCTTTCAGCGCTGCTACTTTCACAGTGAACTGTCTGCAAGGAACACATACACACCCTTAAGTATTATTACTTAGTTTTGTTACAACTTCTATTAAAATGTGAATAATCTACAGTAAACATATTATCACGTTATGTTTAATCATTGATACAAATAAGTAATAACTAATTTATGCAAATAAAAATCTAATTGCGTGTTAAGCAAACCCAGGAATTTCTAAAGATAACATAGATAATAGTGTTCAAAAAGGCTAAAATTGTCATTTAAAAAAATAGATAATAGTTACACAATGTTGCAGTCAAAAAAATTGACAGACACGAATAGCTTAGGTATCAACAAAACGTTAATTGTATTATATGGTATTACAATATTATGCTTCCTTTAACGTTAACTAGAGAAAAGTTATCATAATGACAAAATCATGTAGCCCAAAAACACCATTAATGGAGATATATAATTAAAGCTACGAATAATAAAAACTAGATATTTATTATTCGTAGGATGAAAGCAATCATAGCCATCTACATTCTAGACTGATCTGACCTAAGGTTTTTAGCAGCTACTTATTAATAATAATTATTGTTGGTTACAACTTACATGCTCAGACTTTGTACCGTCATTACTCATAATGCTTTAAAAATATATAACTGTGTTTCTTCATTATGCTAAACTGAATATGCACGATAGTAGACTACACGCCTTTTCTGCCAAAATACAAAAAAAATAATAAGATAATACTAAATATTACACAAACAAGCACTGATCGAAGTGACATCGTAAAGCTATTGAATATTCTCTTTTATCCGACGATTTTTAATTACAACTTTTTGAAGCAAAAGCGCACGCAGCAGCTTCTTTTATATTATGAACTAAATAATTTTATTAATAATTACCAAACACCGGGATAGGGCGAATAGTCTTGAATAATGCTGAAAGTAGTTTTAGTTACCACGACATCTTACATTTTACGAGCTATGATAATAATTAATTCAGCTCTGTGAATAATTTACGTCCAAAAATATATTATAAAATAAATAATTTAAAAAATCTGATTGTCTATAATTTTATAAAATACTTAGTGAAAATTATTATTATACTATTTTTCAATTGATTTACACATAGGATTTACAGAATTAGGTACTATAAAAATGTTGCCCTTGGCTGCGAATTAAGCTTGTTGCTATTATACTAGAAACCCATAGATTTAATATGAAAAAGTAGAAACCTATAAATATTTAAATAATAATATTATTTTAATATACACAATGTGAATATAAAACGATAATAATAATAATATATTTTATTACACTATAGTTATTTAATATTTAAAATAAATGAATTTAATTTTATCTCTCTCACGTTTTTCTTCATACTCAGTAGGTAAGTTGGTTGATTTTTTAGCAACGCTCAGGTTAACAATATAAATTAATATTGTGACAATATTTACATACTAAAAAAGTTATATTTGCTACGATCTATCTACTATCTTCATTATTCACCATTAATTAAAATAAAAAACGATACTTTTTCGTGTTACGCAGCAGTGGAACTGTTCATAAGTAGGTATAGGTAGGTCTACCAGAATCTGATGGCAAAATGTGAGAAAATAATTGACTCTAGCAATACCGGGGTGACTGGAGTAAAACATTTTGATCCTTTTTTAGGGTTCCGTACCCAAAGGGTAAAAACGGGACCCTATTATTAAGACTTCGATGTCTGTCCGTCTGTCCGTCTGTCTGTATGTCTCCAGGCTGTATCTCAAGAACCGCTATAGCTAGACTTCTAAAATTTTCACAGATTGTGTATATCTGTTACCGCTATAACAAATACAAAAAATAAAATAAAGTTAATATTTAAGGGAATACAAGAAACGTGATTTTTTGGCCTTTTTTGCTCGTAATCAATAATGGTAACGGTTAGGCACTTGAAATTTTCGCACAATCCTTAATTATTTTGTACTTTAATAATAAAATTAAAATAAAGTAAATGTTTAAGTGGGGCTCCCATACAAAAAACACATTTTTTTGTCTACTTTTGCTCTATACCGGTACGGAACCCTTCATGCGGGAGTCCGATTCGCACTTGGCCGATTATTTTTCTTATAGCGGCTTATTCTGTGTGTTGAACATGCAAATTTGACGTGGGAGAGCCATGTTTCGGCACGAATGGGCCGGCTCGACCGGAGAAATACCACGTCCTCACAGAAAACCGGCGTGAAACAGCGCTTGCGCTGTGTTTCGCCGAGTGAGTGAGTTTACCGGAGGCCCAATCCCCTACCCACCCCTATTCCCTTCCCATCCCTACCCTCCCCTTACCTCACCCTATTCCGTTTGCTCGTTTGCCCCATTATTTCATAAAAAAATATATTTATAAAAAAGTATCCAATGATCAAGGATTTTTTTTGAAAATGTGCTGTCAAAAATTGCCATCAGATTCTGGTCGACCTATACATTTCACTATTATATTGATGCTAAAACAAGTATGACATATTATAGTAGATGCATCATGCACTTAGTGTAACTGTGAAATATGTGTACTAAAATATGTAATAATTTCAACGAAGAATATTTTTATCGATACCCGTGTCCCATCTCTAGCGAAGATTACGGCCATTAGCGATGTCTGTTGATATTTTGTAAGAGTAAAAAATATTATATTAATAATTTATCGTTTTGTTTCAGGTATACAAAATTGTTTGACTCCCTCCTGTCCCCGGTCATGTTTATTTACGTGGTCATGTGTTCATTGATGATTTGTATGAGCGCCATTCAAATGGCGGTAAGCTTCATTCTATTTCCGTTTCCGCTTTAACTTTTTTTTTACTTTTTAATGCCTTGAAGTCTGGGTCTAAAATCTAAATGACCTGAAACTGAAAATCCAAAATGAAATTAAACATCAAAACGTGAAAAGTTTCTACCAAAAATCAAGCAAAATCCACAACGGTTCTTTTTCATAACTTATCCGAAATGTATAATAATTCTGTTTGACTATTATTTAAGTAATTTAATAGATAATAATATTATTATGCTGGTGTGGTTTTCAGATGACAACCAGCGCGACGCACATGCTGATTATGGCCGAGTACCTGGTGTTCGGCATCGCTCAGTTATTCATGATCTGCTGGCACAGCAACGAGGTGCGCGTTAAAGTGAGTGACGTCGACCTACGTGACGACATTAGATATACCTTCTTATTAGTTATTAGTAAGTGATAGACCGTTTGCGCAAGTTTGCCGTGAGTTGCCTATGCAAATGTAAAAATAGCTGTTATCAATAATAGGCATGCCGCATGATGACTATTTTTTTTTCTTATTGGTAATTGAAAGACCCTTAAAAAATAGAAACATCGGTAAAAGAATGACTCTGATAGCTTAAAAATTCACCAAGATATGACAATTCCAACATAGACCTGCCCGAAACGCTCCATACAAAATGCTACTCGATTATGACGTCACATTAGAGTTATTTGTAGGCATCGCAGGAAAAATTTGTTCGATAACTATATTAATAATTGCGTTTATGAAAGTGGTTTCATAACAAAAGTTGCTTTAAATTATATAAGTTATCGAATGGTAAGTATACAAATATTATGAAATTTAATCGAAAAAAAATTCGACTTGAATATCCAACTTTGAAGGCGCATAGCAAAAAAAATACAAAAGCTATCAAGCTGAAATTTTGGAAACACTTATTTTTAACCGTTATTTCTTTATTTTAATAACGAAATTTGCTAATCTTTGACCTTGTCATCATCCCTAATTGTTCACTATCTAGGTTCCCGAGCGTATTACAAAATGTAAACATTGTGGGATATAGGTACTAGGGCTGCTAATAATAACTATGGTCGCTTGACGCTTAACACCACGTCAGTCAGATCCCGTGGTAATACCTGAAGGACTTAAATTAGGTACGGGTATCACACAAGGGTTTTTTTTTAATATTTAA
Source organism: Plebejus argus (assembly GCA_905404155.3). Classification (NCBI taxonomy): domain Eukaryota; kingdom Metazoa; phylum Arthropoda; class Insecta; order Lepidoptera; family Lycaenidae; genus Plebejus; species Plebejus argus. The sequence goes on along the minus strand of FR989937.1, from coordinate 15,500,002 downwards.
TGATTTTATACTAACTATATATTATTTAAAATTGTTATTTAAAAAATACACATAATATTTAACACACAACCATGACCCGGGAATATAAAAAACCTTTTGTTCTATCGCGATCGTTAGGAATCAAACGCGCCGGCTTGAGCCGCCGACCGCCGTCCGCTACACGCTCAACCATTAAGCCACAGAGGCCGTCAAATAAGCTGTCTTACGACTTACGAGTGAGACACCCTGGCCCTTGCGATATTATGATAGGGCAGTTATTAATAATATAATAATAATTAATAATAATAGCTCCCACACCGGTTTCGGTGACGGTGGCCGGTTTCATTGAAACCAGGCCAGCTACGCAGGAGTATTTTTATAGTGCCCAAGTGTGTGCGCAGTACACGAGAGCACTCTGTATTCCTTTACTCTCATAACCCAGTGGGACGGCAGACCGACACGACCGGCGAGAGATCAGGTGCAGGACCGACTTTTTACATGCCCATCCGACGCATAGATCATCTTACTTGTCAGACAATCAGGTGATCAGCCTGCATTGTCCTAACCAAACTTGGAAATAACATGTTTCCAACGCGGGAATCGAACCCACGACCTCCGAGTCAAGAGCCGCGCTCTGTACCACTAGACCACGGAGGCGTTAGGGCAGTTATTAATAATTAGGCAAAAGCATAATATTAATTTAACGTTACAAAGCAATAGTATACTGTAGAGTGTAGAGGGTTTTTGGAACGAAGTTGATGAAGATGCCGCATGTACCTACTTCGCGGGACATGCGGTATCTATCTTGATGCCTGTACTTCATGCTATGCAATGGTTGTAAGCCGTGCGGTAGCACGTGTTTCTCTCTCTGTCTCTCTTCCATCCGGGTGTCCCTTGACACCTCTCAAGATTTTTTGTTCTAAAATTTAGATTGTTCCCCGCAGTTCAACGAAGTCACATCCGGGCCTTACGAGAGCGAGTGGTACAGCAGCAGCGTCCAGCAGCGGAAGTACATCATCCTGCTGATGGACCAGCTCAAGCTCATGCACATCTTCACCGCTGGACCCTTCACCAACCTCACTATACCCACCTTCATCACCGTACGTATCATAATAATATTATAATAACTCCCAAACCGATTTCGTTGACGGTGGCTGGTTTCATTGAAACACAGGGCAGTTACGCAGGAGTAATTTTATAGTGGCCAAGTGTGTGCGCAGCAGTGCCGTAAATAGCATTTTTTGCGCCCTGTGCGAGCTTCTATACCTACACACTTGTTTTTTAGATATTATATTAGGCTCTCAGAGCAATGCATAGGCCTCCCTGGTCTGCAGGCCATTCTTGCACCCCACAGAGTCTGCGCCCTGTGTCTGCGCCCTGTCGTGTGCCTGGTCACCGGTGGCACCGCCCTATTTACGGCACTGGTGCGCTGTACACAAGAGCACTCCCTTATATTCCTTTTTACTCTCATAACCCAGTTGGACGGAAGACTGACACGACTGGCGAGAGATCAGGCGAAGGACCGACTTTTTACATGCCTATCCGACGTATGGATCATCTTACTTATCAGACAATTAGGTGAGCAGCCTCCATTGTCCTAACCAAACTTAGAAATAACAATATGTTTCCAACGTGGGAATCGAACCCACGACCTCCGAGTCAAGAGCCGCGCTCTAAACCACTAGACCACGGAGGCGTATCATAGACGTACCTACAGCTAACTGTATTCCTGTCATGCGTGTTATCGCGTGGGTCCCCATTAATATTTCCCGCATCCATCCTTACATAGATATATTCGACGGTTAAAAGGAAGTAGGGTATAAGCGCCAAAAAGTGAAATGTCCAGGAGAGTCGTTTAAAGTTTTGAATTTAAGAAAAACTGACGTATCTCTGTTATTTATTGACGTATCGTGGTAATTTAAACAGTTATAAAATGATAAAAATGGGCCTCTTACCGGTTTTGTTAGTTTTATTGATTTGGTGCTATTTAAAGTATTTTTTGTCGCTTATAACAATTACTATAAAATTTTGAATGAGGTAATATGGCATAAGAGACAAATGATAAAAAAAATATTAGAGGATAAGAAGCCTAAACAACATTCTGATTTCTTACATCGCAAAGTAAAAGGGTATAAGAGACTAGACGATCAGTAAGTGTTATAGGAAAAGAAGGATAACGACTTTTTACAGTGGTCGTTTATTAGTTAATAGAACAGAAGTAACAGTAGACTTTCACAAAAACTAGAATTATAAGACTTTAGTGACACACATGTGACACACAATGTCGTTTGAAAGTGAAGGAAAAGAAGAATAATCAACATCTGGTGTGATAGGTTCTGCTAAAAATATAAATAACTGCACAGCTATCAGCTAGAAACTTTATTATCCAAATATTACGTAAGAAAACCAAGAAAATAATAAATCCAAAAGACAACGTCAGATCGCATAATAGACAAGCTGTAAAACTTACAAAACATTCTTAATTTAAATCTAACGCTACATAAAGTATTTATGTTCATCACACTCCCCGGGAAAGAAGGACCGGCAGGTCAGCTCATGTCAAAGTCAAATAACCTGCTTGGCAGCCTTCGATTACGTGTCGGTCTTACGTCCTAGTCGGGTGTCAGGTCAGTCACGTAGTGGTCGCATCAGTCATTATTTTTTCTCATAGAACCCTCCCCGCCAAAATCGACCCGGAAAAGTCAGCTCCTAATATCAGGTCGATGTCATTAGGAATGTCATGAAAAATTGAGTCAAGTACAGTCACACCTTTCTTTCGCAATTGGTCTAGTACATTAACAGAACTTAACCTAGGACTACAAATATGACTCTGCTGTACAATTACTGATAACTTAGTTTTAAATTTGTTATCAATACTATTAATTAGTATCTCGTGTATATTGCACTTCTTTGCTTTGGTAACTCTTCCTAACAAACTCTGGGCAATGACTTTGTGCTTAGTAGGCGTGAGGTCTAGTGACTTTGCAATCTTTTCTGTAATGTAAGATCTTTGCGAACCACTGTCGATAAGTGCTCTAACGATTACTTCCTTATTTTTATTTGCCACTTTTACCATTACAGTTGGAAGTAGTGTTGTAGTCGCCGAATATGTACTGTAACATGCTACATTGCTGTTCACTTCTGTTGCATGTTTCTGTTTATTTTCTTTATCTTGTTTCGGCTTACACTCTATCTCTTCCAGACGTGGACACATGATCATAACATGCCTCTTCCTGCAAATAAGACATTTGGGAAATGACCTACACCTTTTGGCTAAGTGATTCGTTCTTAGACATAACAAACATGCCCTTTTATTCTTTGCAAATTCTTTCCTCGCCTCCAGAGACATTTTTAAAGGCTTAAAACATTCACTTGACGAATGGGTTTCCTTTTCGCACCATAAACAACTTACCGCGCCGTGTTTTGAATTGTCTTTCTTTTCTATTCGTGAAATAAAACATGCCGTCGGCTGGTTTGGTGTGCGGCTCGCCTTTGTCCCAGATAGATTCATTCTTTCTTCGGACTCTACTTCGATACTGAGAAATTCCATAATTGTAGATATGTTCCTGGATGGCGGCTTGCTCCTATACCAGGCTCGGAGGACATCACTCGGCATAGCTGACTCCACCATCGGGAAGAGCATCACGCCGTATTTATCCTGGCTCACGCCCAGCGTCTCTAATGCCTGGAGGTGCGTCTGCAAATTGTCATACAAATAGGTTATATTTTCCGGCTTGTTTTGCATCAACTGCAACAATCCTCTTATGTACGTCTCTATAAGAGTCTCTTCTTTGGCAAATCTCTGCTTAAGAGCATCTAATGCTTTCCTATAATTTCCGGCGCTCTGAGGGTAAGTTTCCAAAAGACGGCGTGGGCTGCTGTTTAGGGCCATAGACTGAATTAAGTACTGAAACTTATCTGAGTCATCAATGTCCTCGTCCTCATCAATCTTCTTAAATTGACCCCAAAATGACAGCCACGACTTAACATCGCCGTCGAATTGTTTTACCTCCAGTTTAGGCAACACGGATAAACGGCGCTTAGGCTCCCTTAGAGTAGAGGTAGATTCCTCTTTGTGCGCGAGGTACTGTGAGGCCTTCCTCTTAATACCGTGCCAACGTAATTTATACGCGAGGTACTTATCTTGGTCGGCCTCGTATTCCTCCATGTTCGGACTCGCACACCATTGCTTCCTTACGTCCTCTTCTACTTGGAACAATTTCTCGCTCGCCTCCTCTAGCGCATCGTAAATACTAAGGTACTCCTCTGTTCCCTCGGCATCCTCGAGCTTATTTGCTAAAAGAGTGAACTCCCTTCTGTAAGCCGTGCGTAAATTTTTTAGCATGTCCATTTTTTGTCTACGGTCGCCACAATGTGATAGGTTCTGCTAAAAATATAAATAACTGCACAGCTATCAGCTAGAAACTTTATTATCCAAATATTACGTAAGAAAACCAAGAAAATAATAAATCCAAAAGACAACGTCAGATCGCATAATAGACAAGCTGTAAAACTTACAAAACATTCTTAATTTAAATCTAACGCTACATAAAGTATTTATGTTCATCACATCTGGCGACTGGCATTGCGTGAGTCTATGGAAATATGGTTGACAAAGGTTGTAGGGTAGGTTAACCGACAGAGTAATATGAAAATAAATTTTGGATATAATTTAAGGTACAAGCGCCAAAGCTATGATCAATTACGAAATGGAAGAAGGCTATAGGTAAGCGACGTTTGTATTTTTTGAGAGAATTGCTTATAAGATATAAGCAGCCGAAAGCTGTAGACAAATATTTTTTGCAGGGGTACAAGCACCTTTACAGACAAACTGACCTGAATTTTTGTCGGTTACAAAAAATATAACTAGGAAATTGCTTTTTTTTGCTAGGGCATAAACGCCAAAAAACTCATCGTAGAGCTATGAGAGTGAGCGCATTCGAAAGAGCGGAAAATTTTAAGTAAGATGGCATTCAAAACTCATTTTTGACAAAAATGTCGCTTATGCCCTACTTCCTTTTAACCGTCGAATTATAATACTATCAGAGAAGTTGATTCCTAGGCAGCTGATGGGGGACCTAGACGTAAGCCGTGTTCGTTTCATTCATAAAGTTAATATACCTAGCGGAATAGGTCAGATTTTAGAACATGACACTCAACAATGATTAATCAGTATGATTAGAGAAAAAAATCTTTTTTTCGTTAATCTTTGACAGATTAAGGAATGATGACACTTGTATGACGATTTGGTCGCGTTACGTCAAACCCAGCCGACAGCATCACAATTAACTTTGAATTGACATGATCCGACCAAATGACGTTGCGTTGGTCTGTCAACTGCCTAGGAATCAATTTCCTCGATGGTACATGGGATTAGTTGTGGAAAAATGTACAGTTTCCGCACGATAAAATATATTTTCTGCGCAGCGCAGTTGCATAGTTATGAATATAAAGTACTTAGATCTTAATATTTGTTTACAGATACTCAAAGGAGCTTACAGCTACTATACGCTGCTTCGAAAATAAAATTATTATTGAATCATCAATTTGAGCAGTAGAAGCAGATATAAGGTTAATAAAGATTAGTGAAAATACTAATGAGTTATTTTAATTAAATATATTTTAAATAGAATCTAATTTTTTTTAATATTAGGGCTCCATTCCACCGCGACGCACGGAGAGACTACGCACGTGCATCAAGCTTCGCTTTGTAAGAAAATATATGTGACTGTGTCCACTGCAACCCACGGACACGCTACGCACGAATTGACTCAAGTCAACGAAATAAATCCGTGCACGTCCACGCGTGCGCGTGGCCGTGCACAGCGTGCGCCGCGGTGGGTTGGCGGCTTAACTTTCATCTTTTGTGCATGTCGCTCAATATAAGGGCACTACGTGGTACTTTCGTCTGGTTTTCTAAAAATTATAGGTGGCGCTAGTGCCAGGTAGGAGGCGCCCGTAAGCAGTGAGAAACTGAATATCGAAACTTATTTGTACACTCTGAAAGCGTTTTCTCAAATGTTTTAAATGAAACAATCGAACCAGTCTTGTAAATGACGTGTAATTTTTTTAAATACTGTAAACAAGAGATCGAATATCAAATTCCTTTACAATCATCATAAGGTACGAGTTACGACGTACATGTTACAACGACCTAGGTATAAACCGACAACTAACAACTCCATTTAAACTCCATTTAAAATAATATTGCAATAAAGTACATATTTTATTTCAGCGCATTTCTTGAGTACTCATAGATTACATAAATTAAGCCAACATACAGTGCAATCGTTTTTTATGGAATAATGGCAAAACCAACATCTTGGATGTGAAAAAAATACAATTTTATTGATGTGTTAAAAAAAACATTTTATTATTGTACCTGACCTATAATTTATTAAAGCTTTTTTACATTTTGTAGATACATAGAGTATCTACAAAATGTAAAAAAGCTTTAATTTCCTTATTATAAGCCAGTAGAACATAGCAGTAGAACCATAAAAATATGGGCGCACCGTTCTCACTAAAGCCGCCAATTTCATGACTTTATACGGCTTTTTCAAACACATTTTATTTTTTAAAAAAGTACGTCAAGTTCGAACAAGAGGGCGTCACATCGAACTAGTGTAATTCAAAATTCGAACAAATTTAAAAAATTCGTAGTACAATAATTTAGCTTAAATTAATTGGCAACACTGACGTATACAGTTTATGGAGGCTTAGACCATGCGTCGAATAACGCACATATTATTTCGAGAAGCACTGCAACTATGAAATAAATGCTATTAATCAAAACTAAGACTAGTTAAATAATTAGCACTACTTTACTTGAAATTATATTAGAGCGCTCGAAGGCTAAGGAACTTAATAGCTGTCAATAAAATCTAAATCTAATATTTTCGCGGCGAAAAGAAATCACAATATCAAATACGCTATAAAAATATAAACAAAAACATTTACTAAAATAAATGCAATAAACATGAGTTATTAAAACTACGCCAACTAATTAAACTTACAATAAAAACTTACTTTATTTAAATCTGAGTATAAATCTGAAGATAAAAAAAATCTAAAGTACCGAATATTACAGAATTCTAACCAGGGTTACAATTATTGTTTTAATATGCACTAATACTCAAAGTACTTGATATAATATCCGTGTTGGTAAAATTACCAGATTTTAAAAATTTATTTTTGTTCGAAATGCAATTTCATAAGTTAAAAGTTGAATTTGAGTTGAAAATTTATAAGCCCACAGACCACTTGAACGTTTCTAGAGTATAAAATCTATTTTAACTGGTTAATTTCTATACCTTTAGCTTGCTTTGTCAAAGATATTGATTCTTTTTGTTCAATTCAGAAGAAAGATTTTAGAATAAGATTTATGAAAATCTTTAAAATTCAGTTGTTACATATAAACGATATAGCAGCCAAGTATAAAATATATGAGGCTAAAAACATTATCTACAATTTCTAAAAAATTGATAAAATATAAATTATGACCAGGGAAATAAAAATTGGCAGAAAATGAAGGTACTAAATAAATTTTATCAATGGGATTATTTACCTCTTTATAAATCACTTTTGCTTGCTGTGTTGCTACCTGGTTGCTACAATAAAAAATTAAGGGAATTTGATAGTTTTTATTTTCCTGGTCAAGCGATAAATATTGTTAGTTTTTTTGGATGTTAGTGATTAGTTAAAAATGCGATTAAAGTGATGACAATTTGGCAGTGTTGGATGTTATAAAGGTTTTCATAAACTGACACATTTCTTATATTTTTATTAGAAATTAAACGCGAAACATTGTATTGAGCAATACCTTAAAGGCACTTATTATTTATTACCTCTAAGCATACAGCAGATTTTTTTTTAATTTTAATGTCATTTTCCTCCGGGATTTGGAGACAAATAAATCATTATACTACAAAGTAACCATTATTTAAATATGTATTAGCTTTAAATTCAACTTGTTAAAATGTTTTTAAACTTTATTTTAAATTACTGGAATAAAATGTGTCACTTCACAAAAGCCGAGGACAACTCATAAAATACTTTACAATATTACTAAGAGATCATATTTAAAAAACCAGCAAAATTTCATTACAAACAATCAACACACACATAGTCACTTTAAGATTCAATAACATTTGGGCTAAACCAGCATTTTAATTATTATAAAATTTTTAAACATTGCTATTATAAATATATATTTAGCAACAATGAGAAATATTATGGCAATATACAAAAATATAAATAAAAAATTATATTCAACATCATATCAGATAAAATATTATGGGTTTGGCCACCACCTCATAGAACATCGTGAAATACACAACCACAATAATCCACAACATGCATTAATATATTGTGATGACTGATGATGCACCTACCTGTGTAGGTTCCATTATAACTTCAAACAGATATCATAGAATGATGAGACAAAGGTTTTTTTTCAACATGCTTATTTCACCATAAATGGTTAGATTATTTTCTTTAATCATCTCATTACAAAAAAGTAAGTGTAATTATTGGATTATTAATTAAAGCAATAATATTATATTCAATTTATACAATCTGAATCAGAATCAGAATCAGAATTCTGATTCTGATTCTGATTTATACAATCTGAATAGCATTTAGCTTCACAAATAAGTTGCGAACTTGAAATAAGAGCCATCGCAAACAGTGCGACTTGTCGTTGCGTCTAGACGCCGAGCTGTCGCTTGCCTTGACGACTAGTCGTTGCAACAGACACCGTGGAGGAAGGCATCATTAGTGGTAGAGTATTCGAGAGAGATGGCGAGACTGACGCGCGACTGTCGTCATGTGTGCGCGTGTACGCGATTCCAGACGCAGCGACTAGACGCGAGCGCGCGCGGCTCCCCTAGCTTGTCGTTGCGACTCTGCGACTCAGACGTCAAGTGCGCGGAGCTTCGAACAAAATATATGAAAATTGTCGGCCGTAGCCTGTCGTTGCGTCTAGTCGTAGCTGTCGCAGACGCCTGTCGCATCGTGTGCGCCTATACTAAAGCAAAACTCGACATAATGTTGCCACACTAAAAAAAGGTTTAGAAGTTATAATGAACCCTACCAAAAGGACCAAAAATCTTGGGCTAAAGTTAAACTTGGTTTAATATAAAATAAATGTGGTAGAAAATATAATTACCTACATAAAAATTAAAAAGTTGGTCCTTTAAAATATAATATTATAACATCTCAAAATGAAATAAAATGTTCGTCAGTGACCATGACTAGTCCAATATTGTTCACTCTTTACATATTATTAACATTACAAACATTAAGCTAACACACTGCCATACAAAAAGTCATTTGTAAAACGCCATAAATTTATGAGCTAAACGTGTTGAGAGCACTTGTTTTATTATCACAAATTTTATTATCAGTCGAATGCAGAGCTAGCTTCTGCATTGGGTCTATAATTACTTTAGAATTGTTTTCATCTGTCTCATCTTCCTTTGTCGTGTCTGTACATTTTTTGCTGGGAGATTCTGCATCCGTTTGGTCTTTATTGTCGAAGACCGGGAAGAAATCGAAATGCGTTTTCCCGTTGGTCATATGTTTGTTTTTGTTCCTGTGCCTCTTTGTTTCACTTTCGTTAGCCTTGATGGTAGTTAGGTTTTGTTTGGAGAAGTCATCCCAACCCTGCGTAGTTTTGCCTTGACTGGAGTTCCAGTCTTTTCTAAACGAGCTAGACGGTTTACTTTCCTTCTCCAATGTGAACTTTTGTTGGATATCGTCAATTTGGTTGTGGTTTTCGCGGCTGGACACAATTTGTCCGTACACTGGGGTACAGTATGTGGGATCTAAGTCGTTGTTACACCTGTTGTCTCTGTTCAAATGATTTTGGTTCAATTGGCAATTGTTCATGCCGGAATCAAATTCCGACTTCTGTCCGGCATTCATTAGTATCTGTTTTGATGATTTCACATTTTTCTTGTCTGTATTTTGTGTCTTGCTCGGTGAATTGTCGTATGACCTACCGTTTCTTCCAGTTGATTTTTCATCTTCAACCATGTCTTCGTTGCCGATTCCATCAATGTCATACACCTGAAAACAACATTCATTTAGACATTTTACTGTGTAACTTTGAATTCTATTTTAATGTGATAAAAATTTTAAAACATACAACTAGTTTACTACACATGAAACAAACTATAAAATTAAAGCACTTGTAAATTTATACAGCATGACTGGTGAGACAATACCGATACTTAAGGAGAGTATTCAGTACTCGATTCTCATTATAAATACATATGTAATAAAATTAGGTACTTAATTTTTGACCAAATTTCCCTTTAAACAAATGAATCACGGACACAGTACCTAAATGACTATGCGGCCGCGCGGCGTCATCGCCCCCCGCGCCGGCGCGCTACCCCTCCCGCGCGCGGTGTCCATGCGTTGGGTAAATAATTATTTAACTTTAAGCTATATTAAGGCGTCTCCCAGACAGACGCGGCCTGCGGTGGCGGTCAGTTGGATGACTTGGCCGCGTGGCCGCCTGTGTCTGTGTCGTTCCTAGAACTCTGGGAGACGCCTTACTCAGTGATCAATTGATATTATTTTTTTATATTTTTTTTTTTCACCTAATATAATAGCCAAATATCATACCCTCGAGTATTGAACATGTCTCACCAGTCATGCTGTATACGAAAGATAAATATTGCCGTAATGTTAGAAAGTACTTAGATAAAAGTGGAGAATTTAGTTTATAAGTTACCTGCCCTACGTCATGATTCACTAAAAGAAATGTACATAGATTCATTAACAATATTTTATACTATTTATTTTGATGGGACTTTTATGTTAAATGGGGACTGGGACCTTTATATAACCTTTATATGTAATATAATGCTGGCACTTCACATGGCTATTTGTATTTGCTATTGGTTATTTGTCATAATATTTGGCAACATTATTGTCGAAAATTTCACACATGGCTGTCAAATAGCAAACTTACAAACATTCGATTCAGAATTTTTAAATCAGGTTTGTGTTCACCAATACAATGTCGGATGTCAGTTATAGACTTCGAATATTAATTATTAACAAAAATTGGACCACTAATCTCCAAAAAGGATACAAAATGTTGTTTTCCGCTCACAATACAACACTGAAAATGACTGAAAATTTGCTTAAAATCACCTGAAATGAATATATACCGTTTGTTGTCGTGTTGACAGCACAGGTTTATTTGTGTACTTGCCTATTTGACATATCAAAAGGATGTGTGTCAAAATCCGACAAAGGTCCGATACGTGTATTTGGTATTGGTCATATTTGTCAAATGAAGTGCCAGCTTTAGATATATTATAAAGGTTACTTTTATTGGAGGATTGTAAGGAATGCAGTTTAGTGTCATTTATGTATCAATTCAAATATTTTTATAAGTAACTCCTTCTTACTAGTGAAAATTTCCCATAACTTTTTATTGATAAAGTTAAGATACTACTTAAATATAAAATTACTTGTAAAACAGCAAGTAAGAAATAAAAGTTTTATAGCTATCAATTCAGTATCAGGTTACATATAAATTTAAATGAAGTGAATTGTGAACAATGGATTGTTAAAATACACACCTTGTACATGACATCTTGGTTCAATCCTTTCTCTCTCTCTCTTTTGTTTTGTACAGCGAGCCACACGTCTTTGAGCTCACCGGCTAAGTCCCGATCCTTTAATATAACTGGGTTTCTGGACAATGCTAGACCGGGGTTCATGGCCTCAACAAAATCACACAGCAGACTGACAAGTGCCTCACGATCCTAGAGTTTTGGAATATAAATTGCATTAAATTGGTTAAATATTGAAAAAAAATGTACTATCAGAGAAGTCGATTTATAGGCAGATGGACCTACATAGTTTGGTCGCATTATGATAAACCCAGCCGAAAGATTATAATTAACATTGAATTGACAAGATCCAACCAAATGAAGTTGGTTTGTCAACTGCCTAGGAATCAATTTCCTCGATGGTACATTCTTGTTCATCAATTATAGATATTGAGCAATGACTTTTGACGTGGGAGAGCCATGCTTCGGCACGAATGGGCCGGCTCGACCGGAGAAATACCACGTCCTCACAAAAAACCGGCGTGAAACAGCGCTTGCGCTGTGTTTTGCCGAGTGAGTGAGTTTACCGGAGGCCCAATCCCCTACCCTATTCCCTTTCCTGCCCTCCCCTATTCCCTTCCCTTCCCTTCTCATCCCTACCCTCCCCTATTACCCTATTCCCTCTTAAAAGGCCGGCAATGCACCTGCAGCTCTTCTGATGCTGCGAGTGTCCATGGGCACCGGAAGTTGCTTTCCATGTTGCTCATTTGCTCATTTGCTTGTCGACCCGTTTGCTCGTTTGCCCTCTTATTTCATAAAAAAAAAAATGACTAATTAGAAAAAAGTATACATATCAGATTGAATGTTGCAGTAATTTGATTTAATAAACTATTTCATTTCATTTCAGTATCTCGACTATCAAAATTTATTTGCCTATCTTCTTTGTTTTTAATACCTATATTGAAATCAATATTACCGTTGGATTTGTTGCATTCTTTCCATTTTCTTTTAATATGTCAGGGTTAACCATCACAGCAAACACCAGAAGAGGGGGCCTATTACTATTTGGCGCACAACCTTGATGTACCTAAAAGTAACGCTCTAATAAGTAATGTTTACTCAATTTTTTTTATTTACATTCTATAAAAAAATGGGCTTACCTGCATACCTCCATACAGAGGTATTGGATCAGAATACTGCTTGGGATTAGCTATTTTCTGCCATCCCAAAACATTGATGTAGAGCTTTTCCGACGTATCTTTTATCGTGTCTTGTATACACATATGGGGCTGAGGTGGATTCTTGAACTGTCGGAATGCCCTCGATCGAACGTATACGGGTGCCGTCCGTTCTTGGGGATTCGGATCCATATTTCACTGTTTGATCACGGAAAACTTGGAATATTGCTCAGCGTTTAGCGATTATTTTGGGTACTCACAACTAAAACTGACATTTCCAAAAGGCCTGCCGTTTTTGACTTACGAGTTTAATGAACTCTGGCAAGCGGCTTCGGTAAACATCTAATTCTGGTTTTCTCACTGAATATAAACAAATTGCATGATTTATAACTTAAACGCGTATTTCTTTTGGGAAAAATGTGCTCGGAGCGCTTGTAATTCTAATTCTAAATAATTACACGAAATTTTAGACGAAAATAGAAAAACTGAGAAAAACTGATGAAATGTCAAAATGGTAATAGAATTGCTAGAAGCAAAAAAATTGGCAATATAGTCCGACAAAACCTAAATGCATAGACCAGCATAGACCAACAAAGAGTGCGATAACAAGATGAAAAGAGAGAGGCAGTCTAATGTGAACTGTAACCACTTTTATTTGACAGGTCGTCACAAGTCGACACGCGTTTTTGTGCCCTTTCGGTATATTTTGCAATTTAATTCGTTTGTTATTTTGAACAAATACTATTATATAGAACAATGATAACAGCTTGTTCTGTGAGTGATTGCAGTGTAAATCATAGGAATAATCCTGAAAAATATACATTTCACAGGTAATTAATCTTCATGTCCTAATTGCTACGATGTGTTTATTTCTGCTATATTCTGTCTTTAGTTCTGTATTTCAAATAAAATAATATCAATCCTCCCTTTTACTTTCATTTTGCGTAACTAAAGGTGCTATTGTTCCTAAATTACACAATTTTTGAAGAAACATTTTTCATAAAAATTTTTTACATAATATACGCTAGTGCTTGAATCAAATTTATCGATATACTTATCGGTATTTAACTATAACATAAAACAAATCTAAAAATGTAATGGGTGTGATATGTATTTAATTTAAGAATAAATAATATACTATGTGTGATAATTACTTTCAACACATTATATTTGCATTTCTAATAATGTAAGGGCTGATTTTTCAGATAGCTTTTACCTGAGTAATAAATAAGTAACTTTATAATGTGTACATTATTTACCCTTATAAGAACCTCATATCATAACATATCCGACGATTGAAAAATCACCTTTTTTCTGTCAAATAAAATAAATACCTAATTTGAAATACAAAATCTGCCATCCGCCTTGTCCCGGACAATTATTGTAATATCTCTTGTAAGTCCTACCCAACACTAGTATAGAGATCAGTGGTCTGTGGTGAAGAAGAAGAACAATACTAAATACCGCAATCCCACTGATCTCTATTATACAAGTACGCTGGATAGCTGATACCCTTTGAAATGACAGCTATTTCTTGTACTTATTTGAAACGGAATCAGCGCCCCCATTATTCGGGTAGAGAACTAAATCTGACGTAAAAATGACGTTTGAAAGCCGCCCACTGATCTCTATTATACAAGTACGCTGGATTGCTGATACAGACTTGCTTTTTGTGCCTATTTGAAGCGGAATCAGCGCCCCCATTATTCGGGTAGAGAAATAAATTTGACGTAACCACAACCAATAACAACGGTTGTCATCACTAGTATTAGTTCCAAATACTCTCACTACTGCTATCAGCGCCAATATGGCGGCTTTCAAACGTCATTTTTACGTCTATTTTAGTTCTCTACCCGAATAATAGGGGCGCTGATTCCGCTTCAAATAGCATAGACATATAATATACTGACGTAAATAGGCACAAAAAAAATAGCTGTCATTTCAAAGGCTATCAGCATGCTATCAGCAATCCAGCGTAGGTACTTGTATAGAGATTAGTGAAGCCGCCATATTAGCGCTGATAGCAGTAGCGAGAGAACTTGGAACTAATACTAGTGATGACAACTGTTGTTATTGGTTGTGGTTACGTCAAATTTAGTTCTCTACCCGAAAAGGGGGGCGCTGATTCCGCTTCAAATAGGCACAAAAAGAAGGTCTGTATCAGCAATCCAGCGTACTTGTCACGTACTTGTATAATAGAGATCAGTGCGCAATCCGCATTCACATTTTGTATTTTTAATTTTATTTGGTGATATGTGGGTGATATCCTATTGAACCGAGTTTTCGTAATTTAAAATGATAAGAAAAATCACATAATTTCGTGGAAAATATTTTTGATATCTATTTAAATAGTGTTCTTTAAAACAAACCATTATTCTCTATAAGAAATAAACAGTCTATCTGAATTTTTATAATTCTACACCAACACACTTAGGTTAGAACTTAGAACTCCGTCGTTATTAAAATGAATAACAATTTTCGCGGAAACAATGGTGGTAGGCGGCCGTGGAACAGACAGAAAAGGGGTGGCAGAGGTTCTTGGGTACGAGGTGGGAGTCGTCAGTCGAATAACTACGGTAGAAACTTTTCTGGCGACCGCGCTGGTAATAACCAGTTAGGGAGTAATAGGCAGTATAAACGTGACACACCAAGCAAGAGGCTGACTGAAGAGGATATTGGAGTAACAGAATACATCAGTGACCATACAGGTTTTAGTGGAATCATTAAATCAAGGTTAGTAATTAAGGTTAGCTTTTACAGCAAATTAATTTGCTCTTTTTGTACCTTAATCAAGCACTTTTGCTTAAATCTTCGTGTTTATTCTTGCATGTCGAAATACTTACATCAATATAATATATCATTAGGTAACCTTTTACCACTACCACATATCATACCACATTATATTACATATTATTATTACTACCACAGATATTCAGACTTCCAAGTGTCTGAAATCAATGAAGAAGGAGAAGTAGCCAAATTAACAGACATTAAACCACCAGAGGTGCCAAAAGATGAGGCGATTGATGAAGACGAAGACCTGCTCTTTAATAAATACAACCTAGAGATACTGCCCATGGAGACCTGGGACAAAATAAACCAACTTGTGCAAGATACCAACACAAAAGGGGAAAAAGTAGAAGTATGTTCTTTAATATATTTATTATAATCCTTTTCCATCCTTTTTAATGCTTCAACTCCCAAGTGGTCGAATTCGACCGCATAAGCAATAGATTTCCTGATGACCTGATGCTACCTCGAATATTAAAAAGTTAAATTCATAGCTTTAGCCTGGATTATAATTAACTCTTCAACTCCCAAGTGGCTATATTATGTGGCCACGAGAACAATATATTTCCAAGAATATGCTATTGAAGGTTTAATCTTATTTTCTGTTTCTAGTTAATATTGCTGTTGTATTATAAGGCTTAAAACAAAATCTTATTTTGTATGAGTTGTGATTGTTTTATGTAATATTTGTTTTAGATAGACGTAACTGGAATGGAAAAAGATCAGAGGACAAAAATACATGAAGCTGTAAAGAAGGCCTTCGGAGAAAGTGTCGTTGGTAGCACTGTTACTGTTGATGACAAGAAGTTTGTTAAGTTTGAGAAGTACAGGAAGGGAAGTGAGTGTTTGTGAAAGTATACTAAACAAATGTACTATTATGGTGCTCCCTGCCCACAAGCATTCAAGTGTAATGTAACATTACAGATTTAACTTTGAGCAAGCAAGCTGACTTCACTGTCACATAACAATGATGTTACAAGTTGTATCAAGACATTACACATTGTATCATTACAAGGTGCGCATTGTAATGCTCGGTTCTCCTCCCTCACTGATGTAATGCTCGACTCTGTAATGCTACATCATCTTTAGAGAATTTAATTCATAGACAGACGGTGGACCTAGCTATGTGAAATGCTACAATGAATTTACATCATCCAACCAATTGACATAGTTCTGTCAACTGCCTATGAATCATTTCAAGAAATTGGATTGTGGTACACTACCAATAATAAAAACTGATGAAACGTAACTCTCATACTTCAACCGTTTTGAAGTTCGGTTTTCGCACAATAAAATATGACAATAGCTCTACAAAACACTTACACTCAAAACGAAAAAAAAAAAACTGTTGACAAAAATTTTAAATACACAAAATTGAGACCCGAATACATGCATAAAGTATGCATATTGTATTCGGGTCTCAATTTGTATACTCGCAGAACAAATTTTCGACACAGTTACTCTTCCTTAGTTTTTATTATTCATAGGTATTAATAATATTCATTGGAATTCACCAATACACTAAAATGTTTTAATTTATTATTTAACACACATTGTACTGCTATTTTGTGAAACAGTAGTCATTCTGAGTCAGTGTCCAGTGAGAGTGTGTAATCAAATTGTGCGCCTAAGGGCCTGTGTTCACTTTGATTAATGTGAGTGCAGGTGATTAGTGCAAGTAATTAGTGTTTAGGAGAAAATAAAGGACTTACACTAATCAGTCACTGTCCACATGTACTTTTTCCCGATTACTAATCACGGTTTGCACTAATCACTTGCACTTATTCCTAATCAAAGTGTATAGGGGCCTTAAGGATTTAATATGTTTTTTTATTTATAAATGAAAATAATTGTGTTTGCAGTTCGTATAGACAACAGAGTAAAGTGGATATGGCCGGAGGAGTATTTGTATTTTGTGCTGTACAAAGAGAACTGTGATACAATGGAGGCTGTATCCCGCCTCGCTGAGCGTCTGAAGATGAAGTAAGTCAGGATATCATATTCATGTTACACCTTTATAGGTATTGATACGAATATGTTAAACAGATATCTGGTTACACTGGTCTTCTTAACAAACTATTTTTTTTATCTGATATTTATTCATTGTTACTAGTGTACCAATATCCTAACTGTATTTGGAGTATAATATGTTATCTCCTTTATTTCTAATGGCGCAATTTCATTGGCGTTAACTTTCAAGGTCGTTAACTTTGATATACAGCATACAGGAAGTCCCCGTAGCCTAAATAACAACTAATGAAAGTTACCAAGTCGATACGTGCTCGTTATACCGACTGCGGGGATTGCATGCATGCTTTATAAGTTTATACCGACCGTGATATCATCATCATCATATCAGCCTATGTTCGTCCACTGCTGGACATAGGCCTCTCTCAATGAACGCCAAGATGACCGATCTCCTGCTACTCGCATCCAACATGGACCCGCGACTAAACGGAGATCGTCGTCCCACCTAGTTGGAGGTCGACCTACACCCCGTTTTCCCAGCCTTGGTCTCCATTCCAGAGTAAGTTTACTCCAGCGATCGTCTGTTGTTCGAGCTACGTGACCAGCCCAGTTCCACTTCAGCGTACTGATTCTCTGCACTATGTCGGTGACTTTAATTCTTTGACGAATTGTTTCATTTCGAAGCTTATCCGCCAAAGAAACTCCGCGATGAACGACCGTGATATCAACCAATAAAATTTATCGGTCGATATACAGCTTGCGGGACGCGAGTCAAATGCATTTTTATCAACTCTAGCAGAGTGGTCAATGGTCTTAGATTGAATTATAATAATATTATCTGTCAAACTCTTTATTCATCATCATTAGGCTGTTACGTAATATAAACACACCTTAACAATAGCTAACTTATTACTGCTATTCCCAGTATAAAACCGTCGATGATCGGGTATGCGGGCACCAAGGACAGGCGCGCGAAGACGTCGCAGTGGGTGAGCGTGCGGCGCGCGGACCCGCGTCGCGTTGCCGCCGCGTGCACCGCGCTGCGTCCCCTACGCGTCGGCAACTACCGCTTCCGGCCTGTGCCGCTCAAACTTGGCATGCTGAAGGGTAACAGGTATGTGTAGGCTGCTCTCAACATTAAGATTGTTCGGGTAACGTCTAAACTTACAGCAATACAATTAATTAGCTACCAATAATGTGTCATATCGCAATCTATATCAGTGCAATCCGCGAAGAAGCGCCGACCAATTTTTTGGGTGAGGGGATCGCGCGGTACGGAGAGTTTCACCCGAGCGTCAGCCGCGAACCGTGAGCGGTTACATGAGCGCGGTGTATACGAGTGGTACAGTCTATGTTGTAAAAATCTAGACTTGAAACGAAAGTATAAACGATTAGGAGGAATGGTGGGGCGCGTCTTCGTGGATTGCACTATCTATACTAGCAATTACCTCAAACCTGTGTCGAAGATATCTTGACTTGGGCTGGTTACCAAAAAATGTTTGAAATGGGTCTCTTCTAAAGCTGTGTTTAATTGATGTTATGAAATGAATTAATGTTAAAATTGGCATAGTATTGAAACATCTGTAGATATTATATCAGCAAATACAGCAAACAACAAGCTCTAATAATGTTAGGGGGGTGGCAATTAAAAAAAAAACTGTGTGTACAGTGAAATACAGTATGTACTTGATATTGGTGCAGGTAAAAGACAGGTTCTATAATTATTATTTGTATGTAGTAAGTATTATTGTTTTATCTATGTTTCTTTTAATAATTGATTGATATCAGATACATAAATATCTAAGAATCTGAAAGGAAGGCCCAGGACATGTTAGGGTCTAAAGAAAACCATAATATTATAATGCAGCTTAAACCACAAACAAAAAATGACATCCTATAATAATTTTAATTCCAGATTCCGTATATGTCTCCGTAACGTGACCGCCCCCGATAGCACAGTGGATGAGGCGTGTGCATTACTCCGGGATAACGGGTTCATCAACTACTACGGTCTACAGCGGTTCGGTTCCCGGGCGGACGTGCCGACTTATCTCATAGGACAGAAGTTGTTGCAGGGGAAGTTTAAAGAGGTACGATAATTTTATTGTATTTTCATATTTTGTTAGTTTTGTTCCGTGAATAATGTATGGTGCCAGCGAAAGGGGGCTAGACGGAAAAAGTTGTAACACTCTTTGACCGACACTTATTTTTGTACCTGCGAAGTAGGGGCAGAGGGCGTTGATGTGGCGATGACGTCAACTGGCGGGAAATTTAAAACTTCGTTCCATCCGGGTGTCCCTGGACACCTCTCAAGTTTTTTATTATACACAAAGGATAGTCTGTGACAAGATTTACGGTTTGCGTGCAATAAAAAGATTCGGATAAACAAAACGGCAACGATCAACGTTGCGGGCAAAATCCCCCCTTATTTCCTGCCCTACCCTCCCCTACCCTATTACCTCGTAAAAGGCCGGCAACGCACCTGCAGCTCTTCTGATGCTGCGAGTGTCCATGGGCGACGGAAGTTGCTTTCCATCAGGTGACCTGTTTGCTTGTTTGTCCCCTTTTTCATAAAAAAAATCCAGTGTCAATTAACTAATAGCATAATATTTTTGTGGCCTCTCATATAATTTAGAAACATATCTTATTCCAGGCCATCGACTTAATCCTCCATTCCCGCTCTGGTCCACTATCGGAGACACTCCAGCTGTACCACTCTGGCGACATAGACGCGGCGCTGGGCGCGCTGTCGGCGAGAATGGCGCGCGCGCACCCAGTGGAGTCACGCCTGTTGCAGGCGCTCAAGGAGCGACCTAACGACCTGTTGGGGGCGCTGGCGCAGGTATGAATTTATAACACCTGTAGTGCACCTATAATATAATGGATATTATGTAACATTGTCTCATAAACACCAGTATTATAGTGGTGCAGTCTGTCAAGCTGTCAATCTTCACAGATTGACAAACAGCCTGCTGTCCCAAATAAGACAGTTGTGTCTTTGGTCAGTGGAGGTTGCCGATAAATTCACACTGCAACATCGTGAGACGCATAGTACACGAAATGCGGCGCGTATGGTGCGGACGAATGTGCGAGGTTACATACGTAACGCACGCGCCGAATGCGCTGCGTTCGGCGCGTGCGTTACGTATGCGTGCGTGCAGATGATCCGCATGCAGATATATTGAACAACTACGTGCGGATAATGAATGAATTCGAGAGTAGATCTCCAGGATATATCTGCTCTTAGTTCTAATTAGGTGCATGATTTAGTTTAGTGTTAAATATTTTAAGTTATTTTCTTTTTTTTAACTAATCCTAAAAAAATTTAATGTATGAAATACTAACCACCATAGTAGTCTGCAGTAAAGATATTTGTATTTGTTAATTCATCTGATTTGTTAATTCCAGATATCGCGGAACAACCGCCTCCTGTACCTGCACGCTTACCAGTCGCTGCTGTGGAACCGCGCGGCGTCGCGGCGGCTGCGGCGCGCGCGCGGCGTGCTGCCCGGCGACCTCGTACCTGATACCGCTGCGGGCGACGCTGTCTTCGGTAGGTATATAAACTATATAGGGAGAGAAAGTTTTGATGATTACTTAACTTTAATTTAATTATGAGTTTGATGAAAAAAAAAACCCAGGGGACCTCTAGGTGCTCGCGACCCACACGTTGAAACACTGCCCTGTAAGATACGAAAGACAATATTAAATTAACAATAGGTGGCGCTATCTACATGTACGAGGTTACAATTAACAAGACAAACCTAAACTTGCTCGGAGCCCTAGTAATACCAAAATAAGATTACATAAAATGGTTTTATTTTTATTATACGTAGTAGTCTATTAATGTTTATTATTCGTAGTTCGAATAACGCTTCGGCCAAACCTACGCGACCAAAGCGACTGCGAACAGGATTCAGGAGCGTCTGCAATGCGGGAATAATCTACGGTTTCGCACCGTAGTCACGCAGGTGTGCACACTAGATTCGCGTTGCAGACGCTCCTGTCCCGCGTCCCTCGTTACTGACGCGTAGGTTTGGTCGAAGCCTATTATGACACTAAGTAATAGATATGATTGTATATTATCAAAATCTATGTAATTTAAATAATTTATCTAAACACGTACTCTACAGAACATCAAATAGCATGTTTCACAGTAATTTCAAAACATTAAAAAGTATTATCTTTACAGAAGCATTAGAAGAGGATTCAGATAATGAAGACGAAGAAACTGACAATGTAGATACAGAAGCTGATATAGAAACACAAGATAAAATAGAAGAAAAATCAGCAAAAGAAAATAAGAAGCACAAACGAGAACCGAAAGAGTTGATAAAAGTGAAAGTATTGACTCAAGAAGACGTTGACAGTGGTAGTTATTCACTGTCAGATATAATTCTCCCGCTACCCGGGTTTAAAGTTATCTACCCGCCTAATATGAAGGACTTCTATGAAGAGGAACTACAGAAAGATGGACTTAAATTGGACATGGTGCATAAATTTAAGTGAGTTGTTTGATTTTATATCGAAACATATTTTACTTTTAAGTGTAAAGTTCTTGTCCGATATGTAAGAAAAGTGGCTTAATTGATTAGGACAAAATATTGTATAGCAATAAAATCAGTGTACGCTGTACACACATCAGTACACAAAAAAACGGATAAGCTATTCTGCCATATATATTTGCCATTTAAATGTTTCTATTGAACTGCAATTGATCTCATTCGTAACAGCTTGGTCTTTAATAGTTTCATGAAACCAGACGATTAACGCATGGATCATCTTTATTTCTGACAATCAGCCTGGTTTATCCTGAACCAAATTGGAAACCACTACCAAAGTTCCTTCAAGAGTGAAGCTTTAAACCACTAAACCACCTACAATTCACTAATATACATTAGAGAAGCTACAGATCGTCCTACAGTCAAATTTGAAAAATCCACGGAAATACTCCTTTATTTTTACTAAATACTTTTACAGGAGCTACAGTCTATCCGGGGGCTACCGGACCGTCGTGACAAGCGCGGGCGACATGTCATGGCGGACCGTCAACTACCGTCGGCCTCACGGCGACCTGCTGCTGTCCGACGCGGACGAGCTCGACGGCGCCACCACCGACGAGGACCCGGGTGAGAGAGACAGACTGTGTTTGCAAGCGAGATAGATAATATACATCTGACTGTGGTGGCGCTACCGTCGGCCGGGTGAGAGAGACAGACTACGTGCAAGCGAGACAGATATACATCTGACTGTGGTGGCGCTATCGTCAGCCGGGTGAGAGAGACAGACTACGTGCAAGCGAGACAGATATACATCTGAATGTGGTGGCCAAATATTGTGGGAGACAGTCAGACATAGTTTACATAATAGAAAGTATTAGCTAAAGCTGCAGTAGACGCTTAAAATACGTTATGTTAACACGGTATCGCAGGATAATTTTGATCTTAACCATTTTTAAGTCTTTTCGCAAAATATTTGTTTTGTTTTGAACGACCAGTTTCTATCATCGATAGCTTACGACATCAACACGACATTCAATATAGGACATTCAGTTTATAGGTCGCAATTCAATTATTAAAGTTATTAAAACCAATTTGCTAATGGTTATAGTTATGACAATCATCGGGTACAAATTGAAAAATGAAATTGATAAATGATGCCTTTAAAAAACCTTTTAAAATATTATATTATGCTTGAAATCATGTTTTTTCTTTGCTAATAAAGCCTAATTTTGTTTCCAGGTGGGCCATACAAAGCTTTACTAATTACGATGGATCTACCTTCAAGTTGCTACGCGACAATGGCTCTTCGGGAAGTACTGAGGATAGATACTTCAAGCGAGAGCCAGGCGCAGCTGAACAACTACCATGTGACAGACAAACAAACAGACGAACAGACGGAGTCCGGACAGACAGAAAACGGAGGTGAAAAGAGGAAGAATGATAATGATGTTGATAATGTTGATAGTAAGAAAGTTAAAGCTAATTAAATTTTATTAATGTTTGTGAGCGTTTTACTTTTGTCAAATATAATATTAAACTAGATGAAGCCCGCAACTTTCTTTACAGCACAGGAACCGTACAATTTTTAGGGATTAAAAGTATCGTATGTCCTTTCTCGGGACTCAATGTATCTCCATACCAAATTTCAGTAAAATCCGTTCAGTGGTTTGGGCGTGTTGTAACAGACAGCTGTCTGTCTTTACACAAATTAGTACCTACAGTCATGAACGTAGAAAAAAAGGCGGACGGAGTCCCAACATACACAAAACTGTGTCCTTCAGAGTCGGCCAGCTGACTGTATGAACACGGTCCGCACGCACACATTCTTACGCTAGTCCATACGATTTGACTGGCGTAAGAATGTGTGCGTGGCCGACTCTGAAAACACAGTTCTGTTTATAATAAGACTCAGTCCGCCTTTTTTTCTACGTTCATGCCTACAGTACCTCTTATAATATCTAAGGGTCTATACAGACGGAACGCATTTCAACTGCAATCCAACCGCAAATTGCAGTTCAAGTGCAGTTTGAATGCAGTCGTGTCAACTGCATTCAAACTGCAATTTGCGGTTGGATTGCAGTTGAAATGCGGTCCGTCTGTACTCTGTATAGACCCTTAGTAGGGTAGCATAGGCAATATTGTGAAGTAATTAACTGAATTACATTTTTTTACATTAGGGGCTGACAAATAAAACAAACTTTTGACTTACAATAATTTATTTCTCGGTAGTTATATTATAGTTATAGTCGAGGTATTGGTAGTTGGTTTGGGAATCTTTGTGTTCTCTTTGTACCAGGGATATTTCCCTTTGTGTCCCTTGGTGGGACAATCGTGTTTGACCCCCAAGGTGGGACATGTCCCTTTGTCCCCCAATGTGGGACAGTCCCCTGTGTGAATGTCCCCCCAGGTGGACTCTCAGTTCCCCTGGTGTGGGGAACGAACGCGGACACCAGGTGCATTTGTGAGGTTTGTTCTGAAACAAAAGTGTACCTTATTACAGCTGCTTTCAAAACTAATTTAGACTAACAGTAAACAAGAAGATCCGACAAGATTAATTTGCATGGTTCTATTCTAACTTAGTATGAATGAATGAATGAATATACTTTATTGTGCACATCACAGTTACAAACACACATAAAATAAAAGCACTTAGACCTAATAAAATGAAGAGAGTGCACAAAGGCGGCCTTATTACTAAATAGCAATCTCTTCCAGGCAACCTTTGCAAGAAAGGAACAATTGCTGGAGAGAGGGTGTTGTGCTATAAGTAATTAAACTTTAATAAACAAAATATATATAATAATAATAATAATATATACATTAATTATAAATACTATCCTAATAAATACATACATAATAAATAATATTCAATACATAAAGTATAATATACTAAATAATTTATAATAATAAATAATAATATAAATAATATAGTATACATATTATATAAATAAGGTAACATAATATTACATAGTTAACACAGTTCCAAATAATAAATGTCGTGAATGGTGATATAATATTACGAACACTTATTGAGATAATATTCTTTAAGTCCTGACTTGAATGTTCCTAATGTTTTTGAGAGTCTCAATCTTGCAGGGAGGGAATTCCAAAGTAAGACGGATTGTACGGAATAGGATGAGTGGAAGTACTTGCTGTGGTGAATGGGGATATCAAGAAGGAGATTTTTATAGGAACGCAGTTCATGTCTGTCGGGATGACGGAAGTTAAAGATCTCTTTTAGGTATTTAGGACTGTTGGGATCAAATAGGATGGTATAAAGGAAGGAAAGTGCACGATAATTTCGTCGAAGACGAATGGGCAACCATTTGAGCCTTTTG
Source organism: Plebejus argus (assembly GCA_905404155.3). Lineage (NCBI taxonomy): Eukaryota > Metazoa > Arthropoda > Insecta > Lepidoptera > Lycaenidae > Plebejus > Plebejus argus. The sequence goes on along the minus strand of FR989937.1, from coordinate 15,474,671 downwards.
CGGAACTCTGATACGTGGTCAAACTTGCGTAAGCCAAAGATGAACCTGATTGCCAAATTCTGGAGGCGCTCAAGTTTATTGAGTTGATCTTCGGTCAAGTTAATGAAGCAGGCATCAGCGTAGTCGAGGACAGAAAGGAACAGAGATTCGGCTAGGGTTACTTTGGTGGGAATCGGCAGTACATACCGAAGACGTTTCAGGGAATGCCACGTTGCATATATTTTCCTGCTAATCTCTTTCAGTTGCTGGGACCAAGATAGATGCTCATCAAAGTACACGCCAAGATTCTTCACAGCCCTACTGTATGGTATTGTTACTCCATCAATAGACACCGATGGCAAAGTACTCCAGTCAATTCTAGATACGAGTCCTTGACTGCCTAGTATTATCAACTGAGACTTAACAGGGTTAATAAGAAGACCATTTTCTCTGCTCCAGTCGCATATAGCCGATAAGTCTCGGTTGATAACATCCACAGCCGCAGGTAATTCATCCAGAGTTGACTGGGTATAAATTTGCAGATCGTCAGCATATAAATGGAAACAGGCAGTAATGAATAGGGTGATGAAATTTATGAACAATGCAAAGAGTAATGGGGAAAGGACGCCACCCTGAGGGACACCGACAGTAGTATTGGTCCAATTTTTTTTTTTTTTTTTTTTTTTTTTTTTTTTTTATTAAAAGGTCTGTAGTGTTTCTACAGAGAGATAGGGATGGGATGAAACAACCAAACCCGTTGAGTGCTGTCTTTACACTGATTTATTAATTAAGTAAAATGTAACAATGTTAATGGATGCAATTCGCTGACACAAAGTTCTCACTCAGCACTTAACTAATACATAATTATTGTACTTTGTACATCCTGGGACTCAGGGAAAAGGATGCTGAATGTTATTATGTAAGGAACTAAAACTTAATGTCCATATGTAACTTAATGTCTCTAAAATGTTTGTCCTATACCACTTTATGTCACAGTTAAAATTAATAATCACTAATTTCACTTTCACTTATTTTTGGAACCGACAATCGCACAGATTTTTTACACTTGCCACTTGTTTTCACACATGACTGCATACTGGTGCTCGGAGGAGCCACCCCCGATGATGATGATGTCTGCTGCTTTGTAGGCAGCTCCGAAAGTTCCACGCTAGTGGCCTCCACCGCCCGCAGAACCACCGGGGCAGTAACAGCAGGGGACACTCGAAATTGTTGTTGGCTCGTCTTACGAACACGACGAACGACGTAAATGCATCCCACTAAGATCAGCAGTGTCAGCGTGGCGTAGATCGCAGTATAGTGGTGTACATCGTGTACACTGACGGGAGAGTAAACCACATCAGCTTCTTTTTTTATGTTATCCAACTGCATCTTCATCTGATCCCAAGTATGACTGTGATTGTCCGGTATGAAACTTTCAGGTAATGTAGAATTTAGAATATGATTGAGGACAGAAAATTCTGGTACTGGAACTATGTCTGGCTTTGTAGATAGTTTTGTAAGATAATTAGTGTGTCCGTAAATTGTAACGGATCTACTCTTTAAAACACATCCCGACGCTATGTCCATGAGTCCGTTTCCTTGTAAGGTAATCATTTCTATTGTGTCCGAGCAGAAAAGTCGAGCTTGGCAATTTTCGCAGCACGAGAAAAACCACCTGTTATTAGCACGTAACTTGATCCACCGCTCTTCGCACTTAATTGTTTTAGTTGTACATAATGTTTTATTGTAAGTATGCAAATTACAGAAAGAATGATTAATTTGTTGCTCATAAATTGGTCTATCAAAGGCACACAAGACTTTTCCTGAGGATAAATGCATACAAAAATGAGTATCTTCTTCTGAGAGTAAAATAAATATTTCCTTTTGTAAATTAAATGCTATGTAAGGTGTAAATGTTTCAATAATCAGATTACTGTTTAAAGGTATACTGTATATTTTGTCTAGTTCGAACGATTCCTTAGCAATTAAAGGTATTTTTATCTCTATGACTAGAAATGATCTTCCGACTTTAGAGTTAACTTTCATGACCTTGTATAATTCTTGTAAGTCTTCTTCGCTAACAGGCAAAGTTAGGTCTCCTCTTAATTGATTCGAAATAATGTGCATCTGTTCTTGCAGCTGTTCTGAAGGTATTAAATGTGCGTCCAAGTGTCCATGAGATAAATCAGTTACTGTATCGACTAAATTATCTTGTATACGTCGAAGATTCGATATTAAAATCTGTGCCGATAAAATTGATGATAAAGTGTTAAGTTGATGCTCATTGTCCGACTGTACTCGATTTAAAATATTTGTAAAGTTTTGTAAATGTGACTGTACCATGCTGAATTGCTTATACATAATATCTTCATTTCTGCGTAATATGTTCGACTGTGCTTCAATAATGCTCGTTTGATTTTTCAGAAGGCTTCGTAAGTGATTAGAGTCGTACGAAATCTTCTCTATGTCTTTTTCATATTGTTTCAGAAACCTGTCGTCGAGAACTCCGAATAATGCGTTAGCTACATAACCCACACCATTAATTATGCCTATCTTCTGTCGTTTGTTAGTTTTATATTGCAGCAATACATTATAATGTTTAAGTTCCGATAGTTCATGTTGTAGTTGGTCGGCTATGCTTATGTACTGCGGTGAAAGTTGCGAAGTATCTTTCTGTATATGTTTGACGTACTTCTGTAAATATGAAAGACTCGTCCAATACGTAGACATATTATAGTAAACGACTAATTTCCACTCGTCCCTGATTAAGTTAATATCGAACTGTTTGTCGAAATACAGGCTTTGACTCGAGTTGAAATTAGATATATTGTAGGCTCCCTGTGTGGGTGCAATTGTGAATAAAAACATAAAAAGTAAAGTAAATATAAAATTACATAAATTATTCCTTCGAGGTCGACGTCGAGATGGCGGTAGCTGGTTTGTTTGGCTTTCTGGTTGTACCCTGCTCGTTGTTCCAGGGGTCACGGCATGACGATCATGATCAGTAGAGCTGCTGTTCACCTGTACTGTATCACTCTCCTTGACTGGAAGCCGTGAAAGTTTTAAAATTGGCCTTTTCAATATACCATTCTTAGTTTTAACCGATACCACTCTCACGTACCCATCCTTGCCTGGATGTACCTCGACTATCCTGCCTAAAGCCCATTTCCCGGGAGGTAAATTGTCTTCCTTCACCAGAACTATGTCGTCCACTTCAAAGTTCCTCGACGGACTCTGCCATTTGGATCGCATTTGGAGCTGTTGAAGGTACTCCGAAGACCACTTCTTCCAAAAGTTCTTGTTCATGGCTTGTACCATGTGCCATCTGGTGCTAAGATTAAGATATTCCGGTTCAGCCTGTGGACGAGATAGCAAAGGTCCCCCTACAAGGAAATGTCCAGGGGTCAGGTAATCATCATCAGGATTCTCCGTCAACGCAACCAATGGTCGTGAATTAAGGCAGGCCTCTATCTGCTGTAACAGGGTGTTAAATTCTTCGTAGGTAAGTCGCTGTTCGCCTATCACTCGTCGAAGATGATATTTTAGAGATTTGACGGCTGCCTCCCAGAGACCTCCTGCAGATGGAAATGACGGTGCGTTGAAAGTCCACTTGATGTTATAGCTGTTTATGTTCGCGAAGAAATTCCTGTCAATTGTCGCCAAAATCTCTTTGTACTCCTTGGTCTAATCTGTTAGCGCCTTTAAAATTTGTCCCATTGTCACTGTACATATGACTGGGTGTGCCTCGCCGGGCACAAAACCGACGAAAGGCTGCAAGAAATCCAGGGGTGCTAAGGTCGGACACGAGCTCCAAGCTTTTAGTAGGTATATTTATGGCCATTATTGGTGTCCGTTTTAATTTTTAAGTTCGTAGTTGCCTTTTGGTTACTTCAATTTGACACAATAGAATATAGTCTCACAACGCACCGCAACGCACCTGCAGCTCTTCGGATGTTGCGAGTGTCCATGGGCAACGGTAGTTGCTTACCATCAGGTGACCCGTTTGCTCGTTTGCCCCCTTATTTAATAAAAAAAAAACACATAATTATATAGTTAGATTAGAACAGTGTAAGGATTCGCGGTATTTGGAGTACTTATACTCTTAATATCTTCTACGAATAATATGGCACGACCAGAAAATTATTATGTAAGACACGTCATGTTAAACTCGGCCCTTCCCTTTCTAACCGACTTCCAAAAAAAGACGTAATTATGTTCTATTTTTTACAGTTTTAGTAAACAGCGCAGCGATTAAGGGCGAAGCCAAACGAGTGTAATTTCAAGTAATTTGTGAGTTGTGATTTTGTGAGTCGCAGAATTTCGGATTCAGTTTCATACAAAAGTCCTGTTTGATTCACACGAGCGTAATTTTGTGTGAAAAGATATTTACGCGGCAGAAATTCTGCGACTCACAACTCACAAACTACGCTCGTTTGGCTTGACCCTAATAGATAGCGGCCTGATGGTATTGTCATAATACTAGGTAGTTATTTGGTACCTTGGTATGCGTCATACGATGGTAGTACAGGTTGGAGCTGGCCGTGAAACACTTGCCGCATTCCCCGCACTTGTGCGGCTTCTCTCCTGCAAACGTAATCGTAAGTAAACGTCCTAAGTCTTGCGTCGTTTACACTCAGTCACTGCCGCTGCTGGTCCAATATTTCCCTAAATACATCTACGGCAGTAACGACGCGAGTGAGTGTTACACTCAGCCCTCTACACACCTGCCGCGTCGGGCAGCGGCAGCGGCATGGCGAGAGGCAGCGCGAGCCGCGCTGCCCACTTTCCTGCTCAAGGGCTGATTATAAACGACGCATCTAAATAAATGACAAATATTGTCACGTGCATAAATTAGGTAGACGTGAACGGCAGCTCGTTTATTTTTATTATACCTACTTATTTTTTATTTGCTGAAAAAAAATGGTACAGTATCCGGGCAAATTGACGGTCTTACCGCTACGACCAGTGGTTTCCATCAGATAACTGCGAACCTATCCTGATTAGGTCTATAGCTATCGGCCATGCCAACCGATGCTAGCTTAAACCCAAGTCTAAGGGTGACAGTTATCACTTCCCATTAGGTAATTCAGCGGCTCATTTACCTGTATGTATCCTGCGGTGCGTGTTGAGTGAGCTGGATGTGCTGAACCCCTTGTTGCATACAGGACACACATGCGGCTTCTCACCTGGAACAAACCGACATTATAACTTTACACATTACAGCTAAGTCTATAATAGTGATAACTGATAAGGTATTAAGCATAAGCTTAATATTGATGAGTTCCCTGTACTATAATAGCTGTATGCAATCTTACAAGGATCTTGTGGCACTTAGATTACGCTGGGAGGCATAAAATTATTGGTACAAGATTTGATAACGTTACAAATTATGATTATCTACGTACAGTACGTGCGTCTACAGAAAATCATGCACGGTTTGTTAAATAAAAGGAAACAGAGAAGGTATTACCTATTTACACAATCTGAAACGACGTTTAATTTTGAACTCTGAAATAATTCGGAGAAAATAAAATACGATATTCCTCTGAAGGAACATAACCACCACGACCAATTAGGTAAGGCCTTTGGGATTATTGTCCCTCGTTGAGTAGGTAGGTATTCTTACCCGTATGTGTCCTCATATGCCGCTTCAGCAGGGAAGGTCTGTCAAAAGTCTTCAGGCAGACCTGGCAGGGCAGCACATTACGATGTCTCTCCTTGAAGCTTGTCCGCTCGTATAGCTGCACTAAATGCTCGTTCAAACCAGCTAGGAACTTCAAATCTATGATGTTGACTATTTTTGGACGATTTTTAGTCGATAGATCCAAAGGTTCCGTTTGCACGTTCATATTTTGATTTTAGAATGGGTTAAGTTTTAGAGCGTTTTGAATTTCTGATTCGAATTTTAAATTTTGTATCCTATTGGAATATTTTGTTTTAAAATAACTTTTTTAGGATTTGATTTCTGCCAGCACGGAGTTTTAATTTGAGAACATTAAAAAAATTAAACTGTGCTGTATCAGGCTGTATGCTGCCAATTAGGTACAGTTTTTTTTTAACTTTGTTCTATAATTTAAATTTTCAGACGCAATATTCCGATCAATTTTTAGAATTTGTTAAGTAGGTACTACCGATTTGTAATAAGTATTTAAAGATTTTCTCCCGGCTTTTCCTTCATAACTGAAGGCAATTGGAGAGTTTTCCACCCTTAAATAGGCATTTAGTGACGTCGTATTGAATTGTGTAAGGCATGGTATCGGTGCCATTGTGGTGACAACAATATCGAGGACCGCACTAATCGACGTGATTTGGCAATTTTTCATAAAAAACATGGAGGTGTGAAAATTGCTATGAAAAATTTTCTACCGTACAATATTGCTGCGATATTAGTTATGAATCGTATGTTCCTTCTTAATCCGTCAAACCCCAAGCGACACCCGGGTGCCGCATAACAATACCTAATTGAAAATCTATTGTTTCTGTTACGATCGAGGTATTAAAAATATTAAATATCTTTTCCATGCCCATTAAATCAATTACTTGTGGTGGTTACTTACTACCATATATATTATGTACCTAATAGCTGTATGATAATAGAATATCATTGGCTGTATGACATTATGGACTTACCTAAGGCTGTTTAGTTTCTCTTCAAGCGAGGACTGACACATCGATTTTGTGCTTCATCGTTCACAATTTCTCCAAGGGGTGCGGCCGCTGCAACCTGAAAACCGACATGAAACAGCGCTTATATTATAGTGTTTCGTCAAATTAAGCGGAACCGTAACGTAATCGCCTCGCCTCGGAGCTTGACACACAGGGTTGACACTTGACGCCTGGTTGACGGCGAGGCGAAAGGCGATACGGTGACGATTCCTTTCCGAGTTGATAATACATAATATGTGTGCTGTGACCTTTAAGGTGATGCCACATCCACGATTCTACCTCTGCGCCCCAATCGTAGCAAACGTAATCTGGTATAGAGGTGACGATGCAGGACTGTTTGTGTAGCCCGTTGTGCCCATTGTGTCCGCCACCGTGTTTATTCGTGTACACCATCGATGTCTTGGTGAATATAGATTCAGATGGAAGTATAGAACTATAGTGATATGATTGGACCATGGTGATATCCACATTTTAGGACGGTAAAGAACACAGAAGACGAAGCTTTACATTAACAAAACAAAAGAGAGAGATTGTTTTAAATTAAAATCAACAAATAAACTTAACAAGTAATATTAAGTATTATAAAAACAAAAGAGAGAGAGAGAGAGAGACTTTCTACAAAACATATATGTATTTATTAAACTAACATAATATTAAAGCAAAAGTAAAGAAAAGTCCACTGTGTTTTTCATGTATTTTCATTTTTCGCCAATATGCCTGAAAAAGACAGACAGACTTGTATGGGCGCGGATTTATTTCAGCTTCAGAATTTAGTAGCATGAATCTAAAAAAATCTGGTATAAATTAAAGTTCCATCTGAACAGCTTTCTAGAATCTAATAATGTAACTCGTTACACGGCTATTGACTTCTTATTAAAATCGGATGAGTAGTTTCACCTTAGGCACTCCATTTATAAAACAAAATTCTATTCGAACATTTAAAAATATTAAAAAGTTAATCTAGCTTTAACACATCATCCTGTACATTATACTGATGATGGTCGCACACAATGAGCCGTATTTCCGACACCCTGTACACCCCCAATATTACCAACATTACGATATTCCAAATACAGTAGTACCACAATACCGTATTGACTGTACTATTATAAAAGAGCGGTTTTTGATGTATCATCGCAATTCTAAGGTATCTTTTCTTGATATTGGAATCTTTTCTTAGTAATTGCTTCGTACTTTTATGTCAGATTAGGTTTTCGTGCCGCTTCACCCGCAAAAATAGTATTTTTTGGATTGACATTGTGATAAAGCACCTACTTGGCAACTTTAATTTAACAATATTGGAAGCGGAATTAATTAAAAAAATCTTAGGGGATGCCTACAGCTACATCATAAGAAAAACACGTGCTGTGCGAAATTTAAAATTGACAACATTTCAAAATTTTAACATGGCTTTTTTATTATTTTATATGAAAGTAGACTTAAAATAAGGCGATACGTGTTTTTTGCTTTTTCAAAATTATGTTTTTATGATACCTAAAAAATAGATTTTAATCCTTCGTATTCTAAAGAGACGTAAGCGCCAAGTGACGTCATAAGTACGGCTGAACGGTTATTAATCCATTACAGTTTACAAAAGAAAAAATATGACAGTTGTCAATGTAAGTTTGTTACGTTTATTAGGACGTCTGTCAATGTTATCGTCAGACGTCAACCTTTACGCGCCTCTCTTTCGTATTGTTTTGCCATTGTAATCCAATTAAATTTTACTAACACAACTCACTAGTATGTTATAAAACTTATGGTAACAATAATTTGGTTATTTTCAAGTTATTTTTAAAGAAATGTGAAATGTGAATTGTCATTGTTGACAGTGACTGTTTTTTTATGCTTCATGATGTTTTTTAAAACTATTTTAACACCAGGCAAAGAAAATGTCTGATTTATGCCGTAAGCATGACGTCACAGCGTATTTTTCAGATTTTCTTTATTTTCTCAGTAAATACGCAATATAAAAATTTTTTGAATATTTTTTTGATATCAGGAGAAGAAACTAAAGAAACGGTATTTTTTATTTTAAGGCTTAAAAATTTTGAAATGTTGTCAATTCCTAGCTCTAAGGCTTTGGATATAGTGTGTTGATCTACATACAAGCAAAGATACATTTTACGGAAACCGTGAATGATCAAATATGAAATTAAACGCAGCCTTTGGTCCGCTTTATATCTGTGCAAAATGTTATAAAAATCGGTGCTTTTATTCAAATTTCAATGCTTTTAATTAATTAACGCCCGCTTTTCGAAAGTTATGTTTCTTTGTAATATCTAATTAGTTTTTCCAGTCGAAAAAAAAAAGAAAATCCTTGCTAAGTAATGTTTAAGTAAAAAGTTAGGTGGCTTTAAAAATCTCATTGCAATTCCTTCTTATTCAAATGTCGCAAATCCGATTCCGTCTTGTTAGGGCCTTATTTAACTTTAGGCTGCTTACGCACAACTTTTATTTATTCCATTGTTGGAGTTAAACCTTGTTTGCTGGTAACTTTATTATCAGAACCAAATCAAGACTTTTAGTAAATATATTATTTAAAAAAATGACAAATTCTAATTCAAAAAGATGGAAAGTTGTCCAGCAGAATTGTAGCCTGTAGGTAGTGTGACTAGTAGACAGTTATAGTAACTTCCAACCACTATTTAAATTACTCAAACCTTACAAAGGATGACCTTATAAATCGGAATATCATACAATGTTAGTAATTAGTGCCTATACATTAGTATACATAATTGTATTTTATGACACTGTTATTTATGACATGCTGTATATTAACTCTATGTCATAGAAAACGCATCCGTGGTCTAGTGGTATAGAGCGCGGCTCTTGACTCGGAGGTCGTGGGTTCGATTTTTCGCGTTGGAAACTTGTTATTTCCATGTTTGGTGAGGACAATGCAGGCTGATCACCTGATTGTCTGACAAGTAAGATGATCCATGCGTCCGATGGGCATGTAAAAAATCCTGCGCCTGATCTCTCGCCAGTCGTGTCGGTCTTCCGTCCCACTGGGTTATGAGAGTAAAGGAATAGAGAGTGCTCTTGTATACTGCGCACACACCTGGGCACTTTAAAATTACTTCTGCGTACCTGGCCTGGTTTCAATGAAACCAGCCACCGTCGCGTCACCGGAACCGAGGTGGGGAGTATTATCGTTATTACCTAAATACTTTTTTTTTTGATGCGCAGGGGAAACCCTCATGGGTCCCCCGGGTTGGGTATATGCCTCAGCACCCCGGGGGTATGTGAGACTCCTACTCACTAAAACCACCTGCGGTTCGCCTTCAGCCGTATAAAGGGGGGATGTCCCGGATCTATCTAACACGGGACTCCCTCCACGACCGGCCGGTCTACCTCAATAGGGACCGGACTTCCACCAAAGTTAGGGAACGCTTAGGCAAACTCTTAAAGCATTCGCCTCGGCGCCGGGACTAGCTAAGCCGGGCAGGTTCCCATCCTGACCCGGAGCCCCGTGGAACGGAAGTTATTGGAGGTTCGCATAGCGACGCCTCCGCACTCCCGTCCTACGCCGGCGGAGCGGAACGGAGGAAGGGTCATCCTCTCTGTCCCGCTCCGCGGCCTCTTTTTGCGAAAGGACGATTTCGCAAAAAGAGACCGCCGCCTGCCAGGCCTCATCGCTCTCGAGCATGCAGCGAACCATGCTGGAGAGCGAGAGGTCCCGCCCAAGCACCGCCATGAGATCATGGCGCTGCACGGCCCATCGATCGCACACCTCGAGGGTGTGCTGGGCCGTGTCCTCCGCAGCGCCACAATCATGGCAGGCTGGCGTAGGCCCTCCTGGTATTACCTAAATACCTACTCCATTCACATTCATAATATTTTTAAGATTATGATTTTCTAAGAAGTGAGAACCAGAATTCAGAAAGTCATTCCAATCGTATGAGGTCTTCCTTAAACTTAAGTTGTCACAACCCACATAATACTATTATTAATTCTAGTCCAATTGAGATTTTAACAAAATATGATTGATGAACAAGATTTGATTCAGATTTTTAGGAACTTTTTATCGTTCAATGGTGTTTGTTAAAATATTATTGTTAAAATTAAAGTTACTGTTTATACTTTATAGTGTGAGCTGTCTGTTCGCAATATGCAGATGTGACGTGTAGCTGTGTTGTCAGTACCTAGGTATAAACCTAGGTAGATATTTTGCTCCCTCTCTAGATCATCATATTGATAAGGAATTAATAAGTAACTTGAAGAAATACCTACAGCAATGCGAGGATAATATATTCAGTAAAACTTATTTGTCATCCCACAACCTGTACATTTTGTTGTAAGTACACTTTTAACGGAAAACTATCACGCCTGGTGACGACGCGAGCCCTCACAAAGCTTGGCAAAAGCCTGGCTTTGTGAGGGCTCGCGTCGTTACGCGTCAGAGACTCGGTTTTAGCTAAACCGTGTTAAAAAGCTACTTTAGCTAAAACCGAGTCTCTGATATTCAAGAGGCTTGTCGACTTTCATCATGATCGCAGGTCAAGAAAGTACATACTTAATGTTGTTATAATTATATTGAATATTCGCCATTCCTAGAAAATGATAAACGATCAAAGTATGAAAGTAGATACCTAAAGGAAAAAATAGTTTCACGTGCCAATTTTATTCCTTCAATATTTTGATTGAACGTCCGTAAAAACACTTTTGGCCTTTAGATGAACCTTCAAATAAAAGATAAACCATGCACGTGGCAATTTTGTTCCTTCAATAAAGCGAAGGTACAAAGTAAAATAAACGGTACAATATTTGGTCCGCGGTATCGACCCGCGCCTGTTGCATAAATGCATTAGCCTGAAGATAGGCACCTCGCACTATGATGTGGTGTAGGGGACGAGATGTAGCGATTTGGAGAAAATTTTTGTTACCTACTGGATGTTGAATTACACGAAGACATGAGATTATTGCGCTGCGTGAACTGTAATTAATAATTATATTATACGTTGCAATATTATCGAGGACTGGTTCCAGGGTAAGGTCCCTGTAGTCTGTACATACTCAAAGTATTTTTGATTTATGAAATTGGTATAGAATCGTTTTAACGGTTCAAGCTTGAAGTGGTATCAGATACACACTTTGGTGATGAATTAGAATGAACTGAAACATTTAAGTAAGTACCACTTTACGGCGAGTTTCAAGCGCTAAGTGCCGAGCAATGCCTACAATGTATTTTTCAGGTCTATGTTTATTAGTTTTCATTTTATAGATAAGTACAATATTGATTACACAATGTACTGATTGGAGCAGTAAACTTTTACTAGGTATGCATTAATAAGTAACCCATTTGATTAGAGCTTAGGCAGTTTATAAGTATGTACCTAATGTGTAGGTAAAAAGTTACCTAATTTCACACACTTACAGGTAGCAGGCTACCGACTCTTCCATTTTGAGTTTAGTAATTAACTTTTTTATCACATACCTATTTTATTCCGCAATCAATAAAATAATATTATAACAAAAAAACTACCGCTTCATCTCCCATTTCACACCACAGCCCCGCTCCCCAAATTTATTCTTAATAAAGCGGCGAGAGGCCGGACGGATGTTTTTTGGATCTCTTTGAGCTCCATCATCTCTCTCTAATGTCCACTCGATAGTTCTCACGTCCTGTGGGATAACCGGGATCATTCCGTGATCGTTCCGGGATCGTCCCGGGATCAATTCCGCCCAATATCAGTCAGTTTATTGCGTTATTTTTTCTTTTCTTCATATTTTTTGTATAGTAATAACTAATAATGAAGGAAATAAGTTTTCGGTACTTGGTTGTATAATGGTATGTATTTATATTTTACTCGAATACGGTGAAGCCAAAAGGAAGTGGCTCTTGTCTATGTACTGTCAGAGAAGTTGATTCGTAGACAGGTGGCGGACCTATGTAATTTGGTCGCGTTTTTCAAACCAAGATCACGATTCACGGGTTATATTGAATTGACAAAATCCGACCAAATGACAAAGGTCTGTAAACTGCCTAGTAACCAATTTCCTCGATGGTACCTACGTAAAGTGGTACCTTCGCTCGTAGTGGCTAAGTACTGTAACTATTTACTATAGGTCTACCCTCAGGTCTACCAGAATCTGATGGCAAGTTTTGACAGCAGATTTTTAAAAAATATACTTGATCATTGGATTAATTTTTATATTTGCATGTTTAACACACATAATCAGCCGCTATTTAGAAAAAACAGGATCAAAATGATTTATTCCAATTACCCCGGTAAGTACTGCTAGAGTCAATTTAATTTCTCATTTTTTGCCATCAGATTCTGATTTCTGGTACTTAGACCTATACCTATTTAGTTATCGCCTCTGTGGTCCAGTGGTCAGAGCGTCGCTCTTGACTCGGAGGTCGTGGGTTCGATTCCCGCGTTGGAAACATGTTATTTCCAAGTTTGGTCAGGACAATGCAGGCTGATCACCTGATTGTCTGATAAGAAAGATGATCCATGCGTCGGATGGGCATGTAAAAAGTCGATCCTGTCGTGTCGGTCGTCCGTTGCGCTGGCTAGCAGAAAGTGAGTCGACATGATTTGTATGAAAAGATATTTACGCGACCGAAATTCTACGACTCGCAATCACAACTCACAAATTACGCTCGTTTGGCTTCACCATGGTGAGAGTAAAAGGAATAGAGAGTGCTCTTGTGTATTGCGCACACACTTGGGCACCATAAAATTACTCCTGCTTAACTGGCCCGGTTTCAATGAAACCGGCCACCGTCACCGAAACCGGTGTGGGAGTAATTATTATAACAGATGACGGTAAAAACTTGTTCTGATCGAATCAAGGATGGGAACAATCAAACGATTGTATTATGCGCATCGATTTTAGATTTTTGTGATCGTTTAAGCTTTAATGCAAGTGGGGCATGCAAGAACAATAATAATAATAATCATTCGTGATTCGTAAAGTTTTCGACAAGGGCTAAAGATTTGTAAGAAAATAATGATAGCCTATACAATATAATACAATTGACGTTAACGTTCCGATAAATAATAATATTATTATTATGTACTCGTAACTCTATAAATTTTTCTGGTTTGGCCCAAACGTGGCCCAAACCATAAAGTTAACATGTATACCTAGCGGAATATTAACTTTATGGCCCAAACTGATATCGCATAATTTCTGTAATCTGTCACATTGTAGTTAGAGCTTTGAGAAAAGTCCAGATTTCACGGGATAATTATTAGATCATACTTTATTATGATTTTGTAGCCAGTGACTTGAGAAAAGTCCAGATTTCCCGGGTTCAATATTAGATCATACTTGATTGTAACTTATATAACGCCTGCAATCACTTTTATATTGTGAATCTTTTTATCTTTTTAATAGGTATTTCTCTGGTAGTACATAATATAATATGAACCCCTCATAAAATAAAACCTTGCGCCGTCGGGTAAAACGACTGTCGAACCTCATTAGCAAGATGGTTTTGTGTTTGTCGCTAATGTAAAAACTTAAATTAGAAACTAACAAAGTAGTTACATAACGTCTTACAAACAACTTCAAGTAGCAATAAAACTTGGTAAAAGCTTCTGATAAGATGAGTGGGCGGGGCGTATTGGGCGGGGCTTACGCTGGGCGGGGTATGCGCTGGGCGGGGCGTAGGCGGCTAAGTGTGTCAAGTGGTACTTACCATTTGTATTCTGGAATTAGAAAAAGACTGGATATGTTAATTGGTGTTTATCTTAATGGGATATTTTGTTTTCGGTTACGCCAGATGAATTAGGGATGAAATGTTTGGGTATTTCGATGATATGGTAATAAGTTGGAAGTAGGTATTATAATAATATAATAATATCTATGGACGCTTCACACCACGTCAGATTGGCCCCGTGCTAAGTAGTAGTCGTAAGTAGAAACAGAGGTCGTCAAGTATAATATAAAATTGAGGTTCTTGGAACAGTAATTGTGCGAACTTCGTAGTTCGTGCTTATGTAATTATAATTTATAACTTTTCCAGATAAGTCTGGGGACTGTCAAAGTAAAACTTTGGTACAAAAGCGCGAACTGCGAAGTCTACTACCTATCAAGCTATAATAATATTGCATTCGCTCGTTTTGTGCATTCCTGTGTGTGTGCAAGATTTTTGTCAGGTCGGTCTGTGCTTAGTACGACCTTCCCGTATCCGCTTTATTATTACATTTTGAAATGAAATTTTAAAGACTAGCAAAAAACTAAAAAGAAAGCAACGTAAAAAGTAACTCATTTGGCGTGTACCCAGTACTGAGGAGTTGCAATGTCTTCTTTATGGTAATGGCTTCGTCACATTTACAAGTCAAAAGGGAGCACCTTTAGACAAACCTACACATAATTTTTTTTTCATCTGCTTTTATTGTTTTTTTTTTCATTTTTTGTATTAGGAAAATAACTGTTTACCTAATGAATTAAACCACTAGTAAGCTACTTGTGGATATCGGAAAATATCCGTTCAAAACGACTAAATAAGTATGTTTTATGTACGGGAGTACCTCTCAAATATTTTGTTTTCAACCCCCGACAATTGGTATACAGAAAACGAAGAGAGAAAATAGACATAATGGTCTTTGGAATCTGAAACAGTTCTAGGATCTTAAAACTGCTATAATCATAAAATAACCCTGTATTTTGCGAGTTTAAGCTTGCTGAAAAAACTGTTAATCTGGTAAAAGGACTTTTCTCAAAAGAAAATTGAAAAATCCCCAAACATAACCGCCACAGCCTACGTCACATAACACATCAGCGTCTTTTTCAAGTCGGTTATAATAACACTAGTTGACCCGGCAAAGTTGTTTTGCTATTTAAAGTATTTCTACTTCATCAGTTGATACAAAATCTTACCCCCTTTTTGGTCCCCTTAGGGGGGGGGGATTTATACACCAGATGTTAAGTTGGAAGAAGACAAATATATCTGCGAAAATCGTATGCAAATCGGATCAGTAGTTTTCGTGTTAAAGAAAAAAGTTTGATACAAAATCTGACCCCTCTTTTGTCCCCGACAGACAGACAGACAGACATACAGACAAAAAGCTAACCACATTTTTGGCTTCTATAGCGATCTAGTGACACCTCCCGCTTATTATTTTTTGAATATCTTTAATGTACAGAATTCACATTTCTACAGTTTTATTATAATTATGTATAGATTTGAAAATATACACATCAAAACAGAAGCACCAAAGCGTTCTCTCATCTACATTACGTGTTTTTTCAACGCATTTAATCATATTTTGTCAAGGCGTCCCCGCCCGTAATATTTTCAATTTGATCATGTTTATTTAAATGAGTTCTGTATTACAGTCGCTGCGAGCAGTTTAATATGTACCTAACATTCTTATTATCTTTCGCCTGTCCTGTTTCCATTGTACTCACGGTGATTGCTAGCTGATTATTTTGTTATGGCCGTTCCCTATATTCAATCTATCTCTAGTTTGACATACAACCGATCGCAGCTGACATAGAATTGACATAAAATATATGGAGCTAATGTCTAATGTGAGCTATTCCTATCTCAAGTAAGAGATAGATCAAATATTGGGAACGGCCGTTAGTGCGCGTTTCGCCAAAGACTTCAAATTACGCTGGTACGGGTGCCCTAGAACAAATTTTTTTGTGATTACTAACAAGTAAATTTTTTGTTAGAAGCTACATTTTGATAAGACGAACAACATTTTTATTTTCGAAAAATCTCGAAAGTGGTAGCTAACAGAGATAGAAAGGACTTAATACTTTGACTTGATGGTCCTAAAATATGGATTGTTTGATTTGTAGGACAAGGTTACTATTAAATAATATAACTAATAACCTAAAACGGAACCCTAACCAGCTGATTTTTTGTATAATGGTTTGTAAGTCGACGGGAAAAAGATCACGTGATTCGAATGAGGACAAAACACAGTCAATTCACAATTGTAATGAGTAATAAGTAATAACTATTTGTTCACATTCACACATCATAAGTTTTTGTCCAGAAACTTTTATTTACATGCGATCGCGTGTTATAATTATATTATACGTTTGTTGAGTTCTACGAAACCAATCTATAGGTAAAACAAATTATCATAAATTTATGTTTCATAATTTCTCACTGTGTGAATCTTATAGTAATATACTAGGGCAGTACCTCTCCCCTGTAAACAATGGTCACAGTTATAGCTCTTATGCTTTACAAATTTCTATTAACGTTTCTCACGATGAAAAGTGACAAAACTCACACTCATGAGTCAACACTTTTACTACTCGTAATTTTTAATTACTTTTTTTTTAATTTTAATTTTAATTACTCGTAACTCTTAAAGCTTAAAGCTTAGGCACGACGCGACGCTCAGCAGTCAGCAACAATTAATACCTATAGGCTATACTTATTTAGTAGCAAGGGTCTGTCTTAAGACTGTGGGTCTCAAGTATATTATAAGAGACACAACATAGAGTTTTTATGTAATCATTTTACAGTAACAAAATGGAACGGAATTATTTATTTCACAACAAGTTGATGAAGTTTATGTCAAAATCTACAATAAAGTTAAGTTATCAATTTCACGCAATCCACCGTCGAAACAGTTCAGAAAGAGATTAGAGAACCCACTTTTATTATTTTTTTGCGCATAAGTCGAACCAGTCGGCTATAGGTACATTCGACCGGTAAGTTGACAGCAGATAATGCAAAATACGCAATCGTCCTGTGGATTTGCCATTAGTAGATTTAATAATAATAATAAATAAAATATAAAACCTGAAGTAAATTTACCCTGCCGTACCGTGCGACAGTGGGCCCGCGCTCTCGCCGCACTTTTTCCAATTTGAGCGCCGACGACGTGTCGGGAAAATCCTCTTTTGATTTATTTTTTAATTCACCACCTCATTTCAATTTATAGAGGCGACGGCTTTGCGGCATTTGTACCTGTCGCTCTAACTTGTACACGGGTAAAATTGTTCCACGTTTTCAATATTTCAATTTAAATTTTTATCTTGTATGAATTTTATTTATTGTTTTGTCTAAACTATTTTAAGATCTTTCTCTTCTCTTAGAGGTGTGAGATGTACTTTGAATCCTTCGAAAGAACATATGAATTAGGATCTTTTTAGCACTGAAATTAATATTAATTACCTACACGGATGAGAGAAGAAAAAACTGTGGCATAACTCTATTGAGTACCAGGAATATGCAGACTACGAAATATTAACTTGATATTAAAAAAATGGAACAGTGTGTTTGTCTGTTACTAATTCACGCTTAAAATTTCTAAACGTTGGAATCGAATTTGAGGTTTGTTATGGAGATACTTGGAGTCTCAGGAAATAATTCCAAGGTACTTTATAAAGCGACAAAATGGTTTCCACTTCAATTCGCGTGTACGGGTTGGAAAATCCAGTATTATTTAAGCGAAAAACTAAAGATAGACTGTAAGAGTGGAAAGTTACAGATGATCTTCATTTGAATATCCTAGGGAAGGTGGAGGGTGCACTAACACTACCCCCTTCTGTAAAAGCTGTGTCAATACTTTAAAATGTAAAAATCTTCTCGAAAATTCAATAAGACGAGCTGGCAGTTGTGAAACATCAAATTGGTTTCTATTTTGAATAGATCAACACGTCGATAGTAAATAAATGGGAAAGAGTGTCTGTAAGTCTGCCTGCTACCCCTTCCTTACTAAAGGAAGGCCCGGTTTTCATACAAAATTTGTATAGTATTTAGATATTAGGTACATATGCAGTGACTTCAGTTTGAAGATTAAGTTGGTACCTACATGTGTAGGTCAATTGTGCTTTTATGTAAACCTGTACCCCAATCCTACTTTTTAGGGTTCCGTAACCAAAAGGTAAAAACGGGACCCTATTACTAAGACTTCGTTGTCTTTCCGTCTGTCCGTCCGTCCGTCTGTGTATCTCCAGGCTGTATCACAAGAACCACTATAGCTAGACTTCTGTCACAGATTTTGCATATCTGTTGCCGCTATAATAACAAATACTTACTAAAAACAAAATAAAATTAATATCTAAGGACATCCCATACAACAAACGTGATTTATTTGGCTTTTTTTTGCTCGTTATCAATAAAATGAAAACAGGTAGGCACATGAAATTGCCTTAATTATATGTGTACTTTAATAATTCAGAATTAAAATAAAATAAAAAATTAAGGGGGCTCCCATACAAAAACTCAATTTTTGTCCTATTTTTGCTCTATAACGGTACGGAACCCTTCGTGCGCGAGTCCGACTCGCACTTGATTGATTATTATTTATGCAACTTTATGCAGTTTGGTTACTTTTTCAATCCAATTTGTTACTTATCAACTGTTTTGATACTTGATACACTGTCGCCTATCAAAATTAGGTTGAATTAGTGCTGAATTAAAATGATCTAAGAATCTTTTTATTAGCCTAAGAAACTCAGTTTAAAAAAATAACAGCCGATTTTACAAATAAGAAAAACGCACAATTTTCCTACACTGAAATGCTTTTTATCCAGCTCAATCTAACATTACAAGGAAAACCATCCAGTGTGAGCAGTCAATACCCCGTGTATTGACTGCTATCAAAGGCGACGATATTTTCGGCCCGACGACCGGGATTTGCACAAAACACCGACATTATAACATAACGGATAAAGGGGGCTTTTCAAAACTCCTGACTATGGCGTGATTTGGATTTAATTAAACTCCATCGTCAAAAAAGATAGATTTTACGTCATACAAACATTAATAGTTACATGAGCTAAAAAAAATTAAAATCAAATATTATCATAAGGATGTACGCTCTCCTTTTACTATGGATGTACGGTTCCTTAAGTTTAGTATGGTACGGTTGCACCGTACACTTTGTTTTCAAGCAAGATCATTGCTAAATAATGTGTTAAATTTTAACTTCAATCGGAATAACTTGCATACACAGGTAATTATAACACTTAAATTGAATGAAAATGAATTCTGAAACATAAAATGAATCCTGAAAAATATTTATGTGATTTCTCTTTAACATAATAATTATGTTCATACACAAGATAAGATTGAGATCATGGTTTTTAATTCTGGATTTGAAGTTAACTGCGTGAACTAGACTATATCAATAAATAAAAGACTAACTATAAATAACGCTGAAAAACTAAAGGTTTTGGGGAGAGTTAAAATAAAATTATGGAATTAAAGAAAAAAGATGTAATAAAATATCAAAAAAGTTGAACACTTATACCTACGTCAAACAAAAAATTGCGCTTCACTACTTGTTTTTTCTGCGATTAGCCGACTGATAACAGGAATTACTTAAACTTAATCACTACTTACACTAGAACCTTAATCTATTATCGCAAAGTACAAAAGTAACGGAAAAGTAATTGGTTTACACACACTAGTCTAAGTTTACAATAAGTTTAGCATCAGTGTTACAATATCCCCACATACATCGTTACATAGAGTTACATCAGTTTCATCACGCTAACTAGTTTAACATACACTAACACACCTCCAGCCGAGGAATTCGGTACAGATGTCACTTGTAGAGTCAATTCTAACGAGGTACTCCATTTTTCTCTATATATATCATTATTTCTGAAACAAGACAATATTTTGGTTAATGGCTAAGAATGTTTTCAAAGAATTCAAGGAGTTTTGTGATCAAATACCACGCTGTCGTGGCGACATAAGAGGTGTAGTGGTGAGAATGCTTGGTGGGCCAAAACCCGTTTAAAAATAGACTAGACTATAACTTAGAAGTATAGACAAAATCTTAAAATAACATTTGTTACATGTTTTATGGTAGTTGCATATTGAACTAAATATATTTTCATCCAGACTAATATCAAATGGGAAAGTGTTTCTATATTATTCTATCTATATATGTCTGTTCAACTGTTTGTCCGTTTGTCTATCTATCCATCTGTCCATGTCCGCACAGCACTAAGGCTGGTTTTAGTGTCACGCGGACCGTCGGTACGGATCGCTCCGTATATAAGCAATATGCATTACGCTATAAGGAGCGTTTTAGAGTCATACGGAGGGGTCCGTACGGACAGCTCCGCAGCCATCCGCATAGCGCGTCCGTGCCGTGGAGCTGTATGGGTCCGTACGGACCCCTCCGCATTACTCTAAAACGTTCCTTATAGCGTAATGCATATTGCATATATACGGAGCGATCCGTACCGACGGTCCGCGTGATACTAAAACCAGCCTAAATCATTGAACCCAGTCAGATAAAATTCAGTATTGCTAGATACGTTACTAACGACATAGCATAACTTTTATTACAGAAAAATGTACGATGACCACGCATTAAACAGGAATAAAAGGCTGCGATATACGGACGGACAGACAGACAGACAATCTCTTACGATGAATTAGTATTATGACGAATCATGAGGGTTCAATTTTTAACCATTTCGCTAAGGAACTAAAAAGGTAATAAAAACAATACCTACATTAATATAACCTTAAACTAAGCGCAGATCTGAGCGCGTCTCCACACGGAGGGGCGTCAGCGGCGCAGGCCAGCGGGCGGCCGGCGACCATCATGATGATGGAAGCGGCCGCGGCATCGGATGTGGCCTGGTGACGGGGGTCCATTGACCTGGAAAGTGGAGAAAAATGAGAAACCAGCAAGAGTAGAAAGGTTGCTATTGGTCTGTGGAGACAAATGAGAAACCAACAAGAGCGTAAAGGGTTGCTTTTGGTCCCTAATAGGGTTGGGTTGCTGTTCAGTTGGTTGGGTTGCACAGTCCACTGGAAGGTGGAATGTGGTGATTATGAGAAGGAAAGGCTAGCGAAACGTGGCAACCTGCCCCCATAGACAAGTGTCAAAACGCTAACGCTAACTCTAACGTTACAAAATGTATGCGATTTGACATAAGTCATCGCTTCGCTAGCGAATACTAATGTCAAATCCCATACATTTTGTAATGTTAGCATTAGCGTTTTGACACTTGTCTACAGGGGCCGTAGACAATGTATTCTTTCGTTAAAAACGATGACGAAATTCGTTATCAAAATGTATGGGATTTGACATTAGTCTTCGCAAGCGAAATGTCATTTAGCGATGACTTATGTCAAATCGCATACATTTTGATAACGAATTTCGTCATCGTTTTTAACTAAAGAATACATTGTCTAAAGGCCCTGGTCCTGTTTTCTAATTGCAGAGCATAATATGATGCAACGGGAGCGAAATGTACTTACTAGAAGTCAGAAGAAGAGCGCAAGATTTGCTATTATGTGTCTACAATTCAAATTCTTTCAAATTCAAATTCTTTATTAATCATTCAATAACATACAATAGTATAAAAGCAAGGTAGCGTACATCACGTCGTCTAATCCCATACTAAGTAAAACTTGTATTATGGCAATCAGAAAACGGATGCACGCCGAAAATAATGGTCTATAATGATCGCTTTTAAGGCCGTCACAGACTTAGCTATAATATATATTAATATGTTTATAGCTAGGCATATTACTATATATTTTCTATACAATTTTCGCGTGACCACACACTCAGCTATAATATATATTTCTGGTCTCAGTGTGCTTAGTACGGTATATTAATACTTATTTAATATTATAGCTAAGTCTGTGACGGCCTTTATAATGTGACGTGACGCCGGCATGGTGCGGCATGTTTTTCTAGTCGCGGTAAAATAGGAGAGCTAATTATTAATGTACCTACACAGCTAATTGTAAAAGTGACCATTTAACGCCAGTCAAAATCTGTGCTTCAGATTTTGTGTGATTTGATTTGATTTATTCTGATTAAGAGATACATAACTATTAACTAGTAAAAAATTGTCGATAATTTTGTAAGCATGATGGGAAAACAAAAATGTATGGAATTTCTTCGCCAACGGTGTAAACTGAACGACATTCAAAATGGCGGAACGAAAAGTTGGCGACGTGTTAGCAAATCTACATATTCTTGCCATATCTAAAACGATTTAAACGTACCTATCTTATTGCGTTGAAAAATAAATTATACGTATAAATAAATATTACGTTGATCAATGATTAGTGTCAATGGCAATAAGATTATTGATAAAAAAATAAAGCACTAAAAAAAACTTACCTCCCGACAACAGGTCGTAGAGGCGGTAGCCCTGGCTCACTGAAACAAATAAAAAAAAAACAAATTATTACAGAGCCTAGCAAAGATTTTCAATTTCAATTATTATTCAACCGACGCACGGTTGCATTTTCGCACTTCTGTGACCACTTTTTCATAATTTTGCACGAAGTTTGCACAAGAAATACGTTTAAAATTAGGTTTTTTACTAGCAATTTAAGAAACAAATGCTATACTCACGCCCCGCGTCATCGTCCAAATGCGCAGGAGCACATGGTCTTCTGCCTTTTATACCTGCGATAAGATACCTCACATGTAAAAGCACGTAACTGAAAATTCTATTGTCTAGGTTATCAAATATTCTCAAGGGAATATCTTTGGATAGCCTAATTCATTTATTTCACATTGGAAAAGTTTAGAAAAACTATTTTTTATTTTGCATAATATAATATTTTAACAATTTGGGTATTTATAGTCATCGTGTGATAAAACTCAGTGATAAAAGGAGTTCTTAGATAAAACAGTCTGAATTCCAATTAGCATTAAACATTAATCCAACATTTCTACTAAGTACTACACAATTTATAAAATAAAATTAAGAAATTAAAAAAACCCGACAAACCAGCACTGAGAAAGTTCATCATGATGAATTATAGCTAAGAACAATCTCGATCATGTCAGCTTTCAAACGATGCCACTGACTGACACACACACACACAGACAGACAAACAGACAGACAGACAGGCAGACACGTCAAACTTATAACACCCCTTTTTTGTCGGGGGTTGATAAACAATCGTTTCAAACTCACAAAACAATCATTTCTTCATAGACATATATATTACTGTTTCTTGCAATAATTATGGATAAAAATCAACAATATAATATAATGTGCAATAACATGGATACACTTACGGTCCCTAATGCAAAATTATGCATCCCTGAAATGTGTAAAACTTTGGTAGGTAGCAACTAATAAAATGTCACAGCATTCTAACTTTAAAAGAAGCATTAATAAAGATTTTAGCAAACTCGAGCTTTTGCTTTATCGCTTAGGATTTGAGTGTGATATTATTATACTCACGGAATGCCGGATAAACCAATATAAACAATATCCTCAGCTAACAAATTACAAATCTACGCATACAGAAAATTGTATCAATCAGAATGGTGGAATTATCGTGTATACAAAATCTAACTTACCCATTGACATAATTGAACCACAAAATATGGTTGAAACTAATTGTCTCCTTTTGTATATTAACAAAAGTATAACAATAATTGCATTGTATAGATCGCCGTCTTTCAGAAACTTGGATCCATTCTTTGAATCCCTTAAAGTATTATTAAGCGATTTACCTTAAATTATATAAATAAGTAAATAATAATGATCTTATTTTTACTTTGAATATAGCGGAATGACTTAACGCCGCCCTAGTGCTTGAATGGCCAACCGACCATATTGGAAAAGTTGCTTAACATTAATGTTCGAAATTCGTCGTTTGATTTGTTTTTAACTAGATAATAATATAACTCAACATTTTCTTCAAACCCTAAAAAAATTAAACCTGTGTACGTCGCATTGTATTAAAAAAATACAGGTATTTAAAAAGTTACGCTTGCATACATTTACTTTTTTCAGGTACGTTCCTTTACATGGGTTTCGTCGCGCGAGAAGAGCTATAGAAATTTCTGGATTTTTCAATCTACCCACATTAAAAAATGTTAGTTCTGAATTAGTTTTTTATTAAAATTGAACACTAGATTTTAGGAATTGCTTGGTATATAAGCAATGCTTAACATTGAAAATAAGACTTAATCTGTTTAGTGCTTTTTCCATAACTTCTCAGGTGCCAGTAAAAGTGGTAGATTAAAAAAAACTTTCAAGTAAGTAAAGTTGAATTTCGTATTCTTGAAAAAAGTAGTCTTTTTTTAACCGACTTCAAAAAAAGGAGGTTATCAATTCGACGCGTATGTATGTAATATTTCCAGAACTGCCCAGTTTTTGTATAATATGTTAATCTATAACAGCTTCTGAACAAATGTGCCAAATTTCAAAAGTGTATGTATGTATGTATGTATGTATGTATGTTTTTATGTTTGTTCACGCATATCTCCGGAAATACCAGTCCGATTTGAGTGATTCTTTTTTTATTTTACTAGGTATTGTTCAACTTAGGGAATAGTGCAAGTTTCATTAAAATCGGTTCAGTAGTTTTGGAGATAGGAAGTTTTAATTCTCAATTACGTACAATTTTGAAGTCGGTTTTATCATTTTGAAATACAGTTATTTTCGAGTGATTACGCGTGTTGTTAGATTGAAAAGATTTTTAGTGGCATAATGTTATATATTTTATGTAGTGCAGGTTACTTAAATGACTATGTTTCTGGACATGTCACATGAACAATCTCTCCTCAATAACTATCTGTGTTGTGTAATGTGTTATATGTGTTATACTATTATAAAGAGGAAAGATTTGATTTTTTGTTTGTTTGTTTGTTTGTTTGTTTGTTTGTTTGTTTGAGTCGAATAGGCTCCGAAACTACTGGACCGATTTGAAAAATTCTTTTGCTATTGGAATCTTACATTATTTCTGCTGAACATAGGCTACATTTTATTTTGGAAAAAAGTAGGGTTCCGTAAGATATTTGAGTTTTTCGGACGCAAGGTGTAAAAAATCAGCTAGAAAAGTTACTTATTTTGCGTACGCTGCCTAAACTATAAAAGATAGAACCATAAAATGTTCTAAGTAATTGTAGATCTTATAAATATCTACAAAAAAGTCCGCGACACACTATACCTATCTATGTCGAGTGAGGCACAATAACCATTTATTTATTTAAAAATCGTGAATTTTTTTTGGACTACATTTAAACGGATATATTTTACTCACGCTATTAATCCTTATCAAAATAAATTATTTTATCACTAAGTACAGTTTATGTAGATAATATTTGGTCTTTGAATGATTAAAATTGGACGTTTGGTTTTGAAATTATGGCGAAATTAAAATATTACGATAGTGGGCGTCACCAAAGCGCGTGCGGGAGGAAGACAATATTCTGTTGTAGAAATGAAAATTCTGTACATAAAAGATATGAAATGACACCCGAAATTACACCTTTGTCACTACATCGCTATAGAAGCCAAAAATGTGGTTAGTTTTTTGTCTGTCTGTCTGTCTGTCACTCTTTCTGTCTGTCTGTATGTTTGTTCCAGCATCACACGAAAAATACTGATCCGATTTGAATGTGGTTTTCGCAGATATATTTATCTTCTTCCAACTTAACATCTGGTGTATAAAATTTTTTCCCCCCACCCCTCTAAGGGGACAAAAGAGGGGGTCAGATTTTGTATCAAACTTTTTTCTTTAACACGAAAACTACTGATCCGATTTGCATACGGTTTTCACAGATTTGCATACGGTTTTCACAGATATTATATTTGTCTTCTTCCAACTCAACATCTGGTGTATAAAAATCCTCCCCCCCTCCCCTCTCAACACTCTCTGGGGACCAAAGAGGGGTCAGATTTTGTATACAACTTTTTTCTTTAGTGGACTTACTTCATATTAGGTATTAACTGTGTTTTTCAACTTAACATCTGGTGTATGACCTTCCCCCTCCCCACACCCTCTTAGGGGACAAAAGAGGGGGTAAAACATGTATCAACTGATGATGTAGAAAATATACTTTAAATGGCAAAACAACGTTTGCCGGGACAGCTAGTGTGTTATATAAAAATGCATTTTAAATTTAAAACGGCTGAAAATATTTGGCTTATTTTAGTTATGAAATATGGAAGTACAGGAAAGGTTTATAATAGGAGGAAAGTGATACGAAGATCACGGGTCATCTAGGTATACTTCAATATTTCTGTAGGTAAGTATTATATTACCTTCATAGTACTGAAGCTAAAGAAATATCACTATTTCAGTAACTAGACAGATATTTTAAAAAGAGCATTAAAATTTGAAATCTCCAAAGTTATATTAGAAATTCTCTTTGTTCAGCGACTCGTCTGGCCATTTAATATTTCCTATCCTTAAAGACAAATGTCCACCCACCACCCAGGGGGGTGTTATATAACACATCCCGAAACACCCCCCGAAATACCCCCCGATGGAAAATGACCCCCCAATGGTGCAGTGGGCGGGGCGCGGCCACGCCTGTTCGGCTGGGCGTGGCTTATATTAAGAGCGATGGGCACTTAAATTACTTTTAATATATCTCGTTAATTTTTATTGCTAGCGAACTAAAGTATTTGGGAAATTGCGGTTTCAGAATACTTATACAATGTATAACACATAAGTATTATTTTAAGTAATAAGACTAAGTATAGTGGCAGTTTGCAGATGAAGCTGTAGGTATAAATAGCTCCCGACTGCACTCAAAGGGTCCATTTTGGTCCAAAGACCAAAACGGATAACCAAGATTGCAATGCTGTCATTTACGTCGATCTTAAACAAATATTATGCAACGTGGAGATGCCGCGGCCGTAAGATTTGAAGGTTACATAATATGACAAAAAAATGTTTTCTATCAAGGCTTTATTAAATTGAATTCATAGGTATTTAATCAATTAATTCTGTGGGCGTGGTTGTTAAAGTTAATGTTAATGGATTGTTAATTTAAAACTTAAAAACTATTATATTACCATAATATTACTAGGTGCATTATTTTACGTTCTCGGTTCTAGTAGGTAAAAACTTATCAAAATTGTAGGTTCTACCTAACTTCTAAAATTCTAAGTAAGTACATAGGTAATAATTGTATTTGTAGCAAATGAAATGAACGTTTGATTTTGAAAAAGTTGGTCCATGATTCCACTGTTTAGCCTTACAATTAAAAAAAATGGTTTAAATCAAGATACTTTTTAATTGAATTCGCCGGGTTAAGGAAATTTTCTTTATTAATTACTATTTTAACTCAAAACTATCGTCTCAATCAGTTCAGAGATGTATAATATCAGCTTACTGTGTTAAGCGTTAAGACATAACCTCAACAGACATACACACTTTCGCATTTATAATAGCTATTTGTATGAATGGATTTACCATATTTGTCGCACATCCTTTCGAAAATTTGTAAACGTTGTGCTAAAGCTGCGGAACTAACGGCGTGGTTGACAAAAGATTAAAAAAATGTTAATTCTGTACCGTCTAAACAATGTTTTAGGCAATTACTGAACTCGTACACCGCGCGTTCAAAAATAGGGCGCATTCGCATTTATTTTAGGTATATTATTGGTTTTGTAACAAACAGAAATAATTAAAAATATGATATTATTTAATTCTCCTACGTCTTATTGAATACTATAGTATTAAAATAACTGGTTAATAAACGCAATAAACAATTTTGTGTACTTAATATAATATAGTTTTTTACTTGTAAATCAAAGAGGGTTTGTCTACATTTACAATCTTCAATTATAGGTGTTAGTTTCAATTAATTTTTTTAAAGATGTTGTCATTAGTTGTTTATCATCCTGTCGGGAAGTACGTAGTAGGTAGGTATACATGTAGTAACATGACCAATTGTAGATGTATGCCAAAAGACATGCAATTTCCTTGCCGCTTTACGAAACGTACGACTCGGTCGAGTTAACTCCGTACCTGGCGGCCATACTATAAGTATGGCCGCGAACTCCGTAAGTTACGAGTATTTAAGTAGGCTTGTGTAATTAGGTAATATCTGTATTTTAAAAAGATAAAACCGACTTCAAAATTGTAGTAATTGAGAATTAAAACTCTAACGCTCTTACTAATAAAAACTTCTTAGACATGCGTTCAACGTGTGAATAGTTATACAGGAGTTTTTAAGTTATACACACGTTACACAGAGTCTATACATGGTCTATACAGAGAAATTTGTATGGAAATGACAGCATCGTTATACAGGCCTTATGTCAAAAAATGATTATTAGTAGAAAAAATCTTAAGCACCCTCTATACACGCTGTGTAACTTTTTATTAGTAAGAGGGCCTATCTCCAAAACTACTGAACCGATTTTGATGAAACTTGCACTATTCCCTAAGTTGAACAATACCAAGTACAATAAAAAAAGAATCACTTAAATTGGACTTGTAGTTTCAGAGATATGCGCGAACAAACATAAAAACATACATACATACATACAATATACATACATACACTTTTTTGGCAAATTTGTTTAGAAGCTGTTATAGATTAACATATACAAAAACTGGGCAGTTCTGGAAATATTACATACATACGCGTCGAATTGATAACCTCCTTTTTTTGAAGTCGGTTAAAAAGAAAAAATAATTTTAGTCGAATAAATAATAGCCTAACTACCGTAAAAAGGGATTTAGACTACACAAGAATAAAAATATTGTAAAAATATTACGAGGACAAAATGACAGATTTTCTATTTCAAAATTCAAATCATGAACTATGTCTTTATTTCTTCTCCTTGTGTGGTAGACAGTATATCAGTGTGTTCATCAAAGAAAGTATTTTGACAGATGAATATATTATGGAAGAGACAAATTGATAAAGAAAATATTAAGTCACGTTACTGTGTTTCTATTCTTTAACAAATTTGAATGAAGCGACTCATATAATAATGATCGAACTTCACTTGGTAAGTTCGTTTGATCATTTATTTTGTTTCACAAAGCCTGCTGTTATTTTCTTTGCAAACGGCGTATTTTGTCAACCAAAACAATGCCCGCCGCATTTTCTCGCGGGGGTATTTTCGGTGTCCGCGGGTGTATTTCCCATCTGTCGTCACGATTCCGGTCCCGTTTTAAAAAAGAAAAGTCCCGGGAAGTCCCTCCCACAGGATGTTTATTGTTCTAGATGCCCACATATTTTATTTACTAAGGGGCTACTTTGAATAAAAACGCGGTTCGCCGTTAAAAAGTACAAAAGTGTGGCGTATCGCAGTGATTTATACGTTTTATCTGCTTTGTCTTGAGTAAAAAGGCCGTTTAAATGCTGACGTTGTAGATAAGTGAAACGCCTGTTACATCGACTGTTTACGTAGGAGACGTTTGCAAAAATAACTTATAGTAGACGTACGTGTAGTGTAGTTATTTTGGCATTTTTTATAACAGTCTAAATAAACTGCCGATAAACTATTGAAATTCTCTTGTATTAATCTCAAGGTGATGGATCTCATGACTGGGGATGGGAAATGCTTCTAAACCGTTTTGTGGTCAATCCCCAGTTCTTCAGCTACATCGTAACTACTAATATGCCGATCTTGCTTCACTTTTTCAAAAATGGCATCAGTTTTGTCCGTAACAAGGCGACCAAAGCGACGTGCATGTTTGTTATCAAAATTTCCGGATTGAAAACGCTTAAACCAAATTTGCGTTACTCTCACAGATGCTGCATTAGGTCCATAAATATCACAAATTTTTTTCGCGGCTTGTGTTGCATTTTTACCTTTTTGTAATAAAATTTTAAAATGTATCGAATTTCTTCATTAGAATCACTCATTTTAAAAATAAGAAAAAGAAATGAAAATCTCACATTTACCTAATTTGAATTTGTCTTTTGTAAAATTATAACTTTTTAATGATACCAAAATCAGCCTGATATAAGATGAGATATTGTGGTGTCACATTGTAATCTCAGCGAATAATTGCATAGTCGGGTTATAATTTTGACACATCTGTATTCAGGGGGGCTATTATGAGCTCTTATATCCAGCCAGTTTACAGGCCAGTTTACAGCCCGTTGCATAGACGCGGCTTGTAAACTGGCTGGAAACTGACTGGATATAAGAGGTCGTAATAGCCCCCCTGTACACTATCGTGGCGACGCGTTACTTGTTCGTTTACTGTCGTAATCAGATCACAATTGCTCGGTCCGTCGTGCTGGGGCCTGGGATCGGTACCCGATAATCTCGCTGAGCAAACATTGCTCCCATACTTAGATGGTGATACAGGGTGTTCTACGACTCGTGTTGATTTCGATCCTATCGAAATAGATTGATGAGCTTCGATTTTTAATAATTTAAAAGAGGAAGGGAGAATAGAGGTTTGAAAGAAGGAGGTTAAATTTTCTGTAGTTGTACTTCTTGTACTACCTACTTGTGATCCTTAATGTTACCAGACACAGGTCAGGAAAGCTTTTTAAAGCTTAACCTTAGAAAGCTTTAACTGCTAGCCTGGCTTTTCAAATATTGTACCCACAGTAGGGCAGAAATATAATATTAATACATAATAAGATTACCCAGGGAAAAGTCTCATGGACATATTTTTCAAATAATAATATAATAATTAATTATTGTCAATTGTGTTGCTAGTTACCACTCAATATTTTAAATAACCAAATAATATAATTTGTTTTTAAGTAGGTAAATGTATTAATTTTAAATAATTTTGTGAAAATTTTCCAAAAATATCAATATTCGATGATGATTCAAAGATATTACATAAAAATATCTATGCATACTTACATAATTATCTCTTGAGGTAAAGAGTCTAAAATCTATAATTTTTGCACTAACAATTTGCGATCACCCTATACACGCGCTACCGTGGGAGTCGCAGGAGCGTGGTCGGTTGAACGCCGGGGGCGTGCGCGCCCGCACATTACCGCACAGACAGACACAATTGTTAACGTGTTACTTGTTACATCTAGTAGACAGTAGGTAGACTAGCTAAAATCCGAGTTTTCTGAGGGCTCGCGTCGTTTTTATGCGCGGTAATACTAATCTTGGCAGTTTTTAGGGTTCCGTAGCTAAAATGGCAAAAAACGGAACCCTTATAGAGTTCGTCATGTCTGTCTGTCTGTCTGTCTGTCTGTCTGTCTGTCTGTCTGTCTCTCTGTCTGTCTGTCCGTCCGTATGTCACAGCCACTTTTCTCCGAAACTATTAGAGCTATACTATTGAAACTTGGTAAGTAGATGTAGTCTGTGAACCGCATTAAGATTTTGATGCAAAAATTAAAAAAATATTAAAAATTTTAGGGGTCCCCATAGGTACAACTGAAACAAAAAAAAAATTTTTTCATCTAACCTATGCGTGTGGGGTATCTATGGATAAGTCTCCAAAAATCATATTGAGGTTTCTCATATCATTTTTTCTAACCTGAATAGATAATGATAATTCTAAAAAATATATGATGTAGATTACTATAAAAACTACCAACGAAAATTGGTTTGAACGAGATCTAGCCAGTAGTTTTTTTTATAAGTACGTCATAAATAAATCGACTGAAATATAAAAATAAATCAAAAACCTTTTAATTTCATAAAAATAAACCTTATTGCTGCTGCGGAACCCTTCATGGGCGAGTCCAACTCGCACTTGGCCGCTTTTTTTATTTAATTTTTTACTAATAGTAACTAAACCTTGACTGACTAGTTATCTACATATAAATAAAAATTACTATGCTAAAGCACAAATAAAGGCGTGATAGTTTTTCCGTAAAGTGTACCACAAAAGTGCTCAGGTTGTGGGATATACTAGGGCTCGCTTAGCTCGCCCTGATGATCAAAATTGCTTATTATAGCAATTGCTGTAAGTTATAAAAACATTTTGAGACACCACGGAAATACTCGTACGTGGATGAATAGGAAGAAGATAGGTTAGGTTAGTTTAATAATGATGGTTAAAGTCTCCACATCTACTTAGAGCCTAATAATATAAGATGTTTGCAGCAACTTCGTCAAATTATTCGTTTTGACACGTGGTGACAGTACATTTTTTCACAACAAAAACTATGGCTACATGAGGTTCTTGTTACTTGTTTTGTATTGATACCTATCTGTTTTCACTTATATCGTACAAAATTTTCTTTATCTCGGAATTATCTGCTTTAATTTAAAGTTACGACGATGCAAAACACCGATATATTACTATAAAAAATGGTGACTTTATTGCACTTGCTTACTTTTTTGATGTTCAAATTTAAGAACCCTGATTTGTTTGTTCTTAATTGACCGTAAGACACTTAACATTCTTCTATTATAAAACATCATAATATTTTATAGCACATATTATACAATATCTAGAAAAAAAAGTGCGGCGCCACCAGACTCGCATAGCACGGTAATTGATGACGTTAGGAGGTTGTATACAGCCTCTTAGAGGCTGTATATCATAAATGTCATTATGTCGTAATTGGCAATTTAATACACAGCCAGTTCGCACGGAAAAAATGATTTATAATATGTGAATGATTCACCGACTTATGTGCTAAGAAATTGGCGTAGCAGACTGTAATTTTTCGTCGAAGCCAGAAGTGTGTCCGTTTGTGTGTTACCGTAAAAATTAGGTAAAGGGATACTTTGAGTATAGGAAAAGATAGACAGATTACTAAATAGCTACTATGTAAGCATGATTTAGTTTTTATCATGGTAAAAAATACGGTTTCTGTACGAATTACGATAGTAAACCAATTGCAACGAAGTCGCAGGCCACCGTATGATATAGTTAACGTCAACTGTTGATTGATAACGATCAGTGTTGGTCAAAGGACCTTAGGTAGATTACTGGATTCACAATTTATTCCAAAAAAGTCGATATCCATCGCGATCCAAAAACCGTATTGTACTTTCAATTCAGTGCATCCACAACAAGACTTGACGTCACTGTCCAGTCAATGTGCAGACAGAAGTAAGCTTTTTGCACTATGACATATGGCACACCCGAATTCCTACATCAAACAGACCCAAAAGTTAAATATGTATTACGCAAAAATAACACACAAGTAAACGAAATAAGTGACAAATTCGGGTGTATATTTTAATATTTTTCGTGGGATACAGTCAACCAAATCCTGCATACGGATTCAACGGTGCAGAAAATGACGTGTCAGTGTCGAGAGCTCGTCACCTCCATTTACATACTAGAATATTCGGGATGAAAAATCTCTTGCGGATATATGCTGCCCCGGTACATACGTGCTCAGTCAGGGGTATTTTGCTTGAAATTTCCACCTGCTACCACAATGTAATATACTTCAGGTCTAGATATTATAATTATCAGATGTACTTGTGCGTATTTGCTTTAAAATTACCCTGCATGTATTCAAAATGTATCATATTGTCTTATCTTTCATAAATACGAGGGACGAGTGAAATGTTGTAAACCCACAGTTAGCTTTAACTGAGACTGGTGTAAGAGGGCCTTAGAAGCCTGAGCTATCTGCTTAGGGAGACTCGGAAATCCACGAATCATCGATCACTTCTCATAAAATGATTAGCATGACTAAAGAATGTTGACACTTAGGAAACGACTGTAATAATTATTATCAATGATGATGATGTGTATGGTATTGATACTTATACATACTAATTGCAGCCAAATATAATTATCTTTTATGTGGTAAAATGTTAGTTACCCGGTTCATCTACTCATGTCTTTAATTATGTCTAGCCATAGAAAACGTCATCACTGTTTTTAGTTAAATCTCATGTATTTTTTTTAATTAGCCTTAAAATAAAGTAAGATAAAGGCCACGCTATAAGTTTAATAATATTATGAGATGAATTAGGGGGCAAACAATCCTTAAAACATGTTACACATTTTGCGAATACCTCTCTAAGTGAGGGAATACTTTATGAACTGTCCAAAAACTAAGAAAAGTTTCATAAACTTTCAGTTAAAATGGAGCTGGAGAGGCTAGGAGGTAGCCTTACGAAGATCTGTTGCTGCACAGTAAGCTATCATCGAAAGAAATGTCAGATATCAATTCAATCTAGCGAAACGTAGTTATTTCGTCTTATAAATAAACCGATTCAACAAAGCACAGAGATTAGCATTACCAAATAATAAGTCGATGCAAAAATATTCAAAACGACGCCATATTGTATTTACCGATATGTACGCCACCTAGCGGCCGCAGGCCCAGCGGCGCGCCTGCTCGTTGCACTCACTACACCACTCACTACGACACCACTAGTCATCGCGTACCCATTACTCCAAGCACTAGTCGGTAGCCGACCACTAGTCCGACCACTCATCACCACTAATCGACTAATTACGGGAGCTATGCCGTCGCCGACAGCGAAACGTCGAATGAAATCCTCCACCATGTTGTTACTGAATTTTATACTCCATCCCAGTCAGCAGAGCCTCCAAGTTCGCCTCCTTCAAATTCGTTATGCATACAGCACCAAGGGCTGTTGAATACCGTTCGCGTTTATTTATGAACAGGCAAACTTCTGGCCGGCATAGGCCCGCGCCCCGGACTGGCGGCCAGATGCACACGATCGCTGAAAAAAGGGCTTTTTATGTATTCAACTTCACAACTCGGCTCATCTGCAAGTCGTATTATGGAGCTAATTACCAAGTTAATACGGCGCGCGTCTGCGCACTGTACCTAGATCGACTTATCGGACGAGATGTCAATTTTTGAACGGGTTCGGGACTCGAGGCTCGGCTCATGTTTTGCGAGCGCTTACGAGTTTGCAATGGTAAGGAGCGATCAGAAATTCCGCCCCACCCGACACCCCCATCACAAAGTATAATGATATCGTCGCTCGCGTTATTATGGGAGTCGTCATAAATATTTCATAGCGCGAGGGCAGTAATGACCGAGTGACCGGATCGCGAGATCGCTTTCATGAGCTGACAAAAAACAATCCTATAAATAACATGAGTAATCCCAGGGAATTGTCTGCAGCAATGATCACAGTGCTCTCACTATGATTACATAAGCCTGTGACAACAGACCATTAACAAAAGTACCTCAATCAATAACCATAGTACTTTCAATTGGTTCGTTAAAAGTTGACTGGTTAGTTAAGACAAGGTATCGTTAAGTTCTTTACTCTAGAACAGTCTTTGACCATTTGCAGGATTCAAAGTTCAGGGCGCACAACCTTATAACACTAAATGCAGTCAAACTTGCAATTGCAGAACTTATATAAACTTAGTTATTACTAGATTGTATAATATACTAGACATCGACATGTGAAATTCCAATATATTAAGCTTATAATATTATTCAGAAGAATTTTGGATATCTACAAAAATATCACATCAGAAATTCTGGGGATTTACTTTACTCTCCGATTTTCATTGTAGAGTTCAAGCCATGTCGCTTAAAATGTAAAATAATTCGTAAGTACTACGCACATCGGGGAGGACATTTTGAAAATTCAAACCAAACCTTACGATGCCAAATGTATTGTCTGTTTAGGTTTTCAACTTAGCTATTGAAGCTCATTTACAATGAGAACATACAGACATACAACTTAGCCACACAAAGTGACTTACACATATTTTGTTTGTGCGTTGGCTCTACTTGTCTTATACACACTACATATTACATAATATTCTATTTATTTATTTATTTGGGATAACAACAGCCATCAATTTTACGATTAAACAGAAAACAGTAAGTACGTAGGGCCAATAACAGGTATTTTGTAATTTAAGTATATTATTGGATAGTATAGTTAGTATAGTCAGTAAAATCTAGGTGGTATTCCAGATCATACTACATATTATTCTGTAATCTAGATAGTAGTTAGTAGAATCTCGATAGTAGTCCAGATAGTCTGGGGGTGGTGGTCGGTCTAATTACCGCCGGACGCTCGCCGGCGTCCTTTGATGAAGTTGCTTTGATCACCCCGACCGCCCGGGCCGAGCGGACATGATCAGATTATGAAGTGCAAGATCTAGAATGTAGATCTATAGCTTAGTATAATACTGTAGATTATAGAATCTAGAGAACGCTATTCTTAGTAATTTTAATATGGAAGATACTAAAAAGTGACGTCAGTTTTTCTATACGATCTTAACCACGATACAGGCGTGTCCACTGTACAGTGCGCAAATGTGTAAATACCAACACCTCTGATCCTCAATGTTAAGTAGACAGACAAGAGAGAGATAGCCGCTGAGATTCTCCTTTTTCAAGCCGTACAACCTGGAATATCCTTCGGCTAGAAAATATTTTCAAAATGTCCGCCTCACCCGTGAGCATTTGGCCGCGGCGGGCACCGATCTCCTTTGACTGAAAACTTGTTACAGACCATATTAAAATTCAAAAACGACTCACGAAACTCCGTCTCCGGCCGCCATCCGCTCGGTCCTCCTGAAAACATTATTCACAGGATTTGAATAATGATTTCGTTTTAGACCCCCACACTTAATATGCGTAAAGATTCGAGGATAATGTGATTTTTGGCCCAACTTAAATAGCTTACAAACTTAATTGTGTTCAAAGGTGTAATGTGTCTTTATGTTGTGTTGCTTTTGAACATGATTCCGCTTTGAGCCTATTTACTTTGTTCAAACTTTGGAGTTACAAGAGAGAATACATAGAGCGATGTGAAATATCTTTGGAGAATAAGGCACCAGAGGCGTAGTTAAAGTTAAGATTATCGTCAAATACGGCGTCCATTATGGACTTTTACTAGGGATTTGACAGTTCATTTGAATTTTTGTTAAAATTATAGTTAAAGTAACTTAGTGCAACCCACTCTTAATGATACAAGTTGATATTGTCGCCTCAATCAGGTAGGGACTAGGTTGTTATTTAAGATCTTAGAAGGTAGAAAATAAAATCTGCGAATTGTTACATTATTTTCACCAACATATTTATTTTCTAGCGTTAAACAAGTCGAGTTAAACAAATTATGCAAATATGTGTTAAAATTCAAGGCTTTTGAAGGAAGACATTTTTGTAGAAGATGTACCTTTTTTTGCGTTGGGGAAATGCGTTTACGCATCCCCGGCAGTCTGGGGAGGGCTACCGCGGTATGTGGGGCCGGAGGGCCGCATCCGGGCATACCCACTAAAACCCCAACGGTGTTTCTGCTCTTCCGTTTAAGGTAGAGCCACGGGATACGCGAAATATGTAGAATATGTACCTTGGTACATCTACCAAAAAATATTTTTTCCCCAACATTAACCAGCTTATAGCAATATGCTAAACATAAAGACTAAGCGCATATTTCTTATATAAGCGCATATTCCTTCCTCTCTTTAAAGTAAGACGATTGACAAATAATTTCTCGGCTCTATAGGTGCGTAAAGTTAAGCAGTACCTTCTCTTTGTATTTTCAACTTGTTACTCCATAGATTTGGGACTCGAGTGGCTCCTTGCTTCGCTTTTGATCATTTTTAAAACAACGCTTCGTTCTCGAGCCGCATTATGTAAATGTATTCCGCGCAGGGGGCGCCACGAGTCTTCCCGACTTCACTAATTACGCCACTGAAATAACTACTCTCTGTGATTCTGTGTCTATATTGAAAAAAAATATTTAAGAAAAAAAGTTCAAGAAAATATAATATTAATATGTATCACGAGATTTATAATAAAGAAAATCTGCATTATGAACTATAGTAAACGGTATTCAAAGAAAGTTACTTCTGATATTACAATTTTTAACCATAAAAGCCACTTTAAGGTATATGTACGTTATAATACGTGTCAACTACATTTCTCAAATTAGAAAGAAGCTGAACCGTTTCAGTTGAAATTTTTTAGCTTTGTAAAACTTTTTTCATCAAGAAGATTGTTGTAATTTATAAGTGGGAAAATTAAGGCTCACTTATAAATTTTTCTTAAGATTTTGACTTAGTTTATTTTCTATCTTTTCATCTTATTCTTTCTCTTAATTTCCCCAGCACATCTACGCTGTATCGCACCTGTTTCAGCCGCCATTTTCGTCGATATTTTCCTCAACATCCATCATCCCGATAACAGCCTCAGTGCCCACTCATTATACGATATTCTTCTGTTTATGTTTCGCCATATTTGTGAGATAATGATGTTGTGATGAGTATCAAGTATATTCGATTAAATGACTTTGGATTCTGTATGGAACTGTTATTGTTGGTTTATGAAAATAAATGTAGTAATAATAATTATTTAGAATCATGTGGTCTGAATATTTTTGCAAATCGATATTAATTTTTTTTTCGGATGAATTTATTACTTAAACAAAAAATATGAATTTATTAATTTCTATGTAACTTTATGAAAATTTAGTAGGGGAAGTTACGCGAATCTTTTTCAAAGAACAATGGCCAAATCGTACCAGGTGGGTGGTGGCGTCCCTATATGCCATTAGTAGCAAAAATTCCCTAATATTTTAAGGCATCGAAAAACATTAGAAATGTGTCTATAAATAGCCACAAAAAAAAGATCAGTTTCGTTGTTGTCTTTCATATGTTCTGACAGCCGGCGATCATTCACATTCGTTCTATTTTTTCTGTAATACTCTAGGAAAAATTGAAATAATTAGAAACGAGATCGCCGAATATACACTTGTAGGCTACACCGTTGGAAAAAAAGGTAGTTCTTAAGTCTAACCTCAAAATAATTGTAAACGTTAATAATTATTATAAAAAATCGTGGCTATTTAGACATAATTCTCAAACGGAATTATGTTTAGAGCATAAGAACAATCCAATCTAACTATAGTTTATTTTGGGACATCAAAAATAAAAGTCGAGTCCAGCTCCTATACAAATTTGGCCATGATTCTTTGAGTTACAAGACTACTCCAAGTTTAAATACTTAATACTGACATAAATATACCATAATTTTACGCGGACTAGAGCCAGTCTGAATTAAATTCAAATTTTATTTGCAATCAAGTACATAATATTATTACCTATACCTATAGGCTATAATCGCTTGTTAAAATATAATATCACTTTTACAAAACAAACAATAACATGATATTCAATCCACAATTCACTTAACCTGACAATAAAATAAAAGAGTACAACACAGAATTAATTACTACTAACGACAACAACGTAGACAGGGAGACAATTAAAGAAATCAATTCGGTTCAATTTGCTATCTGCGGACGTAAAAATGGCGGAGACAAACGCTCTAATCCCCCTCGCATACATTAGGCTGTTTGTTTTTGCTACATTAACATTTTTATGACTAAACGGAGACTCGAATTACACCATCGAATGAGTACTGAATAATGTAAGAACGTCTGTGAGCTGTCGTGCCGAACGCTTTCGACAGATCTGTACAATTAATTGAACCATCCTCTATGGGCCCTGACGGAATTAATAATTATCGATCCATTTTTCCTTCTTATTCCACTGTCCACCACTTTCGAAAATTTTGAATAATATAGTTTCGTTTTCAGAAATTAATGAAGTTTTATATTATTTTAATAAAATAAGACCTACTAATTTTATATTCTTATAACTGGCTAATAATTTAGCCAGTTATAAGAATATAAAATTAGTAAAAAAGCTTTAGCAATTAAAAATCAGTTACTAATTTGCTTTTAATCATCAATTAATTCTTCATGACAGTCATAGCAACGTCATTGCGTAACGTTTGAAACGAGAAAGGTGTAAGAACACGCCGCTGTGGAACACCCCAACGAACGTGCTGTCAACAACATTTCACGTAATTATCTTTTAGGCGATCTTGGCTTGGCTTGCCTCACGATCCGAACAAACACCAAATACATCAGCAATATCGAGACAGCACAACCAAATATGGACTAACAAGAACTTTTTGCAATCACGTTTCTACGCTGTGTAATTATAAAAAATGATTTGATAGGGTCTAGGGGCTTACGAGTAATGAGGTAAAATCAATTAATAGATTTTGTGAGAAGTGTGCGAATTAGCACCCAACATGGGAATTTGCTTACTTAAGCTTTGAAGGCATCTTAAAAATTTCTTGCTTTTTAATATTTGACTAAGAACCTCCCTTTCTAAACTAATAATCTAACCTAGGAAATTATTATTAGGTATCTTACCTAACAATGTCACACTGATTCACTCAAATCTGATTAGTAGTTTAAGCTGCGGTGAAACATTTATATTAAAGATTTTAAACTATAATTTTTTTCCATGTATTCAAGCAGAAAAGATAGCGTTACTTACCTTAAACCTGTAGTATATTTTCAACCACAATGTAGCGCGTGGTGATGATGATGATATTATGCTGACAGGCTCCAGCATCTGCAACAACGTCTCACTTCATTTAGCTATTCAAATGTATAAAAAGTTAACGCCGAACGCGCCTCCCTCGGAGTGTTTTTAAGAAATACTTTGAATAAGGCGCTCTGTTCACTGAGAGACGATTATATTTTTTCTTATTTAGTTTCGTGGTTACAACAAAAAATTTATTTGGGTGTAAGGCCTAAAAAGATTATACATGGTTAAACAATTTATTTAAATAGTTATTTAACTACTTAATCCTTTATTTCTCGTTCATCAACCTACTTTTAGACTACGTGACAAAGAACTACATTTTAAAAATAAAAATTATGAAATTTGGAATCATACTTTGCCGTTTTTAGGGTTCCGTACCCAAAGGGTAAAAACGGGACCCTATTACTAAGACTTCGATGTCTGTCCATCTGTCCGTCTGTCTGTCTGTCTGTCTGTCTGTATGTCTAGAGGCTGTAACTCAAGAACCGCTATAGCTAGAGTTCTGAAATTTTCACAGATTGTGTATTGCCGGTGCCGCTATAACAACAAATACTAAAATAAAAAAAAATCATATTTAAGCGGGGCTCCCATTCAAAAAACACAATTTTTGGCCTATTTTTGCTCTATAACGGTACGGAACTCTTCGTGCGCGAGTCCGACTCGCACTTGGCCGATTATTATCCTACAAGTGGTTTTGGTAAATGATGTGACTTTCTTACGCCTGGTTGTCATTATGTAGAATTTAGCCAATCATAAAATATTTTATTGGTTCTAAAAGCCTTTTTTCTATCTCATAAAAAATCTTATAACTCTACCTCCAAAAATACCGATCTGCGAATTTTTGTCGCCCTTTCACTGGGCGGCTTTAGGCAGTTTTTTTGAATAATGCGAGTGTTTTGGGCAGGAGTATGGTTCATTTGGCGCGGAACTTCTGTAAGTCGCGGAAATCATATTCATATTTTTTCCGCTCCAGTCGTTCAGGAAATTTGAATAAAACGCGTAGACGCCATTACCTTTATTCGAAACATTTTTGATAATTAAATTTCTGTTTTGTTATGATTAAGAAGATAGTCGTTGTGTTATTGTTTTTTTAGAACCATAATAAATCTAAAACCACAAAGTTACGAAATCTAATGCAAATAAATATGAATATTATGTGCTTGTTAAAGTATTATTTGACGCACACTTAAAGTTTCTACTTTCGTTTTTAGGACAATATTTATTCAATCATTAGGTATACCAAATTATATTT
This sequence comes from Plebejus argus, assembly GCA_905404155.3. Taxonomy (NCBI): domain Eukaryota; kingdom Metazoa; phylum Arthropoda; class Insecta; order Lepidoptera; family Lycaenidae; genus Plebejus; species Plebejus argus. The sequence continues at coordinate 15,432,873 of FR989937.1, read as the reverse complement.
AAACTCAAGTACTGAATACATAGTCAGAACAGTAATGTATAACATTGTATAGTAAGGACGCTGTTAAGCATTCGGGTACTAACCCACAAAAATACGTATTGAGTTATAAATGCAGCTATGTTCTTTAGATGATTTAGAATATGACGTGCATTTAAAATATTTTAATAACAAAATAACAAAAAAATGTGGGGTAGGGCACTAATGCTTAGCAGCGATCAGTTTATATTCAATTTAAACTGCCTGTCTTTTTTCTTTGGCCCCAAGACCATATTTTAGCCACATTTCGCAGCTTCTTCCATAACAAACTTTACCGAGCTGAGTCTTTGCATATTTAGCGGCAAAGTATTTAGACCAAACTTAATTTCGCGGCGACCGCAAAGAAAACTTACCTCGAAATTAATATTTCTTTCATTAAAACCTTGTAATATTTTCTCTGCTGCATGCATAAGTAATTCTTATGAATAAGGAGCGGGATCGAACGGTTTGATTTTGTCTAGCTTCTACCGAATTGTTTGTTTATCAAATTGCGACTGTAAAGGTAAATGTTTGGATTTTATAATGTATACGACAGGGGGTTGGTCGGCCAAAAAGTTTGTGAAGAAATGTAGGCTGGTTTAAAATAATAGGTTGATAAAAGGGGAATTGTTAGGCCTTTAAATGTTAATGAAATGATATTCTTGTATAAGGCGAAAAGACAGTGTTTTGGTTACAGTAATATTCAGATAAGTTAACTATAACTGCGCCAGGAGGAGCTCATAAAATCCGTAGCTACCTCAAAAGTCAGAAGTAACTTTATTGTGAAATTACCAAATTAGGTTTCAAAATCTACATGTATTATCTACATAATGTGTCCGCCAATTTATTAACTAAGATCCGACAATTTATTCCCAACTATAGGCCAATATTATTGCCACTTCTATAAAATTATAATACATTCTGACACATAATATTGTACTCTGCCTCTAGCCGAGTAGGATGAAGCAATAATCAGCAACCCTAAGCTTCATCATGCTGCATTTTACTCTCGAACACAAAAAATCTCCAATATCGGCTATGCAGATTTACGCTGAAAACAAAATATTTTTTCTCTCGCAAATCCGAGTCAAAAGGTGTCGGGGTCACGTATGAGCCCTTGACGGAATTTATGCACATAGCTTAGCATGAGCACCCTCCGTCACAGCGCTAGGTCATATAACCCAAGAGCCAGCGACAGAATTTCTTCATCTAAATATTATATATAACTCAAAGGTGACTGACTGACATAGTGATCTATCAACTCAGCTCAAACCACTGGATATATTGGGCTGAATTTTGGCACGCAGGTTGATGATATGACGTAGCCATCCGCTAAGAAAGGATTTTGATAAATTCTACCCCTAATGGCATAAAATAGGGGATGAAAGATTGTATATTATAATACTTCTTAACGCGAGCGAAGCCGCGGGCAAAAGCTAGTTTTTTATAAAATAGAGGAACTATGGAGTTTCAGTCGCAGTTACTTTAGGAGGTATCCAGATCTGAAGGTCTAACCTAACCTTACACTCGATAAAGTATCAAGCTCAACTTTTTATCTTAGTTTCTTCGGGATAAATGTTAGGAATCTCGTGTTTCAATGTCAGACATTTTTGACAATTGCTTTCCACAGCTGGACCTCCTCAAAGTCTTTATGCTTTAGGGGTCTGGTAATAGAAATCAAGTGTCAAAAATGACTATCAGTGGGAGACGAGATTCTCACATTTATCCCGAAGGAAATAGGAGAAAAAATTGAACTTTATTTTTTATCGAAGGTTTTTTATAAAGTGTAAAACTCTAAGGTAGAACTGCAAACTCACATTGATAATCGCAACCGAAACTCCAAAGGGATGACTATACAGGAAAACGTTCAGCTGTTATAAAATGGCTGGCTCTTGGGCTAACAATGACGCCGGGTCACAATGACGTGTGACACTGATGCACACTACGGATTTAACAGACGGTCATAAATCATCTTGGCTCTTGAGGTTGTCGTGGAGTATATTAAAATAAGGTATCATATTTTGTTATACCTTATTTCAATAAAGGGGGGGGGGGGTTTAGTGGGTATACCGTGGTCTCATTAGCTACGGGAGTCCCACATCACCGCTCGGGTCGGCCCCTGCGCCTGGGTGGTATGCGTAATGCATTTCCCCCTCCGGAAAAAATAAATAAAAAAAAAACATATTTTGTTATGTATGCTAGGGCCCAGGAAAATGTCTCAAGTTTGGCCAAGGATTGACATATTTGTTTATAGCTGGGCCAGTCCCTATGTAACAAAATAAAATTAATATGTATACTGCGTGACTGATGAGACATGTTCAATACTCGAGGACGTGATATTTGGCTATTATGTTAGTTGGAAAAAAAAAAAAAAATAATAATATCCATTGATCACTGAGTAAATGTAGCTTAGAGTTAAATAATTATTTACCCAACGCATGGACACCGCGAGCGGGAGGGGTAGTTGTGTGGTGTTTCTTTGGTAGCGCACGCCTCTGCACCGGCCGCGTAGTATGCCTACTTGCCTAGCCGTGTAATTTACTTAGTATCCATGATTCATTTATTTTTGGGAAATTCGGAAAAAATTAAGAGCCTAATTTTATCACATAATTATAATGAGAATCGAGTACAGAGTACTCTCCATAAGTATCGGTATTGTCTCACCAGTCATTTTGTACAGTATGCTACGTAGGTACTAGAAAAGTGTTCAGGAAGGCTGTTATTTATTGTGAAAAAACCGGGAAATAAGAACAAATTTTTCGAAAATGGTTGAAACGGAGCACAATATGCAAAAGAAGCCGGGGTAATTTTCTTCCATCGCACACAAAATTTTTGTAAAATATTTCATCAATCATTTTGCTTCTATGCGACGATTTTATTTCGTTTATACATATTTTTTCTACATTATTTTATTTTTATATTTGCGTAAACTACTAAAGTATATAGACATACTAATGCTTATCTCTCTCTCATCTATTATTATTTGAATTTTCGGCGTATCCCAGTTTCAGAACTTCAAAAGTCAAATATTTTAACCCGAAATTGCAGCGGAAATATAAAAGTCTCGTAAACTAAGTCATCTATGAATACCGAGCGCTGGATTTACATGAAACATTTTAATATAACCCCCGAAAGGCTCACCTGCCCTTTTTCTCACGCAATAAAAGTACCAGAAGTTCTATTTGATGTGCCTTTAAGCGCGTTATGTCTCTTTTATGTAGATTTCGCTTAAGGGATTTTAGTTACGCCTTGTGCTGGCAGAAACTTGAACAAAATGTGCCAGGCTGAAGAAACAAACTTTCTGAAATGATTAATTTACGTTATTTCAGTAGTTTTTATGTAGTTGGGACCATATAAATATCAATAGGAAAATAGTTTTACACGTTTTTTTAGGCAACGAGCTATAAAAGTTTCTTATGTCAATTGTCTACGGTCTAACACGCCTGTCACATAATTTCGCACATTTATGGTCTGTTTTACCACTTCCTGATAAGTGCCGAATAGGCTATCCACCACTTAACTTGACAGATGAAGTATAGAATAATCTGTCAAAAAAGTGAATAGCCTATTCGGCACTTCAGAAAGTGGTGAAACAGGCCCTATTTAACATGAATGCACATTTTAGCTCGAATCACTTAATAACTTTATTATAATAATTGACTCTTGATCTTTATTGTCTCATAAGAATTTAATAAAAATGACAAGAGATACATAGCAGTAATTCAGACTTAACTTCCACACTTATTTCTATCAAAGTCATTACTGACAGTAACCATCCAACAATCTGACTATATCACCACAAATAAACCTCGAATCGGATCCTCCATTTTTAAGCGAGAAAAGCAATTAACAGCAAAAAAAGCGTCCATTTTCCGAATATAAAATAATCCGCGTTGTCGCCAGGTCGCCACCTGTTTTATAACGGACGGAATTGAAATGCAAATCTAACCGGCGGGTTATAAGCTGTTAGGCCCCGTGTTTGTTTTGATTGTATTAATTAAAACTGAAAATCCCTCAAGTTTTATTAAGATTAGAACACCTCCATATTCATGTTCTTTGATTATTCTTTTGAAGTTTGATTGTCGGGTGTTCTGAGTTTTTCCGGCGTGTTCTTGTTAACAAAAAAGTGAAATATACAGAGTTTTTCAAGTGGGGGTGTAAGTGAGATCTGAAATTATAGAAATGATAGAGAAATATAGTGAAATAAGTCTGAAAGTGAAAATAAGCATTACAGAGTACATCTAGTATCAAAAAATAACGAAGATTTAAAGTTTATGAATTTTGTAAAATTAATTTTTTATAGTAAGCTTGTTTGACTTAAATTATGACTCTTTATAAAATTTAAGGATCATAGTAAAGAAAAAAATCTTAAATTATGACATTTCACCTCCAAGTACGAGTCGGGCTCGCGCACGAAGGGTTCCGTACCACAATAGAGCAAAATAGACAGAAAATTGTGTTTTTTGTATGGGAGCCCCCTTAATAATTTTATTTATTTAAATTTTATTATAAATGATTAAAGTGCTAGTTAAATTAAATATTTCTTGAATATTTCAAGTGCCTATTGTTTGCCGTTATTGATATCAAGAAAAAAAATAACAAAAAAATCAAGTTTGTCGAAAGGGAGCCCCCCTTAAATATTTAATTTCTTTTGTTTTTAGTATTTGTTGTTATAGCGGCAACATATATAATTAATCTGTGAAAATTTCAACTCTCTAGCTATAGAGGTTCTTGAGTTACAGCCTCAAGACATACAGACAGACAGACGGACAGACGGACAGACATCGAAGTCTTAGTAATAGCGTCCCGTTTTTACCCTTTGGGTACGGAACCCTAAAAATGTCTTTGTTTAATTAAACTTTATTTTTACATTCATTTGCATTTTGTAGCTCGCGTAATCTACGCCGTAGCACTCTGCTACGGCGTAGCGCTACGTAATTCTTACGTCATGTCTACGGCGCGGCTTTCTTCATAGCACTTTGATATTATAGAATTTTTCACCGACTTCCAAAAAAGGAGATCACATGTTGTACATTTAAGAACTGTTTTTTATTGGACAACATACCTACTATTTTGTGACAAATCTAAGCGTTTTATAAATGCAAATGTTTATGGTTCGGATAACATAATTACAATTTTGTACCAAATCTAAGCTTTTTAAATGGGAAAGTGAGTTCATCTGCCAACTTAAACGACTTTTATAGGAAACTGGATGGTTTTAATTGCAACAAATACAGTTTCCGAGCAATAAACTAAAACCACTAAATCAATCCACCAAAAGTCCATCCGAAACTAAAACAAAATGGCCGCTTTATTTCGCCAAGAGCGAATATCACTCAGCGCGATATATTTTTAAAGCTCCTCTCCGTTTTTATCCTACTTGACTCCTAATGTGCTGAATACATACATGAACAATCGGGTGCCGAGTTCTTGGGTGGGGGAGGCCCCCCTCCCTGGTTCGAGTGCCAGGAGGGAAGAGGGGGGAGGGAAGTCTTGCGCTATGTAGTAGAGTAGAGTTTACATAGGTCCACTGTTAGGTATTGGATTGGGTTACTTTAGAGATTTTTGTTCTTTGGAGGTTCTTATTTAACTAGTTTTTTTCTGGGTTGACGTAATTGTTACTAATTAAAGTCGCGAGTATGTAAATATTATGACTTTCTCTACTAACAGTCTGGAAAACTTCCTATAATAATAATTTAATACTATAATTAAAAAGATGATATAATGTCTAAGGACCGCTAGGTATTTTGGAGTTTCTCCTTTCCCAGAGTTCGAAGAATCTCCGTTTTAAATTTTATTAAAATTTTACAAAGTAAGCACAAAGACACACTTTTTTCAAAATTAATGTGTCTTTGTGCTTATGAAAGAAAAGTAGTGGTATATTATGTTATATATAACTTGGCGCAAATGGACCTGCGAAGTTATCAGAAGCTTTCACCATTGATATAATTAAAAGAAGTTTAACAGGACGAGGAATAAAAGCATAAATCACACAGCCTTAATGAAACTCCGCGGTTTTCATGATTATTCATGCCTCCTACTGCTGCCTCCTGTGGCCTCCTACCTCCTAGATCCTCGTACTGTAGCCTAGAAACCTCTCTTACCCTTTGCTTTTGAACAACATCAGTAATGACTAATGACAGTTCGGATAACATAATGATACACGACACGACCATATAGTAGTAGTACAAAATTAATGCTTCCGTGGTCCAGTGGTTTAGAGCACATGGCTCTTGACTGGGAGGTCGTGGGTTCGATTCCCACATTGAAAACATGTTATTTCCGAGTTTGGTTAAGGATAATGCAAGCTGATCACTTGATTGTCTGGCAAGTAGTCCTTTACTCTCATAACCCGTCCCACTGGGTTATGAGATTAAAGGAATAGAGAGTGCTCTTTTTTTTTTTTTTTTTTCGGGCTTTGGCCCACCACACATTCCCACCACTGTATCTCCTGTGTCGCCAGGATCGACAGCGGTATCCAACCACGAAAACCCTTTGATATGATCTCAGGGAGCCCGAGGGACATGCTAAACTGTCTTGGGACCCGCAACGAATTTAATCAGAAGAAAAATAGGAGGAGTAGGAAGATTCCAGATTCCCTCCCCATACAAAGCGGGAGACAGCACAAAGTTACAATGACCAAAAGTCAAAGAACTGAAGGGGAAGCACCACGGGAATAAAAGTTAATAATTGACTACGCTATAGCTAAATTAATATTGCAATTTTATGTGTTGGATTGTTGCCAATAATAACTGTGACAAAAACGCTTGAAGGCACGGAAGTTCCTGGCGCTGTCCACAAGATCACCGTAGTATGCGACTCCCGATGTACAGAGTAGGTTGTTTAGCATTGCAGTTCTTTCCTCCTGCCAGAGACCACACTCCCAGAGAACATGATGAGCGGTTTGTTCGAACATGTTGCCTTCGGTCGAGCACTCGCACATAGGTGATTCTACAAGTTTAAAACCATAAAGCTTAGCCTTAAAATTTCCATGACCGGTCAGGAATTGAGAAACGCAGTGATCAACATCCAACCAATGTTTGGAAAGCCGTTCTCGAATATCAGGGAAAAAGTTGTATAGATGACGCCCTTTGGTGGAACAGTCCCATCGCGTCTGCCATTCGGAGAAGAGGCTTTGCACAGAGTCTTCTAAAGGTTCAAACAATCTTGCTATTTTTATTTTATCACGATCGCTCAGAAAGAACGGGTTGTCAATGTTTTTATTATGATAATACATTGTCGCACGGCGCTGTATCTCAAGGTCAACGGGTAAAACTCCGGCTAACACGGGCAAGGCTTCGGTGCTTGTGGTCCTATAAGCCTTGCATAAGAATATGAGTGCCAGACGTTGGCTTTGCAGCAACTTGCGACGAGCCGCGCCGATAGTTGCTCTGTCGGCCCACACGGGGGCCCCGTAGCAAATGCTGCCTAGATACGTCGCGGTGTAAATTAATTTAAGAGTTTTAAATGAGAGGCCCCATGTCGAAGTAGATATTCTAGTAAACGAGTAAAAATTTCGTTTGGCTTTCTCACCGGTTTGAATTATATGTTCCAAAAATGTAAATTTATTTTCCAAATGAAAACCAAGGTAACAGAGTGACTGTTTGCGTTTAACGTTTATATTGTCAAGTTTAATGCTAGGGGAAGAAATAAGAGAACCTTTTAATAGAATTTGGTAAGTTTTATGCGCGGCGAAATTCAGACGATTACGCTTACCCCAGTCAGATATTAAATTAAGACTACTGTTGGCTTTAGACTCAATTTCGGAACGCGAGTTAGCTTGTACGATAAGAAAACCGTCATCGGCGTAACCAACTAGTATACAAAGCGGTGGAAGAGGAAGACTTAACAAATCGTCGAATCCGATATTCCATAATTTAGGCGAGATTACCGATCCTTGAGGGCAGCCGCACGTTAAATCTTTGACGTGTGTACAATGTCCTAGACGAAGCTTAGTTTGACCGTTAGTAAAGTAAGAATGTATTATGGAATAAATATTACAGTAACACCCTCGATTTTTTAGTTTTAATAGTACCATCGGCCACCAAGCATGGTCGAAAGCCCCGGATATATCTAATGAAATGGCGACCACGTATTTAGTTTCCGATAAATTAACAATTTTTCTTACTTCTAACGCCGCGTCAACAGTCGATTTTCCGGCGGTGAAACCGTACTGTTGACTATGAAATTTAGGACCACCGGGTAGCAGGCGAGGTACGATAAGACGTTCTAGTAGTTTACCTAAACTCGGCAGGAGCGTTATGGGACGATATGATTTTGGGTCGTCAGGTGGTCTGTTACCCGCTTTAGGAATTAATTTTAAACAACCGATACGCCAAATTTTCGGAAAAACGCCTTCTGCGATACATCTATTATAAACGTGTAGTATCGAGGAATTGGCCGCTAGACACGCTTGTTTTATCATGATATTTGATATTTTATCCTCACCCGCTGATTTTTTAATAGGTAATAGATTTACGATTTTTATAAACTCCTCACAAGTAGGTAAATCTGAGACCGGAGAATGGATGGTGTCTAACATACTACTCCTAACGTCGCGGTGGTGTTCATCATCCAAGGAGGGCTCGTCGTCTGGTATGAGAACGTCAAGGTACGCCTTAGCCGTTTCCTCTAGGCCACAAGTATAAGAGTTGTTTATTTTAATATTAGAGAAAAAAAGTGGCTCGTTACTACTACTGGGTTTAAGCTCATGGTATAAAGAGGACCAGGGGCCCTCTTTATCCAGTCTATTTGCGGCATTCCTTAACATATTATTTTTCGCTAATATTACGGCGGCACGATAGCGTGACCTTGAGATGCGGAGGTTATTTAAACTTATTTTGTAGTTGTCGTCCGAACGATCGCGGCCAGATTTACGGAGATTATTAATTTTGCGCCTGGCTCTTCTAAATTCGCGTCGAAGGTTAAGAAGGTTAATGTTCCACCATTTACAGTTGTGTTCTTTTTTAAGAGGTCTGCGACCCAAGGCAACGTCTGCACAGTAAACAAAAGTGTTTGTCATTATTTCTGCGCACTCATTAACGCTCAATTCCGGCCGAGTGAAGTCTCTGGCATGAGCGGTGATAAGGGAGCGGAATAATTTCCAATCGCCGTTTTTCACGTTGTATTTATAGTCATTAGAATTGACTACGGTATCACTCGGGACCGCACGAGAGAACTCGTACACCAGTAAGCGGTGATCACTACATGACGCATCGGGAAGGACACGCCAATGCCTAATCTGGACGTACGCGCTAGATAGCGTGACGTCAATCGACGATTCGCCCGTTGGGCTACTGTAGGTAGGTGGTGCATCGGGGGTGTTGTGAATTTGGAGGTTAAACTCCGCAATAAAGTCTTCAACGGCGCAACGTCGGTCGCGGTCCGTGTACCTAAGCTGGCCGTGCCATAAGGGCGAGGATGCATTGACGTCGGCGCCTATAATGATTTTATTACCCGCGAGAGATTGTAAAACGCGGCGAAGTTGATGCAAGTGGGGACTTACGGAATCCGCGTACTGAAAATAACAGCTGACAACGTATAACCTAAACTGAGGACACGATATGTCCGCCACTGCACAGTGCGACGTCGAAAGATTAGAAATAGCAGTAACTGAAAATCTAGACTGAGGTGTGAATATACCCGCGCGAGCTAGGTTATTTATTTGTATCATTTTCGACCGTAGCGACGCAAGTTGATATTGTTCTTGAACGAGAACTAAGTCTAAATTATGTTCCGAAGCTAACTTTTCTAATTCTAATGTCGCGTGCTTATTGTTGTGCAGGTTAAGCTGTCCTATATTTAATCTATCCATAGTGAGTCGTTAAAATAAGTTGCTCCATTTTTGCCTTATATGTTGGACACTCTGAGGAGCCCGTGGGGTGGTCTGTCGGTCTTTTATACCGTAAACAACTACCGCAAACCGGCTTATAGTCGTCTTTGTCTTTCTTCGGGCAGCTATCCGAGCTATGACCTTCGGCGCAATGTTTACAGCATGGCTTTGTGTCGCGACAGAATTTAGCTGTGTGGCCGTACTGTTGACAATTAGCGCAGCGAACGAGCTCAACGTCATCTACAAAACGACACATCGCCCAGTCGATAAATAGTTTTTCTTTTGTCTCGATCAGATGTTTACGTACTTTAGGGTCTAGTTCGATGCCTATCCATTTTCTGTTATTGTATTCTTTGTTCAATATGCGGCGCCTAACTATTTTTGTTGAGCTCAAAAATTGATCCTGCGACATATTGATTTCGCCGTTTATATTTTGATTATACAGAGACAAAAGAAAGTTATCGTCCGTGATATGTTGCGGAACGTCTTTGATAAGTATACGCGGGTTACGGCCTTTTGGTGTCTCGAGACGCAGACCGGCCGATTTCAGCGCTTCGACTGACTTAAGTTTGCTAACTTGCGACTCGCTAGTAAGACGCAAGATCACGCCCGAATTTGCTGTTTTCTTTACGCCATGGAATTGGAACCCGTCGGCCGGGTTAATGACTTTCATAAGAGCCTGCTTAGTCTCAGTTGCCGATTTTAATTCCGCCGATTTTTCTTGCGTGGGGTAGGCTATAACGCACGGGAGTGGCTTACGCGTCTCGACCGGAGGAACCGATTTCGCGAGTTTCAGTTTGAGCGCCTCGGAATAAGAGACCGGAGTCGTCGCGGGGGCCGGTTTCGTAACCTGAATGGATTTAGCGGATAGTAAATCACGCTCCAAATTAGCGATTTTAGTTTCGAGGGTCGAGTTTTTAATGGCAAGAAGGGACACGATGGTTGTCAGTTTTTGTGTCATGTTCATTATTTCCGATTTATTAGATAAGTTATTGCGCCTCGAGACAGTATCGTTCGCGAATTCGTTGATTTTTTCTAAGTACGAGGACGCTTCGCGGACTAACTCGCAATAATTAAAGTGCTCATCATCGGCTACGCGGCTAGTATCTAAAAGTGAAATGACTGGGGATGGAAGCTCGTTTCTTAAAGGTTGGTGACGTTTCTCAACTGGTGACACAGAAGAAGGCGATAAATCGGACAATAAACGTTTGCCGGATGAAGTTGGCGGAGAACGAACTGTAACGTCACTTTTTGCAAATGGGTTAGTATTTTTATCCGGCGGAATGTTACTGTGGCTCGACATTATGTCTTATTTTCGAAGTTAATTACAACAAAAACACTATTTAAATATTATTTAAGTACCTAGGCGATCAGCTGTTCGCAAGGCCGGCCGCCCGGCGAACGCGCGCGGTACCGACACTAACAATATTAACCTACCTGCGATTCGGCCTAGTAAAAAGTGAACAAAGAAATTACTTACCGAGTTAAATCCAATAATTACGAACTAATGTGCTTCAAAAACTTACAGTAAACGTAGATTACACCGTTACCTAGCTTATTACACACACTCAGCACGCAATTAACGATATTTAACCACCAAAAATAATTTAATTCCCGGAGCGCACGTCAGACGATGTTAACCGTACGGAGGCCGCGGGGGGAGAGGTGTAGATAGATAGGAGTCCAATAGAGAGTGCTCTTGTGTGCTGTGCACACACTTGGGCACTATAAAATTTCTCCTGCGTAACTGGCCTGCTTTCAATGAAACCAGACACCGTCACTGAAACCGGTGTGGCAGTAATTTTGTAGTACAAAATTGAAATTTTAAGCTTCGACCAGTACAGCTTTGTCACATCGCCTCGATTCGTTTTCTTTCTATGTCAACTTATCTTAACAATTTTGATTTTTCCAGGTATATTTTTAAGCTTAGACTTTTAAAGTTTGGGAACATATATGCTGTTTATCAGTTGTCTGCCTCGGGTCATTATAATGACTGAAAAACCTATTTCTAAGTTAAAATACACAAATTAGATTTAGCTGTCTACCTGATAGACCATAGTCGCAGAAGAAACTTTTAAAATATAATAGTATAGAAAAAACATAATATTAGTAAACAATAAAAAATTTTTTACGCTTCAAATTTTCTTGCTTTATTTTCCCTTTGTTTTTGTACGGCCATTCCACGAATATATCCCAAACATTCTTTACTTTGAAGTCTCACGGACGCTTACAAAAATATTGGCCGAAAATATATCTGTCGCGTTTTCCGTTCTCATTGAGATGCAGTGACCTGACGGAAATCAGTCCCCTCTCCCCCCTGGCTCCCTTGGCCCCACCGTGGCCCCACTCCGGCCCCACTACATTACAGTAATTGCCCACAAGTGGACATACATTAATTGGACCCGTTCATGTGGAAGATATTGCCCAACTAATAAAATTAAACGAACAACACGATTTAAGAGATTGTTTGTGTTAGAGTCTCTCGACTATCATGTATGATGTAGATGCTGTGATTGTAACTGTGTTGCTTGTCTTGAGTTTTTCATAGGTACGATGATGAGTCTAAATGACTAACAAAATCTGGCTTTTGATATTATATAAATAGAACTAGAAAGTGACATCCATAATTAATATTTGTGTCTGTGTTCTCAGTAAAAGCTTTACATAATATTATTTAATTCATCAAACCCCAAGCGATCGCACGCAATCGCGAGAACAATAGATAAGCTATTGTGTCTCGTTTTTTCATGATCGACGGGTTAAATAATATCTTCTTTGTGTTCATACTGAGGCTACTTATTTCACGATCAGCAACAATAAGAGACCAGACTAGGCCTTTTACTAATAAATACTTATAATATATTTTACGCGGAATAAAATCACTTATATCTATTCAAAGTTCGCTGTCTTTGTCATTTGAGTTTTGTAATGTGCCAGACGAAGACAAGCAGAGACAGAAAGACAGACATTATAAGTTAATTATAAATATTTTTATTAGTAACGGGGTTTTGTAATAAGTACAGAATTTGTCACTAAAATATTTCCTATTGGTAGATAAGTTATCTACCAATAGTAACGTAACCTACTGTAACTATGACTGTAATCTTCTTGTGAGTCTGTCAAGTATACCCACATTAACATAATATAAAACAATATCCACGAAATTATGCCTCGTAAAAAACATCTTCGTCGCGTCTGCGTCAGACGGCACTCGGTGTGATAAATGGTCACTAGCGACATCTCGCGTCTGTTACTTATGGCGCCCTCAAGTGTCACACTAACTTACTGAGCTTGCAAGCAAAAATACACTCTAAAATGAAACTTGCAAAGTCTAATTTTCGATAAGCAACCGTTCTAATGTGGTGTAAGCGAGAATAAATCTTATGGAATTGTAATAAAGTGGAGTTACGCTTGATGGGGACAACATCATTGTTTTTGCGGGTAGTTTATAAAGTTCCTTGATACTGTTACTCGGTAACGTCGTTATGTACGTTTTATGATAAACTTTTGATTTAATTAAGAGGGCAAGTTGCTTTTGATTTATTTTGTCTGTCTCTTATTGTTTGGTGAGGTGATATTATAGGTTACTGATGCGTTACTTACTAAATAGGTATAACTTTTTATTATATGAAATATTCTGTGAATAATATTATGTTCAAAATACATTATGATCTATTTTGAACATCATGATTGTATAATATTCTCAGCACTTACGTAACGTGTAATTTAAAATCAAATAAAATGTACAATAATAATTGTGGATAGCACAAATCACATTAAAAACTACGAATGCTAAAGCTATTACAGCTAAATATAAAATAGTACATCTAAGACAAACAATACAATTTATTAATTTTAATGTTCGCAACTACAAATCACGCTCGCGGTAATATTTCACGGGCTCCCCACTATCAATCAGTTCCGCCATCCGCCGCTAGGTGGCGCTATCACATTAATTATGCATACTGATGACCCCCACCTAATGAAGGAAGGTTTTCTTAAAATTTGGCAACCCCGGGATCAGCGAGGCTTGGTAACGTTTGAGGTTTTAGCTTTACGGGCTGAGTAAGGTTTTGGAATCGCGTGAGGAAGCAATAGATTTTATTACGTTTAAAATGTAAGAGGTTAGAAGGGTAAAACATGTAAATATTTTTCGCAATCCATATTAATAATATGGATGGGAATGTGTAACTATCTGTCTGCGTAGCCTGCAGTGATCGCTTGAAGCCTAAATCGCTAAAACCATGATAAATTATGTTTTATCCCAGAAAAATCTATGGATTCAGTTCAGGGACTAGCCGTAATGTAGTTGTATAATATTATGAATATTCAATTCCCTTTTCAAAGACTTATCAAATGTTTTAGAAAAAATAAGTAATATTTACTCTTAAAAATAACCAAACGTTTGGAAAAACAGGAAAAACCTCTGTTTATCCACGTTTGTTTATCAACATCAAAACACAACCCAAACATTTTCTTAACCTCACAAAAGGAACAGTTATTCAATAAACAAAAACGGCGAATAAAAGTTGATAAATTACATGCATCCAACCGCGAGCGATCCATCTTGCTCCCAAATTAGACAGAAACCTGCTTTATATGCACCCTGGACGCTGGCCAGTAAGAAAAGGGAATTTATACCCGATGTGGGAAGACCGTTATATTTTATTGTTATAGCCAATACTGTTATTGATAGGGATGATGCTCAATTGAATATTCCGAGTGTTTTCGTTATGCAGTTTTAGTTTTATCTCTCTTATTTCTTTTTCTTCGCGTCTTGAAGATGATGTGCTTCCGAATATTCGTCATTGTTTGTAGTGCTTTTCGTAAAAGAATATGTAGTTTGGCCTCATTGTCAATATTTTTTGATTAAAAAATTACGGCCATAAATCTTGAAGATTCATAAGAACATATTTTATTTGTATAAAAATAACTTCGATAAAGAAGGGGGTTGCTAGAGTCTACTGAATTCGACAATACATTTTCAGTTTAATTATTTATTTAATTATTTAATAATTAATAAATTATATTTTCTTTCATAGTAATGTACCTTAATATACGTTTTAATTACTTATTTGAGTAATATAACTGTAATAAATCTATCAATATACTCTCGCCACTTTTCTAAGGTGTCAGAATTCAGACAAGAACAAAACTTTGTGTAACTATTACCAAAAACACAATATCGATCTTTATATTAGTAAGGGAGATGTATAAACCTTTTGGCACAGTTAACTAACAGTAATTCAGCATTCTGTCGTCAGATCCCCACATCTCTAATTACTGCATTACCATACCGAGCCCTTCTAATCCCATTTCTTATCTTTGCGTTAATGTCTTCGAATTTACATTGTCTTACAAAACTTTTTCTCCTTTGTTATGGGGTAGATCTGCTTCTCTGATTTTTCCTTGCGTGATTAAATGAGGATTAACAGATTGGCAGGCTAGATAATTTACAAATTTTATTAGCTCGTAGGAGTACAAAGATTATGAAAGCAAAAATAAGACCCAGATACACCGTTATCTACTAAAAGCAATCTTTAAAACAGAAAGATAATATATTATTATTATGATTTATAACTAATAAAAAGCAAGAGTGTTTTGTGTATATAAAGATGAAGTTAAATGGCACATAAAATTCTTAAGTTATTATATTTTTTAATGTTAAAATTAGTATATTTTTTGGTGTTTAATGATGGTTAAATTTTTTTCGGTTTTCATAAATATGTATAATGAATTTATCGTTCATTTTCTCCACGTTAATTTCGAAAAATATAAATTTACAAATTGAAGATCCAAACTTTAATGCTTTCGTAATGTTTCCCGTCTTTTAAATTCGCAAAGTACTTCGTCGGAGCTCATGTACATATTCATGATGTTTGAACCGTCTCGCTTTCCCAAGGAAATTAAGAGGTTTAGCAAAAAAGCCCTCATGAGCCGGAATCAAAGGCGGTGATTGCGGGAGTAATTATACAGCGCCCTCTCACGGCGGGCGGACGAACTAAAGTGCCCTGTTTATTTAACGTGTCTTAATAATTGTGCCTTAATTAAGTATGTCTTTTATGCATATTTCTACAACGTATTATATATTATGTTGGCTAGGTTAGCTAGTAACGTACTCATAGTAGTAGTAATGATACTGTAACTTTCTAAGCTTATTGTTATTATTATTTAAGAAAGGCATAAGACATAAAATAGTAGGTACGTACAACAGAAACTTTTTATTCCTACTATTTTATTGGGCGAATTTTGCGAACATTGGTGTCCTAAATATTCAAATTTGGCTAAAAAACGTTGCTTATCAGGTTAGTGCGAGTTTTATTCGATCATACGCATCGAGCGCGTAAACGCGAATTTATATGGGATCAAAGCAGCGCCATCTACTGGCTAACGTGGATACTGCTTTGATCCCATATAAATTCGCGTTTACGCGCTCGATGCGTATGATCGAATAAAACTCGCACTAACCCCGGCCTCAGGAGTATTACAGATTATCTTCATAGAGAAAGCAGATGTTTGGTATAATATTGTCTTAGTCCACAATGTTATACAATAATATAAAAAATGTTAATGAGTGTATCTCGCCGATAAACTTTGGTTTAGCGAGGATTAAATGTATTAGTTTTTAAGTTTCTTGAAATAAATAAAATATTAAAAAAAATAATAATTATAATAGAATTTTTATATAATATTACTATGTATATTAATTTATACTTTTATACAAATCTAAATAGAAAGAAAAACAGAAAATAGTAGTGACTGAATCCTTAAAAATAATTTCCTTTTTAATGAGCATTTTACGGAAACGTTCGTCTGCTATGTCCTACTTATTTCACTCATCACTCGTAAGTCATAACTCATAAGTCAATCATAAGAATTGACAACATTTCAAAAAATTTAAGCCTTAAAATTAAAAATACCGTTTCTTTAGTTTCTTTTCCTGATATCAAAAAAATATTCAAAAATTTTTTATATTGCTTATTTACTGAGAAAATAAAGAAAAACTGAAAAATACGCTGTGACGTCATACTTACGGCATATCAGACATTTTTTCTTTGCCTGGTGTAAAAGCGTTTTAAAAAAACATCATGAAGCATAAAAAAAACAGTCACTGTCAACAATGACATTTCTACATACGAAAGTACCACGATGACATTGACAGACGTCCTAATAAACGTAACAAACTTACACTGACATATTTTTTCTTTTGTAAACTGTAATGGAATTAACCGTTCAGGCGTAAGTATGACGTCACTTGGCGCTTACGTCTCTTTAGAATACGAAGGATTAAAATCTATTTTTTAGGTATCTTAAAAACATAATTTTGAAAAAGCAAGAAACACGTGTCGCCTTATTTTAAGTCTACTTTCTTATAAAATAATAAAAAAGCCATGTTAAAATTTTGAAATGTTGTCAATTATGTCATCATAATCGTTATATTATATTAACAATTCAGCAATCACAGAAAGGACGAAACTCCCGGCAGTTTCATAAAAAAATTAAGGTGCGCAATCTTAAAAAGCTTTTTTAAATTAAAAATAATTCATCTTGCCCCTCCCACTCTCCATAATTGACACGGTATAAAATGGATATATTGGAGTGATTTTTAAAAGTCCGTCTGTGAGTTTGTTTTTAATTTTGGCGTTTATTAACGGCGATAATATATACGGTGTCCGCCGCTAAATTGAAAAGTTTCAGCATTTTAATGCCGTATATTTTAATATTTTTAGGGGTCCGTTTTTTTCATACAGACTGTCAGTCGGTTAAGGTATCTTAGATTGATTTTTTTGTATTATATTATCATCGGTCAGTCAAGGTTTGGTTACTATTAAAATATAAAAAAACTGCCTTAAAGATTACTACTACGCAGAAAAACGACGCGAGCCCTCACAAAGCTCGGCTTTTAGCTAGTCTAGCAAAATATTGTAATTATCTTGCTCTAAATGAGAAATAAACTTTTTTTATACAGATGAAAGCCGTGCGTTGCCCGTCGGCACTAGTTTAGATTTTTTAAGCAAACAACTTCCTTAAAATAATGGAATACAATCATTATAAAGCCTAATAAAATTATGTAAATTACTAACTTTGAAACAACATAATATTGTTTAACGTTAAAAATTGTATCGACGGCAGTCCTCGATACCACAGTGGAAAAATATACAGTAGTCCACCCTAGCCTTTTGTTCTTGGTTCCTCCTGCTATAAAATTGTAGCACCATTATATATCTTTTATTTTTTTTATATTATATAAATATTTTTTTCTTCTTTTTCCTTAACACATTTAAGTTATACTCTTTAGCTAATACCATAGCGTATTTTTATTTATTTATTTTATTTTATTCAAAAAACTTACAGCTTTCTAAAAATTTTAGTAAGGATACAAATTATAGAAACATAAAGCCAAGTTTTTACACTATCATATAGAGGTAAGTAACAAAAATGAAGCATATTCCGTGATTCGTCTTCTCTTTTTATTATAGTTATTTGCGATCCTTCCTATAGTTTCTTCTCTTATTTCTAGATAAATAGTCTTTGCTCTTAAGTCAAGTCAAATCGACTTGCGATCAGTCCGACCAGAATGATTGACCTCTCCGGGTAATTTAAGAAAGCAACGATATAGTGTCACACCTTACGCGCGCTTTTATTATCTACTAGATAACGCTTACAACTGCGTTGCGCTGAAAATCCTTTCATTGCAATCATGAACGTAGAAAAAAAGGTGGACGGAATCTTATTATATACAGAACGGCCACGCACACATTCTCACGCCTCTCAAATGGTATGGACTAGCGTAAGAATGTGTGCGTGCGGACCGTGTTCATACAGTCAGCTGGCCGACTCTGAAGACACAGTTCTGTGTATAATAAGACTCCGTCCGCCTTTTTTCTACATTCATGATTGCAATGCAGTTGAAAATCAAATTGCGATTTATCCGTATAATATTTTACCGAGGTAAAAAGTATCCTATATTCTTTTCCGGGACCCAACCTTTCATGGGTATCTTCATACCCATCAGAATCGGTTCTGCTGTTAAAGCGTGAAGAGGTAACAGACAGACAATATACACACTTTCGCATTTATAATATTAGTATAAATCTATTTTGAACAATTGATTTGAAGGACACGACCGAGTTACCCTACCGTGTACATTTGTGTTGTCGATACCCAGATCGGCATACATTAGCATACATTTCATATTCACTGAGCGAGGGAATAATATTAGACGCACATGGACGTTTTTGAGACCGTTGTTTTCACTTTTTTGTCATATTTTGTGCAACGGTGTAACATATCGGATACCGTACATTTTGCGGGATTTTCCGGGACAGTCCCGTGATTTGCAACTGGCAGTATTTTGACAATTTAGTCAGCGAAATTCGGAATCAAAACTTATAGATTTCGACACATATTGCCAAGTAACACGAAACTTTTCCTAATGACAAATCTCATATATTTAATACATTAATTCCTAGTATTTACCTAATCCCAAAAACATCAAAAGCATCTTGAATTCACTGAATAAGCACCAGTTTCAATGGAATTTTAAATAAGTGCTAGGTAAGGCAAAACAAGCGAAAAAGTTCATAATATTTTGTTTGCAGTGGCTCCGAAATTACAAAAGATTATAATTCAGCACAGATAGAATTATAGAGTAAATAAAAAAAAAATAACGTTAGGCCACATAACATTGTGGGTAAATAAAAATTTGTCGCGGGAAGTCATGTAGCACCACAATCGTGGGTATCGCAGACACAATAGATATTCAATTCAGCCGGCTGCCGCTTGGGGATTGATAGGTTCGTAAATATACACGATTTAAAATTTATTTTGTATTTAAAAATCAAAGGTGGAAGAAATTTTCTTACTACATCCACTCTTAGAAAATTTGCTTCAAATGTAACAGAAATATTATATTAATTATATTGTACAACTTTTATAATAATAATATTGTAATTTATATTTTCTACTTGTTTATATTGCTATATTACATTATTTTGTAGAGTGTGTACTTATTTAATATTCTTTTAAACCAAAATTACTCTCAGGGTACTTTCAAAACATAGTTCAGCTATTCGACGCTAGATGGCGCTAGTACACACAGATTTGCCTCTCATGCATAATACATACAATTTATTGAAAGTGTTTCTCACTGTTAGTAAACACCATTTAAGATAAATGTTATGTGTATTTTATATGCTTGTAGTTTGTACTTATTTTTATAACCGCTTACATTAGAATTTATTTAGTGATAAGGCGCCAATAACGTCAAATGTTATGTTTCTACGTGTGCGTAAAATGTGACTTATGATTATTTTATTTTGATCTGTGTATTTAGATGCTTATTGCTTATCATTTTTTTTACTTGCCTTAATTAGAAAAATAATAATTTATTTTCTAATTATTACTATTATTAACAAGGTGACCCGTAAACTTCGTATCAATTAACTCCTAAATTTTTCACCGTATAAACCTTCCCTGGATCGGAGTACTATTATATATTCTGTGCCTGGATCTCCATGAATATTTTAAGACTAAAATTACCCAAATCAGTTCAGCCATTCTCGAGTAGGTGTTTAGGTAATAGATAATTTCCAGTTGATAATAATAGAGGTAACATAAGTACAGGAACATGTTAAGACTTAAGTGTAATATAATATTATAATATTAGCCCAAAAAACTTAATTATACAATCTTAAATTGTCGACGAATCCATACTTACAAATGACTAATAATATAAAACCAAAGTCTAACTGTTATTTCTCCGCGCTTAAACAGCTGAGCCGATTTAGATGTTATGATTTTATCTCATTACCTACTAAGCCGAAGGCAGATTTTTTACGTTTAGTTGACAATGTAAAGGAACAGGCAAACACGAGTCATTAGACATTCAAACAGACAGTCAAGCGGCGCCACTAACAAGAAAATTAATTCAGTCTCCGCGAATACCTGGACATGATTGATTTATTTTTTCTTTTAACAATCTGTAAACACAAGAATTTGCACGATTCCAGAATATTATAAACTCAATTTTTATCTGTGGCTCAGTGGTGAGCGCGTTGGTAGCTCAAGCCGGGGGTCGCGGGTTCGAATCCCGCCGACGGAACAAAAAGTTTTTCAAAGTTCCTGGGTCGTGGATGTGTTAAATATGTGTATCATATAATAAAAATCTTAAATATACGTATTGTATACACAGTATTAAATATAATATTTCCGTTGTCTGGCACCTGTAACACAAGTCCTTCAGGTACTTACCACGGGGCAGACTGACGTGGTGTAATGCGTCCATAGATATTATTATTATTATCTGACTATGGCGTAACCAGAGTCAAAGTCAAAGTCAAAAATTTTTATTCAGAATAAGTTTTTTTCAAACACTTTCTGAACGTTGATGCTACTGGGGCCTACCACGGACCACCTACCAGAAGGCGGGTACTGTCTCTGTTTTCCCATGGTTTCTATGTGCTACTATCATAAAACTACGTGTGATTTCAAAGACTTAAGCATTTTTCATTTTATCCAGCTTTTTCGCATCCGATCTTAGATTTATTCTTTCTATAATAAAGCTTTATTAGTTTGACCTGAGTGTTTTTCATATTTTGAGCACTAACAGGGTCTATAACTCTATACTAACATTTTCTAATAAAATAAAACTTTCCCGATTAAAACATATTTTTTATGGCTTAGATATATCCTTTTCGGCTAAGTAAGAACCTTTCTAGCTTTCAAGAACCATGCAAAATTCTATAGCTTCGGTTCTAGCTTATACATATATATTTTTTAATTGTTCTGGCTTCACAGGATATTTTGAAATTGTTCTAGCTTAGAAAAAACATTTTAAAACTGTTCTAGCTTCGACAGACCCTTTTAAAGTTATTCTAGCTTCCAACCTTTCCAGCTTAGCCAAAACTTTCCTAGCTTAGCCAAGGCCTTTCTAGCTTACTCACAACGTTGTTGGTGATTGTCGATCGATGACAATCAGAGGAACAATAACGGTCTACCGTTACGGAGGGGGCGCCTCATACATATTCATGTAACCGAAACTCGCACATGGTAACATTTTTCTTCGTGGGCCCATGCCCTGCATTCTTCGAATGTTATAAAGTAAAGGTAAAGGGTGAAAAGTTTTAATTGGATATGTACTTAGTCCTAAGGACCCGGCATAGTTAAGATTCTACGAGTTTTGTCGAGCGTAATTCAATAATTCATTTTATAATAATTATGATACTATGGCCTAATGTTATTTTAAATAAGAATCAAAACTACTGACGTTTAATATAATACTATTTATTCATACTTCAATACCAACAAATTACTGAAGTTTTTAAAGGATTTGAGCAAAATTTTCACCCTGTGTAATACTATCCAAATGTATGTAAATAAGCTTATAAAACTTAGTAATAAACATACAGATTGTCCGGAAATAAATCCTAATATTATATTTTATCATACTTAATATAAATTAGTTTAAATTATATGCTACGCCAAGTAGGCACCGCAAAGGGGGAGTAAGCTGGTCAGCTGGTTAGGCTAGGTTAGCAATTTGAGTAATTTGTTACTAAAACTAGTTTTTAGAATAAAACTTTTATTTTAGTTGCAGAAAAGCGAAACTATTACGATTTTTAACTCATATCTAGAGTCTAGACACTTTAGACCATAAGTACTAGTGTGCATTGACCATTATACCATTTAGAAGACTACCCAAAGACATAAAATAGGAAAATTGCAGGTTTTTATCCACAAGGACGCAATTTTACTGCTAACGGAACTATTTTCGTAAAAATACTATCTTTTGTTTCTTTTTATACCTCTAAAATTATGTGTATTACAAAGTTTCGTGATAACCGAATGACTAGATTTCGGCTAAAGCGTAACAAACTTTTTAACGCTACCTTGTACTTAAGATGACGCCTTGATAATTTGGCTGTAGCGATGTCCATTTTTCTCAGCAATGATTAAAACTAAGAAATTAAAGTTCACTGTCAGTATTCATCATGTCTTTGTCTTTGAATTACCCATAGCATAACACGATTGGTCAACTTTTATAACACAGAATAATCAATCAAAAAGACCTCTGTAAAAAAAGGGATTCCTATTTTGCCAACAGAGGAGAGTGATATAAGCTTCCAAAATTTCTACGTAAATTGGTTCTAGTATACACTTTAATTTGTCCATAGCTTATATGAAATGTATTTATGGTTTTTAAATTACGCGACAAAAACCATTTTGTCGCTACGCCCTTTCAATTTTTTGCTGTTCCATTGCTTGTTTTCTATGAAAGGCCGGGCCAGCCTCGCATAGAAAACAAGCAATCTCAAACACATCCAACACGGTTTTTCACTTTAACATGGCGTCACCTTAAGGGCCCGTACCATGTCAAATTGCTTTACAATGTTCGTCTGTAATATCAAAATTAATGAAAAACTGAATGTTAAATTAAGATGCAGCAAACTTCAGGACTAACACTAGTGACTATGTTACTCAAAAACACGATAGCATACAATTTTCTCGATAGAAAAAAATTGCGAAGTTGCTTCCAAATCGCCTATAATTAACACGTTAAACTGCTAGTATTCGAGTAATAAGTACATTAAAATAAAGCTTGAAACTTTTTAGTGTAATTACATTATTATATAGATAAGGCAGGGATTATGTTACATATTTTTTTAATAACTTAATAGATATCCTTTTAAAAAGAGAATACCTATAACTGCCCGCTAACATGGCGATGATTCCGAATCGTCCTTTTTCACCTGGCATATGAAAGACGGGCGTGAGTGTGAAGAGAGAAGGATTTTGATATAATAAGGGCCCTTAAATACTAAAACTCTTCACTCGTTCTTCTTGGATTGGGGTCCTCATACTTTTGAACCGACGACATTGAAGCAGTACCTAATAGCTATCTCAGTCATCTTCTTTTTATTCAACTTTCGTTTGGCATATTCATCGAATGCGTCAAAATCCACCCGCGTTGAAAAAAAAGTGTCATAGCGACCGCTACAATTTTAACGCGCATCACGGGCATGCCTCACGTTCGCTGTTGAATGCGCTACAACGCATGCCCTTGACGAATAGAAAAAGGCACAATGTGGACAAAGCCATTAATGAACAATATAAGTTGTTGTCACATCACATTATACCGCGTAGGACGAAGGTAGGACGATGGTGGGACGTGGCCCGCCCACCGCAGGATTAATTGACTATTTTAAATAGTGAAAAATGGTATGATCCTAGACGTATATGTACCTACAACATTTCCAAAGAACATACAACGCTATCCAGCTCCTAATTTTACCACTTTGAAAATATATTTTACAATAATTAAAGTAAAACAAAAGCAACTATTTATAGGTACTAACAGAAAATGTGCATATTACAACAGTAGGCGAAAGCGAGGTTCTGATGATGGTGACGAAAGGGCGAAGTATCTTAAAATCTGTATACTAACAAATGGTAATTGAACCAATAGAATAATTAGTAGCCAGACATAATGATTATGGAAAAAAATATATTTACTAAAATTCATTCGTTATTCAAAATATTGATGAACGTAGTTTTTGGATAAAAAAGTAATAAACCTCCATACATCCTCACAACTTGCAATAATATCATGGACTAGGAATTTTTTTCTAGTTTTTATATAATACTAGCTGTCGACCCGGCAAACGTTGTTTTGCCATATAAAGTATTTCGCCCATTATCATTTTATTGAAGTGACTAAATCAGTATATGTCACCATGGCAACGTCCATCGCTTTTCCGTAGCATGTAAACAATGGTCGCCGTCAGTCTCGAGTTGTAATAATTTACTATTATATTTTATTCAACAAAATACTTATCAATATAAAAAGTACCCAGTAGCCGATTCTCAGACCAACAGAATATGCATATAAAATTTGGTTAAAATCAGTAATAAAAGCCGTTTCGGAGGAGTACGCTAACTAACATTGTGACACGAGAATTTTATATATAAGATTTTGTTCTAATCTATAGTGTGCGATGACACCAGCAAGAAAAGAGTCGTAATGTCACGCTATTGTACATGCATGTTCTAATTGATCGTCCCGCGCCGTGCCATTACGCCGCGCCGGCCTGCTATTTGTTCTCTGTCACGCGAAAATGGCTATTTAATATCAGATTTTCATTAATTAGGTCAGCTATTAAAGCTTTTAGTTGGTAGGAAAATATAAGGTAAGACGTGTGTCGTATGTGTGTGGGGTGATGTGGAAGCTATGAATAGAAAAGCATAAAATATACAAGCGATCAAATAAGCTTTTTTGCTCAGAATTAAGTTGAATTTTAACTTAATATGAATAACTGATTATTATAATATAATAATATACATCAACGCAACACCAGCATATTTTTAGGGTTCCGTATTTTAACCTACGTCGCTATTTCTTACTTACTTCTACATAACTATGTGTAGATTATGTAGCCAGAATCAAATGTAAAATTATGTTTAACTATCTGTCGATCTGTTTTTGTTATCTCTTCGATGCAACCCCCAAACCAATCTTGAAAAAATATGGATCTCCAGAACTTGGCTTATTAGTATCTACTAATTATGCTAATCCTAGGAAATGACAATTAAGGATAGTTCTTCGAAAAATGAACAATTTACGCACGATGACTTTCCACCCGTTACGAGCAACGTCCAATAATAATAATAATATCTATGGACGCATCACACCACGTCAGTCTGGCCCCGTGCTAAGTACCTGAAGGGCTTGTGTTACAGATACCAGACTACGGAAATATATTTAATACTTTTATACTATACATATTAAATTTAAGATTTATATTTTATCATACTTATATAATATAATAGTAATTAAATAAATTTTTACTTGACATAATAACGTTTTAAATTAAATTAAATAAAGAATTTGTTAGTCAATAGTGTGCGCCGGTGTTTCTATTGCAAATTATTTATAGTTTAGGTGGTACAGTGAGCAGTGACAAGTGGCTATGTCGCGGAACAGGTAAAAAACAGGTACGGAATAATTATAACTGGTTATCTAACTAGAACCTAAACGGAACGTCCAGTCCTCAGGAATGTTAGGAAATATTCTACATCATTAATTTTATATTTTATCTATAACTGGGGTATTTCTATCAGTTCAGATGTTAAAGGCTAACGATGGTGAATGGGCCGGTGGGTATCATCATCACGAATGCTAGGTGCGATTAGTATAGTAAAGGTATACTAAATTGTCCATCCATATTCCATACTAATGTTATAAATACGAAAGTCTGTCTGTCTGTTTGTCTGTTACCTGTTCACGCCCAAACCGCTCAACCGATTTTTCTGAAATTTGGTATGGAGATACTTTGAGCTCCGAGAAAGGACATAGGATACTTTTATCTCGAAAAAATGTACGGTTCCCGCGCGATAAACTTATTTTTGTGAATCGGAGTTGCTGGCATTATCTTTTTAATTATTATGCATAAACGAGCTTTTGCCCGCAGCTACGCTCGCGTTAAGAAGTATTATTTTATACAAACTTTCATTCCCTATTTTAACCCCTTGGGGTTGGAATTTATCAAAATACTTTCTTAGCGTATGCCTACGTCATAACATCTACCTGTATGCCAAATTTCAGCCCGATCCGTCCAGTGGTTTGGGCTGTGCGTTGATATTATATCACCATGTCAGTCAGTCACCTTTGAGTTTTATATATATAGATAGATAAGCATTTTCTACTTCTTATTTAAGGGCTGAGTCTTCTCTCTCCTGTCCTCTGGCCTCCGCCAGCACCCTTAGCTCCCTATAGGACACGGCACTTGCATTTACTTAAAGTTGACCTCTGTAGTTTTTTCTTAGCCTAATATTATATTCTATATTTGACTGTGCGATTTGATGCTTTCAATTATTGACAACCACATTTTGATTGGATCATTTAAAATACGATAACCGATAAAAATTCGATCGAAAAAATTAAGTACTGTAAAAAAACCTCCAAATCTGGAGATAAGTTAGCATTAAGTATTTTAATTCAGAGCTAAATAATATTTAGTACGTCATGCAATCTAGAAATTAGTGCTTACAGGTCTTAGTGTCAGTTTATAACTTATTTAGCATTATCTTCGCGTCTTAACACTGAAGTTGAACACCTTGTGAGAAGGTATGTACTGTGTACTATCGCGCGTGTAAGTTTTTAGCTTAGTTATAGAATAAATAAGGATATTTTTATAATACCAGTTGGAAAATGTTACTAGGGTTTGACAGATGTAATAATAATTGTTTTTATTTATAGTCTCGATTTAGAAATACTTTATCTGCTGCACAATATAGTAGCATCATTAACGAAATAATGAAATTAAACTTTTTGTAAGTTTTTCCTCTAGCTACTTCGCAAGAAAATTACGTGGAAAGCACATTGTCTCGCATCCAAAAGAAAACTATGTCGACTCTTAAAACTTATAATTTTAGGTATTAGATATATCAGATTAAGTCGATTTTGATGAAATGCCAGTAAGGCATTTGCCTTTATTCAAAGACCGAAGACGGCTTACTAGTTTCGGAACCAAACAAACCATCAAAGGAAATAACTTTTCCAAAAATAATTATAACATATAACACTGTTATGTTTGACAGTATATTTTTGTCTGTACTTACCACGGGGCCAGACTGACGTGGTGTGAAGCGTCCATAGATATTATTATTATATTGTAACTATAGGCTTCTTTGGAACACAACCTTCCTTTGAAACCCCATCGTTAAATACGTTCTTTAACCTCGTCATAAAATAACCGACCTACACTCATTATCGTGCGTTTTAAGGCTTTTTCGGTGCGCACGCGCAGGCCGGAAGCGCGCCCCCTAGCGATGGCCGGATACATACATTTCCATATATTTACATACATTTCGTGCACTTATGCGTCCCGTTTGTCGTAAATATTGTAACGTTTATCGCGGTTTTTTAACGTTTTTATAACATATGCATCCGATTTTGATGGCCTTTTGAACTCAAAGCCTATTCTAAGCATCCGTTTGTAGTAAAATTATGATTTCTGTAAAATAATCTTATATTACTTTAAGCAGAAAAGATAATAATAATATTATGGTTTCGATACAGTCGCATTAATTACAATAAAATTAACGTGGTTCAGTTTACACTACTTAGGAATGCTTATGCAGTTTATTGAAGCTATTATTTTTAGCAGTCAGAAGAATATATTTTTTTTAAGTGTTGTTGTTTTGTTTGAGTTACTTTACCTACTACTTAAATACCAATAATGTTTAAAGTTTTAGTTTGAAATGTAAATATTCAATTTAATTACTTAGCTATATTATTATTATTTATTACGCACTTAATATAGTTTTAAAAGATAACACGAAAAACTATTGTGTTGTATAGATAACACGTTTGAATAATAATAATTATACATGTAAGATTTTTATTATTCTCACACGCTTATCTTGTTATTTTTATGTTTTTCTGCTGCATGTAACTATGTTTTATTATTGTTAGATATTATAACTGATAACAATAAAAATAATGGTACCGAAACATGTTAGTTATTTTACATTGTTCTAAATTCAAAAGCCTAAATAATTTCCTGAATCGGCACTCAAATAAGCTTTAGACATCTTTGCAGTCTATCTAATTTAATCTCAGTAGCTATTCAGCATTTTTTCAATGTTTTTATTATTTCTACGCATTTTCAAAGAACGATCCTCGTGTATTATCTTATATAATTATTGTAATACAACATACAAGTATTTACCAGTAGTTTCTGCTACTAATTGATGTTATAAATAATTGAGGCACAATCACCGGGAATTACTGCTCCCTATAAGGCCACAGCATTAGTATCTAACAGCTCATAACTCAGGTAGACAGCTGCTGGTATACAGATATTACATAAATCAGCCATTATTTATTATTAATTTCTATAAAATTATGTCTTACAAGGACTCGCCGTTCTTATAAATCAACGTCCGGTGGCGAGTATAAAGGTTTTAAGTTTAGCACAATTAGAACAAGAAACTTAAGGAATTCTAAGTAAAATATTACTAATCACTGTTACATGTAGAATCGTATTTTTTATAAAATGGGTAGTTTAATGTCAGGATTTTTTAGTATACTAGAGCAGGGGTCACCAATTAGTTTTGCTCGGGGTCCGTTTTAAGACATGAAATGACCTTCGCGGTCCACACATTTTATAAAAAAATATAATTAAACAAAGGTAATTACGAAAATTACAAAGATATTATAGATATTGACATTAAATCCTGGAGATATTGAAGTCCCGAGATGAACGAAGATCATCTTTGAGCATGCTTGGTCCGCACACAATGGTTCGGCGGTCCGGAAGCGGACCGCGGTCCGCCATTTGGTGACCCCTGGTATAGGGTATAGACCATAATAATTCTATAGCTGTATTTTAAATACACTAAATACTAGTAAACTTAATCTAACTCCCCTAAAGTATATGAACACTTTATGATGTTACTAGAACCTACTTTTCCGTACCATCCACTTTTCCGTGATGAAAACTATCCTACGTCATCGTTCACCGAGACTTCTATAAAGCGCTTATTCCATTTGACTAAATTTAGATGTCTAAATGATTTAGTAACTAAAAGTCAAGTGATTAAATAACATTTAGAAGGATTTTTTAGGATCCTAATTAGTGTACAAGTAAATCGGAGAAAGTGTTGCTCTTCGCTTGTGACTGACTAAATCAGTGTTGCCAGAGGGTTTCAACCTTTTATCTGTAGTGGGAACTGCTAAATCTGTATTAAAGTCAATATAATATATTATGTTATACGATCTGGAATCCATTCGTAGGTAATTTCTAAAGTCTGCTGGTTCCAAGTAGTTCAGAAAGTTCACAATTCATAATTTTTTATTGTTTTGACAGAACTGGGGGCTATTACGACCTCTTATATCCAGCCAGTTTCCAGTCAGTTTACAGGCCGTGTCTATGCAACGGCCTGTAAACTGGCCTGTAAGCTGGCTGGATATAAGAGCTCGTAATAGCCCCCCTGGAGCCATTAAGAATACATCTGGCCAAAATCGCCGCGTCGTCACAACTGATTTAGTTACTAAATTAGGACAATTGAAATAAGAAGGTTCTAATTAGTCTTCTTTTTAGGATTCTAATTAGAACTTCTAAATTTAGTGAAATGGAATAAGCACTTAAGCCTCGGTTTAACCATAGATAGTAGATTACCAGAAGACAGATAAGCTTGCGTATTTTATTTGCAATTTCAAACATGAAATTATAGTAGTTATTATCAACATATACTATAGTCATGTATGTATTAATGTACGCCAAAATATCGGAGTTCCGTTACGCGTGACGCGGCGTCGCCACGTCAGCTCACCTCACGCGGACATATTTATAGTGGAAAATAACGTTACAATACAATATGTAAATAGTGTGTTGTATGTTTTTTGCTATGTAATAACTTGATGGATATTTTACGAGGTATTGCTTAAAAGTTGCTTTATTTGCTTAAAGATGTCAGTATTCAGTAAGGTCCAAAACTAGTGTTTGTTGGCAACGAAAGTTCTAATTATATTTTGTACAAGAAACCTGTGCTTCAAGGGTCAGCATGGCAATCTACTTTTCTGGCGATGTAGATCCAGGGACGACTTTTTTGCCCCATGTTTTAATCACAATATTGTCATATCTACTAATTATTGTTACCTTGAAAAAAAAATTGTGAATAGTTTTCACGTCATGGAATGCAGCTGACGGTAAAAACTGTGAAAAGCGGAAAAGCCTGATCTGATGGAACACAGCATATTCGGGAAAGGTGACGGATATACCCGCGGATTATGTAAACTAGCACATATTTTCGGTATTTTAATGGAGGCTGTATCGCAAATCCGAGTGTTCGTGAATACAATTAGAGCGATCCGCACGAACCGAATTATGAATTCCCTGGGAGCGGCGACAGGTGGCGCCGTAATCGCCCGCCATAGAGCAGCTCGCAGAGGCGAATATTGCAGTTGAAGCGACGTCGCATATCGCAGTTACAACGACGTCGCATACGCGACGCATCGCAAGTAAAGCGACTTTGCACGTGCTTAGCAGTTACAGCGCCCTGGGAGTGGCTACAGGTGGCGCCGTAATCGTCATAAAGACGTCTCATATTGCAGCTACAACGACGTCGGGTGCGCCTCGCAGTTTCAGCGACATCGCATAATATGCAACGCTTCGCAGGTACAGCGACATTGCATTTGCCACGCAGTTACAGCGACGTCACATACGAAGCATATACCACGCAGTACAATGATTGAAATAAGCAGAATAGTAAGTAGTACATTAAGCCCCGAGAAAAATATGGCTTTTATTTTCAAAGCTTTCGTTGCATGAAAATGGCTGTAAACGCATTTGCTCAAACGAAGTCTTCGGTAGTAAGTATAAGAAATAATTCTACAATTTCAAAATCAGGTACTTGCACTTTCTCTTCATTTTGTTACACATCGTCGTCGTTTTTCTAGTCATTTATTCTTTACAACGTAATAATATTCAAAAACGAATCTGATAGCAGATTAATTTCAGAACATTCAGCATCGAATGATTTTTAATTACTAGCTTACCTTTTCGTTATTGTAACACGATCACTGATCTCTATTATACATGTACGCTAGATAGCTGATAACCTTTGAAATGACAGCTATTTCGTGTGCCTATTTGAAGCGGAATCAGCGTTCCCATTATTCGGGTAGATAACTAAATCTGACGTAAAAATGACGTTTGAAAGCCGCTATATTGGCGCTGATAGCAGTAGTGAGAGTACTTGGAACTAATACTAGTGATGACAACTGTTGTTATTGGTTGTGGTTACGTCAAATTTAGTTCTCTACCCGAATAATGGGGGCGCTGATTCCGCTTCAAATAGGCACAAAAAGCAGGTATGTATCAGCTATCCAGCGTACTTGTATGATAGAGATCAGTGAACACGATGCAACTTTGTCTCCTCTGTTCGCTTGCTCCCTACGGGACTATACAGCCGTAGTATTTGCACAGGTCTACGTGAAACAACACGCGGCGATAGCGGCTATTGTTTTTGCCGGTTTAGATATCCTACTGTTTTATATTATGTATTCGGTATGATTTACTACGGCCGATGTTTTGTATGAATGTACGAATGAAGAGTTTATTTTTACTGATATTCGTTGCTCCGTTAGCGTGTATGGTAGTTAGCCTTTATTTATAAGTCGTGCGAAAGAGTTTTTGTCCATCTGTTTTATAGATCTTAATGTCTAAATTGCTTTGTCTATTATTAAAAATGGCATGGATTTTTGCAAACATATCATACTAGTTCTTTGACCGAGCTTTGCTCGGTATTCGATAAAACACGAATAAAATGACATTTTCTAAAAATGATTCCTAGCTAGATCGATTTATCGCCCCCGAAACCCCCCATATTCCAAATTTCATGAAAATCGTTGGAGCCAATTCCGCGATTCCAATTAAGTACATAATATAATTATTAATTATATATACATACAAGAATTGCTCGTTTAAAGATATAAGATTTACACCTCCCTTTCTTTCTAAAGAATTATTCTAATAATATTATACTAATTTTAGTTTCAGGTATTACCTATATTTAAGAATTTTATAGTTCTTCTTTCTTCTTCGATTTTCAAGTTTACGAATGTATAATTTTTAGGCATTTGGTATCTGAGACCCTGCCTGCCAGCTAATAAAACTCGTTTCGGTCGTGATAGGAAGACTAGTATCACCGCAGTCAGTTTTTGTTTCAGCCATGTTAGCGATGCGACACATTTTTATATTATTACGAGCTATTGCCCGTGGCTTCGCGTTAAGAAGTATTATTATATACAAACTTTCATCCCCTATTTTAACCCCTTGGGGGTGGAATTGATCAAAATCCTTTCTTAGCGGATGCCTACGTCATAACATCTACCTGCATGCCAAATTTCAGCCCGATCCGTCCAGCGGTTTGGGCTGTGCGTTGATAGATCACCATGTTTGTCAGTCACCTCTGAGTTTTATATAATAATATAGAATATAGATTCATTCATAAGCTATTCATGTTTATATTAACTATAGTATTCAACCTACCAAACCCTTTATTACTAACATTATGTCCTTTGTTTGTAGTTGATATCAGGTAGTGTGTTTGTCAGCGCGCGACGCCGCGCCGCCGCCGCCATGCGCCGCGCTCTTCATTTCACGCTCGTTGCAGCCAAATTACTGCACGCCCTGCACTGTTATGTCATCATCAGCCCGCTGTCAGTCACTGCATACTAATAAAAGATACGTCTTTACTATTCTCTAGTAAGTAAGCTAATTCTGCTGTAGATTTAAGTCTCTAGAAGTAAGAAAGCAGTCTCTAGAAGTAAACACACTGGAGCTCTCTTTAAATTGATCGAAGAGTTCGAGAATCGAACGTGTTTCAGGTTTCTATTGTTCTGTTGTACCTACTATCAGAAAAGTTGATTCATAGGCAGATGGCGGACGTAACTATTTGGTCGCGTTATGTCTCAGCCGACCAGATTACGACTAATATTGAATTGACATAATGCGAACAAATGCCGTTGGTTCGTCAACTGCCTATGAATCAATTTTTTCGATGGTATTATGAATCTCAATCAAGCACTTGAGGCCGATATTTAAATCGAAGCTGATCGATTATTTCGGCTCAGAATTAAATGTTACCATTTCGTCACCGAGTAGACAAAACCCAAGACATCATCACATACACAGTTTACATCCACACTTCTATCAAAACTAATATTATAAAATATGCGAAAGTATTCAAATTACTGTTACCTCTTTTACTTATGTACTAAACGTTGGTTAAGACCCAATTCCACCAACGTCTGTTAGTGTTAACAGCTTGTTAAAATGTAATGTCTCTTTCATTCATAAGAAAACGAAAGAGCTGGTTACATGATTCTAATTCGAACGTTCACTTTAACAGTCGTTGGTGAAATTGGAGCTTAGTCCTGGAAACTGTTACTTGTAAGTCCTGGAAAAGAATATATTTTAGGATACATATTTTTTCTAGTCCTGAATATTTTATTTTCGACGTATCGCTGAAAAGTTTGAATGAAACTTTTTGACCGCTACACCTTAAAATCAAAGACCACATTATACATGGTATTCTCATAAACTCATTTGGTAATTAAACGACATGGAACCAAATGTTCGTTATCGTCATTGGCCGTCTACCGCACATCCGGTCGACCCGGGGGCTTCTATGTGCTGGGGTGGTCTACATAGAGGGTTATTATCTTCACACTCATTGATTTTGTATACCACTTGGTAGTTTGTCATGACAACTTTGGAGCACAAGTTTGTCTTATTCAAGAAAGGTAAGGTAAGTATTTTAATACTTAGGGCCTGTTTCACTACTTCCTGATAAAGAGCCGGATAGGCTATCCACAACTTTTTTGACAGAATCTCCATACTTAATCTGTCAAGTTAAGTGGTGGGTAGCCTATCCCGCACTTATCAGTAAGTGGTGAAACAGGCCCTTAGTTCTCCTTCCATTACTCTTTGTTGTTGGTGAAAAAGACGGAGGTTATTCTGAGCCGGATAAGTCTAAAAATTTTAACAGTTAAAAGAGGTCTCTACTATTTTCTTCATCAGTGATAGGTTAGGCTGGACCTAAAGGAAACGATGCTTTAATAATGTTGCGAAATAGTAGAATTTCAGTAAGTTTAAGTACGGTGTAAGTCTGACTTAATTCACTTTTGACATATCGAAAATTTTATGAAACCGGCTAAGTGCAAGTCAGGCCACACAGAATAGAGTTTTGTAGTCATCCGAAATTGCAGATCGATTTTAATGTAACTAAGTAACTAACTACTAAGTAACTAATGACGACCTCTGTGGCTCAGTGGATAGCACGTTGGTTGCTTAAGCCGGAGGTCGCGGGTTCGAATCCCGCCGACGGAACAAAAGTTTTCAAAGTTCCTGGGTCATGGATGTGTATTAAATATATTTATCATATAATAAAAATCTTAAATATATGTATAGTATAAAAGTATTAAATATATTTCCGTTGTCTGGTACCTGTAACACAAGTCCTTCAGGTACTTAGCATGGGGCCAGACTGACGTGGTGTGAAGCGTCCATAGATAAAAAAAAAAAAAAATGTAACTAAGTTTTCCACCCTTAGTATTTCAAAACTTATTCCTCTATAGCGGGGTTTCTCAAACGTTCGGCTCCACGAACCCCTGTAAAAATTTCCAGGTGACAGCGAACCCCTTAATAATGAGATGAAAATGGTAAAAGGAAATTCACCGCTTTGCGTGAGAGTTCGCCTGTCTAGCTGTCCAAAAATCTATCAAGGACATCCTTTTGAAATCAGCTTAAAGAGTTTTATCTACGGACATTTCTAATAATGACTTCTTACCATTATGTAAATTTTGTCGCGAACCCCCTGCCGTCGAATGGCGAACCCCTAGGGGTTCGCGTACCCCACTTTGAGAAACCCTGCTCTATAGCTTCTAAGTTTCTATTTTAAGCCATTCTTAAATATAAATACTTACCTAGCTATATTTTCAAAACTTGAATGATAACGGTCCATTTACCATACTAAGTATAATAACAGTGTAAATATTGCTAACGACGCGACGGAAGGCAGATAACGCGATGCGGGTACATAGAAGCAATTCACTATTATCCCACCTGTTACAGGACTTTTATGTTTACATCATAAGGATGATTTTCCTTTAAATCCTGAGGTAAAATGTTTATGAACGGGTTGTAGGTGACATGCATGTAGGCGGGCTTCTATTTCACGCGCTGGCTCACACGAATCGAAAATAATACGTTGAATATACCAACGTGCGAAAGTTTGGATGTTTGTTATGTTACTAACAGATGACGATATTGTGCATAATATGTGTAGAATGTAGCATGATATTATTATTACATAGGATCAACAAATTTTTGATAGATAAAATATGATATGAACCATAATAAGTATTAAGTACGAAACGCAGTGCACCATTAAATAAAAATAAACACTAATAATATAATATGAAATAAAGTAATTTAAAACTTTTTCCTATTTTTTTCTGTTACTTAGCTACTACATTAATATAATTAAACCAATCTACATAAAATATTTGTGTTCTTGCCTAAAACTAGTTGAATATACTTAATTTTGATCACGCATAGATAAAGATTTCCGTTGTATCGGGTTACTACTAGTCTCTCGTTTATTGCCCGTAAACAAATATTTTTTTAATTGGTGACATGTAGTTTTACATGTAGTAGTAAATTATACATTCCAGATTTCGCCTATGATATAAGACATAAAATGTAGTAGGCAATCATAGTGGTTTGTAACTTTTTATAACTATCAGGTTCTATCGAAATAGTAATTAATGGTCGAGCACACCAGACATGTTTTGGATATTAATGTTTTACGTGGGAGAGCCATGCTTCGGCAAAAGATAGACAAAAGCTCATAGCATACAAAGTGTGAAGGAGAAATTTGTAGGAAATTTTATGGGCTTTCGTTACGTACCGGACATTTTTTCTCTACAACGCACCGTTTTAGCCATATGAGCAAAAAACTAAAAATATTGAAACTTGAGCCCCTCCCCCCGCCCTAGGTGATATCGTCATAATATATAGCCTATGTGTTGACCCGACCTCTATATAATATTCGTGCAAAATTTGAAGTAAATCCATTCAGTACTTTCTGAGTTTATCCCGGACATACATACAGACAAACAGACAATCAGACAAACAGACAAACAGACAAACAGACAAAAATTCTAAAAACTATATTTTTGGCTTCCATATCGATTGTAGATCACGTCCCAAGTATTATTTTTCAAAAATATTCAATGTACAGAATTGACTTTCCTACGATTTTATTATATGTATAGATATATTATGTAGGCTCTGGGACGTAAGTCTTAAAACAGTTATAACACTACTCTGAAAAACTTTTTTAAGCGACTTCAAAAAAAAACCGGCCAAGTGCGTGTCGGGCCACGCGCAATGTAGGGTTCCGTAGCACCGCTAGTTTTTGAAAATTTCTGTATGGTCAATGAATGTACATTTATAACAATATGTTTTACACTACTAACAACGTCATCATCTCAAAGGAATTTGAACGAAAAGTTCCTTTATACTTCGCCGAATACATTTTTTTTAGTTGATCGACTATTACTCAATAACTTATGAAGTCAACTTAGCCGTGATAGTTTTCCTTTTAAATTCGGCATATTTCCTACTCCCGTGAATTTTTTCACATTTCCAGAAGCAACCGTTTAGCTGGTAGAAGGGAGGGACACTGGACTCTAACGATTTTTTCCACTTTAAAACTTAGTATTTCACAAATGGATCCCTAAACCGGAAAATGATCTATGAATACTCATAATATTTTTAAAAAACATATCCAACGACACCCCACACGATGGGGTGGGCGCGAAAAAAAAAAATTCAACCCCGCTTGATGTGTAGGGGAGGTACTATAAAAAAATATTTTTTAAATATTTTATGTACCATTTTGTAGACATTATTAATATGTATATTCATGCCAAATTACAGCTTTGTAGGTCCTATAGTCTCTGAGCAAAACCGCGGATAGACAGACAGACGGACAGACGGACAGACGGACAGACGGACGGACAGACCGAAACTATAAGGGTTCCTTGTTGACTACGGAACCCTAAAAAGGAGGTTATCAATTCGACGCGTATGTATGTAATATTTCCAGAACTGCCCAATTTTCGTATAATATGTTAGTCTATAATATCAGCGTCTGAACAATTAATGTGCCTTTCAAAAGTGTATATGTATGTATAATGTAAGTATGTACTATGTATGTATGTTTTTATGTTTGTGTTCGCATATCTCTGGAACTACCATTTCGATTTCAGTAATTCTTTTTTGTTGTACTAGGTATTGTTCAACTCAGGGAATAGTGCAAGTTTCATCAAAATCAGTCCAGTAGTTTTGGAGATAGGGAATTTTAATTCTCAATTACGTACAATTTTGAAGTTGGTTTTATCTTTTTGAAATACAGTTATTAAAAAAACAGTGTCTGTAAGTGAATAGCTAATTGTTGTTATCGCTCTATGTTAAGTGGCACTACTTAGTAAAGAAATACAAACTGAAATTCCAATAACTATTTCTGCGATTAAAAAAGGAGTAAAAAATATGTAGCGAAGAAAAATTTACTACCGGCATTATTGGTACTTAAAATAATGAATTAATTAATATAAGCCCTGAAAAACACAAATTTTAATCACAAATTAATTTAAGAGCCGTAAAATTGGCTATGAAAAAGTCATAGTGAGGTCTGTGGAACGATGAAAAAATCATGGTAATAGGTATAGTGAGTAGCGATGAAAAAGTCGTAGCAATGATAAGCTCATGTATAATGTATCGCTTTAATGAGGCAAGGTCGCAGTTACGTGCACGATTACTTTCCGTTTCGTATATTTATTCAATATTAATGCACCTTTTTTCATTAATATTCAAACGCGACCGGTTTTTAGTTCCGCGCGACTCCGCTACTCGCCGATAGATGGCGCTAGGAGGATGTGTTTAGAAAACTTTGGTGCTGCATGTAGATGGTGTTGAAAATGTTTAGGGATAGATTTTTATTTTATTTTTGCAAAGTTTTTATAGCTTCATAGTTATATAGTCAACATTTGTTATATATTAAGGCCTCTAGTGATTAAGGAATTTTCCAAAATTATTACATCAAGTAAGTAAATCATTATTATGAACATAATTATTTTACAATAATTAAAACAATAGTAAAAAAATAATTGCGTATTTAATTAAATTCAGAGAACTCTGATTAGCCAATTATACCTCTAAAAATGAACATAATATTAGGTACTCACGGTAAAAATAATTGTTTATTATAATAATTATATCTAATTAGTATCTAAGTATCCTGCGTAAATAATTTTGTGATCATAATATTATATTTTAAACATGTTTTTATAGTTCTTTACCTAGCCATTATACGTACAAAGTTACTTTCAGATATTTTCTTATTAAGATACTTACTAAGTATTAACATTACAAAAATGAGAGACAATAATTAATAGATATAAAATATTATTATTTTATATAATAATATAATAAATATAAAATATTATTATTTTATATCTATAAATGCACTGATTAAACTATTTCTGAATAATATTGAAATTATTTTGAAGGAAAGTAGAGAATCCGTATTTTAATAGGACGTAAACTATGCTTTTTATAGTATCTAAATCAATTTTTTTTACTTAATTATTGAAACTATAATTATAAAGTTAGGTAAGCTTTGTGATTTCTAACATAGAGAAAACTTCATAGAGCTACAGAAATGTTTCGTTTTGATAAACAAAACCTCTATTCATAATATTATTATGTAGAATAGAGATTTATTAATAAGTATTATCTTATTTATATTTTCGATAGATAAGCATGTACATACAACGACCTCATTAGGTAGATAGTCATAATTTTTCAGTGAATTTATGATATGAAGACCCGATAGACGTTAAGAACGTAGTTATCACATAGAGAAAGAACGTAACAAGAGAGAGACTGTAGACTGTAGAGTATACAAATCGCCAGAGTAATTGTAAACAGAACCATCGGGAGGACATTTACAAAACACTGTTAAGTACACTATAATGGTGTGCGAGAGAGACAGCGAACACGCACACGCGCGTGCGAGAGGGAGGCAAGAGGGGGGGTGTGATAACGAGCAACGTGGATATGATTCGTACAGATAGTGATTTTCAGAATCAATTTGACGTCTCGTGTTTGTGTGGCCCGCGACTTTGTACGCTAAGGCCCACTTGCGCAGATCTGGGGTAAAGTTAACCCCGGATTAAACGTTATCTCTTTCGTAAATATATGAAGAATGTAAGAGATAACACATTATTTAACCCGGTATTAACTTTAACCTGGATCTACGCAAGTGGACCTAAGGGAATCAGGCGGCAACCGCACTTTTTTCAGTGGCTCGTGTCCTACGTCAGTAGAGTTCTATGTTGAGTAGGGCTTCACACGAGACGAGAGTAAGCGAGAGTAACAAAAATCTCGTCTCGGTCTCGCGTCAATCCTCAAAAAATTGAGTCTCGTTCAAGTCTCGTTCTCGTCTCGTTACCAGTTGTCTCGTCTCGTCTCGCTTAGTTGTAATGATTTATTTCTATAATATAATAAAGAGAATAAGGAATATTTTATGACTAGCTTATTTATATGATAAAATGCAGTTTGGATGGTTACCAGATTTTATATTTTGTAAAATATATTGTTTTCTAAGTAGACCTTTTCTGATTTATCGAATAAAAACTTCATTAAAAAAAATTAACTAGACCCAAAACGAGACTCTCGGGTTGCCTTGTATGTGGTCTCGGACCTCGGTATTGCCGAGAATATTTTCCAAAACGTCTCGTCTCGTTCTCGTCTTATCTGGTAAAAGCGAGACGAGAACGAGACGAGGCGAGAAAAATCTCGCTCTCGCGTGAAGCCCTAGTGTTGAGTGTGACTTATATAGGAAAATGACGCGGGAAAAACCGCACATTTTTTTGTGGTCGGAGCCATGGCTCATGGCTCTACGTGTGAAGAGTTGCAAAATAATGCATATTATTATATCAGAGACCTTCATAAGCCAATCATATTTTATTAAACCTCACTCTTTGTGGATTTATATTAATTACCTATGTTTGTTAATTAAATAATTATTATTTTCAAATATGGCAGTCAGCATGCTGATAATTATTATCAATTATTGAGTTGTAATCGCATGCAGATTGTACAATTGATTTAAATGTCAATACTTGACAAATGAGAGACTGACACGACAGGTCAATTAATTGACAGAATTCTCAAAAGCTACTTAAGATAAGAAGATTACCAATGAATGCTGTTATCCCTTACAGAATGCTAAGAACAGCACGGGAAAAATAAGAGCCTCTTAGCTATTGCTATTGCATTTAAGTATTTTGTAGCGAGTGTAATGAACCTGTTTTTCATAGAGGAAAAGTTTGTTTGTCTCCTTATATTCCTACTGGACTTACCTACTTTGATAAGGACACAAATGTGGAGCAGTCCGCACAATGATACTAATTTATATTGCGCGAAAATGTATGGTTCAAGTGGGATAGTCTATTACGTACAGTGGGCCGTTACGTTAGATATAATTTACAATAACTGTATTTTAAAAAGATAAAACCGACTTCAATATTGTACGTAACTGAGAATTAAAACTCTATCTCCAAAACTACTCAACCGATTTTGATGAAACTTGTACTATTCCCTAAGTTGAACAATACGACAAAAAAATAATTACTGAAATCGGAGTGGTAGTTCCAGCGAACACGAACATAAAAACATATTACATAATATCTACATATTATTACATACATACATACACTTTTGTGATTTGGCGCATTTGTTCAGACGCGGACGCTGATACAGACTAACATAATATTAAAGGTACCAAAATTGGGCAGTTCTGGAAATATTACATACATACGCGTCGAATTGATAACCTCCTTTTTTGAAGTCGGTTAAAATATTGAAATCATTTTAGTCTTGAAGACTATCGATAGCCTTCCAAAAGAGAGCAATAGAGCTATTTCAAAAGTGTTAGACTCTATCATAGAGTGCACCGTTATAGCTCCTTATAACATACGTTTGGGTTATGATGGCCAATAATTTGGCATGTCATATAAAGATTTTAGTCATGATAGGTTTTAATGACCTACCTATCCGGCCATACTGACCGTGACATATGCGCGTCATATGTCGGAAAAAACGGTCGCTTATCTTCCGATGACCAATCGTATAGATTCGCCCGTAGACTGCGCGGGGCGCGGGGGCGGTTGCGCGGGGCGAGGGGGCGGGGGCGGACGAGCGGTGGCGGGGGCGGTCGGGAGGGGGGGGCGGTAGGAGGCGCCGCGCATGCGTCCCGTTGCCAAGACGACGGCACGTAGACTTGTGGGTGTGTGCGTGAGTATAGTGAGGTGGTTAGCATTGGTGTCGAAGATGGTTTCAGGTGCTGCGTGTTTTTTTTGTTTTGTTTTAATATTTTGAATTTTGATGGGTTGAGTGCGTATGTAGGAACCTGCTATAACATTGTGGCAGAAATGGGCCATTGCCAATTTTCAAATAACTACCACCGTAATTTAGACAACAAAATTAAGAAAATAATTAATAGAAATATTACGCACCTCTTTCGATATATCTGCTGGGGAGTAAAAATTTCTAAAGTCTATATGTCTTGAAATATGTACGCCTGAAAGATTAGTTTATAAATTTTTTATTCAAATGAAACCCGCAATGAGGAAAACATTATTATCAATACTGAGGTCTTGTCTTATCCTTATGATTTAATTGTATTTGCATAAATTTATGTAATTAAAACAATAATTGTTAATATTTTCACCAATGATTCTACAAATAAAAAAACCATGACGTCACCCACGCTACCAAGTACCAATACACTCCACTCCTCGTATAGTTCACGGTGAACGTCTCACACACACACGGACGCGTCACGTCGCACACATGCATGCACATCCTCTACGCCCCGTCGACTATCTATTTTTATGTATACTCTGTGCCAGGGAATTCCTTGGAGACCTGAAAAGGAATTTTACAAGGGCGCTCTTTGAGGGCCTCTGCTTCCCTTTGTAGTTTATGTAAAGGTACAGTGTTAGTGGATAGTATATTTTGTTCATAAAAAACGAAATGAAAAACGAAATAGAGCTAAAATCATCAAAAGAATTTTTCAAAAAGCGCTTATTGAACCGAAAGGCAGAATATTAAGTTTTATTGTGAAAAGAACAAATAATAAACCAACGAATAAAAGCCTTGGGTTCTAAGGAAAAAATAATAACTTGAATTTTAATACTCGTAACTTCAAGTACTTGCTTAAGTTCTAATGTTATCAACAATAATGATGAACAATATACTATTTTGAACCAAACATTTTACCAAATATTTTGTCAATTTTTATAGAACAATATCCTTGCAATATCTTTTATATTTGCCTCATAAAAATTACAAGTTTCTGCCCTAACTTCAAAGATTTACAATTAAATAAAGTGATTGCATAAAGAGATAAATTACATAACAATAATTCTTCTAAAAAATCATTAACATAAATCCTATAAATCTCCAAATTTTCTTCAATTAATTTCCATTGTTCTTGACTTCCTTGCACATTTTTCTTTGTTACACGTGGGCAAAACAAATTACTTCTCGGATACTTTTACACAATATAGACGATGTCTAGAACTGGAGCAGATACAAAATGGATAGGATATAAATCCGTAGATACATCGCGCCATAATGTTTCCAACATAGCGTCGGATCACCGGAACTACGACGCTCCTCGCGCGACCTCACCTCCTTGGTCGGGTGTCAAAAAATTAGAAAAAAAAAATCGATCCAGAAGCCAAATAAGCATTGCGAAGGTCACGGTCCCATCGATCCGACGTAGAAAGTGAGACTGCTGCCACTAGTAACACCGTCCCGCTGGCTATGCAGCCTGAATTAATCGCGCATACATTTGAATACATTTCCACGGGCGAGGCTCGGTGTCGTTGCCCTTAAGTTTTAGCGATTTCGTTCTTATTTTCCGCCGGTTTCGGCTTAGATCTTGCCAAATCGAGCAATCGCAGATTCCTGTGGTGATGCGTGGGTCCATGAGTGATGCTTTACATTGCGTTAGACTGAATGTCGTTGCCCTGAAGTTGCCAAATCGAGCAATAACTAGCAGTCCTATGATTGCCGTAGTGATGCTTTCCTTTGCGCGATGCTAAATGTCATTGCTCTGAAGTTGGCAATTTTTCTCTTATTTTCCGCCAGTCTCGGGTTAGTTCTTGATAAACATAGAATTGCAATAACATTGCAAGATGCTTTCTTTGACACAAGGCCTAAAAGGAACAAATATCGTTCTTCATTTTCCTCGCTTCGAGGTTAGATTGCGTCATAACATAAGCACAGGCTTCTTATAGTAAATGTCCTTACTGGGGTGATAAAAAGTGTCCGTATGAATGTTTCTTTACGAGGAGCAGTTTGGCTTTTGAATTTTTAATTTGTTTCCAAAACAACTTGATTTTATTCAAGACAAAGTGGTCTACATTAGAATTGACATTAAACGGTATATGTGAGTCGTGGATGACTAACATACTCGTAGTAACAACATTTACATTAGTTCATTAATTAGATAAAAATTCCTCAGTGTCTTCTAGACATTCTTTTTTTATGAAAAAGGGGGCAAACGAGCAAACGGGTCACCTGATGGAAAGCAACTTCCGTCGCCCATGGACACTCGCAGCATCAGAAGAGCTGCAGGTGCGTTGCAGGCCTTTTACGAGGGAATAGGGTAGGGGAGGGTAGGGAAGGGAATAGAAGGGTAGGGAAGGAAATAAGGGAGGGTAGGGAAGGGAAAAGGGTAGTGGATTGGGCCTCCGGTAAAGTCACTCACTCGGCGAAACACAGCGCAAGCGCTGTTTCACGCCGGTTTTCTGTGAGCCCGTGGTATTTCTCCGGTCGAGCCGGCCCATTAGTGCCGAAGCATGGCTCTCCCCACGGTATTCTGTAATTTTGTTGTTGTAAGCATATTATATTATATATGTTTGGGACAATCCATAATCATTATTTATCAATTGTCATCTGATTGCTCAACACCCACAGGCCACATAGAACCCATTGGAGCTAACAGAATAGATTCTCAGGAATTCTCTTCAAAAACTTTCCTCCTTGTCTATAGTCATCGCAGTAACTGCTTCATCAGGCGCTAACGGTGTCTACTGTCCGTGGCGTCGACTGCCGAGACCTGGAACAAAGGCTGGTATCAGAGACAATTGACGCTCGCCGACTCACAATGTGAGGAGCGTTCAAAGAACGCCACTAACGCCGCGTGCATAATGATTTGAAGGAGCTAGGGTTTTTTGTATGTAAAGATTTGGTACAAAATATACTGCAGCTGAACACTAATATTTAGGTACTATTTGATATTGTACCAATATCGCACGTCAAATAACTGGTACAAATAACTTCGAAAAATTTGCGTGAATCACCTCTATCTGGATTAAGAAGCAAGGATGATACTGTTGCTGTGGCTGTTATTCTTAGATAATTTAGTTTCCATCGGATAATTTGAAACTTACATA
This sequence comes from Plebejus argus, assembly GCA_905404155.3. Taxonomy (NCBI): domain Eukaryota; kingdom Metazoa; phylum Arthropoda; class Insecta; order Lepidoptera; family Lycaenidae; genus Plebejus; species Plebejus argus. The sequence goes on along the minus strand of FR989937.1, from coordinate 15,387,916 downwards.
TACTCTACTATGAAGAGAAACAGCAAACAACAATTTTCCTGATAAGCCTTTATAATTCAAGGAACCAACACAACGACCTTAAACCACTTAAAAGTAAATAGGTTACCAAAGCCACTGCACATCAGGAGGGAAATACTTCAGCCAAGGTAATGCCTGCAAAAACATCCGGTATGACGATTTTGAGTGTTTATGAAGCTCTGAAATGTGCAATATTACCATATTCGTTTGGTTCCCAACTTGGGGCGATTCGCAAATTTTCCCATAAGGGTTTTTAATGTGTACTAAACTTTTATTGTGGAAATCTCCCGTGGCGCATACCGATTTTTATATAAAAGCGTTTAAGCAGTTTTTGGTTGAGCTCCTACTGTTCATTTTCGACTGACAGTCTCTTTTGTTTTAAAATATGAGTCTGATTGAGTTGAGTGATTCCCTGTTCTTTTTCTCTAAAGACAGTCACCTAAGTTATTTAATTTGCCAATTATTTTAGGGCTGCTTTTAGTTTTTCCATCTAGGTGTTTGCAACGACGTCGTGTGTGCTGTAATGACTCTATTCCTAAGCCTATGAAAATCTTCATTACTTTTAAATCATACAAACTTCTCAACTTTAAAAGGTATATATTCATACTTTATAATATTATAAATACGAAAGTGTTTGTCTCGCGTTACCTCTTCACGCCCAAACCGCTGAACCGATTTTGATGTAATTTGGTATGGAGATACTTTGAGTCCGGCCGGGAAAGGACATAGACAAGGAAAAATATCCGTCTCTCTCGCGATAAGTCAATTTTGGCGCACCGAAGTTGCGGGCGTCATCTAGTCATACATAAATATTAAGTAGCTCGTAGTTTTTCCAGTCCCCCATGAACGCAGCCTTTGGAAAGTGACCGGTACATTGTTATTCGGAGCGCCGCGCCGGGGCAGATGTGTCGCCTGCCCCCCTCCCCCCTCGACCCCCCCGCGTCGCCCCGCGTGCGTCGCTACGTGCGATATACAAATTACGTACTGATATTATATGTAGCCGGGTATTTTGTTTGCTACTCTTGACTAAGAGTAGAGAAGGTGATAAAATGGTACCTTGGTGTACACTCACTACATTAAGACGTCGTGAAGGTGTAGCACTTGACTTGTCTGTTTTATGCGGGCTCTCCATTAAGGCCCATGAAGAACCGATACTGTGAGATAACTGATAAGGAATGTGTGAAGAGAGATAATATTATATTCGTCTATGATTGTCCATGGTTGATATCGATTGTACAATGTACTATCAGAGAAGTTGATTCCGAGGCAGATGGTTTGGTCGCGTTATCTCAAACCCAGCCGACAATTTGATTTGATTGATTCCTAGGCAGTTGGCAGACCAACGCCAAATGACGTTTGTCAACTGCCTAGGAGTCAATTTCCTCGGATATACATGCTATAAACAACTTCACAATCGTGATTGTCTAACATATCCCAATTTAGAGCTTATGTACTATAAACCAACCTACTTCCTTACAAAACTCGCGAAAAATATTACGTAATGCGCTGGGACTTACTACTTATCACAAAAATTGTGCTCCTAAGTTTTGGTTACTTTGAATGACTCTATTACATTTCAATGACTAAACATAACATAGTAAATATAACATCAACGCAATTTTACAATTTAATTTTAACTTTGCTTCCGGAATAATCTGCTTGTTCTGAATTCTTTGACCTATATTCACTTTATTCATTTTGCGCTGAAGCTATAAGAAATAATAATAATAATACTCCCCACACCGGTTTCGGTTACGGTGGCCGCGGTTTCATTGAAACCAGGCCAGGTACGCAGGAGTAATTTTATAGTGCCCAGGTGTGTGCGCAGTACACAAGAGCACTCTCTATTCCTTTACTCTCATAACCCAGTGGGACGGAAGACAGACACGACTGGCGAGAGATCAGGTGCAGGACCGACTTTTTACATGCCCATCCGACGCATGGATCATCTTACTTGTCAGATAATCAGGTGATCAGCCTGCATTATCCTAACCAAACTTGGAATAGGGGATGAAAGTCTGTATAAAATAATACTTCTTAACGTGAGTGGAGCCGCGGGCAAAAGCTCATTAATTATAATAGCCGACGACTTGGCCAGCTTATTCAAAAAGCGTCTGAGTTGCTTTGAGTTTGACGTATGATAATATAGACGTGTATGACATAACTTTTTCTTGTATAAATATTTTTTTCTGGCAAATAACAGTTCTGGTTCAGGTACCATGCTTTGGAAACGTGTACACTGTATAGTGTATAATGTATATCCTAGTAGACATAATGTTCTACACCTAACAGTTTCAGAATATTCACGACAAAACCGAGACTTGTGATTAATACATGAAGTGGGGGTAACATACACCCCCAGTCAGGGGTGCCCGACCTTGTCATTTGGATGCACGCCGCGCGTTGTTCTTTTCGCCTCCAGAATAAGGTCATGCTTATTGTGACGGGGTCGTCTTTTGGGAAAAGTTTGCGCGCCCCTGCCGATGTACGTACGGAATAGGTTTAGGCGATATGTTTCGTATGTTTTGCTAAATAGCACATTGGACTATAGTATGTTCTGTAAGTTGGAAATGATAGTTACCAGGATATCTACCACGATTGCACAATCTGTCCACAGTTTACACAATTGACGACGATCGCAGATCATAAAAAAATCTTGAATTTATTGAACAATTTGCCCCTGTAGGTTCGAACTTTAATCTAAATATTTTATATTATAAAACTCAAAGGTGACTGACTGACATGGTGATCTATCAACGCACGGCCCAAACGGCCCAAACCTCTGGACGGGTCGGGCTAAAATTTGGCATGCATGTAGATGTTATGACGTAGGCATCCGCTAAGAAAGGATTTTGATCAATTCCACCCCCAAGGGGTTAAAATAGGGGATGAAAGTTAATATAATAATACTTCTTAACGCGAGCGAAGCTGCGGGCAATAGCTCGTATATTAAATTGGCACGTCATAGATGAAAGTCGAGAGGCTAAATCAGGATCGAATATATTTTTTGTTTTGCATTAATAGCATCCTGTACAACATTTTTTACCCTGATTGCATAGTACATATAATATTATCATTAGCCTTCAATAACAAAAAGAACTTTGGTCACCCATCCACCACCGCGCCCACCCAACGACGCTTAACCGGGACGTGATAAGAAAATGTTAATACGTTAAAACTGTTTTCACGGTCACGGGGTTCGGGGACGAAAGCCTTATGCATTTTACATGAGTCTCCCACACCTCCGTACGAATCACGAGCGGTATTCGGTTGTACCAGATGATTTGTTTCATTTAAATATGGTGGGCTATGGAGTGATGAAATGTGACTTATGATGATTTGTTTCACTGTCGCAGTTTAAATAGCCTTCGATTAAATGTAGCTAAAACGAGCATAAGTTTAAATAATCACAATGTCTCTGGTGAAACGTTACCACGGTATTACAATATTGGGAATATTGTAATACTGTGGTCTGTGACGTTACTTGTACTTATATTATGTATTCTGTGACGTTACTAAGAGTTGATATAATTTTTACTTCTCATATTTATACTAATATATTATTATAAGCTTAATTGATTCAGCGCATTATAACACCGTATTTACTATTCTACAAAGTAGATGATGTTATAGCCTGCGATTTAAGTGCCTCTTAACTTTAAGCATTTGAGAAATAAAGGAGTCTTATTAAAAATATTATTATTATAATTATTCAATATTAAAAGTACTTATTTCTTAACATGTAATGTTAATACACAGATATGTCATACTTAATATAATATTATATCATTAGTCTATCATGATATTGTGTCTAAAAACTAAACGAGCAATCTTTTAGCGTGTTAGGTAATTATTATCACATTAGTAACAATCATAATTATTTATGTCGTCGCATGTTAAGAGCGAACGTTTAGTTTGCAATGATATACGAGATTTGTACTTCTGTTATATCAGATTTTAAATGATGAATCGTTTTTTGTTGTTGTTATGGGCCGGAAATGGCATTTATTTGCTTACGCATTTAAGAAATTTCGAAATGTATAGACGAATAGGTTGTTCACAAAATTTTGAAAATCAGTAATATAGCTCTTTGCTAGCTTTACAATGAAACATAGGTACGAGTAATAATATAAGGTAATTTAGTATCACACAAATTCATCATCATCATTATCTCGCTGAATGCCGTGTTAGCGGTGAATGGGAGCCTGAGTCACGGCATTAGGATGCGAGGCGCGCGCCGCCCGGCGCCAGGAACCGAGCTGACCTAATATAGCAGCATCAGCCATACCATCATCGGTATCAGCGATGGGTACACATGATATAACATTATGGATATTAGCAAAATTGGCAAAATGGTGAGTTGACAGAATGTTATAGTAACATCAGCCGTACTAACATGAGTATCAGTGATTAGTAAAGACAATAATACTGCGTGACTGGTGAGACAATAATTATGTTCAATACTCGAGGACGTGATATTTGGCTATTATATTAGTTGGAAAAAAATAATATAAAAAAATAATATCAATTGATCACTGAGTAAATGTAGCTTAAAGTTAAATAATTATTTACCCAATGCATGGACACCGCGAGCGGGAGGGGTAGTTGTGTGGTGTTTCTTTGGTAGCGCACGCCTCTGCACCGGCCGCCTAATATGCCAACTTGCCTAGCCGCGTAATTTACTTAGTATCCATGATTCATTTATTTTTGGGAAATTCGGAAAAAAATTAAGAACCTAATTTTATTACATAATTATAATGAGAATCGAGTACAGAGTACTCTCCATAAGTATCGGTAATGTCTCACCAGTCATGTTGTATAGCAACACCAGTTTAGTCTGTGTCTACAGTACTGTAGACTTGATATTATACAGTAGCATCAGTCATAGCAGTATCAGCCGTGCCATCATCAGTATCAGCGATGGGTAGATATGATAAAGCATCATGGTCCATGGATAATTGCAAAACTGGTAAATGGTGAGTTGCCAAAATGTTGTAGCATCATCAGCCGTACCATCATCAGTATCAGCGATGGCTAAATATGATAATATAGCATCATGGTAGCAAAATTGGTAAATGGTGAGCTGCCAAAATGTTGTAGCATCATCAGCCGTACCATCATCAGTATCAGCGATGGCTAAATATGATAATATAGTATCATGGTAGCAAAATTGGTAAATGGTGAGCTGCCAAAATGTTGTAGCATCATCAGCCGTACCATCATCAGTATCAGCGATGGCTAAATATGATAATATAGCATCATGGTAGCAAAATTGGTAAATGGTGAGCTGCCAAAATGTTGTAGCATCATCAGCCGTACCATCATCAGTATCAGCGATGGCTAAATATGATAATATAGCATCATGGTAGCAAAATTGGTAAATGGTGAGCTGCCAAAATGTTGTAGCATCATCAGCCGTACCATCATCAGTATCAGCGATGGCTAAATATGATAATATAGCATCATGGTAGCAAAATTGGTAAATGGTGAGCTGCCAAAATGTTGTAGCATCATCAGCCGTACCATCATCAGTATCAGCGATGGCTAAATATGATAATATAGTGTCATGGTAGCAAAATTGGTAAATGGTGAGCTGCCAAAATGTTGTAGCATCATCAGCCGTACCATCATCAGTATCAGCGATGAGTGAAGATAATATAGCAACACCAGTTAACTCTGATGCTACTGTATCATAAAACGAGTTAATATGATATAGCAGCATCAGTGATAGCGGTATCAGCCGTTCTAACATCAACATCGGCTATGAGTATTGAGTTTAATATACCATCATGGATAATAGCAAAATTAGTACTAGCGATTAGCTAATGAAATAAATGAATATTATAGCGTCATCTGTCAAATAAGTTGTGAGTTGACAAAATGTTATAGCAGCATCAGCCACACCATCATCAATATCAGTGAAAGCGATAAGTTGATGTGATATATCATATAGCATCATTAACACCGAGTTAGCGAAAGCAACATCAACCTTCCCAAGATCAGGGATGAGCTGTTGATATAGCAGCATTAGCAATAGTCACAATAGTTGAACGCCTCCGTGGTCCAGTGGTATAGCGGCTCTTGACTCGGAGGTCGTGGGTTCGATTCCCGCGTTGGAAATATGTTATTTCCAAGTTTGGTTAGGACAATGCAGGCTGATCACCTGATTGTCTGACAAGTAAGATGATCCATGCGTCGGATGGGCATGTAAAAAGTCGGTCCTGCGCCTGATCTCTCACCGGTCGTGTCGGTCTGCCGTCAAACTGGGTTATGAGAGTAAAGGAATAGAGAGTGCTCTTGTGTACTGCGCACACACTTGGGCACTATAAAATTACTCCTGCGTAGCTGGCCTTGTTTCAATGAAACCGGCCACCGTCACCGAAACCGGTGTGGGAGCTATTATTATTATTAGCAATTATAATAGTCAAGCTGGTATGACGATACAATAGGTATTATAGCAATTAGCAACATTAGTCGTAATTAACTCAGTTTCAGCAAGAAATTGACGTAATGCAGTAGCGGCAGAAAAAATATTCAGGTCTAAATTGTCATCACCTGTATCATCATCATAATCATGGTCACCATCATCATCATCATCATCATCATCAACAACAACATCATCATCAGAATCATCAGTATCATCATAGTATCATTGTCAACTACGATTTCATAACAAGCATATTTTGTGTAATTATATTTTTATATGAGATGTCTAAAATGTTGGTAAAATAAACTTCTTATTTTTTATAAATTAATGGTCTTATGACGTAGAAAAGGACTAAAAATATTATAATGATATAATCTACGACGTAAATTAAAGTGTTTCAATTATAAATTTCTTTTTCATAAATCATATTTTAATAATTAATTATTACCATAACTAAAATTGTTCCCTTCGTCTCTACATTCCACTCTAGATCACAGAGTATGCTGGAAATATGAAACGTTGTAATGCTATGTATCTTGCAGCTCGGGTGAGGGGGGTAAGGGGGGAGGGTTAATGAACCTGCAGGGATGCGCGTCTGTCCACAATAATATTAGTTCTGCTCGCAGGAGAATACCCCTAATAAGACCATTGTTTGTAACCAGATATTAAAGATAATACTTAGGTTGGGTTTTATTAAAGTGTCTTTGAGTTCTGGTTGGTTTATGTAATATGGGCAGGAATTGCCATAAAAAATATTAGCAGTATGTTTAGTGAAGTAAGTGTTACAAAGAGGAGTAGCAGGCATTAATCGTTTTTTTCTAAGAGATAGATTTACTCAGAAATGCATGACGACTTTGCGCCTCATAATATTGAGGAACTACAGCTGTAGTTAAGGATATCCATTAGGTGTGACATTACTAGAAACTTCCTTGTAGCTTGAACATTGGCATTTAAAAGCACAGTCGTGTTTTTATGCTAACGAAGGAAAAACCCCACCTTAATTTATGTTGAAAATATTATGTACCATATAAGTAGCAAGTAGAATCAAGACTATTTACTTCTTAACAAGTAACAATCCTAATAGAGCATTGAAGTTGAATTTTTGTCTATTATGTACCGTAAATCGTCTTTTGTCTGAAGGGTCAAAGAGTACGAGACATTCACGTCATGGTTATTCTACCCCCAGAGGATCATCTATCTTGTCTATTCGAAAACAATCTTCCGGATTGTAGAGCAACGTCGCTATCGTCGTACCATCGAATTATATCTGAATCTTCACCTCTGCAAGAGATATTTTTGCTTACCATTGTCAGGTCGGGTCGATAAATCTATTCGCAAAATATTGTCAACACGAGAATAAATCTTCGGCACCGATGAGGGGAGCCGTCGATAAGTGATGGCAATACCTTTGTCCGCGGCCGAGCCAGACATCCGCACAATACTCCCGCGCTGACGTTTCAATGGGCAGCCATTTTGAAAATTTGTTTGACCATCCTCCGTGGTACGAGTGAATCGGCGCGCGCGCTGCGTTTTGTCAGCCCTGTCGGCCGGTCTACTGTTTAATCGAGGCTCCGCATTCACCTGTACCGCCTCTCGCGAGTAATTGCTGCGATTGAAATGTTACAACCTTGTTCCGGCTATTGTTTAATATTTATACGATAGAAGTGTGAACCGCAGGATCTATGAGCGGGACGTGCATAGACGCGGGTGATTAATGAATGGGAATTGTATAGATCAGGTTGATAGTTTCAATGATTGCACAATGAATGGATCATGAGATTGTTCAGATGCATCAGTTAATTTTGTGTCGATATTAGTCAATGTTAATTTAAAAATGTATTTGTAGAGCAATAAAAGCATTTAGAGTTTATGCAGATTTGGTTTGGAATCAGTTTAGACTTTTAACCATCCGTTCGTTTGAACCAAGATCTCATTAAAACTTCAGAGGCTCGCAGAGTAAACAAAGAGATATTGGGTGAAATTAATTGAATATATTTTAGGAATGGACGTCGTTAAGATCTAAGGATCGTCAAAATACAGAACCCTCGAGACCCTCACAGCATCGAAACCTGAACAGCTATTAGAGATGAAAAAATACGAAGGCCCTCGGATACGAACAATAACGAACCTAACCATTAAAATAAGAGAGGAATAATAAATGAAGCTGAAATTAAAAAGAAAAAATACCGACGTCGACGGATGCATAGAAATATGGCGCGACCAATCAAAATTCTTCGTCAATTAAGTGAGTGGTGGAGATCGCAAAAGGAAAATTGAAGGAAAAACTGAGGGTGCTTTTACCGAGAGACGTGACGTCGACGACTGAAACGACGATAAAGCGATAGTGTAATTCTTGTTACAGAGCTTATAATAGCCACAAATCCACTTAGTGGAAATAAAATATGCGTTCAAACTTCTAAAAGGAGGAACATAAAAATGAATATACATACGTGTACGTATGACAAATAAATGGCAAGTAAAACGCTGAAAGTAATGTAAACGCAGAAATGGATGCCACAATTTATAGACCAACGTAAATTATATTATTATGAACTTTTTGGGTTCACTTAAGCGTAAAACTCAAACCGACAAAAAACAAAATATCGGTGTATTTTATCGACAGCGCCCACCCCTAGTCTCCGTAGATATGAAAGCTATGGAAATAAGTTTGTACGGCGGCATTGTAGCGGGCGTAAATGGATTTTATCACTATATAAATACCACTACGTCACTCCGGATTTACGTGGTTTATATTAGACACAAAATATTTATGTAACCTTCAAAAATTCTCGTAAAAATTCACTTCGTGTTTATGTTCTTTCGGAACTTGAAAGAGAGAATATCTATAGTGAAAATGTATTTTAATGATAATCTTAATTAGAAAAAGATGCGTCTCTTATCAATATTATTTAAGAGATTCCTACAGAACTGATGATGAAGATGTAGAGTTTTCTTGATGATGTTGGTTTTTCAAAGAGTGATAAGTATTATGTAAAGGCATAGTGTGCTTTATTTATAGCTTATAATTATTTATTTGCAGCTTTATTGGCGAAGCTTCAAAAGTTTCATTATCTACAGAACTGATGATGATCATGTCCCGAATGTCACTTCTTCATTTAAGTTTTTAGATCGTCCATCTTCGGTCAGTCGTTTAGCGCCTGTCGGACAACTGGGGACCGCTGTGAAATTATGCGCGAAATGTCCCACGGCTCATTTGCCCCAAATGCCCCAACCTTTGTACCCTATTCACGGAATGGGGTAATAATGAATATCGTCTTAGACGCTTCGATATGATAGACAAGTAGAGCTTTGTAAAGAAATGTGTCATAAATAATCATATTATCATCATAATTCATAATGCAGTATAAAAAGTAGTGATGTACGTTGTTAATACCACTAAACACAGCAAGATGTATGGGTGATGAAGTAGGTACTCATTCATCCTCTTATTTTTATTATTTCCTAAAGTATAATTAATAAGTTTTATACTATTTCCTTAACATTTAACTTTGTTATCTATTTAAATTTTTAAAATATTTTGCCCAAACTTTATTATCATTAATTGTATACTTTTTTGACATTTCATTTCAATATACGAGTACCTCTAGTATACTCGTCTCGGTACTATAGATGACACTAATTTACTGAAAACGGAACAAGTCTGATAAATGAAACATTACACACAACTTTAGGAGCTCTTAAATTTTCTACGGTAACGGGTAAAATAGGGGTCGTTATGAAGTCTGGTGGCAAGTCGTATCGAGCATCGGGAGATCCACGCACTCGCCCACCTTGCAGTTGCAGGTCTAACAACCTCGTACTAAAACAGAATATCGATTACTTTCGCTACTATAATGTAATCCCCCGCCCACTTTTCGTTTTTTTAGCACAGGATAATAATATAGTGGTCTCTGTCGCACGCACCGGGGGCGATGTCCCCCGGGTGCACCGTCTCGCTCCCCCGCGCCCCGCCGTATGTAAATGATCGTCTCGGTGCGCGTGTGTGCGTTACACCCCCATGCGGACTCACCCACACCGACCCAACGTTTGAGGTTTACTGCCCTGACAACTTTTGTCCTATTTTAAACGCGATTTTGATGCGATACGTTGTTCACAATATTCTGAATATTTAAGGTGCTCCGTCACGTTAAATACTGGGGTAATTACCATCGCTGATAACAAAATTCTTTCGAATGGTGTTCGTGTTGTTTCAGGTAGAACTGATATCCGAGGTCACAAGATCAATGCCATCTGAAATATTCATGAACCGACTGTGAATATTTATCGCTTTGACATTATAGTGTTAGATGTAATGTAACAACACAAACCTGTAACAGTGAGGTTGTTGTTGTTGAAGATTATTTTGTATTTTTCTTAAGAAAGTTGCAACAATATCTTTTACCTTTAAAAATCAATAAAAAAGACAGAAATAACATCAGCGGTTTAATCAAAGAATAAAATACGAGAATGTTATAAGGCAAAACTATTTTTGGCCGCGGCGACCGGACCTAACGGGAACCATCGTAAGACTTTTTGAAGGTTATATGCAAAATACCTCCGCGCGGTAGCGGGATCGATTTCAAACTTTCTCGGATAAGAATACTCACGGTTTCCTTACGACAAGGAATTTTAGAACTAACTTTGTTACTTTTTTTCTTGACTATTAGATTATATTTGACTAGTTTGTAGACAAAGTCGCGGACAGCAGCTAGTGTCTGTATAACCAATGTTGTGGTTAATAATGTTTGCACTGAACTAACAGTAGTTCTGAATTCAATTATTGACTCGACTGATATGGAGATAAATGATGTTCCTTGTCCAATAATAACGTTGTCGGATAATTTATTTGCTCTCTTTGTTGTTATTGTGATTGGTTGGATATTCTCTATTCTAATAATTCTTAAAATTATCTTAGATCTTGTTAAAGCTTCAAACATTCGTTTATTGTTTTTAATTTTGTTTTATTAAAGTCGATTATTTTGAATCGTTTATGCAATGACAATCCACTGTTAGATACCGCAGGATAGGACACGCACCTTTAAACTTAATCAAATTTTTGTCCTACAGGCTCTACAGTCTACATTGTCCGAGCGAGAGGCATCTTCCGTCCCGCTCCGCCGCCATATTTTAAGGCCGCAATAAAAATGACGAGTATGATGCGTTTACGGGCAATATTTTACATTATTTGGGTGTAAAGTTCGCGTGCCGATTGATTTTACGTCGGCCGCTTCTCGTACGAATCAGTCTGTACACGACAGAGCTATTTTGTAATGGCCGTATCGCGTGTTACGTTGTTATTTTTACGTTATCGTCCATCTTTACGCAGCTAAATGGTTATACACTTATTTTGGCGGTATTTGTTTATACGGTACATACTTTTAATTTAACCTCTTTATTACTATATTTATGTACTGCTACATTGATATTTTTAAGTTTAATGGTGGTAAGTTTAGTGTTAATGTAGGTCAAACAAGTAGCGGCTGGTATTTATGTTATTAAACCTTTATTAACATTCATATTATATTAAGGCCTAAACAAAACACATACTATCAACCTGCAGTTAATATTTATAATAATTATGAAATAAAAAGACAATAAGTAAAAACGTGTAAACTTATGTTACCCTAGAAAATCAGAAGTCAAAAACAATGATTTTAGCATTTAAAATTGTATGGCAATGATAAAATACCAATTGAAATGGTCAGATCAGAACTTGATCTATCGTTAGGGAGACGGTGTGAGGTTATGGTACTGGTTGCAAGAAACGTAAAAGTAGTAGTTCTTAGTCAAAACAATAAGTTCAGTATTAAAAGTGGTACCAATAGATAAATAAAATAAATGTTCTCAGGTTCGCAAGTCGAAACATATTCCATGTGATCTATCGCTACAAGGAAGACGTTGCAATGGTTCCAGTTGTAAAAATCTCAGGAGTCAAAGACAAATATTCGAATATTACCCATAGGTATAAATTTTCAGCTTCGCAAGTCGCAACATATTCCATAACGGATTGGAACCTGTGATCTATCGCTACGGGGAAGGCGTGATGGTGCCCCGGGCGACCGGCGATAAGGCCGCGGACACACGCGCGTCCAATTAAGATCTTCATTAGGCGCCTTCCGCGAAGCCTCGTATCGCCGCACGAGCTCGGTTACGGATAGGAGACAATAGTTTGAAATGCCTTTCAATAAAAGTGTGCCGTTTCGGATAAAACGTACGTAAAATCCACAGAATCTTTTTGTACTATATTCTGAGCAAATAAATGAATTATGAATTATGAATAAGGAGCAATATTTGCTTACTCAAGCAATTAGCATTTTAATGGAGACCCGCGTTGTCGTTATGTACTTTATTGGAGATCGATAGTAATAGTATAATATAGTGCCTGTTCCTTTTTTTTATTAACCAGTGAGACCTGGCGACTAACACGACTAGCGAGAGATCAGACGTAGGACCAACTATAATTTACATGCCATCTAACGAATGGATTTTCATACCACTTAGACAATCGGTGGCTAACAAAATATACATCATATCTTACTACGAGCACATCTAGTCTATTCTATGAAAGCTTCAAATTCTCTTTGCCGATGTATATTTGACACGATTGTGTCAGCACCAGGAATGTTTGGCTGAAAGTTGATGCAGTTCCGATACGCAGACATCGCTCTGTAGTCTGTATTCTCGACGTGAACATAGCTGCACTCCTTCGGTAAATACCGTGGATATACAGCAGGTACGCTCGTGAAGATAACGGCTTTGTGGGAAAATATTCTTTATTTTGATACGATAGCTTGGTAAATATGTGATGGCTAAATCATGATATGGTTTTGATAGGTTGGTCTTGTAGCTATTGTAGTTTGTAATCAGTGAAAAAATAGCATTGTTATATAATGTTTTTGTTGATATTATAATTATTGTCCTTGACTTGATTAACAGCGTATATGTATGTTATTATAAATAATATAATACATTATACGATGATAATACATATTTTAACGTTAGTACATTTAACGTAACTAGAATTTGAATTATACTTTGATATTGTTCATGAATGCTTTCTTAACTTAGCTTCTTATAGAGTCGTGTTTCTTTAGAAACCAAAATTTTATTACCAAATTGATCATAATTAGCTTCGTATTTACTATATTTTCAGATTGAAATACCTCCTCCACTTTTTAGGGTTGTACTATAATTGTTCAAATGTTCATACTGTAATTTATGTAATTTCTGATTGTTATTACTTAACTAACAATTCATTCCATTTTTGTGTAGTCATAGTACGGGTACCTATTTCAATTCTCATATGATTTATATTTGGTCACCGTTCTGCTCACCTGTACTTGTGTCCTGATTTATCATATTCGAGTACAGGTTGGACCGACAATTGTAATGTAAAACCCGGGCCGGATTTGAAGCTAGCTTCAAATAGCGTCGTGTGACGACCGCGACCGTGTCACACTGTGACGGTGTGACAGTGTGACGGGCATACTGCATCGATTCGTGCAATACCTACAGTTTATGCATATCTCTGTAACTATGAAACCTTAATGCAACTGCCAACAGAATACAATTATCTTTATTTTTAACCGTGAAATCTTTGATTATATACAAGTCTAGATTGATAGTTCGAGCGTCTAAACGCCAAAAAAAAATATCAGCTAACTGTTGACTCATAAGCGCGACCCGCCCAATCAGTGGCGAAACTGTCGTTGTGCGGTAAACACGTATTCTCGAAGATTTAAAAATGACGATTTGCGCCATTAAAGTGTGCAGGAATTACAAATAACGATTAAAATCAATTAAAAACATTACCTATCATCGGCTAGTAAGCTTTAATTCACCATTTAGTAAAAGAAACTATTAAAATAATAAAGTAAAATATAGAATTTTTAAACGGAAGCTGTACATTTTTTGCTCAGTCACTTCGTAACCAGACGACAGGCTTACATAAATCTTGAATATCTTTTGTCACATTGAGTTCTGGATTTTGTCGCTGTGGGCACGATATCAGTAATCAGAGATATAAACGACCTTACGTGCCTACTTGGAGTATTCACCAAGTATTTATTGGTGCGCATAGCAAAAAGCCCAAACATTTATTAAATATGAAACGTTACTGTGGTACAGTTTTTGCTGTCAATTTATCAATGGACGAAACTCGCGTCTCCCATCCTGTTTTAATTAACTCGTGATATGCGATTGTGGTCTCTCCTGTCTCGACACAAGGGTGCGTGTGACGACCGCGGGGTACGAATGGTAGCACGTATCGGAAGGAACAATGATGTACCACGACCAGTCCATTGCGAAGTATTTTTTATCTGTAACCAAAATGTTGGCGATTCGTAAAAATTGGATGCGGCTTTTTAAGGTCGTAAACATCGAATCAACAGGTTTCTAATAACTAATGTCAGTATTGATTCTATAATAACGCTGATGCAATGTTTCGAATAATTACGTTATGATCTGGACAAGTTAACGGGTTAACTCATTCCATCTGAAACATATTTCTTGATATTATAAACTCGTGGAAGTATGATACACATAGAGAGACCTAAATTTACATAATGGGTGGGTGGATGATAATGATGATGTTTCACGTAATGAAGGCGTTTCTAGTCAGGCAGGACGGTAAGTAGGTTGTAATTGAAAGTAATTGTTGCCGGTTTAGGAAGTGCGTCTACTGGATGTTGCGTCGTCCCTGCATGCCAATGAAGTATCGGCTTATTTGATGATGATCGCGCCATCTTGGATGGGACAGTAAAAAGAGTTTTTCTTAATTGGACCCTTTTCCGTATGGGATAAAAGGGATCATCCCACTCGAATGATGTTATCGAAGTCGTAAAAATCCTGCCCCTGTTTAACAAGCCAAAATGGAGTATAATATGTAATCTAAAGTATGTATGCCCTGCAATATTTTGATACATACTTAAACTGGGGGCCAAACCTGCAAAAATATTTAGGGCATCTTAATTTTTATTCTGGAGTAAAGCACCTTATCTATGCTGTCTATGAATCAGTATTAAACATTTCGCGCTACTTTTTCATCGGGTTCGCATGAGGCATCCATATTTAGTAAATCGGCGAGTTTAGAAGACAATGAGCGGACCTACACGGCGTCACTCCTTTTCGCCTTATTTCAGCCTTCCTTTTGTTTCGAGGGCTTCTTTATTTTGTTGTGCGATCTTATTATTTTGCTACCGTCGGCCGCAGTGCAGTTCGCTTCGTTTTTGTTCACATTGCCGCTGCCTCGCCGAAGCGCGCGGAATGAAGTAAATCTGCTCGGATCTGCTCGGTATTGTGTATTTGCCGAGTTCTTTGTTTTTCACAATTCCATGTTGAGTTTTTGCGGAGGACCAGTTCAGTTATATACAACAATATGCTCGTATAAATAATGCGCCGTAAATGGTTCCGTGTCTCGGTGTCCTAAAAGCGACAATACCAATTATGTAACATGGAATATTACAGGTATTTCGTGAATCCATATTTCACAACTGACGCATCTTGTTTTATAGGCATCGCTTGAGGTTCGTTCGTAACTTGTAAAAATATATTTATTTTATCATACTACCCTTTTTAATTGATGTTTCGAAACAATCGTAACTAATCTGTTTTCTTTCGCTTTTGACCAACTTCTTAACAACATCTTCACCGCAAGTTTTACACTATTTATCGCGTGGCAAGAGTTTTAAACTTTTCAAGCTTGAACTGTTAGTTGTAGCTATTTCTCAAAATCTTAAAAGTATTTTTGTTACATTTTTAAATTCTTCCAAAACTGTACTCTACTCATTTTCTCCTCTATCGTAATTCATTCCTAACATGAAGTCTAAAAATCGAAATAATCACTCACCTCACCACCTCACACAATGAAAACGCACTTTCGCCAAAATTCCTTTCACTTGTACGCACAAAACGAACACATAGGCTACTTACGGCCGAGTCCTTTTAGGGCGGGGTGTGAACGCGGCATGTCTTAGGCCTAATTAAACGAAACAAGCGCCCGCGCACGTTAATCAGAGCCTCCGAGCCCCCCACGAGAACAGGGAGTAGCTTTTAGTGTGAGGTGTCGCAATGTCCGGAATTCCAATTATAAACTGTTAATTAGATCGTTTCGGAGGCGGTTTATTTTTAATCTGTAACATATTATGCGGATACCGCAGGGTTTTTGCCACTTGCTTTTTTCCTGTTTCTCGCTGGGGTTTATCTAATCTGTATCTTTTAAATTTTGGGTAAGGATTATTGCGATAGTAACGTTTATGTGCAACAAGTGACTATGCCAAGTTTTTTCCTTAGGTTATTTTTAGTTTTGAGTTATAATCTTCAGTCTAAAAATTAAGTCTGGGATCTTATCAAGTTTGAGACACTTAAAAGCAAAATTAGTTTGTTTTAATAGTCTTGTGTGATTTGTACAATTATAAGTATCTAACCATTTAGATTTTCTCGATCTTCTCCATGTTGAGAATTTATTTAAAAATTGTCAATCTTGTTTCGGAGTTGACAAAAAAAGAACGTGAGGACAATGTCTGCAGATTTTTTAATACGTCCAGAGATCGCTCCCGGTCTCCGGGGTTAGGAATTTATTGAGACTTCAGAAAATAAAAGCAAACCCACGTAGTGATTTTATCGAACTCCTTGCGCCTTATTTCATAGGGAGCAAGGCCGAGATTGCTACCGGTCGTCGAATGTAAAACACGAACCTGTCTCGCCAGTAGCCGTCCAGGATTGATCTTACACATCAGCTGTCTGTCCGTACGTCTCGTTTGTACAGGCTGATACGATAACGACGTTCGTTTAAACTTCTATTTTTAGAACGGTTATCTTAATTAAAATGTACGTTTATCTGATTGCCAATAAATTGTTGTACGCTAATAGAAGTAAATTTGCGAATGGATTCTCTCACACCATCGTTAGCTTGAAATTTATCATCATTAATCACCGATATATGAACATTATCATCATTTAAAGCGGAAATTCACAAAATCATCGATACCGAATCCCATATTATTTTTGTTGGTCCAAATAAATAAGTACCATAATATTATACAAATACAAATATATTTATTTCAGACTACTACGGTCCATTGGTAAATGTTATCATATTATGTTATGTTTCAAATACGTATTGAACAACATCAATTTCATCATTTTTTTTTTTTAATTTTTCATAAAATAAAAGTGATAATGTAGTGATTACAACAATTTCACGATGTAAAAATATTTCAAAACTAACACAATTTGACTCACCCTGTACGTATGGTTATCTTAACATAAGTCTTATGAGTCGGTAATGAAAAACAGACTAACAACATTCTGCCCACTGTTAAAAGGCTCGTCGATGTCGACAAAAATCTTCGAGACTCTTGTTGAAATAATTCATTATGTTTAAAACGACAAAATATATTTTACTAAAATGAGATGTGACCCGCAACTTAATTGGAGCAAAAATTTGTTAAAGGCACGGGAACAGTAAATTTTGCCGCGATTACAACTATCGAATGTGCTTTCCTGGATTTTTTTTCCTATCCAAAGGAATGACGGATACTTCCGAATTAACAATTTTATGAAGTATGCATATTTGAATATTTTTTAGAATTTAGTAAAATTTGGAGCTGATGATGACGAATAAACAGTAAGTCCCGTTTTAGCGATTCAGTGTAATTCACCTGCAATACTCGACATGTGATAAAGCAATGATAAAGTCTTGAAATGTCAGGACGAAGCGAGTCGTAATGGATTATTTTTGCTAAGATACGATTGGAGTACCTACTTATTGATAATATGGACAGACGGACAAAACGTGAAATGGAAATAACGGTTTAGATAGAAAATACAAGTACTCAATGCAACCAACCAATTACAACCCAAATCTTTCAAACACTATTCCAAAGCGAGAAACAAAATAATAAAGGTATAGGAAGCACATAAAGGTTTTGAGTTTGCGTCTGTGGTCGATAAAATGTGATTTAGCTGGCTGCCTCCAAGACAAAGATACAATACCGGACCAGCGTGCCTGCAAAATGGAAGCTGGAGCAAAGAGGCTGATTAGATTGCACGAACTCAATATAGTAGCTTAGAAACTCCGGCTCTCTGTACTTTAATGAACGAGACACAATTTAGCTAAAATTTATTGAACGCACCAGTCTTTATATTTAAGTACTACTATTAAATTCATAATCATCATGATTCACGTTGCCGAAATTTTAAAATTGCCACAAATTGCTAGCAGTAGCGATGTAATAATGGATCCAATATTCAAATTATGCGGCAGGATTGGCAGGTCCAATTTTATAGAGTAGTGAAATACCGTAGTATCTGTCCTCGGCATTCCCGAAAACGGCCCAGACAAAATAAGGCATTTATAATAAACGAGCGAGTATCCGGTATCAATTTTCGAAGGACCATTTAGCATCCAGCTCGCGGTTGGCCCCAGGATATTCATTACATAATGCCGAAGCTGGCGATGTCCAATAAATAATTTACTGCAGGGTCCAGAAGGTCTGGCAAATTTGCGTTCAGTCGAGTGTTAAGGGCCCGCCACGCCTCGCAGCAAAGGTCATCTGGTAATTAACGGTCCCTAAGCAATCAAACAGGAGAGAGTCGTGATTGGCTGCAATTCCCGATCGAGTCGGATCAAAGACGGATCAAAAGGCGAGTGTCAAATAGAATATTTTAGGGATCCCATTTGGGCTTTCCTTTGCGAATTCCACTTGTTTGTTGTTGGACCTTATCTCGATTTTGATTGGAAATGGCATATATTTGTATTGCAAAAGACGACCGGATTGCTGTGCCAATTTTTCTAAAAGCTGACAAATAAGCATCCGTACTTACGAGTTCAGGATATTTGCACATTTCGGTATCTTTGAATAATATCGAATGGATCTTCTAGTGACGGTGATCAAAGTACACAATCTACACGTCATTAACTCTAAATATCATATTTTTACGTGCTAAAGGTTCGAGGATTCGGAGAGAAAGGTCTTTCTTGAAGACTTTATTTACACTACACTTAGGTCACACAACTCACTAGGTCCAAACACTAAGCACTAAGTGCAACCACTAAGCACTATGTCCAAACACTAAGCACTAAGTCCAAACACTAAGCACTATGTCCAAACACTAAGCACTATCACTAGTTCACTCACTAAGTCACTTGTTTGTCACTTCGAAGTCGTCTTGATGATCGCTCATTCGAAACTGAACTGTCGGGCCGTCTGCCTGCGACTATTTATATAGGCCGAAGTGAATAAAAGAATGTTCTGGTACTTTCGGGAACAACCCCGGTTCACGAAAACAAGTAAACAACCGTGGGAAAATTCGAGCATGTACGCGTACCTGCCTGCGCGCAGGTAAGTGTAATTAAAAACATACAACTAGCGGCATCTGGTATTGAATAGGGGATTTACGCTGTCTGTGTTTCCACGATAGTGTCGCTGTGTTGCCGCTAGATGACACTACGTGCCCGCATTCGTAACAATATTAAGAGCAATACAATATACCTGTAGTTTTTTTTAAGTTGGAAGTTCCTTCCTGCTATCTTCTGTTTCCAAATATAAGAAAATATAATATAGCTATAAATAATATAATTTATTCGTCACTTTAACGCAATGTCCTTTAGGGGATAGCACGGTGCCTTGGGGTGGTTAAAGCAACCCTTTAAAATAGTGGCTCTTTATCTCCTGGGGGAAGGAACGAATAAATATCTTTTAGTATCTGCAAAACACCTTATAAGGCTGTGATGTTGCAAGTTAGAATATTACGTGGAGTTGCATTTTAAACCGAAAAATATGACGTTTTAAACTTTTAAATGTAATCTATGAATAAATATTTTAATATTATAATAAATAATACTTACCTAAAATTTGTGATAAATGATAATACTTCTGATTCTGATCGTAACTGACACGGTATATCAAGAACTCTAAAATATAATTAAAGAGAAATTCTGATAACATTAAAGTAAATTTAGGGCAAGACACAATCACCTTCATCAAAATTTCAGCATGAAACTTGTTAAGCCATAAATATAAGCCCCTCCGCAATAAAAAGCGATATGACAACATTCCTTCAACAATGGCGCAGAATTAAAGCAAAACTTAGTGTAATTAATTTGGAGTACCTCTAGGCTTGTAATAAATCGTTTCATCTCACTATATTTTATCCTCGCGAGCGAATCTCCGCTAATGCGTTGTCTCTCTCTACCCCACCACATTTGCATAATATCATGTCACCTGTCCCTTTCGTCTATTCACAAATGATTCCCAGTTTCCAGCTTTTCGTTAATCACGTGTCTTGCAGCTGTGATTGGTGAAATTGAATGCTATACGTACGGTGTAGAGTCGAAATTGGATTGGTGTGTGATATGAATAGCGAGGGCGTTCGTTAGGTAAAGTTGGTAGAAATAATTTGGTATAGATATCGGCGAGGAGCGAATAGCGCTCGCGTTGTCGGAAGGCGGTGTAATTCTTAATCTTTTATTTGAGGGTAGAAGCATTTCAACAGCTAAATTAATATTATGAAATGATTAAGTCAGAATTAGCGGAATGAATTAAGTCAGATATTATAAAATCTTCCCAAAACCTGATAATCATTATAAAGCTACAAAAACCTAATAAAAGCTTTTAAATTGTTGAGAGTGAATTTACGCTTCGGGTAAATAAGAGTATACTTTTTTGATCTCGTAAAAAGTAATTAAATATTTAATTACATTAGAGGTTCAAAGTAAAAAGTAATAAATTAAGTCCGCCGCCCTAATACACGTGATTTACGACCGCAGGTCATTTACCTCTGGTAAGATGTCAGGCGACGTCTTCCGGTTCCGGAGCGGCGCCACTTGTACTTCCGGTGTCCGCCGTGACGTCATAACTGCCGTATGTGACGCACTTCCGCACCGCCGTCACCGAGTGGACACTATTTTGAGATTAGTTAAATGTTAGGTAACTAAGGTTTACCAAATTGGGTCCTTCCCGTTTCATACCACAAATTTTTCATACCGAGGTACGAAACAGCGAAGTACTGTTTTTGAATTGCCTGTTTCATACCGGTATTTATATATGATTTTCAATAAATAAGCAGTTTTTTATTCATATTATTATTCTTATTGATTTGTTTAAATTTTTCGATAGTGACTTTATATTATAATTATTTAGTCTAAAGTATTTGTGAGTACATTTTTATCCTGGTCCTGTCCAAGGTCCTGTTTAAGGATTTGTCCCGAAGACTGGTCGACAAATCGAATGACCCCAGGGCTGGTGCTTACCTCGGCCAGCGTATTAGTTTGGCCATACAACGAGGTAATGCTGCCAGTGTAATTGGCACTTTGCCCGCAGCCTCCGACCTAGACTTAATCTTTTACTTATAGTGTATGTATATTAGTGTTTATTTATAGAACAGTTTAGCTTTGTATTTTTATTTATAGTTTGTTACACCCTGTATAATATAATATACATTTTTATTATGTTTAGAAATCTGATAAATATTAATTATACAGGTTGTAACAAAACTAAGTGATAGTACTTTAGGGTGTGTATGTGTTCCTAGTAGAGAGTTCACTGTGAAAGTAACTGCACTGAAAGACCAAATTTCAGTGTCATCACTTAGTTTTGTTACACCCTGTATTTATTTTTTGATTTTGAAATTTCTTTATACAAAATATTTTTTTATTTCTTCTTATTACCACATTTCTATACGCCAGTATAAATAAGTGATTAGACTAAAAATATTTAATAAAATTCGTGGCACGAATCCACCCATACCAAAAAAGAATTAGTCGTTTCATACCACTCCAAGCACCGCGGTACGAAACAGGCAATTCAAAAACAGTACTTCGCTGTTTCATACCGTGGTATGAAAAATTTGTGGTATGAAACGGGAAGGACCCACCAAATTTAGGTAAGGCATAATAGATAAAGTAACGGGAACTAAAATGGCCATGACCAACCACGAAAATTTGATATTCTATCAAAATATTACACAGTATATTACAAAATAATACACGGAATAAGATGTGATTTGTTGAGGACTGTGTTGGAATGTTCGTGAAGCATGAAAACTATTGAATGAAGCGAAAATGTATTATTGAAAGGATAGTCGTAAACCTCAATACAAAATAATATATGAGCAAATTTTATAGTCTTCGGAAGGAATTACGGCAAATTCTAGATCAGGCCTACGCAAACAATTCATAGAATTTAGGGCATACATAGCTATTTCATTCATTTTGGATAACACACAGAGATGTAGTCATAAAAATACTATTGATGCTGCATTGTGATTAGGATTTTCCTGTGATGCCAGAAAAAATTTCGTAAGTAATAATTTAATTTTGAGATTCTAAAAAACTCTACCAAACCTTGTATCATAATATTGCAAGGGACTTGGGTAAAAGGTCCAATTGAATGTAGATTATCAAACCTGGAGAAAACATAGCATCATAACGGTAAAATTTGACAAACGCCGAAACACGATAATTTCAGAATCATCCGAAACCGTTTTGTTGTCACGTCATCGCGAACGGGAAAACACGAATCCGGCTCATGTTAATATTTGAGGCGTTTTTATTTGAAATTTCCATTTACATCCTCCCCCCTCCCGGCTCGGGGGGGTCTCCCCGCATACATATTCATGAGCTGCACCCCTCACTTTCCCTGCAGTATATTGCACGATGTGCGCTCAAATCAAACAAACTCATCTCAATAACTGTCTTGATTTATTCGGATGCTGGAAATGAGATGCAACTGATATAATTGATGGTGTATTTGTTCGATGGTTGTGAGCAAATGTTTTGGTTCATCAGTCTTCCTCGGGAAGTCATTCTCTATCATTTACTATCCCGACCGTTCATCCCCTAACTATAAGAACATTAGAATGTTCATTTGTCGTTTTATGGGATCAAAATTATTTTTTTCTTCCTTACGTTGAATGTTGGTAACATTCTTACATTTTATTCCAATTCTAATAATAATTGAACCCGTTAATAGGTTAAGTAAATCGTGATGTAACAAACCTCTAATATAAACGCAAATAACATAAAATAACTCCATTACTTATCAAGGTTGTTCAGCCTGTGAATTTCACAGTTGTTACCAAAAATTACCTGAAACAAACTTATGAATATTCCACACATTTTCGGGGTATTTAAGATATCGATCTACAGCGGTTTGTTATGTTTTGTATTAGCATATCGTTAATTATTTTGTTTCATGACAATTTCTTTTTTCTTTTGCTAATGGCGTTACTACTTTGTTTTTTGACAGCCAGATATTTTAGCTTTAAGTTATTACCCGGTGGTCGACTGTTAAGTTTGCACCCTTTTTTACCCGACTGCCAGGAGGGTTATGTGTTTGGCGCGTATCTTGTATGTTTGTAATATTCTTTATTACCTCGTATCTTCAGAACCGCTAAGCTGATTTTCATATTTGAGGTATCGTTAGATTTGTCTTAATGGCCCAAGTGTTCTTAGATAGGTGACATGAAGAAAAAACCAAAATGGTGGACGTTTGACGCCATATTGTGAGGTAAAAAAAAAAAAATATTTACCAAGCATATCGAGTGGGGTATCAAAATAAAGGATTTTAAACACTGATTCTAAGTATGTATATAACTTGCAGTTTTATTATTAAATCGAACGATAAATCTACACTAATAGGGCAAAGAGGAAAGATTTGATTTTTTGTTTGTTTGGCTCGGAAACTACTGGACCGATTTGAAAAATTCTTTCACCATTGGAATTCTACATTATTTTTGCTGAACATAGGCTGAATTTTATTTTGGAGAAAAATAGGGTTCCGTAAAATATTTGGGTTCTTCGGACGCAAGGTGTAAAAATCAACCAGAAAAGTTACTTATTTTACGTACGCTGCCTAAACTATAAAATATAGAACCATAATATGTTCTAAGTAATTATAGAACTTGTAAATATCTACAAAAAAGTCCGCGACACACTATACCTATCTATGTCGAGTGAGGCACAATAACCATTATTTTATTTAAAAATCTTGAATTTTTTTGGACTATATTTAAAAGTGTTTAATTTACTCATTCTTTTAATCCTTATCAAAATAAATTATTCCATTACTAAGTACAGTTTATGTAGATAATATTTGGTCTTTGAATGATTAAAATTGGATGTTTGGTTTTGAAATTATGGCGAAATTAAAATATTACGATAGTGGGCGTCACCAAGGCGGGGGTGCGCGTGCGGGAGAAAGCATGGACGGACCTCCGTCCATGCTGATTGTCTACCTAGACAATCAGCTGTGCAGGTAAAAACCCGCCTGCATGGATAAAATATACAATCTATAAAAATAAGAACATTGGCTACATTACTGCAAATTGCAAAATTTGCACGACACAGGTGCTTCCGCGGTACGCTTACTTCAAACTTCAATGTTTACAGACAGACAGACACAAAACTCTTCTTACTTATTATTTTTGCGTAGGGGGTTAATAATTGGGGAGTGGGGTCGAACTTCGAAGAGTTCGAAGTCGAACATTGACTTCTTAAGATTTCAAACATTTCTTCAAATTAATCGGAAAAGATTCCTCCATCCTTACCACCTCTTATAGAAACACGTTTAGGTAAGCGATGGTGCGATGTAGAAGACACACGGCTCCAACTTAATTTGAACAAATTTAACTACGCATTTTACCCCCTTACAACCTTTTTCCAGTTAAAAAGTAGCCTATATATCCTTTCTCAGGCTTTAGACTATCTGTGTACAGAATTACATAACAATCGGTTCAGTAGTTTTGGCGTGAAAGCGAGACAGACAGACAGACACAGACAGACAGACTGACAGACAGACAGATATACTTTCGCATTTATATTATGTATAGATTTGTATTTAAAGCGACATTTAGTTCTAACTTCCGTCAATAGATTTCGCTGTGCTTTCTTTAGATCGCGCTATCGCTTGTCTGTACACGTTTGTATAAAGTCTTTACGTTTTTAGGGTTCCGTAGCCAAAATGGCAAAAAAGGAACCCTTATAGATTCGTCATGTCTGTCTGTCTGTCTGTCTGTCTGTCTGTCTGTCTGTCTGTCTGTCTGTCCGTCCGTCCGTATGTCACAGCCACTTTTCTCCGAAACTATTAGAGCTATACTATTGAAACTTGGTAAGCAGATGTAGTCTGTAAACCGCATTAAGATTTTGATGCAAAAATGGAAAAAATATTATAAATTTTAGGGGTCCCCATAGGTACAACTGAAACAAAAAATTTTTTTTTCATCTAACCTATGCGTGTGGGGTATCTATGGATAGGTCTCCAAAAATCATATTGAGGTTTCTCTTATCATTTTTTTCTAACCTAAATAGTTTGCGAGAGAGACTCTTCCAAAGTGGAAAAATGTGTGTCCCCCCCCCTCTAATTTCTAAAGTAGAGGCATGATAATTCTAAAAAAATATATATGATGTAGATTACTATAAAAACTACCAACGAAAATTGGTTTGAACGAGATCTAGCCAGTAGTTTTTTTTATACGTCATAAATAGTAAAGTACAACTGAAACAAAAAAATTTTTTTTTCATCTAACCTATGCGTGCGGGGTATCTATGGATAGGTCTCCAAAAATCATATTGAGGTTTCTCATATCATTTTTTTCTAACCTGAATAGTTTGCGAGAGAGACTCTTCCAAAGTGGAAAAATGTGTGTCCCCCCCCCTCTAATTTCTAAAGTAGAGGCATGATAATTCTAAAAAAAAATATATGATGTAGATTACTATAAAAACTACCAACGAAAATTGGTTTGAACGAGATCTAGCCAGTAGTTTTTTTTTATACGTCATAAATAGTAAACCTTAATCTAAATTTCATTAAATCGACTGAAATATAAAAATAAATCAAAAATATTTTAATTTCATAAAAAATAAACCTTATTGCTGCTGCGGAACCCTCCATGGGCGAGTCCAACTCGCACTTGGCCGCTTTTTGATGTAACAACTGAGTAATTGTCCGTGCTAAATTACCGTTAATAAAAAATGTAAAATTGAAATATAATAGTGTATAAAAATAAAATATATTATAAATTATAAATAAAATAGAAGAAATAAATAAATTTACCATTTCGTTCGAAACATTAGTTGTAAGTTGAAACTTGAAACTTTAATTCGTAACTCGTAAAAATACTTCTCTATTATCATTTATCTTTATCTTTAAGGTGTAGGTGGGCAGTGACGGTGCATAAATTACAGGGCACAACTTTAGACCGAGCAGTTGTAGATTTAAGTAGAAACTTATTTGCAAAAGGTCAAGCTTACGTTGCTTTGAGCAGAGTGAAGACTCTCTCCGGACTTGCAATTAGTTCTCTTGACGCTAACAAATTGCTGAATCAACCACATGACATAAACTCATTTAAAGAATTAATCCGGTTACGTAATCTTTCTTAACTAAAAAGACATAAATAAAGTAAATTAATTAAAAAATCAAAAAACCCGACTGCAAAAAATTTTAACTAAAAAGACCGAAACAAGACCTAATTCTGCCGGAAGCTTCAAGCCATGTTTAAATTGATACGACCATTGCTTACGAGATTCATGTCAAGATGAATAGAAGGCTACATTGAAAGATAAAAAAAAAATGGACTACAAAATGCAGTCGGAGGCATATTTTATGATTTTATTAAAAGGTTTAAATTGGTGCGACATGCCTCCGACTGCATTTTGTAGTCCATTTTTTTTTTATCTTTCAATGTAGCCTTCTATTCATCTTGACATGAATCTCGTAAGCAATGGTCGTATCAATTTAAACATGGCTTGAAGCTTCCGGCAGAATTAGGTCTTGTTTCGGTCTTTTTAGTTAAAATTTTTTGCAGTCGGGTTTTTTGATTTTTTAATTAATTATTATTACCTATATTAGCATTAATAAGACCAAAATCATAATCGGTTTCTTTATATTTTTACGTCTGACTGAAAAGTTCTGTTTAAAACTTTATATTTGAATTTTCTTTATTTTTCAGTTACAACAATACCAAAAATTTTTCCAAATTCAAACATCAAAGAACATAAACCGAATCTTCAATAGATACTAAATTCCCAAGGTTGAAGAGAATATCTTCAATGCTACAGAACGCGGCGTCAGCGGATCGAGAGGTATCAGTCGCACGGCTGTCGTTGACGTATCCTGGACTTTTTTACCCTGCGTTTTATTGCCGTCACGAATCGAGAGCTGCGCCAGATATTCGGGAACCAGTGTTACTTGAGCTCTAGTTTATAGAATTGATATTTTCGCGTGATATTCTGCGCGATGATACTTGGTCTTGCATGTAAAGGCCGTCACAGACCTAGCTATAATATATATATATGAATATATTTATAGCTAGGCATATTAATATATATTTTCTATACAGTTTTCGCGTGACCACACACTTAGCTATAATATATATTTCTGGTCTCAGTGTGTTTAGTACGGTATGTTAAGGTATATTATTATATATTATAGCTAGGTATGTGACGGCCTTAAGAAATGTTGTATATGTCGCAGTCATCTGGTTCAATCTGCGATTCGATTGAATGACTAGCGTATTCATTGAATGACACCATTCAATTGAATGACTCGGCCGAACGTCGATTGAACGATCGTCCCTCAACGTTCAACTAGTTAGCGATTTGTAGCATAGCGTTTTGAAGATAGCGGACATAAAATCAGTCAGGTAATTGAACGTATTTCATTTTCTTCCTACCACGGCTCTACTAGTCGCTAAAACAAATATGGCGTCAAACAGCTCGCACAGCTGATAGCACTGTGTTGATATTTTATCGATTACATTTATATTAATTGCTTTATTTGTAATAACTTATAAAATAATATGAAAGCGTTGATTTACCTATAACTATCCCGTCAACGGCTACTTAAAAAAAAATATAGCGTTAGTTTAATGACTTCGCTATATATGACTTTTAGTCAAGACGTTGAACGTTACGGTCAACGTCTTGACGAGTTGTCCTTTAGTCATTCAATTGAATGGTGTCATTCAATGAATGCGCTAGTCATTCGATCGAATCGCAGATTAAACCAGATGACTGCGACATATATAAGTCAGTTTGTGACTTAAGAATTTCACACAATTTCAACGTTACCTTGCAATAATACAACTAGACAAAACACAAGACAATAATTTATTATTATCAAAGTAGTTCAAATAATAATTACTTAATGTTATAATTTAAAAAAATATTTGCTTACTTTGCATTCTAGTCTCCTTAACATCGAATTTTATGGGATCTCTTCAGAATATTCGGAGATACTGCATATTTGCTGTAGACACACTTAACTTCCTTTCAGAGACAACAAAAGATAAGCCGATGATGGAACACTGAAAGGGTCACAACTATTTATCATTCTCAGATTTAAGTGCATGAAGTGCCGTGAAGAATTGAATTATTTCGGATTCTTGTTTTCATGTTTTGTTGATACATTTGCATACTCACAATGATAATGTTTTTTCTTTGTTTATGTTTGTGTTTATAGGGTGTTTTTGTAATATATTCTCCTGCTAGGTACAACTTACAAGTCATAATTATTATGGTAAAACTAGTAATCGTTATAATTACTTCAATCTTATAAGACAATAGACAGACATGACACAAAAAAATTCTTATAAGCATGACATTTAACTTTGGGCACACTCTTATTAGCAGTTAGTAATAAAAAACAAAAAATCTTGCATTATCACCGTTTACCTGAGACAAAGATATCTTGATCACACTACAGTATTGTAGGAACAAGTGTCTTTACGCACCACAAAATATAATTTACAAGTGATACGTGATGAATTAAAATTTAAATGGCGATATTATTTTTCAAAGGGTCGCCGCAGTCCCCAAATATATTCAAACCTCCCAAACCTCGTTGATTTTATAATAAATTCTCTGGGGTCTTTTGATTTTGCAATTTGTTACCAGGTTTTTAACAGCTTCATACGAGGACCAGCGTAAAATGGTCTCCGTGTTTGCATATTACGTTTTTATTCGATTTTAAACTTTCTCAATGGTTTAAAGTACTTAATTACAATCAAACAGATTTTATAATTAGGTAGAGCCATGTGTAAAGATTTATTATCTTGCATAATTAGTTTGTTAAGCTTATAGACGAGTTAAAAAAAATACAATGTCAGGAAAGGCATTTCAAGTGTTTTTAAACATGTTTCTTTCAAAAGTATTTCTCACTTCGAAGAAAAGTGTACTTTTTTTTTCGGTCAATTTTCCTGCTTAATATGAATAAGGAAGGGTGCCAAATACTAGATGTATTTGTTATTATGAACAGTTTGGTTTCTAGCTGTTCATAAAAATATTTTCATCTCTTGTCGTTTACAGTTCACTGCGTCAAGGCTCCGTGCGGTGCACAAAAAAGCTATTCGGTCGGCGTGACGCATAAAATAAGACTAATCAATACTTCATCCCCCATAATCCGTGTCAAAGTTATCTTTTTATCTACAATTAGGATTTCGACACCTCCCCGTGGGGGCGAGGGCTCCATCAAAGGCCGTCCTCTCATTATGCGACGTTATTGAGTTATCAAACGCGGAGGGAGATTAGTTCATACTTCCATACACAAATCCTATCATACAAGCTGACGCCTTTCACTAAAAACAAGCTCCATTTTGGTGTACCGCAAAACCTTCCAACTATTTCAACCGGGTCCCTTATATCTGATGCGACGAGGGAATTTCAACTGTAACTTATTCAGTTAGAGTTGAAGTTGGGTTGGTGACGAAGGGTTCAAATAGAACCGTGTCTAAGTACAATTAGATGTCCCTACACAGGTTCGCTAACAAGGAAGTCGTCGGAGCGTTATTTGCCAATGCAAAGGGACGATTTCATCCCTTAATTTAAAATGGGTGATAATGAGATGCATAATTTGATTATATTTCTATTTTTTGGTATTATTTCGGCCACCCGATATTGTTTTAACGAATTGGGATATTTGAGGTATTTTCTTAGGACGAATATTATAATTGGGAATCTTATCTTTTACTTGTACAATTATTGTTTTATTACAACTTACAAATAACGAAATTAGTATTAGTCATAATGTTATGTGTATTTGTATACATTGTTTCTAAAAATTTGCTTCTATCTACTTCTTTTCCAACATTGATAATTTCCTATAAGGATTATTTCTTATTAGAATTCTTTTTCTTGCTTATCTTTCCTGAAAACCTTTTAGATTTCTTTTAAGTCTGCAATTACTATGGGCACGGACTAGGAATATATTAAATTTTTCCTAGCTTTTATTTACGAAAAGTTTTGTTCAGGTCCAAAAAAAGTTATGCAGTTCCAATGTCCATATTTTTCAGGTTTTACAATGTTTAAGTTTTCACCGTTTTTATCGGCATCCAAACACATAAAGGTGGCGGATAAATTATGTACAATCATGGGCGTCATAAGGGATGAATTTTAAAGATATTCGGCATAGGTCCGCCGGGAGAGGGAGGTGTGATCAGGATCAGTCCCTTGGGCCGGCAGGAATCAGCTTGTGTATGAAAAATGTTCTGTGAACTTTAAATAAAATGGTGCTTTAAAGTGGGATTTGGGTGTGAAATCGGAAATGATGTTTATTTGAAAACATGTCCATTTTTATGGACATGTTTTCAAATAACGGAGTGCGGTTTTGATAACTAGCTGTTGGACTAGATAATTTGGACGATTGAAAAATATGGCAAGATAAGTATGAAGTTTTTTCTATTATTACCAGCTCTTTGGAATTTGTGGAAAAATGACAATATTTTTTGGAAACGCTATTTAATATTTTTAGCCTCGTACCTAGTTCAGTTGGTGACGGACTGACGTATAAAAACACAAATCAACGTAAACACGAGAACAATAACGCAATTTATCAGGCCATATTCCGCAGACAAGAACGTAATTAACAATCAAACTCAACCCTCCGGCCGCGGTGGGGGCCGCGCAGACCCCGTAGGTAAATAGTTCCTACCTGATTCTGGCAGACGGGCGAGGTCGCAGCGAATGATTCGTTAGGAGCCAGTGAAGCGTTCAGACGTGAATGGGGCCGCCATGCCTACCTGTTATATGTCATACTAAATATTTGCATACATATCGCAGCGGGTAGGGGTATAAGTGACCCAGCGTTTTGTGCGTCTTGACGGCTTTGGGGTCCTTTTATTCTTGTTTAATTGTATCTGGTTCTTGAGCATGAACGCCTATCAAATCTGCATTGTTTACTAAAATTTCTTCGAGTTTTTGAGTGATTTGTATATTTTACAATATAGGTACCTACAATTAGACGTTATGAACATTACGTATTGAGTCATAGTTTTTTAATTAGTTCCGTTTCAGCAAGTTCTGTTGTGGGTGGATACTAGCTACTAGCTCCCTAGATAATTTAGCTGTCTAACACTTATTTCAATACAAGCTATTCCTTTTATCTCCAAACACTACCAATCAGATTTGTTACTTGTAACCGTATCCGTGCAACTGGGTCTCGCAGGCCCAGTCACCCCAGCGAAATCCGAGCCGCGAAGTCTCCTGGTAATTAACTAGCGATTTCATTTCTTGATGTACTTTTAAAAGCGTCCGACGGCTTTTTAATGGTTATTTTATGGTGACGGATCGCTTATTAAGTTTTGCGCAGTGACAGATGGGCGGTAGTTTGACACCAGCGCAGCGCGAGGGGCGACTGGCGAGCGATTTGTATGATCAAATTGGCCGAGATAATTTTTTTATATTTTTTGATTAATGGTCGCGATTTTTTCTGGTCAGTGTCTAAGATATAAAAAGCAATTTGCATGCTAGCAAAATGTTTTATGACTATAATTTTATTGCCTTATTTTTCCTGTGTCTACCATACGACATACATTAAGTTGGCCTTAAGCACTGAGGTATAAGTACGTACTATAGGTATAGCTGTGGGTATAGTAGGTAGTAGGTATAGTACTTATACCTCAGTGGTCTTAAGCGAGTTTTTTGCACCGGTTCTTCTTGCAGGGTTAGTTCATAGAGTAAGAAATTTATGAAAACATACTTAACGTTACGTTTAAGAATTCTGATGCGAATTTTGTTGTATACATAATATTATTATGTCTAAAGTTCAACTTAGAATTAATTATTATTAGAACACAATAAAATATATGCTGTAAACGAATAACATAATTACAAAATTGGAATAAATAATTATTGTGTAATTATTAAGAACAAAAAAAAAAAAAACTCAAAATGTACATCACTATGTTGATGCTGTATGATGTTTCAGCTAAGCACCGTAGCAATATGAAACATTAACTACACTGCAATATTCCCTATAGTCCCAAGGGAGGAGAAAATTAAAACAGATGACGGAGCGTCGGTGCCATAATTAAAAAGATAAGGAATATTTTCCTTTCGCATCGAGATTATGAAAACCCCTTTTGACCCCCGATGGGGAGAGCCGGTTAACTGGTTAAGGGGCCCAGGAGACCCGCGCCGATTCCTGCTGATTAAGTAAACTAAGATAACATTCGATGTACGTCAAAAGTCAACAAGGGTTAAAACGCTAAGTTGATTTGAGGGATGCGATGATTGGATTGCTTTTGTTTGGGTTAAGTTGCTATTGATAAGTCGGATGCAAGATGGTTTGTGCGGTCTCTCGTTTTATGATGGATCAATACGTGAAGGGTATATTCGTCAATAATTGCCCATTAACATCGATGTATATTACGAACAGCTTCGCAATCATGGAAACAATCATGGTTTGACAACTACTGCCAAGCTCCTACTGTGTGTAACGTTTACTTTCATACTACTCTAACCTACAAAAAATACTAAACTAGTTTTCTTCTACACATATCTTCCAAACCCTCTATATCACCGAAAATCGATATGATACAGATATTGCATTTGATTAAATGTGCTGGTACGTCTTAGATGCAGGGTCGCCTACTTAGTATTCCGCTCAGCGCCGGCTCTGTATTGATTGCTCCCGGCCTGTAGGGATGTTTAAAACAATCAAGGAAATAACGATTTTTTGTGTAGGCGATGATTTTTTTAATTTTTGGTTATATTGTAAGCTTAGGTCTGCAGTAGAGTTTAGTATATTTTATTCTTAGATATGTTAGTTAGTGGAGCTTTTCGCTAGATGTCGCTGTTCTGTTTTAAATGCTAATTCAAACAACTTCCAAAGCCTGAAACTGAAATTATGAGCTACATAATATTTTTTGGAATTTTGTTACTTTGCATATTGTCACGTATAAATGTAGTTTTGTAAAGCTTTTATTGATAACTTTGATCATGGTTTCTATATCCACTGCGTATTATAAATGTATAACTCAATATTCGTTATGAAAGTTATACTAATTTCCATATCCGCCGGAAGCATCTTCGCATACATGTAATATATTCAGTATACTTCAGTATAGTTTAACTTACTTTCAGTCAGTAACTAGAACTGTACCGCGCAAACAGTTCGCTGTAATACTAGTTTATACTGGAATATACTTAATATTGCAGTTTAATCCAAAAGAGTAGAGTACTATACATAGTTTCCTACTCCGTGAAAATGTATAGTTTTCTACTCGATACATATACTTCTTAAGCTTATCATTTTTCGAAACACTTGTAAAATGCCAAGTATATTTTTGAATTCTCAATTTAGATACTTTTTTATATGCGAACAAAAATATATACACAGCTAAAGCTTGCTATGAGTTATAGCAGGGATAGAAATTGTGCCATCTAATCGCTTGCCTATGAAAATAAAAATAGCTGAATATATTCGTAAAAATTTAAAGCGATTATACATATCATATAGCTTATATATTTTTTGTAAAATTTCAACCAAATTGGGTCTAGTGTACTGTGTTTAACGTAGAACAGATCATTAATTTTTATTTAAGTCCTAACAAATTGGGTCTAGTGTAGTGTGTAATGACTTTAGACTGAATACTTGCAACAGCGTTAGCACCTCACTAACCCTTCAAGCGGCGCCTCGGGACAGAAAGACCCCTTCGCACTCAGTTAGGACACGGCGATTGTTCGTGATGATAAAACTAAGGAAGTTTCGAGCGGGATGCAGTGTCAAACGGCCATTCCATACGCTGTTTATTGCCACCGGGTTATCGAGATACGATACAGTAAATAGATAGAGAAATGTCTGTTTGGGTTTAAGATCCCTAACATTAGATAGTATGTCATGTTTATTAAAGAAGCGTGAAGTCATAATATTATACATAAACTATAAAGTCATATTTTATACTAGTTGACCCGGCAAACGTTGTTTTGCCATAAGTATAAAGTATTTCTACTTCATCAGTTGATACAAAATCTTACCCCCTCTTTTGTCCCCTAAGAGGGGTGGGGGGAAAAATTTTATACACCAGATGTTAAGTTGGAAAACACAGTTAATAATATGAAGTAACTCCATTAAAGAAAAAAGTTTAATACAAAATCTTACCCCCTCTTTGGTCCCCTTATAGGGGGGGGGGATTTTTTATACACCAGATGTTGAGTTGGAAGAAGACAAATATATCCGCGAAAACCGGAAGCAAATCGGATCAGTAGTTTTCGTGTTAAAGAAAAAAGTTTAATACAAAATCTGACCCCCCTTTGTCCCCTTAGAGGGGTGGGGGGGCAAAATTTTTATACACCAGATGTTAAGTTGAAAGAAGACAAGTATATCTGCGAAAACCGCATTCAAATCGGATCAGTAGTTTTCGTGTGATAGTGGAACAAACATACAGACAAACATACAGACAGACAGACAGACAGACAGACAGACAGAAAGACAGAAAGACAGACAAAAAACTAACCACATTTTTGGCTTCTATAGCGATCTAGTAACACCTCCCGCTTATTATTTTTTGAATATCTTTAATGTACAGAATTCACATTTCTACAGTTTTATTATATGTATAGATTATTACAGTAGATCATTGATTTTCAAACTAGGGGGCGCGCCCCACTAGGGGGGCGCGAAGACATGATGAGGGGGGCGCGGGCGCCAGTGGTGGTTTTACTCCAGAGTCCAGACGCCCGCGCATTCCCGCGACGTACGCGAATTGGAAATCTTGTCAAAAACATGCAAGCTCATCCGTCACATTGATTCTTCTTAAGAGGGCGACTAACCCAAAAAATCAAACATTGTCCTTCTCAATAACTCGATAAATATACAACATTTTAAAAATCCGCTAGGTCGGTTTCTCAATGATAGAATTTTTACTATGTGTTAAAATATTAACTGAGTTTAATGCACGGTTATGGCAATGTATGAAAAATTCGTGAAAATTAGATGCATCTTTGCGAATTGCGATTTTTTCTATCGAAAAAATTTCATGAAATCGTTTTTTTGCTCAGATCGGATTCTTGGAAATATAATGTAGTATTTAGTTTTAGAAAATGAAACAATTCGGAGCTTGATTTCAAGTATAACAAAGAATTATAAAATCGTCAATTTTGGGTTAGAAGTAAGTATGTAAAAACATATTTTTATAATGAAACATCTGAAAATGTATTTTTGGTCTTTATTATTTTATTTTACAATAGCTTGGCGAGCCCACTTGCTACTACTTGCTGGGCCCTGGGCCGAAGGGAGGCGTAAGCACTAAGCATGTTCATTAGGGAGGCGTGATACATATAAGTTTGGGAACCTCTGCAGTAGATGGTCTTTGACAGTATCACAGAAGTCCCGACTCGGAGTCTGCCAACGAGCTATGGAACGCAGCATCTTAGGTGTAATAACCTCCTCCTTTTTGAAAGTCGGTTAAAAAGGATCGACCGCGTCCGAAATACCACTCTGCGTTCCCAAACGAAGATCGTTGACGTAGGCAGGAAGGCAGCTAGCCTAAAGTGAAGCTGAGCAGGGCACATCTCCCGCATGCACCCGGACAGGTGGGCGCATCTAGTTTCGGAGTGGCTACCGACTGGTCGGCGTAATAGAGGCCGACCCAAAAAAAGGTGGCGCGACGAACTGGATACGTTCGACAAAGAGTGACCTGTAACAGCACAAGACCGCGAATTGTGGAAGAAAAGAGGGGAGGCCTTTGCCCAGCAGTGGGACACAGTGGGCCAATAATAATAATAATAATAACAACAGTAGATGACTCCGAAACTTCTTGGCATCGAAATTCGTTTATCACTGTATGAACGAAACTATAAACTATTTTATGTCCTTTCCTTGCTGGGCCTAATTATCTCCATACCAATTTCATCTTAATCGGTGGAGCCGTATAAAGAGATAACAGACACACCGTCATATTATTTATAATACAGTCAAAATCTGTTATAACGACTTTGAAGGGACTACTCATATTTAGTCGTGAAAACCGATAGTTGTAATAACCAGTGACAGGTGGTCATATAGCATTCAGCCGGGACCTTTGATTTGGTCAATTTAACCGGTATGTTGTTCTAAACGATGTCGCCATAAACGGTTTTGACTGTATTAGTAAGGATTCAAAATGTTTGCAGTCAATTTTGTTTACGCTCTACAAAGGATAGAACTGACTTACTAACAAAAGATTGCGCTTACGCCTCTGACCATGAATAAAAATCGATACCAACCACCACAAAGGCCGGGATTAGCGGACCTTATCCTCAATTTCATCTAAATACGGGGTTTAATCCCATACAACACAATGGTGACAAAAATAATAAATATGGCCCGGTACCGCCCACCGCACAATGGTCTTCTAGACCGGCACGATATTTTTGTATTGGGGGCGATTAATCGAGGGTTGATGTAACAAATGATACTGCGAAATAGTTGTTTGGAGAAAAATATTTTTAGATATTAAAACTACAAAATAATAACAGCTGTAAGTATGAAACTACTTGAGTTAATCTTGTTAGAACTATAAAATTACTAACACTTATTTTGTAAAAAAGCGGTGCCTAATTATAGGTTTAATTAAATCACAAACATTAAATAGAAATTAATAAAAATTAAGAACGTTGCAAAATGTGTATTAAAATTTAAGTAATTACGGGTCTGACATTCTCGTAGACATAATTTTTCTTCTACGTTTTTCGTAGACCGCTACGAAAATTTAATTAAGAGAGAAATTCAGTAATTGAAATTTTGTGATAGAAACTGTGCTTTTTTTTAATAACCGTATGTGTTCTGCTAGACTAATTGTTCGAGTTTTTTTGTATAAAATAAGGGGGCAAACGAGCAAACAGGTTACCTGATGGAAAACAACTACCGTCACCCGTGGACACTCGTAATATTTGAAGAGCTGCAGGTACGTTGCCGGCCTTTTAAGAGGGAATACGCTCTCTTCTTGAAGGTTTACAGGTTGTATTGGGTGCGCGGTTCGGAGTTCTTTTCGCCTTCCCAAACCACCGAATTAACAGAAAAAAAATCACAAAAAACAATAACGACGATAATTCACACAGAGTGTTCGACATTCAGACAATACAATTCCCGAATCACGCCTAATCTCCTAACAAAGCGATGTTGGAACATTTTGGCGCGGGAATAATGAAGGGCACGCGTTGCCGTCACAATGGCCGCGTGGCGATCGCTATCGATGCACGAGAGAAACAAAACGCACGCTAAAACATTAGGTTGTGGGTGACGCATAATGGCGCAGGGGATGGGATAGGTCCTGACTGGAGTGGGATCGTATTATGGCAGCAGCGAAGTGTCGAAGGAAGCTTTAGCTGGAGTGTAGGGTAGTTGTGGATGACGATCTTTAAAAAAAAATGCCATTTTTGTATTCATTTTTGTCATATTTTTGTAAACCTTAATTGAAGCTGACAGATAAGGAAGAAGGAAGGGCCCTCGCCA
The DNA here is from genome assembly GCA_905404155.3 of Plebejus argus. Taxonomy (NCBI): domain Eukaryota; kingdom Metazoa; phylum Arthropoda; class Insecta; order Lepidoptera; family Lycaenidae; genus Plebejus; species Plebejus argus. The sequence goes on along the minus strand of FR989937.1, from coordinate 15,349,762 downwards.
TTGCTGGCACGCTGTGACTGGAAAAAAATTAACAGTGTCTACCATGTGTGATGTCAATAATTAGTTTTTTATTGGTGGAGGCTATGGATGGTTAAATGACGTAACGATAACAATTAATCTTCAAAATGGAGCATTGCATTTGCATTACGTAGCGTTGCGTCTCAGTGTAAGCTGAATTCTACTTAGATTCAAACTAATCAATGTACAGTAGGTGAGGAGCTAAACTTCAACAACAATAATAGTACCAATTATTTAACATACTAAGTTCATAAAATAATTATATTATTCATTGGCCCATTTCTAATTTGTCCTGACTATTCCAGTATATTCTAAACTCATGGTCACCGTACACAGAAGTCGTAAAATACTATATATTTATTACACGATACACTGCGAGTGATAGTGTATCGCGACGATTTTTCATTTCCTCCTCTCATCTGCATAATAGTTCCGTCCCGAAACGTGCCGATGTCACATAAACATTATGAAATGTTACTTTTGTATTAGAAGTAGATGTAGCTCGCGAATAATAGGGATGATGACAAGGTCAAATATTAGCGAATTTTGTTAATAAAATAAAGAAATCACGGTAAAAATAAGTGTTCCCAAAATTTCAGCTCGATAGCATTTGTATTTTTTTTGCTATGAGCCTTCAAAGTTGGATAATCAAGTCGATTTTTTTTTTCAATTAAATTTCTTAATATTTGTATACCATTCGATAACTTATGCAATTAAAAGCAACTTTTGTTACGGAACCACTTTCATAAATGCAATATTTAATATACCTATCGAACAGAGTTCTCTCCCGATGCGTACAAACTAAGAAAGAGTGACGTCAGTCTTTCGTAGCACTTTGTATGGGGCGTTTCGGGCAGGTCTATTTTATGAGATGTTTGAATTGTCATATCTCGGTGAATTTTTAAGCTATCAGAGTCATTCTTTCAGCGATGTTTCTATTTTTGAAGGGTCTTTCAATTACCAATAAGAAAAAAAAAATAGTCATCAAGCCTATTGTTATTGTAAATAGTTTCTCGGACATTTTGCCTTACAAAATGTGTCCTGTCTTTTTGCTCCTGGGTGCGGTGAGCCTTTACCTCTAGGCATATTATTGTGCGACAGAAACAAACAAACATGTATTATTATACTTCTATATAAATATCTGTATCTATATCTTCTATATACCTAATAATAGGTACTTCTTAACACGAGCGAAGCCACGGGCAAAAGCTCGTTTATAATAAAAACATGTACAATTTAATGTATTAATGTTTCCTAATTTTTAGAATGATATAATCCTATAGATATATTTTACAAAAACGTACACTTGAACTACAAAATTCGTAGCGCTTAGCTACGAGATTGCTACGAAATTTACTTATTTTACAATTCAATTTTTTCATGTTCTATTGTAAAAACTGAAACAACTTCAACACGCGAGTCAAGGTGATAGGCGTTAATACTATAATATACCTAGTAATTAATCTTAACAACAATAATAGTTACTGTACCTACTAGCTTTTGCCGCGGCTTCACCCGCGTTAAATATGACACTTGACATACACTTGACAAACTCTGAAAAAAGTAGTTTTTAAAATTAGTAAATAAGGGAGTTCCTAATTTTGAAAACCACTTTTTTAATTTTGAAATTTTACTCATAGATAACGTTGCTTTATATTGGCGAATGATTTTAAAGGGTACATCCATAGATCCCTACAACCCACAAATTTTATCAGTAAGAATGGTTTAGGTTTAGGGCCTGTTTGACCACTTCCTGATATGTGACGGATAGGCATCCACAACTTAACTTGAAAGATAGAGTATGGACAATCTGTCGGATAAGTTGTGGAAAACCTACCAGGCACTTATCAGGAGGTGCTGAAACAGGCCCTTAGCTTCTAAATATACTAAATAATTGTGCACTCAATTAACAGAGAGGACCAGCGAAAATACGTCATAAAATAGGTTAACCATATTTTAGCTCAGGACAATAATGGGCTAGCTGTCCCCTGCGCGTGTCTATTGTTATGGCCGGGATAATTAGCAGCTAGTTCACACTACTGTTTAGTGGTACAATACAAACACATACAGTAGACCTGTAGTGTAACAACACAAAGATATACAGTAGGCTAAATTTTTAGTGACACATTAATATTAACGTTTTGTTGACTTTATTGTTTGACACAATCTTCTGTGCGTCTTCTGTTCTTCTGTAGGCCTCAGAATCGGTTAGTAGTTTTGCACACCCAAAATAACGATCTGGAGAAATAGCAAACAATTGTGAATCGTGGTTATCGAAGTTTTCATTTATCAGAAGTTGTATAATATTATGTCGCCCTATTAGTAATATAAACCTGAAGGTCCTTCTTTGCCGGATTAGCTACAAAGGCAAAGTCCTGCAAATAGCCTAAAACAATAAATTTCATTCCAGAATCCATTAATATTTCATCTCGTAAAAGTTCACGTCAACTAATAAGTATATCTATCTCATAAAACAATTCGCAAAAATGTTCACATAATTTATTAATATCAGCCACCGGGGCCATTCATGAAGATTTTATCGTAAAAGTACGTACGGGACTTTTCCAGGCATGTAATATTCAACTCTATGATCCCGTAATAGGGTTCAAATTGACTTGAGGGTTCCAAATGGTGTTTGACTAACGACACCTTAATGTTGAGTTTAGTTGGTAGTTTTGTGCGCGGGCAATGTATCGAAAAGTTTTAATTTTTTGTTTACGACCTACCCCGATCACCCCTTTTATTGCTTTGATGTGTCGCCCGATAGTTTTAGGTTTAAGCTTGAATTTAGGACAGATATTTGAATAAAATTGTGAAATGAAATCAAACCAAACGTTCCATACATATTATTTACAAAATGCTCGCGAATTTTGACGATATTGTGTTGATTAAATGCCAATGAAGTGGACACGATAGCAGTATATTTTTGCTCCAATAATTTCTAAGGTTTATGCAGTTATATTATACAGTACATAATGTATAACCTTCCTTGCTTACCTTCCAGGCTCCAGCCGCCATGGCGACCAAGACTGCTGGAAATCAGCCGAAACGTCGGGAAAAAGACAACTGAAAAGTGCTCCAGCGACAAAGTCTATGAGTAACCATTATAATAATAATATAATCTGTGAGTAAATAAATAAATAAATAAATAAATATGACAACCGCAACTCTAATGTGCAGAAATTCATTTGACGTGCGGAAACTGCACTGCATTTTTCCGGGATAAAAAGTATCCCATGTCCTTTCCCGGGACTCAAAGTATCTCCATTATAACAAAGTGGGAGTGAAAAGGTAACACACAGACGGTCACTGACACACTTTCACATTTATAATAATATTAGTATGGATGGATTTTACCGTCCCAGTTACACTTTTCATCCCCCATAACCAACACCATAAAAAGACAGGTCTCAAGTCATCCAGTGCAGGTGCACATAAGCCCCTAAGTGAGATTAACACTATACCGCTCGGTGGGGGTCCATGGTACCCCATTGTACCATTTATTGAGCCGCAGACTCCCCGAGGTGCATTGTGCCCGAACTGGCCCGTTATTAAAATGATACGCCATATTTGTCCCAACTAGTGGATAATTAGTATAACTTTTTTCCTCTGGGACGACTTTGTCCCAAGTATTTCAAATGTGAGCTATTACATATTTTTATTTGGCGTAATTAGGGAGTGAAAATGGCTGAAAAAAGGTTGCAGCCGCCTTTAGGAAAAGTTCGTAGTACTTATTAGTTATAGATATGTAGTCACAGTTACTGACGTATAAAGTCTTTTACCTTTTCCACCTCATAATATGATATCTAGTATGTTGCCCAGTCGTTATATAATTCGGCAAGTTACGTTGCTCAATACAAGCACAAGGTGAGAAATTGTGAGGACTGTAGGTACCAGTCCCTATAAGACTCACTTAAAACCTTTCGCAGCTTCATGCGCGCCTAGTACTCGCGACGAACAATGACATTGACGTATTGATTTTTTAACGCAAAATTATTGAAGTGGTTTGCCGCGGGCATTTTGCTCACTGGTCCTTTCAAGCCCTTGCATTAGCTATTAAAAGGTTATAGAAAACACTCCCCAAGTACCGCTTCGGGCAACTGATATTGTGCATAAGTTTTAGGCGCTACAGGACATCTTGTCAAGTGTTTTTCACTTACTATTTAGTTCTTATAAATGGGTTATATTTTGAAGTATCGCGAGAATGGCGGAACAGTTCATCCAGCTTATGAGGTTCTCAAATAAAAAAATTGGCAAGTCAATGTATGTATGTCTGTGCCCTTATAAGGTCTTATCCTGCTGATCTATTTACTTAGGGTGTTATTAGTTGCTTTTAAATATTATATTATTTTTATCATCTTGGCTTACATTCATCAGTAGAAGGCAATTGGCCGATGATGATGATGTAATCTTGACTAATTCGCCTTGATGACGTAATAGCAATTAATTTGATGTGTGACGTAATCGGAATCGTGTGAGCTAATTCTCTACCGTAATTTCGTAATCCCGGCAGAGAGCAGAGTGGCGCAGTGGAAGCGTGCTGGGCCCATAACCCAGAGGTCCGTGGATCGAAACCACGCTCTGCTAGAAACTTTTTTTCCTGTATTTACTTTATATTTTGTTTTCAATACCGTACGCGATTGGATTTTATATTGCTTTTTTTATTCAAAAGAATTTGTATGCTCAACGCGGGAATTGTTAAAACGTGCCTATCTTAGGGTTAGAAATTATTTTAATTTTTTAATTGATCATTAAATACATAATCACATATCATAATAATTTTGCTTAACCGACTTGCAGAAACTTTATTTATTTATAGCTGTCCCGGCAAACGTTGTTTTGCCATTTAAAGTATAATATTTTCTACATCATCAGTTGATACATGTTTTACCCCCTCTTTTGTCCCCTAAGAGGGTGTGGGGGGGGAAGGTCATACACCAGATGTTAAGTTGAAAAACACAGTTAATACCTAATATGAAGTAAGTCCACTAAAGAAAAAAGTTGTATACAAAATCTGACCCCTCTTTGGTCCCCAGAGAGGGTTGAGAGGGGAGGGCCCCGGGGAGGATTTTTATACACCAGATGTTGAGTTGGAAGAAGACAAATATAATATATCTGTGAAAACCGTATGCAAATCTGTGAAAACCGTATGCAAATCGGATCAGTAGTTTTCGTGTTAAAGAAAAAAGTTTGATACAAAATCTGACCCCCTCTTTTGTCCCCTTAGAGGGGTGGGGGGAAAAAATTTTATACACCAGATGTTAAGTTGGAAGAAGATAAATATATCTGCGAAAACCACATTCAAATCGGATCAGTATTTTTCGTGTGATGCTGGAACAAACATACAGCCAGACAGAAAGAGTGACAGACAGACAGACAGACAAAAAACTAACCACATTTTTGGCTTCTATAGCGATGTAGTGACAAAGGTGTAATTTCGGTTGTCATTTCATATCTTTTATGTACAGAATTTTCATTTCTACAACAGAATATTGTCTTCCTACCGCACGCGCTTTGGTGACGCCCACTATCGTAATATTTTAATTTCGCCATAATTTCAAAACCAAACGTCCAATTTTAATCATTCAAAGACCAAATATTATCTACATAAACTGTACTTAGTGATAAAATAATTTATTTTGATAAGGATTAATAGCGTGAGTAAAATATATCCGTTTAAATGTAGTCAAAAAAAAAAATCTGGATTTTTAAATAAATAAATGGCTATTGTGCCTCACTCGACATAGATAGGTATAGTGTGTCGCGGACTTTTTTGTAGATATTTATAAGATCTACAATTACTTAGAACATTTTATGGTTCTATCTTTTATAGTTTAGGCAGCGTACGCAAAATAAGTAACTTTTCTAGCTGATTTTTTACACCTTGCGTCCGAAAAACTCAAATATCTTACGGAACCCTACTTTTTTCCAAAATAAAATGTAGCCTATGTTCAGCAAAAATAATGTAGAATTCCAATGGTGAAAGAATTTTTCAAATCGGTCCAGTAGTTTCGGAGCCTATTCGACTCAAACAAACAAACAAACAAACAAACAAATCTTTCCTCTTTATAATAGTAGTGTAGATACTTTATGCACAATGTTGGTACATAGGGGGACTTAATGCTTTATCACCTTATACATATTTTCTAGTCACTAGGTACATAGTACATACCTTCCCTTGGCCCCTTTAGATTAATTCACGATCAAAAACAACACAGCACAATATTTTTTCAAGTCCGTCTTGTACCTTTGGATCGACGGCAGCGAACCGGGAGTTGGTGTAACAAACCGACAGACAAACAAACGCGGTTTGTTTTATCATGGGATATTGATAACGTAACACACGTGCAGCCCGCCGGCCATTAGGGTCGGGCCACACCGAGCGTTAAAGCCTGTACTTAAAGTTCGTAAAGTAGGCACTGTTTATTACAAGCGTAAACTCTTCTTCTCTTTATTATGGCCTGTTAAGCTATCATTTTTCTGAATCTTGTCAAAATCCTGAAAATTCAGAAACAATTGAGGTATGTCATGTTTTTGATCATAATTATTGTCAGTTAATAAGCATAATATTTTAAGTAATTGCTTGTGTAATTCATTAGCATTCTTAAAATACGTAGTCTCATTCCTTGAAGTCTTAAGACCTAAGAACCTAAGAAGGTAAACCTGTCCTCGCAAGTAAGTTAGGTATACAAGTAAAGTAATTGACAACAGCTTAAATTCGTGATGATTATGATGCTAGTGTTTAGTCATCAGTGTGAGTGGGTCTTTATTTTCAGATATTTTCATACAGCTTGTTTAAAACTGCCGATACAGTTAGAATGTCTGTTTAGTTAACTGAAAAATGTATGTACAAAAATGTACGCATGAAAAAATCTACACATCTGAACATTAATAGATGTTGAGGTATTTTTACATCAATGTTTGTGTTTGTATTTGAATTTGGGAAAATAGTGATTACGGAAGTTCTATTTTTGAAATTTAACTTTTTTAGGTGTCCTGAAACAAAGAGTTAATTGCGTATATCTTGACCACAAAGAGTAGAAAATTTAGAGTCAAACTTAAATATTTTCGCACAAAATTATTGTCACACAAGCATTTCACTTTAAAAATATATCAAGGAACTAGCGCCTTCATATTGGTAACTCTTCAAGAGAAAGCTGTTCATTTTAGATCTACAATAGGTACATAAGTCCACCCAGACCCAAAACAAAAAAATAATCGAAATACACGATCATGAACCTATCGCATAAGATATCTGATACGTCCATGTATATATGTCGCAGTCATCTAGTTCAATCGATATATAGTTAGCGATTTTTAACATAGCCCTTTGAAGAGAGCGGATATGAAATCAGTCAGGTAATAGAATGTATTTATTTTTAACGGAATAGGAAATTATAAGAACAGCATATAATTCTTAGGTAATTAATAGCAATGTATTTATTACTCCGTCTGTCCAATACGATTGGATTTGGTTAGGTTAGATGGCAAGGCGGGAGCGTAGCGCAGCGAAGCTCCCGCCTTAGGCATTGTGGTTATTTTTTTGTAAACCACCCAGAAGTAGCCGTCGCCTCATAATTGAAGTCAGTTTTTAGATTAACCTATTATTACGCCACCAACAAATACTTAAAAAAATCATAGCATTCCATTTAACGACTTCACTATGATGACGTTTAGTCAAGACGTTAAACGTTACAGTCAGCGTCTTGACTAGTTGTCCTTCAGTCATTCGATAGAACGGAGTCATTCAATGAATACGCTAGTCATTCAATCGAATCACAGATTGAACCAGATGACTGCGACATATACACGATGTATTTTTTCGAAACAGCAAGTACATAGTGCCTAATTATATAAGACCAACTAACTCCCCTTTGCAACTACCCTCATATTATGTAAATTCCAATTTTAAACCACTTGTTATCTAGTTAGCGACGAAAAATACCTACCGGGGTCGAGCTAGCCCCGGGCTGCCAGCTCAGCGTTAACAATCGATGCCAATTGACAAACGAAGCGTTCGCCTGTCAAATTCTAGTTTTCAGAGTAACAAAAGTGATGACAACCCTAGCTCGCGTTGTATGGGAGTTGGCGCGCGAAATGTTACTCTATCACGGTGCGCTTCAAGCAACGCGGCGCTAGGGGTGTGCAAAACGAGTTTGCATGCCGCCTATGCCATAGGTGCGTAATGGGTGCCTTGTTATGATAATCGCTGCCCTGCGGCCCTATAGGGGTTCGGAGTTAAGACTGCTCGATGGCCATCGATTGGGTCCCATTTCTGGTTACGATCTTGAGAGAATTTGGTTACTTAGAGTCAGGTCGAGACTAGATACCTTATAACGCAAGAAGCTCGAAATTCGACTTCTTGCATTAAGTTAATCACCTATCTTCTTGTGTAGTAAATAACGTTTAGTTTTAATAATGTATTTATTCTTAGACAACATAGTGTCACGTTTCCTCTGTGAACAGACCCTTAGTCTGGTGAAGAAATACTATAATAATAGTCAATTAGCTCATGATATACATTTAAACAAATCTGTACGGCTATGATGCTACCAATTAAAATGTGTCTTATTTATCGTGCTATCAAAACGATACAACGTTACAAAAATTTGGTAGAGCTTCAATATCCTGATTACTTCACGATAAAAAAAAAACATCCACAGCCAAACACAACACCACCTTTTTTTGGATGTCGGTTAATGAATCGCGAAGTTGGGCTACATTTCCCAAGCCGCGTCGTCACGTCCCGACTCCGCATACCCTCAGTGATGAGGTTATAAAACGCCTCTCCAAACATAGCTCCTTTATTAAAATTCCACATCCAATATAATATGTACAACGCCAAAATATGTACGGTACAATTAATTAAAAACATGGCAGGCCTGGTTGTTGGGTAACTATATGCTGGTAAGTTTTCAATATTTTTAATGCTCAGGAGAAATAGAAACGTGGTACCTAAGTAATTGCACTTTAATTCGTAAAAAATCTCATTACTGCGCAATAAAGTTGAATCCAAGAATTTAATGTTTAGCAGTTTGAGCTTTCAACAATCATGATGATTCGTCTGTATTTTTATTTGTCGCGATGTAGAGCCGTGGACGTCGACGGGAAATATCAAATAATAAAACTAACGGCTACTACATCAAATTATTAACAGAAGCATTAAGATAGAAAACTAGTAAACATTTTAATCGTTCTAGCGTACACAACATTAGATCAAAATATCAAATAATATTTACCTCCTTGTCTATCTTCTCTCTCTTTCCCGCCACCCGTCTCCTTCACACGTGACGTCAGCTGTCACTTTGACGTTTATGACGTTTGCGTATCGATCGCCGCGTCACTTTATCTTTTTTTACTCGCAACACGCTAGAGGCAGCGAGTTAGCTGAAAGACGTAGCCGCACTGAACACGAGCCCGCTCGCTCGTTGTAAATTTTCAATTCAAGCAGGGTCTTTATAAGGGTAGTGACGTCGCACATTTACATATTTGAGTAATAAACTGAGCGAGTTCGATTTAAATTCGGTCTACATTCTTCGCAAAAAGTTTTGTAAACAGATGAGTTCTTTTATGCGCGTGTCCGCGACTCCGTACGGACCATGAAGATTGATTGGGTCAATGATTTACTTTACCTCATCATTAATATTAATTTATTTAGTTACAAAAATACTGTAACAGCGAATTATTATACAGAGCCTGCTTGTCTGTGTCTGGAATATTGGATATATTATCACATGAAAGACAAAGACAGCGGACCTTGAATGGTTATACACTACGTAATATCTTTATAAGTAAATATTATTATGTCTCATTTTACATGCTACTAGTTACAATTACTATTATATGGGTCTATTTCACAACTTCCTGATAAGTGCCGAATAGGCTATCCACCACTTAACTTGACAGATGAAGTATGGAGAATCTGTCAAAAAAGCTGTGAATAGCCTATTCTACACTTTATCAGAAAGTGGTTAAACTGTTAAATGGCCCTTTGTCTTCTACAAATAAAATATGATGGATGAAAAGCGCAAACTGTAAATCAAACCAACATACAATTTTCGAAAGTCTCAAAAACTCCCATAAAACGTAAAAACGCAGGAGAATTGAATAGACAAGCTGCGTTCCACCAGATACAAAGTTAGACATCTCCGTTAAAAGATCAATAAGAGTATGAGGTGCGTCCTGAGTCCGGACGGCCGTAATATTCTTTGGGGTGCATCTCATTTCGCTAAGAACCTGCCTTTGTCAACAAACTTGGGGACGGAAAAATCGATAGTGGCCGCAACGCCACGTAATTCGTGTTTAATTGTCGCGTACCAGACTTGGAACATTTTGAGCAAAAAGATGATACCAAAAGGAAAAAGAAGGCACTCGGGGACTGACGGCAGTCCAGTTTACCACGGGGTAAACCATAGCATTTTCATCAACTTTAATATGCAATTATATTGCCCAAGATGACGCCCGCAATTTCGTTACGCCACAATTCATGTATCTTGCGGGAATCGTACATTTTCCGGTATAAATAGTATCCTATGTCCTTTCCCGGGACTCAAAGTTTATCTATACCAAATTTCATCAAAATTGGTTTAGCGCCCGGGCGTGAAGACTTACAACAGACGGGTAGACAGACACACTTTCGCATTTTTAAGTATTAGTATAGATATAAAGATATCATTACAAAACAATCAAACATTTCTTTACAAATAGTGTTGTGTGTATATCGATAGTTCACCGCGATGTTTGCGCCGCGCCGCCCCGGCTTAAAACAATGTTTATCTTTATTTATTTACGTGTTAGTGAATACATTGCTATAATGCATCTCTTTGATCCGTCCGAACGCAAACACCCAATTTTCCCACTGGCCCCCGTGCATGCAAATTCGCCGAACAAAAACAAGGGTGTCCATAATGCTCTTAATGCTTAAAACGCCATTAATATTTCAAATAGATAAAAATATTTAAATCCGCACTCAAAAGCTTTACGGCGTGTCTCAGATTATACGGAATAGTGTTTTCACGAACGCAGCTTACAATAAAATGCTTGTGATAACGTTTTTGTAAATTTAAAAAAATAGAGGTAAAAATGAAGAATAATTATTTAAATGAAGACAAGATAAGCTTTGATAATAAGAAAATTTAAAAATATTTTAAGTGTGAATGAAGATAAAACAGCTTTGTTATACTGATTAAATCTTTTACGTTCTTTCTGAAAACGTGTCAGTCCTGACTCCTGCCTTCTACGAATAACACTTACCGATTAGATCGCCTACCCAGTAGCACAGTGTCAAAGCTAACTGGCCACGGTGATTAAAATCTATTAATGCCACCACCAAAGGGGAGAGCGCATTATTATTCCCATCACGCACGATTCGTATACGCAAACGTGTAATCTTTTTATCGACGCGTCTGGGCGTGCTACAGACAATGCAAATTGTCGATACCGCGACGCGCGCTCCACAACACTATGCGGACCTGGGTACTAAGAGAAATTAGTTTAGACTGCGAAGTTAGATATCGTGCTAAAACACAGATAAATACAGTCATAATGATTCCATCATCAAAAGAAGTTGTCGAATAATAACATTCCCTACCTACCTAAATTAAGTAGATACCTATTTTATGTCGTAGTTAAAATGTTTTGATCGATCAAATCCATACGAATAACATTTAAAATGAATTACGGAATCCTAAAAATATTAATAAATAATAATAATAATATCCTATTAATATTATGTGAGTGTTACTTGTTCACGCAGAAACTGCTTAACCGATTTTAATGGGCATGAAGATTCTTTGGATCCAGAGAAAGGGCAAGTAGAATTCAAATTTCAAAGTGAATGCAGAAAAGATATCTGTTTCGTGTTCGGCGATGATTTCTCCTGAATAGTGAATTTGCAAATTACAATCTTAATTTAATTCGTAAAGTTACGGGGATTGGCGCAAATCCGGGTTTACGGGCGTCTTACAACTTACCTCGCTCATTATATCCATATTGACTATGTGTACGTCGGTAGCTATTATACAATATTATATTCGTAAATTAGATATATACTATATAGTATAATATCTGGAAATTAATAAGCCTTACTTTAAGTGAATATGTGATCTTTAAAACACCCTTTTCTTACAACATCTTAATATTATGATTAAAGTGTTCTATGATTTTCTCATTCTTATGATTGTCATATTGATCTAGTTGTATACAAAGCTCAGTATGCACGGTAAAACGTAAAATTAAAGTCGTTGCATCTAAATTCGCCTATTACACGGAAAAAGTACATTTCTCCACAGCAAAATGGCATCAAAATCAGAGAGATTTCATCAAAGACGCTGGACAGCCATAATTTTGGATGCATAAAATAAGAATAGAGTTTATTAAACACAATTCAAGATTTGTCTGGTTGGCAAAATGTTGTGATGATGATGATGATGTTATACCTTTCATCTACTGAAGCCTACGTACGTCTAGTTTGATCCGAAGTTGTTCAAATAGAATAATTTAGCGCGTAAACTAGATTAGGATGCCGCCTTACGAGACGCCCGTAACTTGTAGTGAAAACGTGCCTTTATGTACCGCCGAGGAAATGTTCAGTTGATTTCAGAATTTATTTATTTAATATTTATTTACTGATGGCACAATATTAGATCAAAGTCTTGAAGGTATTGAAATATTATGTTTCCGATTTTCCCGACTTGCCGATAAGTATTCTGAAAACACAAAATAGAGCTATTGCACGTTTTATTGCATGGCATTAAAATAACTTAGGCGGCTAGCATTTAAGCCCGTCACAGACTTAGCTATAATATAAACTAATATACCGTACTATAATATATATATTATAATTTATAGTAGCTACCACACACCGAGACCAGAAATATAATATAATATTATAGCTGAGTGTGCGGTCACGCGAAAACTATAGAAAATAATATACAATATTAATATGCCTAGCTATAAAAATATTAATATATATTATAGCTAAGCCTGTGACGGGCTTTACACTAATATTTTTGTTCGCGTCAGTACTGCTGCAAATTTTGTCTGCCTAAACCTAATATAATTTACATATTGATACCTAAACCATTAGTTCCACCATAAAAACTAAACAGCACCATAAAACAATAACTCACAACTATCTTGTCCGACGTCCGGTGCAATAAAAAACTTATGTCATTTAGGAGATTTACAAGGGAGGGTTTGGGCAGTCCTGGGCGGGCGGAGGAAGGACAGAGGTCAGCCCTTCCTTCCCTTTCATTGTCCTCAAGTGGGGACATTAGCGGAGAATATGACAGTGCAACTATTTATGTGTGTAAAACATTATTTAATACAGAATGTTTTACATAAACTTTCTTTTGATTTGCTATCTTGTATGATGATGCTGGATGTTTAAATTAAAATTAGTTTATCAGGTATTTTTACGTATAAAACTATAAAACATGTATGATAATTGATGATGAATTTCCGCATAGACACCTGGATGTCAAATTCGTTTATCAGGCTAAAACTATATTTTTAAGAAAACTATAATAATAAGCTACTTACCGGGTCTAAAACTATATACATACCGAATTTTATCTTAGTTGGTTCAGCTTAGACATGAAAAGGTAAACCAATATGTACAAATTATTTTTCTGGTCCTGGATGGACGATAATTTAGATATCATGAGCGACAAATTTTGGCGCGACTTCGACTGACAAGTGATCAACAAAAGCAACAGGAGATCAGAGCAACTCCTTGTCTGTCAGTATATAATTGACCTATCACTTCTTATCGAATCCAATCGGATCACATTGTTTTTCCTGTTCTCTGTAAGTAAGTTGACATTAGGGGAGACCCCGGGGAAAAACGAAAATAGTGTGATAACATGCCGGATCAATCTCTATTAGCGACCTCCGGGTCACTTGTTGATAGCTCATTGTACGGTCATTTGGACTAGATTACCTGCAGGTATTTATTTTTGGTCGTTTCTCTATAGGGAACTAGTTGTCTCTAAGAAGTGAGAAATCGATTTAGAATTAAGGCTTCAATATATAATAAGAAGCCAATTGTTCTGATTGGACTGATAGCAGACCGACCAGACTGCTGACTAGACTCGTGCACGGATACGGGTATGTACCATAGAGGAAATTGATTTCTAGGCAGTTGACGGACCTACGTCATGTGGTCGGCTTATGTCAACTGAATGTTAATCCGGACCTGTCATCTAGATTTGACATAACGCGACCAAATAATCTAGGTCAGCCATCTGCCTATGATTCAATTTCTTTGATGTTTTTTGCGCACAGTGCAATGTACCAAATGGTGATCAACGCCTTAAAAACGTATTTAAAATCGTACGTCCGTTTGCATCGTAGTCTGCCGTGTTTCATTACGCAGTGGGGTATTCTTCTACCGCTCCCCACCATAAAATATAGCAGGGCGACCGCTCAGATAACCCAAAGTCAAAGTGTTGATGAAAAAGTAATTCGGAGGGCCCAGGGTGCCCAGGGTGCGCGATAGTATCACCTCTTATCCCTTAACGGCGGCCCTATCCAGTAATTGGCCCGAAGACTTCGATTTTATGATGTGCTTTGTTGGGTGAGAGGTTTATGACGTCACTAGATGTGATCGCTAAGAGTTTGAAAGGCCACAATCTGGTGCGACGTCATTGGAACTGAATTTTATTTACCACACTAGAAGAAACAAATCAAATTGGTAGACTTGCGACTGCGTTTCAAGTTGCGAGACGCAGTGTCGGGCTGCCTATTCTACCTACTCGTGACGATGCAATATATTGTATGCAACACAGCAGCGGCGCACGTCAATATAATATATTTGACAACGTGTATCCCCTCTTTAACTCCTATCCGTCTTCCCGTCAAAAAAACCCACGTCCGATGACGCAAATAATAAACGTAGAGGCATGTCAAAGCTGGAGCGGCGTTACTGCTGCGACGCACCGCAACGCAAACAAGCAACGTGGCTTCTCCCCATGAGGTGTTATCACAGCTCTTATCTAGATTGACTCGATATTGACACACGTCAGAGGAACGCTTGTGCTGAATTGGCTCGTAACTCGTAAGATCTTCTAATCCTACTTCTGTATCTAGATGCACGGGTTTAAATAACGATAAAGCGAATTTAGATCACATTAAATATGTGCCCTTAAAGGATATTTAAATACGTACGCAATAGAACAACACAGAAACACGTTTACAAAAATTGTAGAGTACAAAAAAAGATGCAATTAGAACATAATTAATATTATGTCAGTGTAATATTATTTTAAGAAGCATAGTTGAACGTACAAACACAGTTCCATTTAAGGCACATTTAATTTTATTTATAAAAGGTTCATAAACCTTTTCTGCACAAATTTTTCCATCCGTCACGGTTCCCTTACGGTAACCTGAAACATAGTAATTAAGGACATAATTTTTTGTTCGCGCCGTACAAAAAGATAATTATTTGAGCAATTATGATCAATTCGAGGACGGTAGACCGTGACGGTGACGGTCACCACTGTGACCTAACGGAACCGAGAAATTACCACTTACCAGAAATTACCACTTACCAGAAATTACCACTTACCAGAAATTACCACATACCAAAATTACCACTTAGCGCCTTTTGTTTGGGGTCATTCACGGGACAGTTATTAAACTTATAGTTCAATGCGATTTTAATTCTAAATCACTCTTGTTTCAGCAACCTATTCCTACTTAAATTTTCTCGGGAACGAGCCCTAAGATCAATAGGTTTTTGTAGTTATTTGATTGATTAATTTTTTTTCTCCTCACATTTTTGACAAAAAAGTGGGCCCCGTGCGAGTTTCTTTCGCCGGTTCTTCTCGCCGGGTTAGTTCCCGAACCGGTGGTAGGCACCATGTAGACTTTCTGAGAACGTTTGTTTCAAATTCATTCAGAAATAAAACAATTTTTATTTTATAAGTTACCAGTTACCACCACAAATCAATCCAAAACGGTAGTCGCAGGTTCTCAGATTAAAAGTGGTCAAGTCCTGTTGCAGTTAGAAAAAGGTAAGCGCAAAGTACCTACTAGGAAAACTTAATTTAATTTACGTTATTGCTTATAAGTGAAGATTGTTTCATTTTAAAGATGATAATGAAAATATATTGTAAAGAAAATACAGAAACCATAAGGATAAAACTAACCGTAAGCTATTCTTTTTGGAGTCATTTAAAATGTCTTCACAGTAATTAAAATGCACTAAAGTGACATTAAAGTCGGCTTTCGCTTTATAGCTTTCCTATAGTGCGTAAAACGACCAAAAGTAAAGGTGCCGTCTTATAACGTCTTTGTGAGGCACGTGGCCGCGAATATGTAATGTAGTATTACAGGTTACGACTTTACGCCTGACAGTCCTTTCATCAGTACGGAGAACCTTATCTCGAGAAGACTGTGAGACTAAACAAAAGGTTTTTAGTATTTTTTGGCCGTGTGTCACTTTAAAGTATGCGCCTAACCTGAACATACCCCGTATCTACAGAAATTTTTATTGCTAAGAGGATTTTCGCCAATAATTGATAACAGACATTTCTCTTGAGTTAGTTAAGATTAAATGCCACTATCTTACACATCGTTATAAAAGATTAAGCACGTTAATAATATTTGATCCATACTAATATTAAAATTGCAAAAGTGTGTCTGTCTGTTTTTCTGTCTGTCTGACTGTCTGTTACCTCTTCACGCTCAAATCGCTGAAGCGATTTGGCTGGCATGGAGATACTTTGAAAGGACATAGGATACTTTTGTCCCGGAAAAATGTACGGTTCTTGCACGATAAACGAATATTGGCGCAACGGAGTTGCGGGCGTCATCTAATTATTCGATAAAAGTTAACAAAATATTCAGACTAGTCTTAAGAGAATCAGGGTTTCAACCTAAGGATTTCACGGTGTTGACTCGATAAATTCACATGATTAACACGATCCATTGTAGCAATTTGATCGTCATTTTAAAATAATTTGGAATTAGGGGGCAGTGAGCACACAATGGTGGCACAATAGTGACAATTGCGTGCGTGAAATGAGTTTTCGTGGGTCGTTACGGGCAGATTTCGATGAAGATTGGCTGCATCAATCATTTGTTGGCGGCAAGCGGAGCGAGGCGCAAATCATAGTCCGCGCGCGTCATCCTGACACCCACATCCATGACCAAAGAGTAGAATGACAGCGAACATGGTACAGAGACACTAGACCTTCTGATATTAACAGTTTGTCTATTACATTTAGAGATAGGTACAATATAAGCACACTGAAGAAAACACAGTTAAATGTAAGTTTTAACGTTTTTATGAATAAACTAGCTGTCCCGGCAAACGTTGTTTTGCCATTTAAAGTATATTTTCTACATAATCAGTTGATACATGTTTTACCCCCTCTTTTGTCCTCTAAGATGGTGTGGGGGGGGAAGGTCATACACCAGATGTTAAGTTGAAAAACACAGTTAATACCTAATAATATGAAGTAAGTCCACTTGTATACAAAATCTGACCCCTCTTTGGTCCCCAGAGAGGGTTGAGAGGGGAGGGGGGGGGGA
The DNA here is from genome assembly GCA_905404155.3 of Plebejus argus. Taxonomy (NCBI): domain Eukaryota; kingdom Metazoa; phylum Arthropoda; class Insecta; order Lepidoptera; family Lycaenidae; genus Plebejus; species Plebejus argus. The sequence goes on along the minus strand of FR989937.1, from coordinate 15,332,203 downwards.
GGATTTTTATACACCAGATGTTGAGTTAGAAGAAGACAAATATAATATATCTGTGAAAACCGTATGCAAATCTGTGAAAACCGTATGCAAATCGGATCAGTAGTTTTCGTGTTAAAGAAAAAAGTTTGATACAAAATCTGACCCCCTCTTTTGTCCCCTTAGAGGGGTGGGGGGAAAAATTTTTATACACCAGATGTTAAGTTGGAAGAAGATAAATATAATTATCTGCGAAAACCACATTCAAATCGGATCAGTATTTTTCGTATGATGCTGGAACAAACATACAGACAGACAGAAAGAGTGACAGACAGACAGACAGACAAAAAACTAACCACATTTTTGGCTTTTATAGCGATGTAGCGACAAAGGTGTAATTTCGGGTGTCATTTCATATCTTTTATGTACAGAATTTTCATTTCTACAACAGAATATTGTCTTCCTCCGCACGCGCTTTGGTGACGCCCACTATCGTAATATTTTAATTTCGCCATAATTTCAAAACCAAACGTCCAATTTTAATCATTCAAAGACGAAATATTATCTACATAAACTGTACTTAGTGATAAAATAATTTATTTTGATAAGGATTAATAGCGTGAGTAAAATATATCCGTTTAAATGTAGTCCAAAAAAAATCAGGATTTTTAAATAAATAAATGGTTATTGTGCCTCACTCGACATAGATAGGTATAGTGTGTCGCGGACTTTTTTGTAGACATTTATAAGATCTACAATTACTTAGAACATTTTATGGTTCTATCTTTTATAGTTTAGGCAGCGTACGCAAAATAAGTAACTTTTCTAGCTGATTTTTTACACCTTGCGTCCGAAAAACTCAAATATCTTACGGAACCCTACTTTTTTTCAAAATAAAATGTAGCCTATGTTCAGCAGAAATAATGTAAGATTCCAATAGCAAAAGAATTTTTCAAATCGGTCCAGTAGTTTCGGAGCCTATTCGACTCAAACAAACAAACAAACAAACAAACAAACAAACAAATCTTTCCTCTTTATAATAGTAGTGTAGATAGGTATCAGAAACAAATAACCTGGATGTAAGAAAAGAACAAATAACATAATATTTAGTTCTTTTTGCTTCTATTTTGAGCAGAATTTTATCAAAAAGTGCTTTATCAGATTTTAAATTGACTTTTAGATGGTGTTAATCGTAATACAATATAAGATCCGTCAAAACCGCTTTAATTAATTCCTAGTAAATTTGTAAGTGTTTACTTCCACCGTTACAGTAAATAAATTCTTCACTTCATTTTTATATTATAAATCAAACTCTCTGCACAGCTATCTGCTCTATGAACATGCGCGGGCGCAGGCTAGGGACGTCACAATGCACAGGAAGTGTCGACAAAATCGAATTACAGCGCGCGTCATTCCACTAATTCCGTGCGTCATTGTTTCCATCGTGATTGTTGAGTTTCGCCTCTATGTATTTATCTTTGTATCATTTAATTAAATTTTTATAATTTTCATATTTTGAAAAATATTTACTTGTATTTTTATCTAGAGTTGGATTATCACTGTGATCAGTTCCAACCTTTGATTTACTCTGTTCAGCCTGCGGTAGGTTGTGTTAATCTGTATGCATCTGCTTGTGGCTATATCTTAAATCTATTACTTAATAGGTATCTGTAATTGAGTGACAATGATTACACAGTTTTTCAAGATTGACACGTTAAGAAAATTTACAAATGAAATTTAATTTTTGTAAATAAATTATATAATAAGAAATATATAACTTCTTAAAAACACAATCTAGCTTTGCTTAGACAAATCGATACACTCTGGTTTATGGACATATTCTATCCTCCATCGACATTTCAAATCCCATTTCGCGAACCTTTTACCAGCGACATAAACGTTTGACATAAAGGTGCGGACTCGTTCGCGGAATCGCGTTATCGACGCTGTAAATCAATATATGATTACAAATTTAATGCTACTGTTGGTCTATAAATCAGTTATTGTAAATGACTGCGAGCGCCGCGTGAGCCCCCCTAGTGCTGCGCCATGTCGACACTAGACGTGTAGGTGTCCTAGGGCTGGGATAAGTCCTAAGATGAATGTCGATGATATTTAAGAACATTTACATAGGTGAGAACTGAACAGTTATCACATTAGTTTAGTGGATAGCTCATAGCATACTATTAATATTGATGAGAAAAAAGACAATAATATTTGTTTTAATATAAAATTTTGTTTATATCGGATGTAAAAAAAACATGTCGATTATCGCATCACATTCTATTTAACTCGTTCAACGGATAGATACTAGAAATATGTAATATTATGTATACCATTGCGATGCTGTTATGAAAATTCTGTGAAAATATTGTTTAGTTAACTAATATAAAATATGAATCAATTGCTTAAACAATTGATTCTAATTTTGAATAATACAACATTTAGGACAAGTTAAAAGTAGAACTATTCCGTTCTCTATTTTTGATAATCGGAAAAAATATTTCAGCCTGTAATCATAATATTTTGTAAAGGCTCATACATACAATACATCAATATTTTTCTATCGATCATCGAAATCCATACGTCAGTGAGAATTTTCCGCTTTCATTACTTACACCTCCAAGTTCAATCCCATTTGCTCATGTTTATCGACTCTTAATATATTCATCGACTATTTCAATTTTATCGATACTCTTCTCCCATCCCTACATCTGAGCTGTATGATGGAGTGCGGACAGTACCCCGTGTTACTCCAAGGTACCTGATAGCGGGTATCGCGTGCTCGGCGCTATGCAAACGAACAGGTCTTTCAAATTTCAATTAATACAAGCATCCACGATATCGTCATCATCAGCGCTGTGTGATTTATCTGAGCGGGTAGGACAGGGTATAAATATATGCGAATTGCTTTTTAATTTAAAATCAATTTTACCTGCACCATCGTTTACGTAGATATTAATTGTAAGGACAAGTTTAACTTTATATTTTTTAATTTAATTGCATAATGTCTCCATACTGCATACTTATTTTTATATATAAGTCAGTTTGAGCATTACGAGGTGACAGACAGACAGTTTATCAAACACTCAAATGCCCAGCATAGGTTCAATATAATATTAATAACACAATAACATAATATTTAATAGCACGCGCTTGCATCCTAAAAGTATAAAATCATCCGAGGGTTAAAAGTGTAAGCGTTCTGTTAAACAGGTTCAAAGTTAATGACGTAGCGAAACAGTTGTCTAACAAAATTAAACAATGTAAAACAGCTCGACCATCGATCACACGCCACAAACAAGAAAAAGCTAAAAAAGCTCCAAGGAACAAATTAAAAGCTCAGCGTGTGTTCGACCGAAAGCTCAGGGCAAATATTAAAGCTGTCTTTACGTTGAAGACTCGTTTGTAAGTTATGTTATTGAATGTTTCGGTTAACATTACGAGTTAACTTGGTTGTTTAGTTAATTGCAATCTGAACCTGCCTTAAACACTTGATTACTTGTAAACCGTTAACGTGGTTTAACTGGATTTGACGTAACCCATTACCTACTTATATTTTCCAATATTTTTAATTTAAAGTATGTACTTAGTAAACATAGTTTGCTTATACTTAAATCCTATAGTTATTTATGTGATAATGACTAGAAAAAAAAAACAATTGAACGGGAAGCCAGCTCATCATACTTTATTATAATGCCAATAAAATTGTGTAGACAATCGTGCCAAATTCATGCGGCTAGTTAAAACATCCACAAGATGAAAGAAGTTTTCAATTAAGATGTAACTAGATTGGTCAAAACAGATAGAGCGCCAAAAATTGCACCAGAATACGCCGACAAAGGAGAGTAACTGACCATATGCCAACCACTTAACCTAATGGTTATTGGCCATACTGGATATAGGCAATGACACGTCAGAAAACCACCAGTCATGCCCTAAATGCCCAACAGAAAAGGAAGAAACAAACAGAATCGCGCCGCGTCACTCAGCCACGAAATCGCTTTTGTACCACGTGTCAAATATTACTAATGTCGAAATTAACGGTGGGCGTTACGATGTTTTTGTCGATAAAATAATCAATGATCGAATCGAAAAAACGCCATTGTTAGCGTCCAACGTCGATTACGGAATAAAAAATGTAAATTCATCAATCAGAACCAGATTATTGATTCAACAATAGATCTTCTTGGAAGTTACAATAATTTGTAAAATTTCAATTGGATCTTTAAAAAAAATATTCGGAATTTTAGTCGATTGTATATGGGGTGTTAGGTAATTTGTTTGTGTAATCTTTCGATCTAGATGTCCCAATAGGGTCATCTTTTGTCTTATATTGATTCCAACAAATAAATATATTTTATTTACAGTAGGTATTGCTGTTAGTGATCTATTTCCTAAATTGTTCTTCAATCTTTCAAAATTGAACACGTTATACTTTAATGATTCTATTATTTTCATCTATACAGCTCGGATATTGTAGTTTCTTTTATCTGACGTGTAAGAAGACAATTCTTCGGACAGACTCATGAAAGCTGCTTTAATATTGGATCAAAATAAGATATAACCGCAAACCGTAATTATTTATATTGTGATATAGTATATTTTTCTCACATATTATTATTTTCTTTTACTGCAATTTACTTCATTTCTTTCACCTGTTGTAACATTCTCTGTACAGGCTATAATTTCAACAGAATTTCTAGACGTAATATAAGACACAGCTATCTGATTTACAGCCAACACAACATACTATTTAAATATAACAGAAGGTTAAATTTTTGCAAGTTGTGCGCCGTTAATAATTCTCTAATCATAGGTCTGACACCCCACTGTTCTTTACTATGATGAGCTGACGATGGCAATTTTTGGGACTCATCCAATCCTGGTTTTGTTCTGCCATTCGGTAACAAGAGGATTGGGACCGAGCGTTGTATGTTACAGGGTATGAAACAACCGTTTGTTTCCCGCGTTTGTCCGGAGCGGGCTAATACGCGGCTTTTGGGGTGACAGGGTATAATTACGGCAAATGTGGCGTATTTACGTTGACAATGGATACAGTTAGCGTCTCCGATATTGTCTCCGATGTCTGTTTCATCCCGTTGAGTCCGCGGGCTTACGTCTGAAGGGAAATAATTTCATAGATTACGACGTCTTATTTTAATAGTCGAATATTGTTCAAAATGAAAAACAAAATAGTTTTTATTCAGAGTAATTAAAAAAATAAAAATTCCGAACGTCGATACTAAGTTGCCTACCACTGCACCGGTTCGGAAACTAACCTAGCGAGAAGAACCGGCGTAAGAAACTCGCACGGGGCCATCTTTTACTAAAAAGATGGAAAATTACAATAAAAAAAAATCATATAACAATAGACTTATATCTATTTACAATATTATAGGAAATATATAAAAAAATTAGCCAGTAGGAATTCTTATTCCCAACCCTATTCCCAAGGTGTGTTGTCGTCGATGAAATCATTGATTTTATAATAAGCTTTAGCACACAAACGTTCTTTTACTACTTTTTTAAATCTATTGATAGAAAATTCGAATACTTCAATTTGATGAGTCAAAAGAATGCAAAATGATGCAATTATTTAAGAATATATTTTTAAAGTTCTTGTATTTTCAATAGTAGGATTAAGAGCTTTTATCTGAAGGTGATAATAAAGACTTCGCAACTAATAGAGAATTAGTAATTGTCAATACTGGCTGTCTTTACCACACTCGTTCTTTTTGTAAGTAGATAGTACGTATTTACTATTTTCCTTAGAAAGATATAAGTTATTGGTTGGTAAACAAGGCTTTGAAGCAGGCTTAGTATTGATGTAGAGGTATGTAGGAGTAGGTAGGTAGATTATTATGGAGTCTATAGTGCAGGTATGGTGTATTGTCCTCATTAGTTAAGTCTCGGGGTCCATCCTCCGATGTCACTCGTCCCACTCCGGTCGTCCCGGACGCCCACGTGGTCGGAGACAAAGGGACATTAGCATAGGGTTGGGACGGGGTGTGGCCGCATCGATCACGCCGCACGCGCAGGATCCAGGACCTAGGTATACTCAGTTAAGTTTTAGGATGCCTAGCAGGTTTATATGACAGCCGTTCAAACTCTGAATCAAAGTTTAGTCACTGCGATTGTTTTAACATCATTCCCAGTAAAGTGCTAAAGTATTAAGGAAAAAAAAATATTTGAATAAATAATTAATTGATGAATTCTTGAATGATCTCTACAAGATTAAGCTTAATCTTAGCTATTCGTAGCATTGTTTTTTTAATTTAGGTTACTTAAGAATTCATTTTGGGTGATCTAGTTGAATATTATGGTCTACTGTGTAAGTGGCGTCAGTAAAATGGTATAATTACTATATTATATACTAGATGTCCCGGCAAACGTTGTTTTGCCATTTAAAGTATTTCTACTTCATCAGTTGATACAACATCTTACCCCCTCTTTTGTCCCTTAGAGGGGTGGGGGGAAAATTTTATACACCAGATGTTGAGTTCGAAGGAGACGAATAATATATCTGCGAAATCCGTATGCAAATCGGATCAGTAGTTTTCGTGTTAAAGAAAAAAGTTTGATACAAAATCTGACCCCTTCTTTTACTTTTAGAGGGGTGGGGGGAATTTTTTTTATACACCAGATGTTAAGTTGGAAGAAGACCAATATATCTGCGAAAACCGCATTCAAATCGGTTCAGTAGTTTTCGTGTGATAGTGGAACAAACATACAGACAGACAGACAGACAAAAAACTAACCACATTTTGGGCTTCTATAGCTATATAGTGACACCCCCCGCTTATTATTTTTTGAATATCTTTAATGTACAGAATTTTCATTTCTACAGTTTTATTACATGTATAGATTTTGTCTCTTATTTATTGAACGTAAATTATTGTTTGAATTGTTTGTTATTGTTGAACGTAGATGGATGGTTTGCCATTAAGGAATCAATATATTATAATAATATCCAGAAGGATCCATCAGATATCTGTCTGAGTGTACATCACGCTATATCATTACGGCCATCATAACTCGACTCATGTTGTGTAGGTGTCATGTTGCTGAGCGTTGGTTTTTTAACACCAAGGCAAAAACAATCACAAAGAAATCGTCTAAGTAATGGTAGAGAAAAAAATTATCTATCGAATGATATAATTTTTAGCAACATTGTTACAAGGAATTTCATTTTGCATTATTAAAATAATAAGAATCTGCTAGCAAAATAATATACTACCAATAACATCACACTTCATATAAATTGTTAACCCGTAATTGTAAATTGTGAAGTGTTGTTTTTCAACTTGAAAAGGGTTTCAAATCATTGTTATAATCGAAGTCACCCATCACAACTAGTCTTATTATAAATCTATTCATACATTGTACGGCTCTCGTCTCAAAATACATGAATGAACGCTGTTCCATTCAAATTAGTACCTACACGTGTATGAATGGGAGATATTGAATGGTTACATGCACTTTACAATACCTTTCATGGGATCAATCAACGCAATTTGAGCCCTGATAGAGCCACCAAAGATTGAAATTCTATTGATGTATTCCATCACTATATTATTAAAATATGCCTTATGATTATTGATTTAAGTGTCATAATTAATTTTTTATCGGAAATATGCTGATTCATGCAATTGATCTGAATTAAATTTGTTTCGAATCGAATTGAAATTGAATGATCAGTGATCTCTGATATCTGATTAACGCCTTGAAGTTTTATAGTCAAGTGGTGAGATGTGGATCAAGATTTAAAAAGAACAAGTTCGATTCCCTCAGGAACATAATTTGATACCTTAGTACTATTTTGTACTAGCATATTGTTAGTTGAACGCACTACACCTCAATGGATAGATGACTAAGAAGAAGGTGACGAGAAGCAAATGGATGAGGGCTGCCATAATCAGGATGGTTGGAGCTCGCTGCAGGTCTACGTTCAGCAGCGGATGGCGATAGGCTGATGATGCTTATTAATTTTTGTAGAAAAGAACTCTTCATTGTTGAACTTTAGAATCAGTTGTAGATTCTTATCAGTATAATAAATATGATTATGACCAACAGATGACCAGCTAATAACTTAAGTAGTTATGTTCAGTTGTAAGTCCATATTATTCTGAACTGACAGTCTAAGTGTTGCAACACCTTAAGCTATCAACACTAATCCTGGATTACGCGTTCTGAAGTTTAGGCATTTTGCCACTTTGCTGTAGACATTTTCTATGTTCACACCTGGCTAAGGTGCTTGTCAGAATTTCAATTTATTTATCGCATGAATCACGCGCTTTGGACACCATAACATTAAAATATTTTTTGCACCAGGAGAGTTAGGTTTTTGTGCGTATGACTTTGTAATTTACCATGGTCACCTTTACATCTTGTTAAATTCTTTCATTTATTACATCTTAATCGTGATATTGAAATAGCGCAATAGTAGTTGATTACTTTACTTTACTTGACTAAATTAGATTATAGGAATTAAAGATAAAATATGGACTCTACTAAAATATTCCATTAGATCTTGCAGCTTATTTTAAGGATAAACCTGTGACAGTTCCTTCAAAGATTACCAAACATCTGCAGTCTGCACGCTCCGCGCTTCCAAGGTGTGGTCCCACTTGTATATAATTTAATAACAATACAAAATACTTTCAATAAGTCGAGTCGTGTTGTCAACAATTCATTGTTCAAACTGTCGATAAACTTAAAAAAGAACGAATATCCTTCGAGCGTTTTGTGGGGTCGTGGAAGGCGGCGTGGCTCGTGGGGAACAAAGAGGTTTAATTGTGGGTTATCCCACCATAAATCCCACAACCACTCATTACGTTACTTAATTGATACTACAAAATGTACGACAGTTGTGTCATGCGTGGGCGCAGAGATTGTACAGATTTTGGGTCTGGAGTTTGCGACTGATTTTTGCTTAATATTAAAAGCATTTAAGAACATTACATTCCACACATCATTGTGAATTCAAAACTTGTAGAATAAACTTCAAAATTCGCCCTAAGCACACTTTGGGAACTATCAGCCAGAGAGCGGTCACGCGGTGAAGCGTGCAAGCAGTCAGTTTTGCGTTCTTTGTATTGTACTGCGTTATATAAAGATACTGACACATGAGGCTAAATTTCTCCTGTGTGCGCTTGAACGCAAAATGCGAACGCAGAACGCTCTATCTGATAAGGTCCCTTAGGATTTTTTTTTTATCTCGTCTTTGAGAAATAAAGACACGTCATTTTAACTTTTCAAATCTATTAGTGTACTCACATTAATAAAGTATTTTTTTAGGGTTCCGTAGCCAAAATGGCAAAAAACGGAACCCTTATAGATTCGTCATGTCTGTCTGTCTGTCTGTCTGTCCGTCCGTCCGTATGTCACAGCCACTTTTCTCCGAAACTATTAGAGCTATACTATTGAAACTTGGTAAGTAGATGTAGTCTGTGAACCGCATTAAGGTTTTGATGCGAAAATTGAAAAATTGTTAAAAATTTTAGGGGTCCCCATAGGTACAACTGAAACAAAAAAAAATTTTTTTCATCTAACCTATGCGTGTGGGGTATCTATGGATAGGTCTCCAAAAATCATATTGAGGTTTCTCATATCATTTTTTTATAACCTGAATAGTTTGCGAGAGAGACTCTTCCAAAGTGGAAAAATGTGTGTCCCCCCCCTCTAATTTCTAAAGTAGAGGCATGATAATTCTAAAAAAAAATATATGATGTAGATTACTATAAAAACTACCAACGAAAATTGGTTTGAACGAGATCTAGCCAGTAGTTTTTTTTATACGTCATAAATAGTAAAGTACAACTGAAACAAAAAAATTTTTTTTTCATCTAACCTATGCGTGTGGGGTATCTATGGATAGGTCTCCAAAAATCATATTGAGGTTTCTCTTATCATTTTTTTCTAACCTGAATAGTTTGCGAGAGAGACTCTTCCAAAGTGGAAAAATGTGTGTCCCCCCCCCTCTAATTTCTAAAGTAGAGGCATGATAATTCTAAAAAAATATATATGATGTAGATTACTATAAAAACTACCAACGAAAATTGGTTTGAACGAGATCTAGCCAGTAGTTTTTTTTATACGTCATAAATAGTAAACCATAATCTAAATTTCATTAAATCGACTGAAATATAAAAATAAATCAATTTTGACATGACCTGTCAAGGAAACAATACCGATATTTTCGTAACAAATTTTTAATATTTAAAATTTGCATAATATTACAATATCTGGGAAGTGAAATAGGCTAAAGTCTATCTATTTTCAAGAAATTATTGCTGAACAACCTAGAACAAATGCGTTGTGATAAATACATGTTATAAAAAGGCGCTCTCTGGAGGAGGGCCTGTCACTGTTTGTAAAAATAAAGAAGCGAAAATATATGGAGCCGGAGCCGCCTGCCGGCCTTGCAGAAGTGCTTTCCCGATTGCCAGAATGAGACGTGAAAAGATAATACTATTATGTAAATGGTAAAAGACAGTAATATTATTATTAGCTCGGATCAAGGATTTAACTTACTGAGAGAGAGGCCTTAGCTGTTTCTGCAGAGTAACTCAATGCGGTCCAACACTCTGATGCCTATCAATGACGCTGACTGGGAACCGTCCGGAGAATTAGCACACGAGCTACGGCCAAACTACAACATAATGCCCAAGTCTTCACCGCACGACGAAAGGTACAGAAGACAGTAATTAAAAGGCTGAGAGAGAAAATAAGGAGAAGCAGCGACGTCCCTATTTTACACCGGTGGCATTTCATTAATTATTATTTACTATTCTTTAGTTAATCTTATTATCATTATTTATATTCCTTCTTTTACTTTTACTTTGTAATTTATGTAAATAAAACGTATTCTAAGGTTCTAGTTTAAGTTACATTTTAGTACAACGTCCATGGACACCCATAACTGTAACCAGGGCATTCCATGCCCGCACTGCCCTTGCTCAAGTCGCCGTTTCAACGGCGTTCACGGGCTGAATATACATATCAGCCGCAAGCATAAAAACCTGCTCCCGCAACCTTCGTCTGATCTATCCAGTATCTCAACGTCCCTCGGCGGCACCACTCAGCCCAACCAGGTCAGTAACGACCCCTTCGATTTCGATAGCCTTTCCAAGTTCAAGCGCAGTGTTCGCGTACTGAAACACGTGCCTAAAGGAGCCAGAAGTCTTGCAGCTGGCAAACTTGCGGATCTGATGGATGCTTGTGTCGACAAAAACACCAAAGCGGCTTGGTATGAATTTTTAACTTTCGCCTTTTCTGCACTGAGAGTACCTGATCAATCAAGCAAGTTATCCCTCACAACGAAAGTGAAACACAACATCTACAGCTCCTGTCCCTTGCCTTGCGAGATCCCAACTCGGCAGCCCTTCAATGTGTGCAAAAGGGTCGAAATGAAAGTACACGAAGGTGATCTAGCAGGCGCAGCACGTCTGCTCGTCTCAGATTGCAAAATCGCCCCTGCCGATACTAGCACCCTAGAATCTCTGATCCATAAGCACCCTACACCCTCCCGCTCTCTGTCCATACCCCCCCTGTCGTCCGTTGGGCCGATAGTCCCTCTAGTGCTGTCCCCTTCAGACGTCGTTTCCGCAATACAAAGCTTTAATAACTCATCTGCCTCCGGCCCCGACGGCATCCGTCCCCAACACCTTAAAGAATTATTGTCGCCCTCCGCCGGCAACAACAGCTCGCGTCTGCTAAAATCACTTGTAAATCTCTGCAACTTCTTACTGCAAGGCGAGTTAAACCCTGATGTGGCTCCACACCTGTATGGAGCGACACTCTGTGCCCTTTTAAAAAAAGACGGAGGCATACGGCCCATAGCCGTAGGTTCGACCCTTAGACGCCTCGTGGCAAAGTGCGCATGTCGAGCCGTCAGGGAACCTATGGCATCACATCTGCAGCCGACCCAAATTGGCTTCGGTACTGCCCTCGGCTGCGAGGCTGCAATTCACGCGACGCGCGCCTTTGCCTTAAGCCCCGCTAACAGCGACTGTGTCATCGTTAAGGTGGACCTTAAAAATGCCTTCAACTCCGTTGAAAGGGATTCCATCTTAAACGAGGTTAAAGAACTAATTCCTTCTTTATATCCATTTCTTCACCAGTGCTATGCTTCACCCAGTCACTTAACATACGACAGTCATAAAATTTCATCACAGGTAGGAGCGCAACAGGGTGATCCCCTGGGGCCCCTTATATTCAGCTTAGCCATCCACAAAAAAATATCATCCATTAAGTCTCCCTTAAACGTCTGGTACCTTGACGATGGCACAATTGCAGGAAGTCCAGAGGTAGTAGCAGAAGATATCCGAACTCTCACTAGTAGTCTTCAAGAGTTGGGACTTGAAATAAATACAAAAAAATGCGAAATCTTCGCTTGCAAGGACACAGCCGAACACAAAATCACCACTTTTGACTCTCTTCTCCCCGGAATTAAAACCCTAAATAAATCTACGTTTTCTCTGCTAGGCGCGCCGATATTCCCAGATGCCATTCCATCAACCCTAGAAAGTAAGGGCAAAATTCTAACACAAGTCCGAGAACTTCTCACCAATGTATCTCCTCACATTGCTTTAATATTGTATCGCAGCTGCTTCTCTCTGCCCAAGCTCACATATGTAATTAGGACGGCCCCCACCTGGCGATTTCCCAAGGACGTCTGTCAGTTAGACAATATTATCCGAGCCACGCTGGAGGAAATACTCAATATTTCCCTAGACGATCTGCAATGGCAACAGGCTGCGCTACCGGTGAAACACGGTGGTTTGGGAATCAGGAGCATAGGGTCTGTCGGTTTGCCGGCATTTCTTGCGTCGTCCAATGGGGTTGCTGAACTTGTTACTAACATTTTAAAAAACCAAGGTACAAGATGCAGCATCCCCTTTTTGACCGACGCAGAAACTGCCTGGCAAGAATTATATCCCGGCATCAACCCACCCGAGGATGTCACCTTCCAGCGTGCTTGGGATGACCTCAGCTCCAGATATTCCCTAACACATATGTTGAACTCACGGTCGGAATCAGCACTGGCCCGAATTAAGGCAGCTGGCTGCGCGGAATCAGGCGCTTGGCTCCACGCGTTACCATCACCACATCTCGGCACTCTTCTCGATGATAACACCCTTCGAGTAGCAGTGGCACTGAGACTAGGTTGCGAGGTGTGCGAGCCTCACCGCTGCCCCTGTGGTACTGAGGCTGACGTCTACGGTCACCACGGGCTTAGCTGTGTTAAAGCAGCCGGTCGTTTTTCCAGACACCATGTACTCAATGACATTATTCGTCGAGCTTTGGTGTCCGCAGACGTACCCTGTGTTCTCGAGCCCCCCGGTCTGAGTAGGAGCGACGGCAAACGCCCGGACGGCCTTACCTTGATCCCATGGGAAAAAGGTCGTTGCCTCCTGTGGGATGCCACGTGCGTGAGTACTTACGCCGCTTCGCACATTTCCGGCACTTCTCGAATCGCGGGGTCTGCCGCCGAGTACGCAGCTAGGCAGAAGCACAATAAGTATGCGGACCTGGAGCAGAAATATCTTTTCGTCCCTTTTGCCGTGGAAACAGGAGGTACCTGGTGTAACGAAGCGAAAGCTTTCGTTCGCCAGCTCGGACGTCGGTTGCGGGAATCGGGTAACGATCCCCGCTCCGGGGCGTACCTGGCCCAACACGTCTCCCTGGCCATTCAGCGCGGTAACGCGGCCAGTGTGATGGGGACGTTTGAGCATGGTACGCTGCGGGGCGGTCTTTTTGATTAAGCTTTTTCATTTTTTTTTTTTTTTTTTTTTTTTTTTTTTTTTTTCTAATTGTTATCATTATTAAATTATTATTTTTTTTGTTTCTGTACATATTGTTAATTTGTTATTGTATTCTTAATTTTATAATATTTTAAATGCTACATAATGTTATAATTATTTCGCATAATATGTTTTTGTGAAGGGAGGCAAAATATTTTTTATATTGCTTTACATAACATTAATTTTATTCACGTTATATTATATTTATGTCGAATTTTAATTTCATAAAAATAAACCTTATTGCTGCTGCGGAACCCTCCATGGGCGAGTCCAACTCGCACTTGGCCGCTATTTTAAGATTCTCAATAGTGTGTAGTTTATAATCTAAAACTACAAACTAAGGCCTACTCTATTCAATTGGCCTTATTCCAGGTATTTTCAAACGTCATCTTTTTCTTCTATTTCAATAACATTTGACGACGCAATAAATCATCCAACATGTGACATAAACCTGCGAATCCTCAAACCCAATAACACTTGGAGGACACTGATTTATCTGGTTATTCGATTGTTCGACGTATCATTCCTACTCCCTACTCAGTCTCCCCTACTATATCGATGCCTGATAACTGAATCAAATACAAGTTTCTTCGAGTTGGTAATTACGATATATCTGTTGGATGTGGTGGAAGAAATGTAATATTGATATTATGTTTCATTTTTCCTGTACCTGTAACTACTTTATCAACTTTTCATGTAAACGTCAGTATTGATAGTTTTTAGCAGGAGCAGTAATTACATATTATACGCACAGCTGCAAGAATAGCTTGTTATATATTTTTACTACCTAACTGCGCCAGAAGAAAGTTAGCTATGTATGGAAATAATTTTTTGACACGTCACAACTCACAAGACACGATCTGCAGCCTGAATGGCTTGACGCATTTTAGCTTGACTCGTTAGATTAGTGGTTACTGTGAGAATAGGTTGTAGCACCTTCATCGTGGGAATCGTAGTCACAATTGATTTTCAATTGTTATGCGGCAGCCGGCTGCCGCAAGTTACTGTTTTTATTAGTTTACTTTCTGTTAGCATTGTAATGATTGACAAAATTATGTCTGTGGTATACAATCAAGTTGGCAAAAAGCACAAGGAACCAAAAATATTTAAAAAGTAATTTAAAAGTGCAATCACCAAGTTCACCCCTTATTATTGGACCATCAATAAAACAAAAACAGTTTAGGCGAAGTTCTGGCAGACATTTTTACTCGTCCACATTAATATGGCGTCTGGGGGCTTGTGGGCTGTCAAATTAATTTCGTCTTGAAGACAATTTGTCGATGCCAGAGGGTACAAAAAACTAACTATCGATTGCTAGGGGATGAAACGCGTGTTATTGAGTGGCTAGCAGAAAACATATTTTTCTATTTTTTGTTTTGCGACAAATATGTTTTGGGAGCATTTTTTTAATGATGGATTTGATGCATGATAATTTTTAGAGAAAAGGTAGTTGCATTGCAACAGTATAGTAAATCTTCTGTACTTTTCAACATATTGAATTTGTAACAAAAATATTTTTGAAACCTGGTTTATACACAGGAAAATAATTGTGGAAAATACAAAAAAAAACAAACGCCAAAAACAGAACCTCCTGTTTTGGACGTTGGTTAAATATACCGGTATCGTCGACCGTTCTTGTAGATTAAGGTGAAAGCTGCACTTGACTTTTACTGTCTTAATTAGCCCCCAAGAATCTCAAACATTTAGTAACGTCAGTCGGCACGAAGCGACTTTATCGAGTGTGACCAGCTTCGAAATATTAATTCGGGCAATCCGCTGCGCAGCCGTGCGTCTCGCACTCTGTTGGTGTACTCCAGGGCAGTAATAGTAGCTTTAATAATGAGGATTTTAGTTTATTACTTATACAAAAGACTGTAGTCATTTGTGTAATGCAATCCTATCGTGTTATGCAGCGAACATAATATTTGAGGCGATTACGAACCTATAATATATTTTCATCTTTATTTCTTTATGATCCATCTCGATTTTGCATATTGTAGTTAGCTTGTGCAAACATAGCTATCCGTTATGATCAAAATATGTGAAAAGCGAATTTTAATATGAGTGTCATCGCATTTTGACTTGTGACCTATGATTATGACCATTCGTTTCTTGCGTATTTTCAGCCTCTATCTTAGATAGTGTTATGAGAGATTCTTATTAATTAGTAGAAGTGGTGAACCTTGGTACTTCAGTTGGGTTATTTCAAGTATATATTTAGTTGTTTATTGCGCAGATAACAAATCAGTCTCTACCACCTTCTATGAATCAATTTCTGTGCTTTTATAATAGAATCCTCAGCTTTAAATAATTATACTAAATGCTTTTTTATTGACATAACCTCAACTCGAAATTACAAGAGAACGTTGTTCAGCGCGGCTGTTGGGCGACCGCAACAGCCGTATACACTGCCAACTTTACACATTACAACCTTATACGAGTGTTCCCTTACCCACAAGGATACATTATTTTTGCCATTTAAAAATCTGTTTGAAATTCATTGAATTATTAAGAAATTATCTGTTCTGATATTATGTAATTGTGTCCGGATTATTTTAGTTTCGTATGTTATTAAAATTTATCTCCAAAATTTTATCTCCAAAACAAAAAACGAGGCCGTTTTTATGCATGACTGTGTGTAAAATACACATATACGTAGTTCTGTCCTGAGTTTGTGTCACAATTTCTTTTGTATTTATTTTTTTATATCCACGAATGTTTTCGAACAAATTGTTCCAACAAACCCACAAACGAATAATCGTATAAGCTCAATAATTCACAGCATTTGTCTCCTTTAGCTGCATTACTCTGGCTCTCCATCCATCACGGCATCACCCTCACAAGCTGACGCGCCACAACATTTTGTTTTGTTTTAATTTTTGGTCGCAATGTGATTAATATTTTGAATTGTGACAGTTTTCCTCTCTGTTTTGTGTTACTAATTTCTTACTTTGATATATTTAGAAAAGCTACATACAGGACTTTACATGATATTAAAATACAATATTATAGTGTTTACGTAATATTTTCTTTAATCTTAGCACTATTTTCAATAGTCTTCTAAAAAGACGAGAATCTGTGTTTATCTGTGAATATTTTTAACACAAGAACGTACAAACTACAAAGTAGATTATAACATCTTAGCAGTTTTCAGTTTCTTAATTAATAAAATTTCGTTACCCAGCTAATCATAATTGATTAAATTTAATATATTTCTACCTCCTTCAGTGCTAACCTCATAAGAAGTCAATATATTGGCAATACAGAACCCTGTCCAACCATCTGTGGCTTAATGAATTAGTATCGGTTAGGAAGGAAACAATACTACAAATAAAGGGTTCCGTATGTCAATACGCTGGGGTCGCTCTGATCTAATAATAATATTTATGAAATACTACTTAGTAGAGTTTTATACACACTTCCTTTTGGTTAGATATCGTACTCAGTTCTTTTGATTTTGGTCTTCATTAATTATATAATTGACTAGAGACGCCTGCAACTCTCTTGCGCAAAAATTCGTTTATCGCGGCGGAACCGTACATTTTTCTGGGATAAAAAGTATTATATGTCCTTTGTCGGGTCTCAAAGTATCCCCATACCAAATTCTATCATAATCGGTTCAGCGGTTTGGGCGTGAAAAGGTAACAGACAGACAGAGAAACTGACAGACAGATAGACGGAAAGATAGACAGACGGATAGACAGACAGACGGACAGACGGACAGACGGACAGACGGACAGACAGACAGACGGACAGACAGACACACTTTCGCATTTATAATATTTGTATGGATGGATTGAATTTACCTTACCTTAACCTTCTATTTAGGTATAGTGATTTTTATATTATTATATTTTTATATTATAATATTATACATTTTGTAAAACAATAGTCCTTCGCCCTCGTTCATGGAGTAACAGTATAGTAGTAGCCACATTACTCTCTATTTTTATTATTTTGTAGAGACAAAATACTTTTTGTTAACAAGTGTATTAGAATTCTGATTGTGATTGAGAAGAATATTTTTATCGTAGTTGATTTTTGTAACTAAATAGGAAATACATTTCTATTTCCTCTACTAATTTTATCACTATACGAGTGTAATTTATTTTTCTTAAACAATATTAATCCAGCCATGATTGAGTACTTAACTTATTTAATATCATTAAGATCTATGTGCCCCTCATTTGATATCATAAAATATACTCTGTCCTTTGGATTTAAAGTTTATTTTACTTCAGCAGTGCTATCTGGGGGTAGTTTTGTGCCATATGCGGTCACCTTCCGTTACTTTGGGCGAATTACCGCTAATCCTAGACATTATGTCAACACTTTTATATACATTTCATACGATTAATAGCTACTTTGATAAATTTATGGGGCAGTGGAGCTTGTGTACAGTGCCTACTATAATTATGAGCTAGATAGAGCGCAATACAAATCAGGAAACCTGTAGTCACCTTATACGGTGCCTAAATAATCTGACTCAATTAATCCCTCGATCGTGGAAAAACGAGGCATAATAGCCTTTCTATTGTTATCGCAGTAGCTGGTTACCGCTTGGGGCTTGAATCATTAAAGCCAAAAATTTATGTTTCTTAATTATAATTATAGATTGTGATTAGGTAAAGCTAGATAGGGCTCTAGATTAAAAAAACACGTTTAAAAGCCAAAATATTTACCTTACGAGTTACGAATATAGGCTGCACCATTTCTTTCTTTTGAGGGTGAATTCTTAAAAGATCTTTTTATCATTCATCGTCATAGTGGAGCGTGTAAACATACAGTGACTATAGTATTTAGACGAAGAAAACTTAGAATCCACTTTTCATCACTCCATGTGATGAATTATATCCAAAGTAAATGTAGAACCTCTCAGCCGCCCACTGTTCCAATGGCTGCATCACACATAGAAGTGCAAAGTCAAAATTTACGCCACACACTCTTAATACATAGTCGTAAGGTTGATATTCCCCTGGCAAGTGATACCGTGTGGTAAGCGCTTTTCGAACGTCACTCGAGATGTTTCGCTGACGGAGCGCTCAAGACAAAGGAATGATATTTGCCCATTTTATAACGAGCCGATATAACACTTTACAGTATTTTATGTTCATCACCTCACAAGTATCATACGGTGAATTGACGATATTAGAATTTTTAAGCAGAGGTGAAATTTTAGGCGCAAAGTGTCATTGTAGGCAAAAAGTGACATTAACACAAAAAGTGGCGTTTAGGGGAAAAGTGACATTTAAGGCAAAAAATTGATTTTATAGTTACGCAAATGTTGCGGTACTTGTTGCCAAACTCCTACGAAACAGGTGGTCTGATTTTGATAAGATTTTCTGTGCTCAAGAGGTTGGACAAAATCTGCGTTTTTTTCATACCCGATATAACGTATACAAAATAACGTTTGCCGGGTCATCTGTCTCTCGTATCGCCCGTAGTTGTTGTAGTTTTATAAATTTTTAGTTTGATTCACCGCTATGATACTAGTGCACATGGAGATACATTATGATTAATGATTTATGTACAAAACTATAAGTTATAACTACACAATTCACTTTCCTACTGGTAGAGTGCAGAGTGTTTTAACTAGACCCAGTTTGAAATATTATATTTAAAATTTTGTAATTCATTTTCTAAATAAGACAGTATTTAAATTCTGACTTTGTTCTATCTGCAAACACACTGTCAAATTACACCGCACGTCAAACAAGAATGGCACAATTTGTTTACACTAGAAACTAGTTATCAAAAGCCATTGTTGGGATATAAAATTAGTAATTGTATTTCGGCGTGACGCGAGGGGAGCATTTACATATATACGCCACAGAGCAGGAAAATGCGAACACTTTTTTCTATATTTTGATCGTATGGCAGCGCGATTGGGGGTGTTTTTTTGGTCTGCGACGGGATCTGTAGAGATTTGGTACAACCGTGACGAAAATTGTGTGGGGTATGACGCAACCCTTCCGCGGCCGCCGCGATCTGTGGCCGCACAGGGATGCTGTGTACTGCGGATGACACGACTTGATACTTTAATTTATTTCTAATTGAACTTATCTAACTCACGTGCTCAACTGGCGTAGCACGTCGTAGCAGCAGTAGCAGTGGCTACGGCTTCAACGCCTCCGTGGTCCAGTGGTCTAGAGCGTCGCTCTTGACTCGGAGGTCGTGGGTTCGATTCCCGCGTTGGAAACATGTAATTTCCAAGTTTGGTTAGGACAATGCAGGCTGATCACCTGATTGTCTGACAAGTGAGATGATCCATGCGTCGGATGGGCATGTAAAAAGTCGGTCCTGCGCCTAATCTCTCGCCAGTCGTGTCGGTCTGCCGTCCCACTGGGTTATGAGAGTAAAGGAATAGAGAGTGCTCTTGTGTACTGCGCACACACTTGGGCACTATAAAATTGCTCCTGCGTACCTGGCCTGGTTTCAATGAAACTGGCCACCGTCACCGAAACCGGTGTGGGGAGTATTATTATTATTAGTAGCAGTGGCTACGGCGCGTTACATTGTCGCGTTTTTGCAAATATTCGGTGCACATTAATATTACATTAATTTATCGTCTCTTAAAAGAAGTCTAGTAATAGCTAGCTTAATGTAAGTGAATAAAATAAGTAAATAATAAAGTTTTAATCTACTTATTAAAAAAAATAAGTCATATTACTTATAAACTAAGAAAACGAAAGTAAAATTTGCAGGAAACATTTCAATCTGAGCAAATGAGTTTTATAAGAACGTGTTTAGCGGCAACACGCCGTCACTAATACCAACAGACAAGTGCCGGAAACGAGGAGCCATCAGGCTTACAGCTCGTTGACAGATCACAAGCAAACAAAAAACATCAATTTAATTCGAATTCTATTATGCTATCAGCTATCTTGACTTATGAAAGATGTTAGTTAATTGATCTATACATACAACATGACTGGTGAGACAATACCGATACTTAAGGAGAGTATTCAGTACTCGATTCTCATTATAATTAAGTAATAAAATTAGGTCCTTAAGTTTTTCCGAATTTCCCAAAAATAAATGAATTATGGATACTAAGTAAATTACGTTTATGTTTACGTTATTATGTGAATTCTGTACTTACATTAAAGATATTCAAAAAATAATTAATAACCGGGGGTGTCACTACATCGCTATAGAAGCCAAAACTGTGGTTAGTTTTTTGTCTGTCTGTCTGTCTGTCTGTATGTTTGTTCCACTATCACCAGAAAACTACTGATCCGATTTGCATACGGTTTTTACAGATATATGTGTCTTCTTCCAACTCAACATCTGGTGTATAAACTCCCTCCCCCCCACCCCTCTAAGGGGACCAAAAAGAGGGTCAGATTTTGTATCATTTTTTTCTTTAATGGACTTACGTCATATTATTAAATGTATTTTCCAACTTAACATCAGGTGTACACAATTTCCCCCCCCCCACTCCTCTTAGGGCACAAAAGAGGGGGTCAGATTTTGTATATATTATATAATGCAATTATTATAGTGAAAATGAAAAATGCCATATTCTTTTTTATGTTAAGTCATAATAATATTGTGTATCATTTAAAAGTATCAAAGTAATATTTAAAAATACAGTGTGTATTTCTTAATACTTATCTACATAATATTTTCCTAATACCTATTATTTTAAGTCAACAATTTCCTTTAAAGTATTTTCCTCAATTATCAAAACCACCCCATCCAGTACATTCAACCCCACGTGTGAGCGTGAAATTCGTGCAATAAATGCCTTTGTATTGCGGTACCGTACCCTGTTGACTTTCGGACGGAGCCGGGGCCAAACAATATATTGTTACTGATAACTGCCGAGTTACGTTCGGGAGTTTGCCACGCGTTTGGCCAAGCAGAGAAAACAAAAGAGATACTAAAATTTGAGAGTACTTGTAAAATCATTCATGCAAATTATAATCTACGTAACAAAAAAGAAAAATAAAGGGAATTTTTACCTAAGTCTAAACTCTAAACTATTGAGTACTAGATGGCGCCCGCAACTCCGTTGCGCCAAAATTCGTTTATCGCGCGGGAACCGTACATTTTTTCGGGATAAAAAGTATCCTATGTCCTTTCCCGGAACTCAAAGTATCTCCATGCCAAATTTCAGCAAAATCGGTTCAGCAGCAGATGTAACGACAGACAGTACAGACACACTTTCGCATTTATAATATTAGTATGGATATTACTTTGTTTAAGTTGTATAAGGCTTTAATATGAATCGTGGATATAAATTCATATTATCGTAAATGCGAAAGTGTGTGTAAAGGGTTTTATTTGTGTCTGAAAGTATGTCCGTCTGAATGTTACGGCACGCTTAAAGATCCTGAAATTTTAGTAAATTTTGGTATGGAGATAGGTAGAGGTTCCAAAATTGTTTTAACAAAAATAAGTGGACGGTTTCAGCACTACGAACGAAGTTGCAGGCAACAAATAGTTATCACACAGCTGTTATAAAGCCATGAGGGTTTTTTTATACCAAAGGTTATTTCATATTAATTATACCAGCATAATCAATTACAAAATCCTGCGCTTCTAATATAGCTTATCAGGTCTAGAACCTGTTGGCAGGTGCTAGGGTATTGATTCTAACTATTATAATACCTGCATGCTTTATGACATAATAGATAGCATTATTTATGGTCTTAATTAGATATTTTTAATTTTTATAAAAGGCTTAACATTTAATAACATGGTCGAAATTTTTAGTGCATGGTTATCGGTCAAATGTTATATTGTGTAATGGTTCATATTATCCGGCATACTTTATCTACTAAAGTCTAAATAAAGCATTTCTATAAAAGTTTTAGTACCTCGCGAAAATTTAAATTGGCTCATCTTGGCGGGGGCACTCCCGTGTCCCCAGATTTAACTTATAATTTTGTGTAGCTTAGTAACATCTCTAGAAAAGTTTGCACCGAAAACCCCATTTTCGTTATTTTAATTTTTATTATTTTTAAATAATTATGCAAAAATAGAGTAAGTAGTATGAGATACTGTTTTGTTCGAAATGATCGTATAATTTACAATTATTTAGCAGCAATTAAAATTATACCCAGATATTATTTCGAATTTACATCAAGACGCCTAATGCTCTTTGATTAGGTATTAATAAAGAAACCGCGAATCGTTGATGACGGAGTAATATTTTGATCCTTGGAGGTATTTCGTGCTAGAGCGAGACAGACGACGGGGAAAGAGAGGAGTGGTGGAATGCCATCTATTAATCAAGAGGCTTCATCGCGATTATAAGCTTTTAAATAGCGAGGGTGCAGACGTAGAGATGTGCTTATCGATAAGTTAGACTTGTTATTAAAGTCGATTGAATATAATAGCGTGTGTGAACTTTGAATAAAGTGAATCTGTCAAAATTATTAAGATGTGCGATTATCTTTAGTCCTATCTTTTATCATTTCTTATCACTAGTGATCTGATCCGGCCTTGCCCATGCAAGGCCGGATCCATGATAATCCGCACCCATGTGCATTACTGTATCTTTTAAAGTAAACCACATCAATATTCGTTAGTTTGCCTGTTTTAAAGATAAGATCACACATAGGGAGAGTCAGCGGAAAGCTTTGATTTATATTATGTAATTTGATTACCATTAGATTATAATAGGTACACCTGTTATGAATAATATGTTCAATTATTATTTTTAACAAAAAATTAAAACCGACTTCCAGGGTAAAAACAATAATAATTTATGATGAACAAAAAAGTGTTAAATAATTCTTACTCTTTAAAGTGCCTTATGCATAATTCTCCTAAGCCTCAACTATTTCTGTACACAATCTACATTATTTTGAAGACGGTACCAGCTTTAAGAATGCTGAGTTGTATGACAAAATATTTTTAATATTTAGGACTGGTACCGACTTCAAAATAATGTAGATTGTGTACAGAAATAGTTGAGGCTTAGGAGAATTATGCATAAGGCACTTTAAAGAGTAAGAATTATTTAACACTTTTTTGTTCATCATAAATTATTATTGTTTTTACCCTGGAAGTCGGTTTTAATTTTTTGTTAAAAATAATAATTTCACTCTTTTAAGTGATTTATAAGCTGGTTTTCTGCACAGACTAATGTATAACACATCTTTGCTCAGTTACTTTGGATCCGGGATACACTTTCATGATATTATGAGAACTCATTGTCTGATATCACTACTTCAGAATTGCTTACTTAACTCCAAGCATATACCACTGTATACCTAATGTATATGCTTGGCGTTAATCAAGCAATAATAAAATTAATGTTTATACGCCTGTCTTTAAAGGCTCTAGAGTTCTGTTCAGTGACTTTCTATCATTACACTCATGAAAACAACTCAACATTACTAGATGACGCCCGCAACTTCGTTGCGCCAAAATTCGTTTATCGCGCGGAAACTTAAAATTTTTCCGGGATAAAAATATCCTATCCTATGTCCTTTCTAGGGACTCAAAGTATCTCCATGCCAAATTTCAGCAAAATCGGTTCAGCTGTTCGAGCGTGAAGAGGTAACAAACGGACAGACAGATAGACAGACAGTCAGACACACTTTCGCATTTATAATATTTGTATGGATGCTCAAATATAACTAAAATCGTCCTTATAAATTTTAAGAATAACTTTCCTCATAGATCTTATGATCAAGTTGCTAACTCGGTAACCTAAACCTAAACACCAAGGTCGAGTTATTTACATTGAATTAACATTATAATTTTTTAAATCGTTCGACAAATTCGGGCTTTGTTCTTAAAGACGATTAAAAGTAACAATAATAGGGTTATAATTAGATAACTCATGGTGTGGTGACTGGTAGTAGTGATGATGATGATGAATGTAACTTGCATAGTAGCATATGCTTTCAGTTCTTAAACCAACTCCGAAACCCCCAAACTTGTATATATAAGGAATCCGGAGTTCTCTTAGCACCTTCGGAACCATGGTATAACTAATTTTAAAATCTTGCTTTTTGGTAGCACATACTTAGGATACTTCTCATAAAATCGAAATCATTATATTATGTTTCCATATAAATTTGGAGGAGTTCCCTCGATTACTCCCGTGAGTAATCGAGGGAACTCCTCCAAATTTAATTTATCATCATCATCATCACCACCTTTCCACCATACATCCGTATGTATGGTGGAAAGGTGGTGATGATGATGATGATAAATTTAATTTGCATAGTAGTATATGCTTTCAGTTCTTAAGACAACGCCGAAACCCCCAAACATGTATCTATTAGGAGTAAGGAGTTCTGTTCACCACCTTCGAACCATGGTATATCCTGGTGCAAAATCTTACTTTTTGGTAACATATGCCTGAAATACTTCATATGAAACCAAAAAAAACATATGTTTCCATTTGAATTTTGAGGAGTTCCCTCGATTACTCATGGATACCATCATCAGGTCACCACTTTTCTGAACATTGCTTTTTGGTAGCATATGCTTAGGATACTTCTTATGAAATCGAAATCATTATAAGTTTCCATATAAATTTGGAGGAGTTCCCTCGATTACTCACGGATGTATGGTGGAATGGTGGTGATGATGATGATGATTAATTAAATTTGCATAGTATATGCTTTCAGTTCTTAAGACAACGCCGAAACCCCCAAACATGTATCTATAAGGAGTAAGGAGTTCTGTTCATCACCTTCGAACCATGGTAAATCCTGGTGCAAAATCTTACTTTTTGGTAACATATGCCTGGAATACTTCATATGAAATCAAAAAAAACATATGTTTCCATTTGAATTTTGAGGAGTGCCCTCGATTACTCATGGATCCCATCATCAGATCACCACTTTTGACAAAATGGGACCAAATTGGAGTGGAACCTAATATAACAAAAGAAAAATTTTGAAAATCGGTTCATAAACGGCGGAGTAATTGTTGAACATACATAAAAAAAAATATCCACAGACGAACGTATAACCTCCTCGTTTTTGGAAGTCGGTTAAAAACAAAACTGAGGTCCAAAGTAACTTATCTAAAGTCTGGATTAAATATTGTCTTATGTCAAGTTTAATATAAGGTATTTGTAATTATTCATTAGCAAATTATTATGTTGCTTCAACGATTTCACAAAAATAATCCAATGTTTATCAAAATAATTCCACGTTAATATGTTTCATTTATAACGGTTGTCATAAAGATGTTAATGTCCAGTTAAATTGCTATCGTCAAAATATCACAAACTGTCAAAATATATTAGCATACCCATAAACAGCCCCATGAACAGTAAAGCTATTAATTTTTTAATCATAATCACAATTTACGATTATTCATAATCTATCGATAAGATCAGCACAACCCTTTCGCTGCATCGCCCGGGGCAGCGTAACTGTTAACTAAATTAAAGTGAGTGTGAAGACCGCTGCAGGGTTAACTATTCCATTTAGTTTATTGCGCACAATTCACACTTAACCCTTCGCCGCTTACTGGAGGCCTATTAGGTATCGAGGGTCGCGAGGACCCCTAATTATGTACCAGCAGAGCCGTGGAATTCTAAGGACCCGTATTGCAAAAATTAACCCTTAAGCATAGAGTAAGGAAATAGTCTTACATACTGGTAATTAAATATAAGTACACACGTGTGTTCTACACGTCAATTTGATATATATTTAGCTGTTACAGGAACTAAACCTACAGATATACCTAAATGGCGACTTTGAGTGCTGAAATTGTACATTGCTCCGAAAAAAGTTGCTCTTATATCTCTATACACTCTACAACCTATTTATATCAATTTACCTAGGTAAATATTTGACATGACATGCATATTCAAGTTGACATATTATTTTGTTCCAATGTCAATTTTCTCAAATCAGTACGCCAATAATTCTACCATATTTTTATTTCAATATTCTTGCAGCTCCACTCTTTGTTCGATCTACTATTTCCTATCAAACTAAAAACATATTGTTATAAAAAATTCATTCAAATCGGTTAAAGCTCTGAAAATCTGTCATGAGATGATTTGACGTACGCAAGAATACTATTTTGCTGTGGTTCAGACTGGACGAAAGCTATATCTATTAACAGCGGAATTAAGCACAATTCGGGGCTTTTAGTGAATATTAATTAGTGTCAAAAATAACTTCAATACATATTGATGTGTGGACGAAAAACCGTGTCCGCAATCGGCGGCGATCGGAATTGGTAATGCTACACGGTTTTCGGATTTGCCTGACGGTTTTCCGGCAATAATTACCGGTTATTTCGGTTCCGGTATTCTAATGATGCTGAACGGTTTTCGATGTATTGCCGATTTTATGGATGAGTGTCAGCTTGATCTGTTGCATTAATCATTACTATAGTTTTTCAGCCAATTTATAAAGTATGTTTAAACAGCTTAACAATAAGCTATGGAGTAATATTTCTCAGTAAATTCGAAACTACTAGACCGATATTGATAAAAGGCAGATGTAGAATTGACCACGGAAAAGGATAATATAGTCTTATAGACCTATTTTTCGCGTACAAATTGTATTGGAATGGGGTATGATAATAAATAATAATAATATAGTGAATTTCAAATATGTATTAAAATATCAATATTATCATATTATTTACCGTCGTTTTAATTCAAAACTTAAAACTCTATTACTCAAAACCTGCTAATCAAATCGAGATGAAATTCACGAATTATAATCCAAAGCTCATTATCTATTTATCCTGCGGAAACGCGAGTGAAGCCGCGCGAAACAACTAGTCATGAGTTATGACTTCGGAGCTATCGGTAATCATGACTATGCATACCTCTCACCTGCACCGAATTTGTAATTTCGTGATTGTATTTCTGACGAAATAATAAGATGAGACTATGATCCTGGTTCAAATTTATGCACCAATCGGTGCATAAATTGATGTGGATGTAACCAGAAAGTTGAACAAATAGTTAAGGGCAGGTAACAGTGAAATAGCGCGTGGACAAGTTTTTTGATCCTGTTTCATTCCTTACATTATCATCTAAAAATTTTGAAAAAATTACGACCTTTACTTGAGGATATAACGTATTCGGCTTCGCATTAATTGACACAAACAGAAGAACTTCACTCGATAGAAAACAAAGCCAAAGTTACCTCTTTTTAAAATCTTTTTTCAATGTTGTGCTAAGAATACTGAACTAAGCGACCTATTTTTTATAGCTTTAATTAGATAAAATGATTATCTATCCGTATTCGCAAAAATGGAAATTGTAGCATTTATTTATTGATGCCAGTGACAAGATATCTAGAGAATTCGCGTACGCCGCGGCTTACCGAGCTCCGACAGTCGCGCGGTGGCCCATACAGATACATTTTGAGTGATAGATGCCCTTAAACCATTGTATTTCTGTAATGACGAAAGAGTACGCTGAAATCAATGGAATTATAGCGGTAATTACTGAGCGTCTACTCGTCTAGAATCTAAATGGTCGGTTGGTAGGTCGGTTTTAGATGTTTTTAGGGTTCCGTACCCAAAGGGTAAAAACGGGACCCTATTACTAAGACTTCGATGTCTGTCCGTCTGTCTGTCTGTCTCCAGGCTGTAACTCAAGAACGGTAATTGCTAGAGAGTTGAAATTTTCACAGATTGTGTATATCTGTTGCCGCTATAACAACAAATACTAAAAACAAAATAAAATAAATATTTAAGGGGGGCTCCCATTCAACAAACGTGATTTTTTTAGATTTTTTTGCTCTATAACAAAAATGGCAACAGGTAGGTACTTGAATTTTCCACAAAATCCTTAGTTATGCTTGTACTTTAACATTTAATAATATTATTAAAATAAAATAAAAAAATAAGCTCCCATACAAAAAACACAATTTTTGGTCTAATTTGCTCTACAATGGTACGGAACCCTTCGTGCGCGAGTCCAACTCGCACTTGGCCGATTTTTTTAAGCTGTGAAGTTTAATTGCAGAATCTTAAAATCATTTGGAGATTGCTTATCAATTATTACGAAGTAATATCTATTGAGTAATAATATTATTATGTTTTATCAAGCTACAGCCAAGCGTATATTGCCTACAGTAAAATGGAAGTCATCATAATAATAATAAAAAATCGACCAAGTGCGAGTCGGACTCGCGCACGAAGGGTTCCGTACCGGTATAGAGCGTAAGATAATATGTAGCGATAAGACAAACAATTGTTTTTTTTTGTATGGGAACCCCCCTTAAATAATTATTTTATTTTAATTTTATTATTTGTTATTAAAGTAAAAATATAATTAAGTATTTTGTGAAAATTTCAAGTACCTAGCTGTTACCATTATTGCTTACGAGCAAATAATGGCAAAAAAAAACGCGTTTGTTGTATGGAAGCCTCCCTTAAATATTTAATTTATTTTGTTTTTAGTATTTGTTTTTATAGCGGCAACAGATAGGTATATTACACAATCTGTGAAAATTTCAGAAGTCGAGCTAAAGCGGTTCTTGAGTTACAGCCTGGAGACACACAGACAGACGGACAGACGGACAGACGGACAGACAGACAGACAGACAGACAGACAGACAGACAGACATCGGAGTCTTAGTAACAGGGTCCCGTTTTTACCCTTTGGGTACGGAACCCTAAAAAAGATTATTACTTGGTAGTATCAAACTTGATGCTATTATTGTTAACTATAGTAATATTTCTAGAAAACGTTTCGACACCATGTTCTGTAATCTTAATCGTATATAGCATCTGTCAACGCACGATCGAGATGTTAATCTCGTCTCGAGATTAATTGAGACAAAATGTACGCTCGCACAATGACTACCGTTTATTTAAATGAATCAACGACAAATACATTAGCTAGTGATGGCCCGATTTATTGCCGATATCGATCTCGCGTTAGGCGATATTTGAGAGCACTAATTGCGAAGTGTTTAGCCATAGAATTTTTTTCCAAAATATTGCTAAAATCTTTTTAACAACCTTTTTATTTTGAAACTTTTACTTGATTTATTGACGAAGAACCATTATTTTCTCTTCCTAATTGTTCTTTAGTTCCTTACTCGATGATTGCCACTTTGTTTTGGCTCCCGCTATGCGTGAGAAGAAAGAATATTCAAAGAATATTCCTTACTCTGATTGAATTCGCTGTAGGCTTCAAGATAGCTTTAGCATGTTCCTTAGGCACCTATGTAATCACATCAAAGGGTTTTGGTGGATTTTTTATCACTGTGGATGTTCCTGATGTCGATGTACCATCAGAGAATATTCCCACTCTGTCAAGTTATTTATTGTAAGACGCAATCTGTCGGCTGGGCTTGTATTAACTTAAAAAACTAATTATGTACTCCATCTGTGCTAATAGAACACTTTTATGATGGTTATAGGAATTTATGATATTAAAAAACTACGCAACATTGAATTGCCACTTTTGTATATGAACATAAAGATTATTTAAGACAAAAAATATCGACGGCACATCCCTAGCCGGCCCACATGCGACACCTCTGACGTTTTTCACAACCGTCAGTAGTAAAGGTTAATAGAAAGTGTAAAACAATGCGCGTCCGTCCACAATGGCCATTGTGTGTGAGTCACGAGCCCACGCGACGTGATGCGGCGTGTTTGACAATGTCAAACCTGCCCCGACTTTTGCTTGTCACTTTTCAATTTCAGAAAGGAGGTTGGGACCTATACGAGTACAGCTGCAGCATTATGTTCTGTGACAAGTATTGGTGAAACGCGCAGGCATTTTGGACGTTTACGGGCGTTTGTATATATTATAGACTAAGTTAATTGGGAAATCAATCATCTATGCAGATATGAATATTGCATTTGAAGTCATTATTGGACATTTTGCCCAAGATTATCAATGAGACATGCAACATCCAACTATCATCTTCGGAAAAACTTTGTCTAGAACTCTATGCTCTAGAATCTAGATTATATTGTAACTCAGGCTGATTTCAGTCTCACACAGCTCGCCGTCCGTCGGCGCTGATGGTCCGAAATGTATGAAATTCCAGGAACCGTTCCTGAATAATGCGTAGCGTCTTTGCTGATATTTTATACATTTTGGTGATGGCACCGATAAAATCAGCTACGATAAAATCAGCCTCAGCCAAGTGGCTCTACAATAATTTATCCATTGTTTAACTATTTTCATTGGTAAGGGGCCAAAATATATTTAACAGTTTACTCTCCCAAAAGTCACGTTTGACGTGGGAGAGCCATGCTTCGGCACGAATGGGCCGGCTCGACCGGAGAAATGGTAAATACCATTTCTCCGGTCGAGCTCACAGAAAACCGGCGTGAAACAGCGCTTGCGCTGTGTTTCGCCGAGTGAGTGAGTTTACCGGAGGCCCAATTCCCTACCCTATTCCCTTCCCTACCCTCCCCTATTCCCTTCCCTTCCCATCCCTACCCTCCCCTATTACCCTATTCCCTCTTAGAAGGCCGGCAACGCACCTGCAGCTCTTCTGATGCTGCGCGTGTCCATTTGGAACCACACGGAACCACACGGAAGTTGCTTTCAATCAGGTGACCCATTTGCTCGTTTGCCCCCTTATTTCATAAAAAAAAGTCACCTACCCGAGAGCCGCATTGTCGACAAATCACGGCAACGACCTCTTCAAAAGATGTATGACGGTACAAACTCTAAGGATCTCAAACCTATTATTTGTACAAATGAGCAAAACGTTTGATAGATTCGGTAATTGTTTCCCGGGCGGAGCCCACAGATAAGCGGACAGGAGGATAAAACATCGGACGGACCGCGGGGACATCGAGAACGGCCATTACAGGAGCGATTTTGGTCAATATTTGGGTATATTCCTAGTATATTCTATATTTTATTCTTCTGAAAAGGATATTTTGTTGAGGCTCTGAAAACCGTCGATCTTGATGAAATTTGACTTGACAGGAATTAACAAGGTAATTTTGTAAAGAAAGTGTCTGGTTCCTCATAGATTTGGTCGCTTGAGAATCCATAATTGACTAAGCGTTTTTTAAGGGTCCATTCACACTGAATCGTAACACGGCGATACATTATACTTGCGATACTATAAAAGCCACGCCACATGGCTACCCCCAGGCCCCAGCATATTCAACAGTTTCTTAATATAACTGAGCTAAAGAAGGAATTATAAGTAATTGTGACATTAAATAACATTCTGCGGTATGTATAAACACGTAAAAGCTTTATTGACTTTGGGTCTTTGACCTTAATAATAAAATGCTCCAGACATCGTCAACTCAGTTGACCTCTCTGAAACAATTATTCTAGATCTGAAAGCTGCCAATTTCATCTAACCTAATAAAAACAAAACAATCTGTGAAGTTACAGAAGTTTTACTGAAATTAATACTGATCAAGTTACATTTTATTACTAAAATTATCACCTCTATTTTTATATCTAATATTTTATGTTCTTGTATTTCATAAATGATTTTATAATACACAAAATTTTATAACAGACAGAAATAATTTTATTCATGTTACATTTTAAAAATTCTTTATCATCATTAACCTATCGCCATTCGCTGCTGGACATAGGCCTCATCATTAACCATCACATCACATCATGCCCAAGATTGAGATAGTTCAATCTTGGGCAGACCTTTACTACCCCACTACCTTCTTCAAATCTTCGATCTATCGAGCCTATAGGGCTTCCTGATCTCGTTTAGTGGCCCAACTGGCGGTCAGTTTGGGCGGTATACCACTGAGCAGCTCGTATGGAAAGTGGGGCAAATGGATATCGATAGACCGCCTCCGCGGACAAGGGACGGTATTTATGGGATTTAAAACGATACGAAAAGATAGCCTTTAAAATTTTATTATTTCGGGAACTTTTCAGCTGTAAAGGTTCTGAAAATTTTGTAATTGACTGAAAGTTATGAAAAAATGTTTCAGCATGTCATAAGATGTGACTAAACTCGCTGATATTCTGGGATTTAGAAATAGACCATATTGATATACACTTTTTGTTTGACTCAATATTCGACTTCATGTTCATTTCAGTGTTGTGAATTTTCCCGTAACTTGAGTTCCAGCATAGCTTACTTACAAATTATAAGATAGCATTATCCCTCTAAATTGCACTACAATTCTCGAGTTATTAATATCTCTGCGATAATTTAAAGGAGATAGAGTGATGGGGATATTGAAACAAATAGCGATAGATAAGGCTTATGGGGCTATATCTCAAATGTCAATAAGTTATGGACCGGACATTGGCCGGGTATGCCCGGGATATGGAGGGCGGGGCCTCTGATTGCCCGTTTTTACTTAACTGGACTCGCCATTTGTATTTCGGTCGTTATACGATGACAAGAAAATGAACTAAAGTTAGGAATCTCTTGAGACCTTTAGGTGTTTTTTCCGATAAACTTTAGTTTTTGCAATTATAGCGTCAAAAATCGTTTTAACAATTTTACTACAGAACCAATTTTGACGAGTTTCGGAAAAGGATATACTTGGATAGTTTTTATTCCGATAAAAACGTAAATGTATACAAATATAACATGAATTACTTAACTAACGTTCAGTTCAAACAATACTCTAGTTTACTCACAAGTCACAACTAACCTACAATATTACAGCATCAAAAATCACTAAATACGTCTAGTACCAAAAAAACAAGATCACACTGCTAAACACATACTAAACCAACAATGCATTTTCCTACCCTGAATATTTAAACAAGGGTTAATTTAATATTGAAAAAACAAAGGCGTACGTTACAGAGCAGACAGTAATGTGGCTAATTCACGTTGTGGCCGGCCGTTTGTTGGCCATTACGCCCGAAACACACTCTTTTGTAAGGTTTTAGTTTAATGAAGGTTATTTTGTTAGGCTTGTCCTGACGATTTTTGGACGGTGGAAAGGAAAAAAGCTTTTAGGAACAAGTATGTAGTAAATGAATATAATTTAACAAGATTATCACTGAATCATATTGAACATTCATGATTCAAGAAGCATCAATAGCTGAGCCTTGATCAGCTTCTCCGAGTGTAAAAAGTAATCTAATAGTACCTGGGAATTATTATTATTTTAAATGTTTTTGAATGTTGTCACAACACAGGTCTAGTCCAGAAGAGTAACTGATTTGTGTTGTGAATAGAGAAGTGAGAACTCTGGGGCCATAACCAGGCAACGGGACTGTATAAATTATAATGTATGTGAAATCTGAAAAAGGACTGAACCTGCATCCTCTTGTAGAGGATTAGGGTTCATTCAGATCAGATACAGACCAAACAGTAGAGTTCTAATCGAAGATCTATCCAGTCATGGATGCTCTTCAACAAGATTTGAAAAGTACGAGACAACGCTAGTTTTGATACACAAATATGAATTTTTCGTGTGTTTGCATTATTTAGTCTCTGTTTACCTGGAAGCTGTATGTCGCAATCAGGGACATTGTCCGAGGCGGGCAGTTGTAAATATTGCGGGGACGTGATGTGAATTACCACGCAGATTCAATACAAACTATAAAAAATATGTATTTTAATGTGGTTAGTATGTAGAGATCAATAATTACTGATCAATGAACAATTTTGAATAATACTACGAGAATATTATTTTTAGGTCTGGTTTGAGATCTAATGAAGAAGGCTACTTACTAAAAAGCTGGGCTCAAAAGGAAACAATAATAATGAATGTTTTAAAAACCATAGCCAGTCCCCTAAAGATTTTATCACCTACACTTGAAAAACTATCGTTTATCTATATGAAATTCTTTCAATTTGCAAAGTTTTTCATTTACAAGATGTAAGTTAACCTTCCGGTGGGGTACGTCATCCCGACATTCCGGAGATGCTCTCCGGAATTTTTGCAAGACAAATAACAGCCGCTTGACCGAAATGACATACGGCGGGCATACACTCCCCGGAATTCCCACTGGCGAGGGACAATGATTTATGCGACTTTCAGGACTTTATGATCGTGTGCTTAGGAATGTTTTGTGTGCTTTTATTGCTTTGAAATGGACTGAAAATTTTTATTGTAGCTTTAAAGTTTTAAATAAACAAAATTACGTTTTTTATAGATTCTAGACTTTGAGAATCTGATATACTTTTTGTAGAGTATCACGGTTCACGACGTAATCCTGTGTGTCTGCTAAGTGCTATGCTCTCTCACATTTTCAGGCACCTTTAAACACTGAATTATAATAAAATTTTATATAAAGTCACTTTGAATGTCGGGAAAGGACACAGGATATTTTTCAAACTATATACATTTATTGTTTTGTGTCACAAAAATTTTCGAGAACAACCAAATTACGGGCAACATCAAGCATTCTATAATAGAAGATATTTTATTTTCATCAGTTTCCATTATTTAAACATAGCTGTTTTAACAATTATATTTAATCAAGACGTCAAACGAAATGTAATTGAGCCACATTTGTTGTAGCACGTGAAGTTGTTTGCGGTTTGTTCGCGTGGGGCCGTAAAGACCCAATGAGTGTTGTTGCGGGTTGCGCCTTGCGGTTCACGCGTTTGCGGTTAGCGCCGTCGGCTAATGTTTTTACGTCTCATTATGATAAACATACTGTTAACTCAGAAGTTTACAATGAAACTTAAACTTCTGAATGACAGTTTTGAGAAAATTACAATTAGATAATAAAAATTGCATTTATTTCTGTTTTTTGTTATCAGCCCTGGATTTGTCGTTTCAGTCGTGTTTGTGAAATTTGGGTTAATTCAGGGATCTATCCATGTGGCAGCGTGTCAAGCCAAGTTCAAGCAAAAGAACTGGGTAGCCAGCTCGGAGTACCACATGAACCACTTTTGACCCACTAATTTTAACACGGATCCCTGAAACCAAAGGCTCATTTATTACGAATCTTGCTTAAATTAAACCCGTATTAGAATATCAAGTATTTTTTAATCATAAATACGTGAAACAAGACAGATAACATGACATTTAGCTCAGGGCTAACTTTAACCCAGATTCCTGCAATGTAACACAAGAAAAGCAATTCATGCATGCCGGTAATAATAATAATAATAATAATAAACTTTTTATTTGCACATCAAAAAAAAAAAGAAAATACAAAATAAAAAGAAACAATTTTTAGGTAGGGCGCAAATTGGCGGTCTTACCGCTTTAAGCGGTTTCTTCCAGACAAATTGAGTTGTAATCAAAGGACTAAAGTCCAAAATAGACCGAAAATACCAAAAAATACAGACCAAATCTCATGTAAAACAGATCGTTATATTCCGAACACGACAATCCTTTTAAATTCCGTTCGGAAACTCCCTTGTACCGGTCAGTCAATCAGCATTAGCTCGGACAGTCATTGGGAAGAATTTGCGTAAGTCCCCCGGACAATCTTGTAAGACATTCCGCCACCTAATTCGGAATATTCTGAATTGGGATCATTATTGTGGACTTTGGATCTAATTTGGGATAGGGGTTGATTGGAGACTTGGAGACTTTTGTTTTGCTCAACGGGATTTTTTTGTTTTTGTTTTTCATTTAAATATTTAAATTAATAATATAATAATTATTATTACTCTTTAAAAATCCTGTGTGGACTATCAAGCATTATTATGTCAAGTAAAATTTGTGATGCGAGGCATATATAATTATGTTCATATTTTTTCGTATAACCACTTAATAGAATACCTAATCGGAAAATATATTTCAAACATAATGATCCTTATTCGCAGACAAACATATTAATTATTATGATTCGTAAATGAGTTTTCAGTACAATGTTTCGTGTGTCGAGGTGGTTACTCATTACAATAATTACTCCGTGTTTACAAACAACCTGACAGTCTGATTCTGTGATATGGATCACGATACGCGCACATGATATATTATTTATCCAACTGTAAAAAAAATCATAATATTATTATGTTCAATGGACAGGATTGCTTTTAATACTGATGTGATGAGATAAAGTAAACTGATTGAAATAGCCAAGTCTATGCTGGTAGAAGGAGTACTGGGCCCATAACCTGATGTGAGGAAATAAAGCACTGTAGATTATATTTACGTTTTTTATTGTGATCAGTTCCTAGTAAAAATTACTTCTTTAGGTCTGATTGTCTTGGTCTAGTACATTGAAATACAAAGACAACGTATCTTGAATACTTAAACTCTACAATAAATATCTTCATTAGTTAGTAGATTGTTTGAGTTTATCTTAGAACATAAAACTCAATATTATCTTAACTTCGTCAAGAGCACAAAGATTTACGTCAATTTGAACGTTAGCTGAACATTACAGTGAGACTGTTGGCGTGGCAACAGGAGCTGTAATGGCCTAAATCTTTCAGAGGACCCTGCCAAAGAAAATAATACAAAAAAATATGGTTTTACTGAAGTGTAGAGAATTCACGTATGTAATGTGTAATGTCCAAGTGCGCCAGTCTGGGTTTGTATTTATATTTTATAGACTGAAAACTAATAGACGTATCTTAATATGAATATTGTTGAAGCATAGTTCCTTAATTAATTAGCAATTTAATAAGTAAAAACATTGACACTAACTCGAAAGAACTGTAAATGGAAAACAAAACACTGACTTATAACCTTGAGGGCGTAGGGTTCCTATCAGATGACAGGCGCCCTAACACTTCTTATCACACTCTAGGGTTTATTGCACGGTTAACTCTCTAAGGGCTTTTAGAGAGTTAGGGTCAATATTTTTGTTGACTTTGTAGAAATATAATATAAATAGACCATGCTTTTTTCGTCTCAAAAATTACCGTAGGAAGTAGGAACTTAGTGTTTTCGACTGTAATTATTGTTGATTGAATGAGTGCTTAAATATTTGAGGCTCCATGACATGAACTGGTTGTAATATTAGGCTCCGTTTGCTTTTTTACAACATAAGGTCTGGTGAATCAAAGCATATCATAATTTGGTAAGCCTCTTGAATTCATATTTTTTTTTAAGAAAAAGGTACTCTGGTAAATTTATTATTTAAATGAAAAATATGAATTAATGCAGAGGTGTTGATATAGTAGTTACAAATGCAAAATAATTACCACCTCTTTGCATTAGGCATATTAGAAGTTGACAACGGCGATAACGTTCACGCATTATTTTTTGTCCATTTACGTATCTCTAAAAGAATTTGAGCAATCAAACCCGGTCCAATGAGCACACGCAACACGCACTATTATCATACTGGACGCCGCCCAACGAGTATAATCACTTTCATATCGATTACGCACTGTGATTTCACGGGATTTCAGACTCATTAGGTTACCTAGTTGCTGTTGCTATGTAGTTTTTTGATGAGTTAAAAATTAGTACTTAGTAATTCGAATAAGAAACTACTAGCAACATGAAAACTATTATCGCAACTTGACTTGATACAGTCCAGTTAATTTGTGAAAGATAGAGAAAAAAATAGGAGATAGCTAAAAATATGGCAAGGAGTTGCGAGCTCGATTTTAATAAAAACTAAATCAATTTTCCTTTGGAGGAATCGAACCGATATATTACAAAAGTGGTCGAATTTGTCATTAGTACGTTGTACCTTTATTACCATAATTAATATTGAGATCTAAAAACAATAATAAAAACTAAGCTACAACTAGTATTATGGCTACGGCCTACCTATCTAGGATATTTTTTCCTGGTTATTAAATCAACGCGGCAACGCTTATGTAGAAAGTACTTGTAATAGTAATGGAAAATTATGACAAAAACTGATTTTATGAAACAAGACGTCTTGCTAATAACTTCATAAAATATAGCCTATATCCATTTCGTGCGATCTCTGATAACTTAACTATGAAATAGTGAGAATGTAAAAAATCTGTTAAAGTAACTTTTTATTAAATCATTTTTATAGTTCAGTTACGCCTTTACGCCGTTTGGTATTCTTTGTAAAATCTAAGGTTTGCTTTGTATACAACGTTAGATTTTTGTTGATATAATTATAGTACTGTTTAGAAGATATAAGGGTTATTATATGGTGCGACCGACGCGACGACCGTTGCACACGAACACTGCAGCTCTTCAGATGTTGAGAGTATCCATGGGCAATGGTAGTTGCTTTACATCAGGTGACCCGTTAGCTAATTTGCCCCCTTATTTTATTTAAAAAAACACAGCATAGCGCAGTAACATCTTTAAAATCCTGTCAAATGAGCTCAGGAACTGGACATAAATGCTGCTGATATCTACTTTGCATTTTTAAGAAAAAAATAAAAAAATAGTACCAGTCCACTACAGATGATGACAAAACTAACTTATTGGTGGCTATTGTACTATCAGAGAAATTGATTCATAGGCAGTTGATGACTCTACTTCATTTGGTCGTATGATGTCAACTTAATGTCGTCATCTCTCGACAGGGTTTGACAAAAAGCGACCAAAATTCGTAGGTCCATGAATCAACTTCTCTGATTATTGCTAGATATTCCTTCGTCAGTTTCCTAGAGCGATCTTAAACTTCTGCGCAGCCTATCGTACAATCGTGGGGTACGTCGCTGCCCTTATTTTCGTGCACGCAAATGCTCGCGATTAGATTGCTGAAAGATGTTTTGAATTTTCCATTAATTAACACATTTACGGCCCGTGAAGCGCGTAATTATTATACACTTTATATTTATTGCCGCGTCTGATTGGCTGTCAGAATATAGCTTAGTGATCGTTAAATGTATCACTTACGTTGCTGTGTATATAGTTTTTACAACTCTCACTTGATTTTTAACTAACCATACTATTATCATAAATGCGAAAGTGTGTCTGTCTGTCTGTTACCTCTTCACGTCCAAACCACTGAATCGATTTTGCTGCAATTTGGTATGGAGATACTTCGAGTTCTGAGAAATAGAACACTTCTCATCCCGGAAAAATGTACGGTCCCCGCACGATAAATGAATTTTGGTGCAACGGAGTTGCCGGAGTCATCTAGTTTTATTATAATAATAAATTTTTGATCACAAAGCCTTCTTATAATGTTTGTGATATACTAAAAGCATTGATAGGCCGTAGATAGGATAATATTAGGTCCTTCGAATTCTGATTAAACTTTAATAATATTTTTTGTTTAGGTTGTTACTTCGGTTCCTGTTTCAGTGAGTTCCTTTTTTTAACAGGCAATTGGCCTACTACACATTCCCACCTCTACTTCTCCTATAAGCCAGGATCGAAAGCGGTAACCAACCACAAAAACTCTTTCATAAAATCTCTGGGCTATGTGAAGGATATGCTAAGTCTTGAGAACCGCAGTCCGCAAGGAAATTAATCAGTAGAAACCTAGGAAGTATTACAGTTTCACTCCCCAAGAAAAGCGGGGGTGAGCACAAAGTTGCAATAGGCAAAAGATCACTGATCAGACAGCTAAAGAGGAAGTATCACGCCCATAAAGTTATTGACTTTATTCTCGTTATATAATGATGGATTCTTTTTCCTTATCTTTTGTAAACTGCGAAGAAAGCTGAGCAATAAGTCACTAAACATTTATCACATTGAACACTGTATTATTTTCTGTTCACCCTGAAGTTAGCAATTAGCTGTCATGTGCCAACTTCGCCCCGATGTTTTTTTACGAAACCCCCATGCCATGGGAATCGGTAATCATTTCATCGAAGCGACAACAATTACCGTAGCGAAACCTTAAGCAAACATAATGTGGGCCGAAACGGATAATTGCCCTTCAAATTTCATTAGCAGATGTCGAACCGTCATAGAAAACCAATACCGTGACGTCACTATCTGACCATCTCAACGGATTCGAAAGACAACCGTGTCCACTAATATACTGGTAATCTTCTTAATTAGTTCTTCACTTCGATTCTCAATTGTATCCCCTCAAAATAAGGTATCAATTCCTTTGACGGGTGGTTGCGTCGTTTGGGGTCTCGCAGCCGGGACGTTATACGCAAGGTGTCCGCAAGGTGTACTCTGACCGTTGGCAAGTGGAGGTATTAATAACGCCGTGACAGTGGCGTGTAACAACTGATTAGTGGAACAGGACATCTTGGGGGAGATCGGAGATAGAGTTTCCGTAATTACGCAGATGGCACCCTTACCTTGGGGTGGTGGACAATAGAAATCTGGAAATGTAAGGACTGCAATACCTGGATGATGAGAATTTAGGAACTCTCAGAAGCCTTTTCTGATAATAACCCATCATCTCCCAAGCGACCACCGGGTGCCGCATAACAATTCAATATCTATTGTGTCTGTAATTCCCACGATCGAGGTACCTACCTACTACGAAAATTTAATAGTGAAAACATGTCCGAGTCGTGGATTTTTCAAAATATATATTCCACCCGGAAGCTTAATAGATGATCAAGGTTTGTATTCCAGGAATACAGGTAGCCGCGGTCAATGTGTTGATTCACATGGTTTACAATCTCGAAGATACGCCAGCAGCCAACAGGTACGTCAATTTTTCGGTTATTAATATTATGATTGATGACTCAAGAATCCGATTCATTACCTACCAAAAGCGGTTCGGATTGTTGTCAAATTGAGCGTGTGATTGTATGAGTAATGGCGCACGCGCATGCGTACGGTTAGTATTGCGAGTATTGCGTAGTAATTGTTTCCTTGCAAAAGACTCTCTAATGCTGAGGTGATAATAGGTCTTGAGCAAATCTACTCCTGGACACGGGTATCCTTACGCCTGCTGTTGAGCAATCGCAATTATGTTAGCCATTGGGCATAGCTAATTCGCAGAAACTGAAGAATTCTTGATGATATCAAAGAGTTTAGACATAAATATTATCGTAGCTGACCAAACATCTCTCATTCCTGATTCACGCTAAATATGTTTC
Source organism: Plebejus argus (assembly GCA_905404155.3). Taxonomy (NCBI): domain Eukaryota; kingdom Metazoa; phylum Arthropoda; class Insecta; order Lepidoptera; family Lycaenidae; genus Plebejus; species Plebejus argus. The sequence goes on along the minus strand of FR989937.1, from coordinate 15,290,718 downwards.
AGCATAAACAACCACATCTGAAGTGACAAAGTAGAATTAGACCTGGCCGAATATAGCACCCTGCTTGGTCAGAAGATTCTTATATTTTTGAGCTTCTGCTTGGGCTGACTTTATAGTTTATACTCCTTATTGACCTAAAGTCATCACGACGCTTGCTGCAGACGAATGTGGAAACTAGGATTGTGTGCTCAGCTTACCAATTTTGTTCAAGATGTCTCTATTACGTTTAAATCAGACATACTCCTTTAAAAACATGCTCATTACATTAATCAAAAGGAATTTGGGACATTTTTTACCCCGCGGACGCAGGTGTTCAAATCCTTATTGAATCGCCGGTAAAAAACGATCAAGGTGCGCTGCGGAGTTATTGTGGGCTAATGATACTCTGTATAAGTTCATTACCTTACAATAACGTGAAAAGAGCGTATCTTGTTAATCGATCGTATGTAGATAGGATGTTTACACGGTGCCCAAGACTCAATCAAACACTTATAGGGCTTCACGCGAGATCGAAATTTTTCTCGTCTAGAACGAGACGAGACGTCCTGGAAAATATTTTCGGCAATACCGAGACCACATACAAGGCAACCCGAGTGTCTCGTTTTGGCTCTCGTTAATTTTTTTAATTAAGTTTTTATTCGAAAAATCAGAAAAGGTCTAGTTAGAAAACAATTTATTTTACGAAATATAAAATCTGGTAACCATCCAAAATTAAATGAAATGAACTGCATTTTATCATATAAATACGCTAACCACCAAACTGCATTTTATCATATAAATACGCTAGTCATAAAATATTCCTTATTCTCTTTATTATTTATTATAGAAATAAATCATTATTTACAACTAAGCGAGACGAGAACGAGACTTGAACGAGACGAGATTTTTGTTACTTTCGCTAACTCTCGTCTCGTGTGAAGTCCTAAACACTTGTTGTACCAAAAATTTATGTATAATATTATTAAATTTTGGTCTCGATAATACTTATATACACATTAAAAAATTATTGTGCCATTTTTTTAATAAACTTGGAAGCATGGAGGTTGTTGTAGGTACTGAATAAATTGAAACGGCGTATGAGACGACTTTAAAATAATTGGTTAAAATCATGCAAATACGAGGAATAACAAGATTTTTTAGTTTTTGGTAGCCCACCAAAACTTACACGGCCATGACCAGATTTAATTAATTATTTATAGATGAATGCAAAATTTAGCTAACATTAATTTATTGCACGACAAATATATAAATAACTTCATAGACAATAATTTTATTCAAATAGTCAAAATTTTAAAGTGTGAAATTTGATATGGCTTGCTCCACCAAGTCATAAATTAATAATCAATAATTATGACAGTGATTTTATTACGCTTGGACAAAATTTTATCGGTCTGCTTTCCAAACTTAGATCCTGTTCAATATTTGCCGTCGATAAATCCTCAAATCAAGAAATTAATTCATTAACAATGATTCACTCCATAGTTTTGAAATGGCAAGTCTTAAAAATTCTATTTATTGTGGGAAAAATGTTGTGGGTACAAAAATAAACAAGTAACCATCACAATATTAAATATTTAAATTCAAAACACTTCAACTTTTCACGTTTGACGTGGGAGAGCCATGCTTCGGCACGAATGGACCGGCTCGACCGGAGAAATACCACGTCCTCACAGAAGACCAGCGTGAAACAGCGCTTGAGCTGTGTTTCGCCGAGTGAGTGAGTTTACCGGAGGCCCAATCCCCTACCCTATTCCCTTCCCTTCCCATCCCTACCCTCCCCTATTACCCTATTCCCTCTTAAAAGGCCGGCAACGCACCTGCAGCTCTTCTGATGCTGCGAGTGTCCATGGGTGACGGAAGTTGCTTTCCATCAGGTGACCCGTTTGCTCGTTTGCCCCCTTATTTCATAAAAAAACAAATAATTAGTGACAGGTAGTGACAGGTGACCAGTAATGGTAATTGATGTTAATAATATAAACATACAACTTTACTTTATAAACTTAAACGCAAGTAAATGAAGCTAGTGGCGGTAATGGCATGGCACACACATAATATTTTATCAACACTCTACAAATGAAATCGAGTACTCTTTCAAACAATAGTCATAAGTAGCAAGTGGCCCAGATGAGGGCATTAATAAACTCTTAACCCATATCACCTAACAATGGGTTCAACATCAAAAACTCGTGTCAAAGTGAGCAGAACAGAGTGACCACGCTCGCGGCCGTCGTGGGACAGTCCCCAGACATTGCTCTTTTACATTTATTAACGGCTCGAAGGGGTTCAGAAGGCCATTTTCTTTATCTGGAGGGTTTGTTATTGACACGAGGCGTCAGACCCTGGTCACGCTCGATAAATAACCCGCGTGCTGACATTATGAGGTGCATTTTTTACATAATTGTACCGGTCGTGACCACGCTCTTGGAATTTGTGGGATTTTGCGGAAATGATATTTATCAACGACTTTGAAAAAGAGGTTTAAGGGTGGAATAACGGTCCTTAGCGTCTTAGAAGTTAGAACTCAGTCAAAATTGCAACACATTCATACTAGAGCAAGTAACCGAACCAGAACGCAATAGCACAGATTACAAAGTAGAAAAGCCAAAAGTGTAGCCAGTACGAAGGTGAAAGACCAAATTTGAATAACTGATACTATAAAGCTGAAGAAACCAAATTATGAATCATAAAAAGCCACACATTAAGAAGCAGTTTGTAAGACAATACTGTCATGAAGTTATAATGATGATAAAGTACAGCATCACCCCATTTATGACGTTTGCGCGAACAATAAGCCGTTTGGCGCGGAAGCCGGTGGAAATTGCGCGCGAGCATTGTCCGGCCACTCTGGGGTGACTTAAATCCGAAATTGGGTATTTCGAAATGTGCATGTGTCATTTATCACGACCCCCGGGAAAGTCTAACCCTATTTAAAAAACTACCCTCTATAATCCGCCCGCGCGCACTAACAGTATTAAATTTTTGTACGGAGGCAAATAAATATTGGATGAATGCTATCGGGACGCTAAGCTGCGACTTTATTAAAGATGTAGTGATGGTGGATGAGGAATTAACGATGTAATTAAAAAGTGAGATCGGGAATGTGAATATTCTACCTTTAGCTTAATCAATTATGGTGATTCTCCTACTAAATGACCTTAGGTCAATCTTATACCAATCCAAATTTAAAAATCTATTTTGTTATGGAAAATTCTTTTCCTTTCTTCAATAAATAAAAATATAATTATTACTTTTAGGGGCTACTTAATACTTGTACATAAAAAAAATCTAGTTATTAATAATTTCAGGGTCACGCCAAATATGGCGAAATATGAGAACCCTATTTGGTATAAATCTATGCGGTGCGGTGTATTTCACCAATTTGGTTCGGAAAAATAAGATTATTTTCCCCAAACCACGATTGACGACTGACGCCCTGGTGAAGTCGATATGATGGGCCTCCGTAATAATATTATGCTGATATAATATTATTTGGATTTACTTCTGGTGTCTCATTTGTTGTTGGGTTTTTTTTCTCTAAAAATTTAGCTTCTATAGATGATGTGTTTTGCTTGAGTGTGCGTAGACTATATTGTGTTCTTTCATTAATAATATTATTTTAGATATTTTAGCCCATCAAATATTCTGATTTGCTTACAAATTGTTTTAAAATTTAAATTGTTTTTTTTGGATAACAATGACATCAATTTTACGTTTGACTGATGGCACATTGAAAGCAGAGACAACTATATTGGAAGCACCTAATCAGTTTAACAGGCTAAATTAAGATGGGCACGTGTCGCATTAAAAGCGGCGGTCGGCAACAATGGGCCGGGCGAAAAATTTGCGGTTTAAATTTTCAATATTTTGGTCCGGGAAGCTACTCGCACGCGCTGTCACGTGGCGGGAGTTAGCCCCCCGCGGCTCCCGGACGTTTTATTTTTTATTATTTTCATAATTCACGTTCGTAATAACAACCGAGAAGGCGTTTCGCACGGTTAGCGCTAGGGTTCACCGCAAGGACCACTTGTGAGCCCGCTTTTATTTATACTTTCGCGTTTTGTGATCCACTTTATCAAACGCTTTACTGATACCGCCGTGGGGTCGGAATGACTCGGATCATAACTGGTAGGACTGTTATGATTGCGAGATGGCTTATTGTGTTTTTTCGTGCTGGATTACCGCGCCGTGGGTGCATCGTAAATTATTTTTATAACCCCTTGACTTTTGCTTCCTTACGGATCACTTTCGTGCTTGAAAGTAATATTTATACAATTAAAGTTTGCAAGATGTTTCTTGTATTTGTATGATGTTCGCATATTGTTCGATATTCATTTTCACACTAGGTACATACTAGCTAGTGCAATTATTCAGTTTTACATGTCTTTCAAAGCTGGATAATTCCACTAATTAGTGTGCCTATAAAAATAAAATGCTAATCTCTAAAGTCTAAAATCAATCACTACACTTGGTTCAGTCACTAACTTATTTAATTTATAACTCCTCACCTGCCTATTTATATTTTTATTGTGATGTTTAGAATGTAATGCTCTAATAAGATTTATAACGTTATAAAGATATAAACTCTTAAGTCTTACGTAAAGGTGGGTGAGCTGAGTTTTTTTCTCGTCATCATAAACATCAGATCATAGAGCTGTTTTTTTTAATTTTCTCAAAAACATCGTGTCTTTTAAATCTCAATACACAATATATATATAGAGAAATAAATCTTAATTATCTAATTTTCGTTCTGCAAAATTACAAGTACTTATAACTTTTCACTTTAAAAAAAAAGATGTAAGTACTTATTTAACGTTCTTTTTATTAGGTTTTCAATGTAACAATTTTAAGAGTTTTTTTTTTATCCAAATAACAGTCGGTCATTATTTGGGCCATTTAAAAAGAAGAAAATTAAAAATACACAATTAAAGTTTCAGTTGTATTCGATTAGAAGCGTTCAAATTTTATGGCGCTGCAGCAGGGATGGCATATTGAGAGTTCCAAGTGGAATTTTTTAGTATTGTGTCGGGGGAGTCTTATCCAAATTACCGTAACAGTTAGGGTACCGTGAGGGAGACTTTTTTTATTTTCTAAAATAAAAAAATTACTCTAGTAATTTCCCATTACATTTTACGTGAGTCAGGCGCGTGGGGTAAAGTTTTTGCCCCCTTACAAGACGCGGTTGTTTCTATTATTTTCCATTTGTTTGAACGAAGAAAATATTAAAACTGCATCAGCTTTTACATTTTCCGTTTTGAACTTTGAAAATTATTTTTTGTTATACGTATACCAATGGCAAATTAAGCTTTTTTTATTGTTGAGTTGTTATACCTACCCACATTTAAAAGTGATTTTAAAATGTTTTTAGCTTATAATACATTTAAGTAGTAACAATTTTTATAAAATGGTGTGGTCCAACTACAGACTGGGGTTATGTGTAGGTCCAACTCAAAAGCTAGGCACAAAATATGCCAAAATGCTTAGTATTATTCTACTTACCACGTAGTTGAGACCATAATTACTTAGTCATTAGGTTTGACTACTCATACCTACATAGCATTCATTTCATGCCAGAAAGTTTGCAACCCCTTTAGATTAAAAAATCATATTTACATCTGCATTCACTTCACCTGTGTAATATGATGCACTAAAAGTTAAAACCGTTCCCCTAAACGGTTATGGAACTCTAAATATATTATCCAATTATTTGCAAACATAAATAGTATCGTCTAAAGACTCCCACAAGGCAAGTTAATACCAACAATTTCTTAAAAAAAGTAATATATGTGTGACACGGAGATCAGTTAACCTCGGCAGGGGTTTAAATACATCCGATAAAACCACCCCATGCAAAAAACTCACCCCCGCTCATCCCCACAAAAGAAACGTCCATAAAGGAAATTTATCCACAAATTAATTTGTAAGGAAATAAAGGGAATTCCAATTAAAGGAGCTACATTGAAATCCAATTACAAACAACTGTTCTCTTGTTCTTTAGTGGCTTGGAAATATCTATGGTGCGAAAATCGATGTTTTATAGGTTTACTTGTTGGAATTGTCAAAAGTCAAGAACGGTAGAGTAGTTATGTATCTGGCAACAGTAATGTAACAGACGTTCGACAGCAGTTTCTGCTTGTTGTGATATGCTGTCGAACTCCATTGCACTGCAGCTGTCGTATGACAATTGCCCTCCCGATTGCATTTCATTGTTCTGATTTTTGTTATATTCGAGACTACCTCATGTCCATTGTCCAATCTATTTTTAAATAAAAAAAGTGCTGCATAACATAACCTTCTTTCATTCACTTCTGTAAAATTTTGGTTTCTTAAAATTGAGCAGTCCCCCCTCCCCTCTCCTATCAAATTCTCATCACGTTCGTATCATCATGATTAATTATTAATGACGTAAACCGTTGTTTTGTTGCCATCACATAAATCAAATTGATTTTACAACCTCTAGCGTTGGCAACGAAAGCGGCACGTGACCGCTGGTAATGGTACGTAGTGGTCAAAAGGTTGTAAGTGAGGAATGTAAAAAATCTTAACCTCCTTACAAAGTTAGTCGAGACGTTGTGTCCTGAATAAAACGTCCTGGGTCAAGTATCTACCGTTGCTTTTGTGAAACGCTTTAAAGAGGAAACAGCTGATCCTTTTTCTAAAAATAATAACCGAAATAAGAATAATGTTGAAAAAGAAGATCAAAAAAATTGCTGAATACCATAACGTTAACATAATAATTTTATACTTAATCTAAAAGCAGCACATGACTTTATTAAAAGACAATACATTTTGGCACCAGACAAATTGATTTAAATGACAAAATACCTCAGCATTGTGCCGTGGTTATAATATTTTATGAATCTAACACAATTAACCTATAACTTATGTAAATTTTACTTAAACCTTGTCGTAGTGATTAATGCTATACGATAGCTAGAAAGAAGCGATATTTTTGTATTAATTAATATTGTTATTTCTTTAACTTGAAAAACCTAGTTCTCTTTTTAAATTATTTTGGACTACATCACGACCGTTCATTAAAAACAGTTTTAAAATTATATTACACTTCTTAATAACTATAATATTATAATAATATGTTTATTGTTATTATTATTACATTTTGATTTAATTATAAGTATAAAAATCAAAATTTTAATATTTGTAAAATACTTAATAACGTGACATAGTAAATTATTAATTATAATATTATTTTTCATTATTTTTCTAGACTATACGTTCCGCTTCTAACTCATTGTATAATTTAATTATATGAAACAGAAACAAAGATACTGAATTTATCAAACTAAATAATAAATATCTCTGCTATAGCTATACTTGTTGGTGTGGCAAGTCCCAACATAATATATTACTCTCGTGTCAATGCTCGGAGAACAAATGGATTATGATAATAAATCTTTATTGCAGTACGTTGAAAACTTTTATTAAAGTTTTATTGTCGATTAGATTCAACATGCAGATACATGACAGCATCGTCATCGCGATTAAGCTTTACAAAATTATCGTCATCATTATAGCTAGCACTCAACGTCCTTACAGCAGGAACCCAGTGCTTTTATAAAGGGTGGACAAGACTTTTAACTTCTCCAAGCAAATAAATTAAAAAAATATTGTAAGTTTTCCCCGTTGGGCTTATTTAAATTTGACGTTACTTGAGAAATTAGAATTACTTACACAACCAATACCAGAATTTGCAACTTCAGATTTCTACCAATTATATTCTAATGTGAGTATTTTATTTTGAGAATTTATTGTTTTTTAAATACTTTTTATTTTCTCTAGGCCTACTATGCTAGAGTTACAGTTTTTGCGATGTTAAAACAATTAATCGTTATTTTTTATAACGTACATCTTTATCGGCACTTTCACTTAGTTTAAATTAATACATTGACCATCTTCACTCCATTTGATTCAAGTTCATTAATCGTGTGGATATCGCCAAATTTTCCATTAATCACATAAGTCCAATACAAATGGTTTATAAATACCAAAGTTTCATCATTATCGGAATATTCGCCAGAAAAAACTTCTAGACCAATTTGATTTATCATTCGACATGGATGTAGAAATTTTATATTTATTGATACGAATGTTTACTCTATTTATATGGGGCTAAGGGACAGATTGGTGTGAAGGTATTTCGGATCAGGTGAGTGAGTTTTTGTGTAAGGCAGTAAATATCTTTTGAGATTAACGGTACTAGTATTTATGATAGTTATATGGAAGTCGATACCATAAACGCTACTTGTACCTTTTGGATTTATACACCGATCATTCCGTGATACATCTGGGAATGTTGTTGCCATCTATGATAGGAAAAAATCGTTTGAATTGGATAATTTTTTGTGTTTGTTATTGTTTAAGCTACTGCACGGCATAAAGCAAAATGTACAAAATTACAGTCCAAGGTGACATATTATACAGAATTATTTTATGTACACATATAGAAGCATTGGCTGGTCCATTTCCTCAACAGCGAGAACTAGGGACGAAGCAAAGATTTGTTTCATTAAAAGCGCCATAAACATTAACTTCTTGCGAGTGGATCACATTTAGTGCTGTAACAAGTTTTTTATAATTGCCTAATTTGGCGAGTTTAAACCCCTCAAGGTGGGCTAACCGACCCTGAAATGGTTATTCCCGGGGAACCATGCGGCACGGAGGGGGCAGATTTAGAGGCAATTTGGACAAATCTCTCCGTCTATTGATTATACGTATTTTTTTTGTATGCATCGTTGGGTCCGCGATAAATGTTTCTATGTTTGGATGATTCAATTTTTTACATTTTAAATCGTTTTTGGTTATTTCAGATTTATTATGTTCGTGAACATTTTCTTTTTCTGTCGTAATCAGTGTAATTAATTAAAACTCATAGTTTCAGTGTAACCACATAGTATATCTGTTTTCATTCCTTGCTTATTGCTAACACTTCTTTTGTTCTTCCTTTTGTCTTATTTATGATAAACAATTACAATTTACACCTAAATGATTTCGAGTCACCATAAGTCGCGGTAAAATAATGGGTGACCACCATAAGTCGTGGTGAAGTAATAGTGACCCCTGCCACCATAAAACCTCTAACGAGCGCCTCCCACCGTCCTCACAAATCATCACCATGACACTACAAATTGGTACCGCTGGTGATGGATGCTTTAGTGGGCTCGAGTCCTGCCAAGGATGTTTTGCGTTGAAATTGTAAAATTCAATGTCGCTATACAGTGTGAAATTTTAATGGTTGTTTTCCCGCAGCAAAATGATTCTATCTTAGTAGTACAATAGATTTGTAAAGTTTTTTTTGTTCAAATAAAAAAAAAATCGGTCGGGTCCATAGTAACTCGCGCCTATCGGCATAAAGTTTCCATAGTACGTCATACAAAATATTCGAACACCGCGGAATACTGTTTACATGTAATAACGTCTAGTTATTACATAGTTATTACATATTTTTTAAATAATAATCTATGGTTGCTTCACACCACGTCAGTCTTGCCCCGTGCTAAGTACCAGAAGGACTTGTATTACGGGTACCAGACAACGGAAATATATTTAATACTTTTATACTATACATATATTTAAGATTTTTATTATATGATACACATAACATTAATTATCAATACACATCCATGACCCAGGAACTTTGAAAATTTTTTGTTCCCTCGTCGGCGGGATTCGAACCCGCGACCCCCGGCTTGAGCTACCAATAGTCCACCAACTGAGCCACAGAGGACGTATCATATTTTGGGTTACCACTTACCAATTTATATATAGTTAAGTTATTACTACTTAACTACGCACTACAGGAACGTGCATAACATAGTTGCAGCGACATACTCGTACAACATAGTATATATTAGACGCATATACCACCGCCCACGTGGACTGTGGAATGTGGTCTAATAGCCTACCGTGACATAATGCCATTGTATTGTACAATTAATATAGTAAATATATAAGTGATATATCACAGCCCTGATAAATAGAATTATTGTGCCTATATTTTAACTGATATTGATCTTAACTAATCTCATAATATTATTGTTATTGTTTTCGAAACCTAAGTCATTACACCTTCCGCAAGGTCTTAATCCTTATCCTTAGGTCTTCACTAAAGGCAGCCTGTAATTTCTAACGACTTTTTTTCTGTTATCTGTGTATCTGTTAAATAATATTCAATTGGGAGTTAATTATTTTAATAATATTTGATTTCAGTGCCTCGTTTTATCCATACTAATATTATAAATGCGAAAGTGTCTCTCTATCTATCTGTTACCTCTTCACACCCAAACCACTGAACAGATTTTGCTGGAATTTGCTATTCAGATATTTTGAGTCCCGGAAAAGGAAATAGAATACTAATTATCCCGGAGAAAATATGTACAGTTCCCGCGCGATAAACGAATTTTGGCGCGACGGAGTTGCGGGCGTCATATAGTTAGTGATATATTATTAATCAATATAATGTATTATTTATTAAAACTATTTCAAATAAATACACCTTGGTATTAAAACTTTCGTGTCTCTCACCCGTCTGGCTATCGTCGCTATTGAATAAGAATAAGAACATTTTTATTTCGTCACCACACAACACATGTAAAACAATCAATACAAAATATTGTGTGTTGTCAAAGTTGGCCCAAGCTCAGCTATGCGCAGCAAGCCAGCTTTGCTAGCTCGCTGCACTGGTATTGGCCACGTAACTTCACCGTGCGATGAACGACCCAACTTGATGAAACTCTGTATTAAAACAAACTTAATCACTTTAAGTTTATAACCCTAAACCGAGTCGGGGTTCTTTTCCGGGGTATATTAGGCCCCCATCATTAGAGGGGTTAACCCTTCGACGCTGTATTTCAAAGCGAATTAACTTTCTCGTCGAGTTTACAAATTACTGACGATTTAACTGTATGATGAATGTTAATATTAACGTATTAACAGTTTAAAGTGAAGTTAACGATATCAGTCAAGTTAATGGTGGTTTTGTATTTGCTATAATCAATCTTGTCTGCTTGTGGATATGTACTATGTAGTATGATTATTTTGAATTAGCACATAAAATGTTTGCTTTTAAATATTTTAGATAGACAACTTTGAAGTGAACTGTTCATCATGGTTATCAATCATGGTCCAATGTGGTGAAGGACCTTAATATATTTATTGGTTTTTACATTTATCACACTAATATTATAAAATCGAAAATTTGTTTGTATGTTTGTAACTTCTTTATATGAAATGAAATGAAATATCTTTTATTCAAAATAGGTATCATGAATACACTTTTTGAACGTCAGAAGTCTACGTCGCCTACCACCGGTTCGGGAACTAACCCGAGAAGATCCGGCGTAAGAAACTCGCAGGGGGCCCATATTTTTACCAAAAAAGTGAGAAAAAAAAATAATCTTTTAATTATTAAATATCATATTATATCTAAACAGCTGGAGTGACTTTAATAAAAATTGGTATGGAGTTAATTGGTAATTTGGTACCCTGGAATAACACATCGGCAACTATTTACTGCGGGAAAATATCACAATATATTTTTCCTAATAAACCACGGGTAACACCGCGGGGCACAGCCAGTTATCTATACTTAATATTAACTGCACTCTCTATGCCATCCGAAATGAAGAGAGCTACAAGGTTTGGTGTCACCTGACCCTAAGCCCAAGGTACAGAGACGCCATCAAATCGTCTACATAAATTCATTGTAATGTTCAGGGAATCTCTAATAAAGATAGTCCGTACTTATTTCCAAATGTTGGTGTTGCGTAATTGGAAATATCTCCCAAATACACCGTTATACTGAGGTTATACCTCCGATAGCCGGTAATAAAACGGCCCCGTATCGCTCGTTATGAAGAATATGATGTAGAGGCGACACTTTGTTATAAGTACCTTCTTGTTTACACAATAATTACAAATTGTACTTTATAATTCAAACTCCGTTATAATAATTAATTGATGTTACAATTCGTTCATATTGAAATTCACGTTTATCTTAATATCAAACAGTCTTTTTGACACTTTTCTTGTACACACAAGTTTTTTTACATTTTAATACATTCTTTAAAGGTGTATTCAAAGCTGTGAGCTATTAAAATCTAGCTTTGTTTGCAAATTTATTAAAAAATACATCTATAAAGACCTAAACGAGTCACTTGCAAAAAATAAAACTTTGAGTATTTTTTTTCTTGAATTGAAAGTAATTTCACAAATCTAAGCACACGATATATTATATTGTTTACTTTCATCATTAGATAGTAAGCAAAGATACAATTTTATGTCTCTCAGAGACAACGAGGGATCGATAGGATCCAACAAAATGACGACTCTACATTAATTAATGTGATCCATGTATCGCTGTGGGCGACTCGGGCGTTTGTGGGCCGAAATAATTTAATTAGCCAGCAATCATCGCAGGTGCAGCCAGGGCCGTTGAATAGTCTAGATTCTTTCCCTCTTACTAATGCGATTCAAAACCTTTAAAATTTGCATGGAAGATCATCTTGGCCATGTGGGCCTGTTTCACCACTTCCTGATAGAGTGCCGGATAGGCACTTTATTGACAGATTCTCCATACTCTATCAAGTTAAGTGGTGGATGGTTAATCCGGCACTTATTAGGAAGTGGTGAAACAGGTCCTTTATCATCTAATATTATTTATTACTCTTGAACAACTTGATAGATTATATTCCATAACTTAACCACTAGAAAAGTCGCAAGGCTCTACGCTAAGCTTGATGACGTCTGCAACTCCATTGCGCCAAAGTTCGCTTATCGTGAAAACGTACATTTTCACGAGACGAGGCATACGCGGTATTAATCCATACTAATAATAATAATGCGAAAATGTGTATTTTTCTGTCCGTCTGTCTGTCTGTCCGTCCGTCCGTCTGTCTGTCTGTACCCAAATAGAGATGACTGAGTGATATTCATCGTGTCCTTCGACCGGAATTTAAAGTGATGTGATCACGACTAAAGGGTCGATTACTAAACTAGTGTTGTTAAACATAACTGAAAGAGTTTGTCGACATATCAGTAATGTTTCGCGTACAACGACTTGTCGATAGCAGCTAGTGTTGTGACATGCGACTTTCGATAAACTTTAAAGATAATCTCAGAGTATCGGGTTTTGAATCTGCACTTGCTTGATTCTCAAGAATGTCTTACGAGTATAAATATAAATAGAAGGACAGTTTAAGGATGAGAAGTAACATATATACAGACAGACAGAAGTCTTTGGGCTTAACATCGTAGAGCCAACACAATGTCCAAGAGGGAGAACAAGCGGAAAGTAAGCTAAGCCCTTGTGTGTGGTGCCTGCTTTAGAGAGGCAAACAGACAGATACACCAAAAGATAATAGTGTGTATGTATTTATGTTTGTCCGTTATCTATTTAACTAAACCGCTTAACCGATTTTAATGAAATTTGGGGTGGAGATACTTTAATTCCCGCCTAAGAACATAGGATAGCTTTTATAAAAAGTATAGTTTTCCGAAATGTGTTTGTCTGTCTGTCTTACGACTGTCGTCTACCAGCTCTTGTAGGGAACAAGTCAAGTAAAGTCGGAGGCTCATGCTAGTGTTTAGTGATAAGTGTCCAGCGGGGAATGTCACTGGGCCAGTCGCTAATGGAACCTGTTTCATATAACTATGATTACGACCGGTGAAGGCTAAAAACTTATTTGTTATTGACTATCGAGTATTGACTAGACAGTCAAGTTAGACTTAGTTAAATCATACCAAGAGGTGTATTTCGTATGAAATCCCAGAACTCTTTTACAGCGTAGGTGTTATTCAAAATTAAAATCTCTACATACCTATTTATAACAGATTATTCCTCAATAATCTTCAAGAGAAATCAAGATGATCTCTTGAAGATTATAATTATGCTCTCGAGAGAGAAAAAAGACAAAACTGACCCTTTCAATATAATATGTAAGCATTATTTAGCTGTTAAAAAGGCTTTCCAGAAATATAATGGTACGAGAATTCAAGCGTATTTTAGATAACCTAGATTTTATAAACTGCATGACTATTAAATTTTAAATACTAGCAAAATTACATTAGAAATTCTGCCTCTTGTTATGTTTAGTAAAACATTTTGTAAAATTCATTCCTAACATTACTTTTATTTTACAAGCTTTTTCCTCATTTCAAAAGTCTTTAATCTTATCTGACTTAAACTATTTCACACTTTTTAAAGCTATAAAATTTTATCTTTTTACTTAAGTCACTTCATTAAGATTTAATAAGAGACATAGAGAGTGTTTACTTACTGTACTCATCATTTGTGGAGTATTTTCGAAAGGCTGGCTTTTCATCACAGGACTTCTTCAAACCTTAAGGCCTAGCCTAGTACAATATTATTATATTATTATCATATTATGTCTTATTCAAGTGATGGAGAAGTGTTTAAATGACGATATTAGAAATGTAAGAAGCAAAACGAATCCCAAGCAATTGCAGTCCTATTTAAAAATGAAACAATGCCAAATCTTTACCTTTAATTCTATTTAAATCCTCTATTTGCGAAACAAATCGGCCCTATTATCAAACTACAAGCTCCTTAATGTGACTAAGCCAATGTAGTCTCAAACATTTTGTGCGCGAATCTTACCCTGACATGATGTATAGGGATACAATTCCCCGTAACGATTCCCTGGAAGATAAATAAAGATTGTTACGAATATTTCAGCATTGCCTGTTGGTTTATGTTGTATCTCCCTAACTATTACTCTCACGGTAACAGGCTCTAGCATCAATAATTCAAGTAGATATAGACACAACATGATTCGCTAACTTGATCAAAAGTAATCAATAACAATTGTTAGTAGTATAAAATAATTAACATTAATTCATGTTCATAAAATCTGTAAAACTTTCATTGTTAAAGTATGAATGACTAAATTTAATTTGTTATTAAAGGACAATGGCGAACTCTCATACATGATTTTATTTGAGATAAAATGGAGGCGTCTATAAATAAAAAAATGCTTAAATGATTAGGAACTCATCCTACAACTAACTTCTAAAAATAAATATTCCCAAGAAGGCCTAGGTTATTAGATATTAGATCATAAAAATCATAAATATTTTAGGTTATGTTTCATTGGTAAGTAGGTATTACTTACTTATTATTATTGGTATTATTTTATTATTGTTTGTTTTGTATTGTTTGTTTGTTTTGTATTTTGCAAAAGGGATAACGGAGTCCATATAACAAGTCAAATCACAGAATCAAAGTCCAAAAACATGCCGGGTCGAAATTAAAGGAAAAACAATAAAACACAATCGAACACGAGAGGCAACGCACGCGGCAGGAACACCATAGAATCCATAGATATTTTTTGACATTTGACACTTGGTATGACAATTAACATTTGTTTGACAACTAAGCGTTTATTCACCAGACCTGCAATATAGAGCAAAGTCAACTCAAATTCACTCTGACATTGGCAACTCACTGAGGCCGCCATAATAAAAAGAAGAAGAAGAACTAAGCAGTGTTGCTAGTTATTTTAGGAACTACCTCATCCATTCTTTTTTACCTAACTACTTTGAAAAAATTATCATCGATTTATTTATTAAAAGTGTTGAATTAACTAAAATAATTGTAGATCTATTCATAACTTAAACGGTAGGATGAAACATTATGTTATTTATGCCGTTCGCCGGCTGAACCGCCGCGCGGTGCGCGCCGTCGCTTTGGCAAAAAATATAAAATGGCAATATTAACGGTAGCTGAGCGGAAAATATGAAATTCGCTTGAAATTCGTATTAAGTAGTCAATTGATTTACAAAAAATAATTGATTTTTTTGGTGGCCTTTACTAAACCCTAGAATATATTGGTAAAATATAAAATAATGAAATATTTGTTTTTGTTCACATGGCATTTTTAGACGCTAAAAAAAATATCAAATAATATTTCGCCTTTGTCCTTTGTTAAAGGAAGACTTTGACATAAGTCCCATTAAGATATTATATAATATGTTAAACTCTTAATTTGATTGAAGTTTAATGATCATTAATATATCTGAATGCGGCCGTTAGCTTATTAATTAAAATTATTCTTTTCTATATTTATTACTTCAGATGCGGCAAATTTTCTTTTAATTAATGTCAAAAATCTTATACATAAAAATTGATTTTCAAATGTGTAAGTCGCCCTAAAACTCGAAAACGGCTGCACGGATTGGGCTGATTTTAGTCTTAAAATATTCGTAGAAGTCCAGGGAAGGTTTTAAAGTGACACGAAGTTCACCGGGACAGCTAGTTATATTATATTTTTGACTAGTATTGTGGTTTGGACATCAAGTATTAAAGGAAATAGATTACTGCAGCTTAGCTAATTTTCTTTTTGTGGGCTATATATTCTTGTTTATTCGTAGACTTATCATTATCACCTCCAGCTATAAGACTTTTTACCACAATTCGCTACATAAACGTATAATAAAAAGAACTACGCTATCGTAGGAGGCGTCGTAAAAATAGATATGCAATATTATCACACGACTCCTAAATCGGTTTGCACGATTTTGACTTCATCTGCAAAATAATAAAGGTTAAATTCCTGTGTACGTTTTAGGTTTTAGTCGTAATTTGCTGGCTGTACAGAGTCAAGCGTTACACTTCAATAATTTCAGATTACTTAGTGCGAATAGATTTCTACTGCTGTTTACTTAATGCTTGATTGGATTTGTAAAAGGTGGTCAAATGCCCTAGGGGTATTTTGACCCCACTATAAATAGCAAAACGCTTTTTATCTACAACTTAACCTCAACTAAGTTCAGTTTAATTTTGCAAATTACATCGAAACCTATGGCTGAGCTTTTTAGTTACAACTTACAAGACAAGATTTTTAATGTTATGGGTAGATATTAAAATGTTTATTCCTAGGAAATTAATTTTATATACAATACATAAATTTATTAACTCACATTTTATTTATTGATACAAATAGTTCTAGAATGCCATTAACTGCAGTTAAAGTTATCAATTGAAACAAAACAGCCTTTTCTTTCATGAAAACGAATGACGAGACTCATATTTTAATTAAATTAAAAACGCGTTGGCATAAACATCTCAATTGTATAATGGAGTTCTAAGTAGCCAATCGTCACCTGTCCAGCGTCCGAGGTAATTACGCTTTTAACTTTCAACGCAGCGGGCGAACAACAATGCTGCCTCCAATCAATGTCATTAAGCAGTGATGAAGTTAGTTTATTGACCGTAGTTTGTGTTGCAAAAGAAGCATCCCTTCTTTACTTACTAATATTATAAATGCGAAAGTGTGTCGTTTTGTCTGTATGTCTATCTGTTACCTCTTCACATCCAAACCGCTGAACCCATTTTGCTGAAATTTGAAGTAGAGATAGTTTGAGTCCCGGGAAAGGACATACGTTTCAGGGTTGGTACTGGCTGAGTTCTGAACTCGATCACAAAAACTTAAACTTACTACTATTAAACTGTATCATTCCGCTTCCTGAAATGACTATACATCTTACTAGATATAGCTACCAAGCTACCAAACAGACCCCCCCCCCCCCCCGTCCGGCGCAGTCGGGTACCGCACGTACGCCGCCCGCTCTTATAATTCTTTTTGAATGTGGAATTTTATTTTTTTGACAGCCTCCACGATCCCCGCGCCCCTAAATAATTTCGCGACATTTTATCGTTTCATGAAAAGCACAAACTTGATTTAATTTTAAAATGACCAGCTTATTTACGTGATCACAGACGGTGCTGATTTTTTGGTTTTAATTGCACGAGTGTATCTAAAAAACGAACGGTTGAGTTTTGTTGAAACGCTACGTTTGCTCTTACGAAGTTTCGACACTACGCACGTACGAAACTTGATGATTATTTTGGTAAAACGCTCTTGAAGAAGATAAGATAAGAAGAGAAGAACAATCTGAACTTCCGATGAGCTATAAACATCAAAGATTTCCGCATCAGCATAATATTACAAGTACCATATCAATTTAGCTTATTGCTAATAACAATTCATTTTGCTTATCATAAATAACGAAATCTAAGAGCCCATAAATATCTAGCCTTGTAGCTTTAAAAAATATATTTTGAGAAGCGTCCGTCCGTGCGTTAACCCCCTGCCACCCGGTGGGGTGTTTCGTACCCCCGCTGTACGTGCGTGACAATCTCACTTTATTGCCGGAGACGGAGTTGAATGAATCCGATGTATGCAGACAAACACGTGATATTATTTTGATATTATATTTTTAGGTCTGTGTATATTTTGATATTATTGTTTTAGATTATATTAGTACAATATAAATTAATTAATAATCATTGTTAGAATAGTGAATTACTGATTTGTACATATTCTTAATTGTATAAACAGTGATATAAGGCGCACAAGTGATTTAAAAATATATTTATTTCTTCTAAGACTTTTGTCTGATACGATGCACTTATACTTGTAGCTATGCTTACCAATATGCCCGATTTTCATGTATACCACACAATATTAATGATCCATATTATAGTAAGATCTGGCGACAAATAATTAAAGTTAAAATTACAATGCAAAAACAAAACATTAATACTACTTTTAAGTGCCAATGTCACTAATACGCCGTAACTACCTATTATCCCCGAACATTATTTTTGTTTTTTCGTCTAGTTTCGTTCGTACATCGATTGGCTCCTGCGGGATCGACGTTTCGCCGCGACGTGAGCCGAATGCGTAACCGAACGCAATCGCTCACCCCATTATGCTGCGATGCGAGTGGCGCGAGCCACTAGCTTTGGAGGATTAAAACATTCCGCTACATAATTTGTGGTTAATTGAACTTACCTTAAGTGAACTTCAACCAAAATTATACGAGTTGCTGCATCCGTAGAGATTTAATAAACCTGTAGTCCGAATTTTGTGGTACTGCATCATCACACGCCATTTAGATATTATTTATTTAATTTAAAACTGAAAAAAGACAAGGTTTTATAGTACTTCCGCCTTGCTTTCCTAGATGGCGGTGTTAGTTCGTCCGTCATTCTTTTTAGAGAGGATAATTCATAACATTTTATCATTCCGCAAGTAAAGAATAGGGGCAACAAACTAAGAGAAGTGGGTGGGGTGGGATTTTAAATCTCTACGGATGCAGCAACTCGTATAATTTTGGTTGAAGTTCACTTAAGGTAAGTTCAATTAACCACAAATTATACTTCGTTGCTGCATCCTATGAGATTTAATAAACCTGTAGATGTTCAGCGCGTAATTGCGGAATGATAAAATACCAGATTAATTACATTAAGTTAATTAATTACGGAATTTAAAATGATAGGTATAACATTATAGACATCATAACAATTTTTATTTAATAAAGTATTGTACTTCTAAATAATAATACTACTTAATTAGTTTGGATATGCTATGAATCAGAATTTACATTAAAAATAGCTTCTGCGAAAGCTCTGTCTTGTGCTAAATCTGGTAAAGGTAAGTTATAAAACTTAGCAAAACAAAGTGATGAGCCGGCCCAGCCAGCGCATCGCTTGATAATGTCGACGGAGACTCCCGCGCGGCGCGCCGCCGACGTGGAGGCGTGTCGCGTGCTGTGCGCTGAATAAACGCCAATCTCTATGCCACTGTCCTTGAGGACACTCTTTATCCAGCGACTTATAGATTGGGAACTGGCATTATGAAAAGGCTTTCTAGTTGTTAAAATGAGCTTATCAGTAGCTGGGCCATTTCTCAGCTCTTTTGTCTTATCTAGGTACACAGATAAAGCTTTAGCTGGGGCTTGATGAATAATTATTGATAGTGATTACGATACGTGAATTTTCGGAATGAACGTCTTCTGTTCTTATGAGTGATAACGTCTGCACCCGTTGTCCCGTCGACAACGAGTTGAATTATTATATATAATTATTATAATATTAGAATGAGAGTTACCATTTTTTTTTTTTTTTTTTTTTTTTTAATTTCTAATGATAATAAGTATCGAATCTTACGGATAAAATTTAGATACGTACTCCAAAAGTTTATAAGGTTCCCTTAAAAATGAATACTTTAGGAAGCTGGGCTTACTCCTAAAAACTCCTTTAAAAAATCTTAGGATCGTTATTGCAACGGGATTTACCAATGATTAGAGACAAACTAGAGTCTAGACCTATAACAATTTAACATTCCGCAACTTGCTTTTTCATTAAGTTTTTCTGTTAAAATTTAAGAATTCGTAATAATATTATATCAGCTACGGATCCTTAATACAAATCAATATTATTACTTTGACAAAAATTAAACCAATGTTTTAATCCTGTATCATACTGATTAATTGTACCTCCCGATAACGGTTTTAGTATGATATTGTCAATAGACATCTCCGGTATTCAGCGTCTTAGGTAGACTTTCCGCACAATACTGCGCACGCCAGAAGGTTTTATCTGGCCTAAAATAAATCTCGTCAGATTTGAGAAGCGATCAAAACAGTGGAAAACACGGCCGAGACACGATGGCCAGTACGGAACGACTAATTTACCAGTCGCTTCCTCTTCTATAATTTTCCTAAGACAGTATGAGCGCGAATGGCGGAAAGGCATAGAAAAAATAATCGTGCCATGAAATTGTAAAAGCAAGGATGATGAAGGCACCTGGGTCTTGTTTCCAAGAGACATAATATCTTAGCAGATAATAATATAGCACTTATTATTAAAGCACAACGCGAGTAAGTACGGTATCAGCCATCAGGTTGTCAGGTTGACCGAAGCTCAATAAGATCTTTAGTAAGTTCCTATCGTTACGTTACGTAAGTACCTAGACGCCTGGTCAGCATCTGTGTTTTTATATAAATAAGAAGCAAATAAATTATATATGCGTTGTTTCTCGCACTACTGCCATATATCTCTCGCGATTTCATTGAGATGATGAAATTGAATACTTCACATTATAATATTAATATAAGATAATATAATTATGGCAGTAGTATTATTTATTCTTAGTAAGACATTTAAAATATTATCACAACGATGAAATGAAAAATGATTTCAATCCCTAGGCAGCCAATAATTCAAGATAATTGATATGATGGCGAGCTTCATCCGCGGACCAATGGCATCTAGTTACTACTCCGTCGCACGCGGCGCCCCAGCCGGTGAGTGACGAGTCTGTGAAGATCTTCAGCTCGTATAAACTTGTGTTTATTCTAATAAAAAGCTTACTTTATTAAAAATAATATTGCACCACCAACTGGTGGTACACATAAGGTTTTACAGGCATGATGGAATCAAAATTATTATTACATTTTTGTGAAGCTAAAAACTTATCTCGTTCAAAGTATTTAGTACGCGGCCAGTTGTATCAAAGAATATACAACTACACATACATATGCTATTGCTGGTCATGCTGAAATTAAAGTGCCAATGAACTTCGCGAAATCGCGCTTTGTTATGGATTTCGTTGGCTAGTTAGAAAATTTCTGGAGTAACTGCATGACTTGAGTATTTAATATTATGTCAAAGCTAATATAATATCATTGGTCAAAGCCAATAAATCTACAAAGTTGTGAAGGCGTCATACTAGTTTTCTCAAAGTTGATAATAAAACCTAATTGTTTCAATTTTGACCTTAATATATTATATAGTAGCATAATCTTTAGATTTCGATTCGAATTTCGACCACTAGATGGCCCTGCTTTCTTGACCACATAAAAAGAGGCTTTTGAAGCTTTACAAATATAAATGGCACAGAACTTAAGCCGTACAGGAAGGCAGTTAAATTCACAAAGATTATCATGAAATCGAAATCTCAAAAAATAATAATAATAATAATAATAATAAATTTATGTAATGTATGAATCGGCACACCGCACAAGCAATTCCTTGAGATCGATTGAGATTTGAGATTGAGATATGAGGAATATACATTTGGAAAGACCAATTTTATAGCAGTGCGAATATCTTCCATTTTAAAAGTTGATTACGTGCAAATTAAAAATGTATTTAAGTAATTTTGAGTTGAATATAAATCTTAACCCACCGATACTTTTCGGTGTAAGAAAAATGTATGAAATAAATTGGTCTGGCAAATTTTCATTACATACTGAAATAGCACCTAATTGTTTGAGTTCACTTATTGCTTTGCTCATCTGACTCTTTGTAAAAGGTGGATTACTTGGTTCCACACGTTGGTAAGGTGGCTTACAGAAGGGACTTATAACTCAATGCAGAAGGGTATTTTATAATATCCTTTAGCATAAGACAGCACTGCACCGTGCTATCGGAGGTTATTAGAAGCCAATTGCGTAAAAAGAATTGGATGCGGCCAGCGTGAGGTACCTCTAGTAGCGGCGTCTCCTGTCGTTGCTCGGTCTGGCGCTCGCGTAGGGGCGGCCGCGGCGCGGGGGCTGCTGGGCCCTCCTCGCCGACGTGTCGACGGCTGCGGCTCGTGCGGGCGGGCCGGCACTGCTGGCGCTGGCCTCGCGTACTGCTGACGAGGAGGAGCTCGGGAGTTGCCCGGCAGTGCTTGTTGCTAGCGCTTTTCACCGAAAAGGTAGACGTCGCTTTTTACGCCTTGGATTGTATTATGAAAAAAAATTTATCGGTTTTTGCAGCCTGTTGTAGAACTGCGGCTACCTCTTGATTGAGTTTAGGCGCTTGTGCCAGCGAAAAGTTAGTCGGTATAAGAATCTTCGCCACAAGCGACTCCTTGTATTCCTTAGCCAAACCATCGACCAAGATTTTACCCCAACGTTCAGAGAGTTCGGTGGGAATGCGTTCGCCTAGGGCTTTCTGTTTTATTGGCCTTGCCAAGAATATTTAGTATTTCAAGTGGTAACCTGGGAGTAGATTCTTGGTTAGGATCTACTGGCACGGTGGCTTCTGGTTGGCTCAGCGGTGCTGATGTCGGCGGTGCGGCCTGCGGCGACGCCGGTGCAGGCGCGGCCGACTCCATATAATCCACGTCTTCGACGTCGGCTAAAGATTGTGGAGTTCCACAGCAAGGTTGAGCCTCCCGCGCGTCGATGTCTTCATCGCGCCTTTTGTCGTCGGATGAGTGCTCGTTATCGCAGCGGCCTTCCCGGGAGGAAGACGCTGATGACTCGGATCTTGTCCGGTGTGAATAAGCAAAAGCATAAAGTTGCTTTCAGGATGATATCACGTATCATCACGACTCAGTTTGTAACCTGGATAATATCGCGTATTACCCCATTAAGGTACAAAAGGTTGACTATCTGGTTAATATCACGTATTAACCCTTAAGATAGTCTTTTTTTAACGTATCGTTACCATGCCATAGCTGAGAACAAAGAAAAAATTCATAATATTTTTAAAAATTAATGCGGGTAGTTTGGTACCTTTTCCTTTGTTGCAGCGTAATTTACTTTCCAATCGCCGTATTTTGCGGCGAATATGTTCGTAATCATCCTTATTCTTCCTTTTTCCAATATTATTCGGCGATTTACACTAATTATAACACTTTAACACTGTAAAAATTAATTTAAAAAGGATAACGTGTTGACGATGCCGCACACGAAAAACGAATGACGGACGAACTAACACCGCCATCTAGGAAAGCAAGGCGGAAGTACTATAAAACCTTGTCTTTTTTCAGTTTTAAATTAAATAAATAATATCTAAATGGCGTGTGATGATGCAGTACCACAAAATTCGGACTACAGGTTTATTAAATCTCATAGGATGCAGCAACGAAGTATAATATTTTTACTTTAAAGTTAGATGTTTTTAACATTATTTTCATCACCAGGATTACTGAATTTTTGAACGGGTTTGTTGTCTTAATATAATTCAAATATTGAATCTAACACTGTTTACGCAGTTCAGCTGCTGTATCGAGATGTAAAAGTCATTAATCTTAAACAAATAAATTTAATCTATATAGGCATAATATAGACATTAGATACAATTATAAGCTTCTCATTTTAAACGAATTTAGCGCTTAATATATCTTATTTTTCAAAGATAATTACACAATCTCTTTTTTTCATAATTCTGTAAACTACCATTTTTAAAAGTAAATTTCGTAGATTTTTATTGATTCTTTCCAATTATGCCTTTCTATGGTTATCACTTTAATTTTTATTTTCTCTCTCGTATAATCGCTTTCGCTCATACCTTAATCCGGGTGGAGCACATTATGTGGATCGATGTCAGATCGAAACGGCAATCTACCGGCTTCTTACCGCACGCCGTAACAGCTTCCACTGGGAATTGAGATTTACTGCCTATCTTACCTCCTCTCTCACTCTCTCTTTATTTCTACCAACCTTGGCTCGGGCAAGAATCGCTCTTTCTTTTCTGTTATAGTAATTTACTGCTTATCTTACCTCCTCTCTCAGCCACTCTTTATCTCTTCTATCACTGGTTTGTACAAGAATCGCTCTCTCTATTCTGTTATGGTGATTTACTGCCTATTTTTTCGTGCTATCTCATTCTATCTTTATCTCTACCATCACTGGTTTGGGTAAGAATCTCATTGTCTCTTATGTCGAGGCAAAGATTCTCTTCTTTTTTCTCTATCGAAAAGTATGTATGTGTTTTCTGTCATGATAACGGAATTTGTTTCACAAATTATCTGCTTCAGCTTGTGTATTATTCTTCTTGGTTTAGAGCTCTTGAAGTTGTGACTTCAGAAGTATCTGGAAACAGAAAAAGGTGGTGTTTTCGTATTTTGTTTCACAAAAATACAACAAATATATACATATCTGCATTAAATATACTCCAAAATCAGAAATTAAAGGTACTTATTGTGATTTCTGTACCTATCATTGCTTAGTTATAATATAGTAATATTTTAATACAATTTTATCGTGAGCTTAGTGAACAGGAGTATGCAGTAAATGCGCAGTAGCTGCGCGTGCGCACTCATCAAGGACGCCAACACCTGACACGTAAATACGATACTTTATTGACAAACTCCGCGACATTTACGTGTTACTTAAAATATGTGACAATAACTTCCCTCTACAAGTCTGTCGTTAAGATATAAAAGCTCTCCTGACAAACTTGTTAAATTATAACGTCTATATAAACTATAAAGTAATACTTGAGAAACTTCTATGAGGTCGCTATTACCAAATGTTGACATAGTGGCACAACTTAGAAAGATTTGAATGTAATGTAACTTAACATTAATTTAATAAAGATTTTGACATTATCTGTTAAACTCTTCATTAAATTTAATTTATAGTAAAATTACTCAGAGTAAAGGGCTGTAAGCTAAGTAATGCTTATGAGAAACGCTGTGCATTTTTCTTTTCGAACTTCATCGTCGTTATTACCGATGCGAACTTGGCTTACAGCTTCATTATCAGTAGATAATGAAGCTTAAAGCCAAGTTAGCATGAGATAGCAAATAAAAATACATGAGACAGCAATCTCATTCTCTTTCTGTCTCTCCCTCTTTTCTCTCTTTTTGTAAAATAGGGAAGACTTAGAATAGAATAGGGAAGAAATAGGGAAGATTCTGATGATAACGTTTACAATTCTAGGCAATATAATATCATTATGTCTTTTAGGAATTTAAGTTTTTGCAGTGTGATCAGCGTAAAAAACATTAAATGACATTGTATACGGAAGAGATATGATCAGAGCATTAATCAGAGTCGGTCACGAGCCGCGTGACACTTGCTCACAACTGTGTGATGATCCGCTTGTACTCGTCATCATCATCATCAACATCCTCACCATCATCATCATTCTTTATGTTTGCTTGCGACTCAAATGCATCCATTATAAATGCATAAGAGATCATACTCATGTATTGTATACTTAAACTGCTATTGCGTTTTAGATGAAATCTTTTAATACCTTGAGTCTCTAGAAGCTTCACCGTCATACAGTACATATAAAACTATTTTTTTACATGCTCTTATGCAAGAACAATAACTCTGTCGGCCTTTTCCGAAGCCTCCAAATCCGTTTCCGGACTATTAGACATCGCCAATTATCAGCAACACCTGAACGTTACTAATCTGTAATCGCAGCAAATTGTTAGCCCACGCAGACGCCAAAGACAAATAGATGCGTCGCTCAATGCAAATGGTGTGGTGGCTTGATGGCTCCCATACAAAAAAACATAATTTGTGGCTTATTTTTTCTCTATAACGGTACGGATCCCTTCGTGCGCGAGTGCAACTCGCACTTGGCCGATTATTTAATAATACGCTTCGATACTGTCCAAATACTAATGAATAGGAAGTACACAAGTTTGTTGCGTTCGTTTGTAAAAGACCTACAATACAAGCACTATGATAAGTTTATTGGTTGCTGTAGTATATGTCATATCTTCTATTTGATAAACAGGCAGAACGAGACATAGCAAACCACGATTAACTTATACTTACTACTGTCCAAAGAGCGACAGCGAGGAAAAGAGGTTATTTACATATTACTGAGATATAAATCACAATAACATGTTTCAATTTCTATAATTTTTCTGATCGATGCTAGTTCGAATTTCGATAAATTTTTGCAGGGACTTAGTACAGATTGATTAAAACAAAAATAATTATTGCTTTGATGAAAACATAACATGTCATTGGAATTATTAGTGAATCATGATTCACTACTAATTCTAATAAGAATTTTATCATAGTCCACGCAAATTTTCTTAGAAATATAATTGCATATTATTATAATAATATTTTTAACTCGACTCTTGCATTTTGTTGAAGCATTCAACTTTTTAATAATTAAAATATTTTTAATACTATTTATTCATGTACTTACCGCTAGATAGGTACTAAAATTTTAATGTTAATTTTTTGTGTGTAATCCTTAAAATTACTAGAAAGTACCATGTCAAATAAAACAATTTATAGTTTCACATTAAAATATTTTCGTTAACGACCATAACATTGTTAACATTGTAAAATTTTCATTTGTAATTTACATTAAAATACTATAATAATTACATATTTTCATTTTCGTACACGTATAAACATAATATTTTTCCTTATCCAGTAGATAGTTCCCAGATGAAATAAATATAAAATACATGTTTTTATCACAACTCCAAACATATTGATACGTTTTATCGTAACTACACATTTTGTAATTAAAATAATTGAAAAACAAAGAGAAAGCTGGACCGACGGTAGTTTGCTCAGGACGACCACTCGCTACTTTATACATCAGCTATAAAACTCTGTCCCAACCGCGGATAGTACTGTCAGCAAAAAAGCTCATTTTATAAATTAACGTATTAAATATATTATCATACCCCCTTACCAACAAGGGGTTACACTTTAATGTAGTGTCTTTTTCTAAGCTCCCTTTTTAATAAGATAATATTATGTCTTATGTAATAGATTTTATTCTATTATAACATAACTATAAAGTGAGGCATGAGGCAGCAGCGTCAGTTCTAGATTCTTATGCTTTCAATGTTTGTGCTGAAACTATATAATTTTTACTTCTGTATCTGTAATGACTTAAATCGATTTTAATTAATTTAAAAGGTCTTTTTTATAAACAATGTTAGGTAAAATTAAGCTTATCATTGAATACCAGCACTGAGTTAATTGAGTTGGAAATTGCTCGTATATCCAGATATGTCTGTCTGTTACCTCTTCACGCCCAAACCACTGAACCGATTTTGCTGAAAATTGGCATGGAGATACTTTGAGTCCCGGGAAAATGTATGGTTCTCGCGCGATAAACGAGTTTTGGCGCAACAAACCATCATCCAGTCATTACACTTACGACTTTTTATTAGTGGTTGTGAGTTGCTGACGGTACATTAGATATTTCGTGGAGTACAATGAATTGTGCCACGGCTGTAGGGGGTGTGTGATAACCGTTATCAGTTATCACAATAATTTATTCGTTTCCGTAATAAATTGTTATATCTAGTCGATTTTACTTTTGTTTCATTGATAGCGAGTCCGAGGAAGAATAGGTTCCTATACGCTTTTATAATATGTTTTTGCTTCTGCAATATATTATGCTATAACTACGGCTTTTGTATGCACCCTTTATATTCCAAGGGGTAAGATAGAATAAAATATTCTATACATCTACTTATTTTATACACATAATAGATCTATTTGCTTACATTATTCTTTTAAAAGCTTTAAAAAAATTAGGTTGAAAAATTGTCAAAAATAATTATGTAACATTTTTACTTGCAATCACGAAGTCGTGGTAAACATTTACCTCCTTACGAAAAATATTTACGCAGCGAATATGTCTAATGTCTTTGTCCGTCATGTGACGTTTCTAATACACCAGACAAAGACAAGCATAAGTTGTATAGTTATATTATGCCACGTAAAATAAAATCTTAATTAGTAACAGGGCTATTATAAAACACCAAGTAGCAAACTGCAAAGCGCAGTACAGTCTTGCGAGAAATCGCTATGTAAGTGGACATTCGCTACTGATGATAAAGTGGAGATAGAGGTAGATATAAGATGTGGCGATTAGCGACTAGCGATTAGTGGGAGTCTGCAGTGTCGCAAGTGAGCTGACCTGTCGCCGGGAAGGTCGACCGGTGATGCTAGCTACCAGTATAGCAACTTAATGAAACTAGCTCGCTAGCTTAGTGGAGATAAGACAGTTTTAAACTAGCTATAAAGTATCAATCTTATATTATACAAAATTCTCGTGTTGGTGTTTTCTGCTAAACTCATGCTAAGCAGCTGGATTGTGTTGAAATTTTTGTGCTTATTGCGGGCCTGAGCGTTTCTTAGTTTTTCCAGTATCTATTTGACGTAACTGAAAATATAAGGCGTCTCCCAGACAGACGCGGGCAGCAGTGGCGGTCGCGGCGGCGGTCAGTTTTTGTACTGCGATTGCCACCGCGTGTGTCTGTGTCGTTCCTAGAACTTTCAGGTCATCCAACTGACCGCCACCGCGACCGCCACCGCAGGCCGCGTCTGTTTGGGAGACGCCTAATGTTGTAGCATACTAAACATAAGATCAGAAATGCATATGCAGTAGGTTAAATTTCTATAGAAATACATAAATATAGTTCCTCCTTATTTGTCCAAATACGTATTAAGAATTAAAGTTGGATTCGGCTTAGGAAACCTCGTTGTTATTGACCAACGCTTACGACCCACAGGACCACAGCTCATGCTGCAATTACATTATTTTTTCTTAGCGAAAGTTTTTTTACCATTGTTTATATTTTTTTTTGTCATTTAACTTTCATTTGTAACGTATCTATTTAGCATCTAGACCTAAATACCAAAAACAAAATCAACCACACTTGTCTCACTAAACTGATACGATCAGTCGTATCCACACAGTTCTCGCGCTCCTCACAAACACATTTTGCTATCTCCATCTGAAACGTAAACAATCTGGTCCGCGGTTTCAACAGCCGTGGAATGTCCTCCGCAATAGCCTTCATAACTAGTTCCCCGCTAATTATAAGAAAAATATCTCCTCTATCGATAGAAAAAACATAATTTTTCTATCGTCAAATGTTAACCCTATCTGGCGACAAAAATCTTGTTCTCATAGTGTAAAAATATCTAATTATTATTAAAAGCGAAAAACATAATGTCCTTGTTCTTGTAGCGGTTTCTTTGCTGCACTTATTATGATAAGAATTTCTTAGATATAGTGCAGGATTTGAAGGACATAGGTTACTTTATAAGAACAAAACATACGATTACGATATGATAATAGTATAAATAAACCTATAGTATTTAATAATGTACATCATAGAAGATTAAATATTAATTAATTAATCTAATGACAAAAACTAGCTGGCAATTAAGACATGCTATTTTTGGCATAAACCGTTATAACTTTTGGAATTAGGATATATAATAAAAGCAATAATTTATATCTCGATAAATTCATATCAAAGTTTGAAGATTCAAAGAAATGAAGAATTATTGGTATTCTCAGAACTCTTGCGTGTATCTTATGAAGAATTTTATTCATATCCTGCGTTATTGAGTATTATAGGTACTCAATTCATACTCGATTCAACGACATTTTATCGAAGAAATGCTTAATAACTGTATTTTAAAAAGATATAAAACCGGCTTCAAAATTGTGCGTAATTAAGAATTAAAACTCCGTATCTCCAAAACTACTGAACCGATTTTGATGAAACTTGCACTATACCCTAAGTTGAGCAATACCTAGTGCAATAAAAAAAATAACCTAAATCGGACTTGTAGTTCCGGAGATATGCGTGAACAAACATAAAAACATACATACATACATACACTTTTGAAATTTGGCACATTTGTTCAAAAGCTGTTATAGATTAACATATACAAAAACTGGGCAGTTCTGAAAATATTACATACATACGCGTCGAATTGATTACCTTTTTTTTTTAAATCGGTTAAAAATACTCCTAATTATAAAAAGGAACTTGAACAACATCTATCCATACTAATATTATAAATGTAAAAGTCTGCCTGTTTGTCTGACTGTTACCTCTTCATGCCCAAACCACTGAACGGATTTTGCTGTTTAGTATGGAGATACTTTGAGTCCCAGGAAATGATATAGGATACTTTTTATCTCAGATTTTATCTCAGAAATGTACAGTTCCGGCGCAATATACGATTTCTGTCGCAAGTTCGCAACAGATTTGCGGGCGTCATCTATTCTTCTATAACATGGTATGTCTGATAATAGTTCATAATTATCAGCCTCACTTTGTCACATCGGACCTACGACATCAAAAGCATACCTAATCATACAGCTGTCGTATTAACGCGCTGATCAGCTTATGACGTCACAGCGGCTTAGCTACAGCTTAAACAGCCGACTGTCAAATATAACATCTTCCTCTTCCTGTGTGTGTTCCCAAGAAGTCGTTAGTAAAAGTGGTTTACTTCATGGCTACAAGACTAAATGAACAAGGATAAAATGCATGTCGTTAATGTCAGTAATAGAGCTTTCTATTCATACGTAAGGAAATGGATTTGAGAAGAATTTGGTGTAATTTAAAGGTTGGCCGACAAAATAAGAGACGCGATGATACGATATGACGAAAGGCCAGATAATTTCATTGACTAGTGACAGACGCGTGACCACAGAAATAAATCAAGATAGAACGGCTAAGCGGGTGGAGTACGCGTGTTTCAATCTTGCACAAGCGTGCAAGATTCGTTGAACGTTCATTCAGTCAGCGCGCACGTTTCGACTTGATTACACCGGAGCGGTTGTGCAAAAATGCCACATTGTGCAGTGTCTTATTGTAAAAACAGAAGTATGAAAGTAAATCGATCAAAAGGAGGTATTTCTTTCCACGGGTAAGTTATTTATTCCAACTAAAAGCAAAGCAAAAATTGACACGTGCGATTCTTTAGCAACGCACGCGCGTCGCCGTTCTATCTTGATTTATTTCTGTGCGCGTGACGCTACACTACTCTACGTCAAGGCGAACGTTTGCTTCTGGTGGCAAAATCATTTTCTTGTTTAGTAAATAGGGTTAAATTTAGAATTTCTTATTCTTTAATCGTCGCGTAATATTATGTTGGCTAACCCTTGAGGCCCCTATACGCTAAGACCGAAAGGAATCAGTCTAAAAGAAATGTTTACCTTCTCGTTTGTAGAGGCCTTTAGACTTACTAAAAGCCTAGATTTATGAAGGCGCATAATGTATATAGTATGGAATATCAACAAGCAATGATAGTAATAGTCGGTAATGATACAGGGTGTTTAGCTCTCACCAACGCCTATCCATCACCACGTCAGAGTTAACCTGTGAACGTTCATTGTTCATAAACTTATGTGCCATCGATGTAAGGTTGTGTAGATAAAACGAGAGTAAAATCCATCAGAAAATATTATGCTTCTGGGGATTACTATCATATTTTTATAACATGTGCGTTTTATTATAGTTATATAATCTTTATTATGGTTTTATGTAATGGTATTGGTTATTGCTACGCCTGTAAAAATGGGATAATATAGTTCTTAGATACTTATCTGATTATACAGAGTGGAATAAAATTAAGTGATAATTCTTTAGCGACTAGCGTGTCTAATATTGTGTGTTCCTAAGCACAGTATACATATTAGTAAATATTTATGTATTTATAAACTTAAATAATATATAACATTATTTATTTAAGGATAAATCACATACACTACACCCCTAAGGGATTAGTTAGTTAGTAATTACTTTGATTAGTGCAAGTGATGAGTGATTAGGAGAAATCAAAGGACTTGCACTAATCAGTCGCTGTCTACACGTACTTTTTCCTGATTTCTAATCACCTGCACTAATCACTTGCACTTATTACTAATCGAAGTGAATATGGGCCTTTATATAGAGTGACACTGTGAAAATAATAGCGCAGATAGAGTCACTTTTGACTTCTATGTTTCTATGAGAAATGCCTTAACGTCATATTTTTACCATACAAAGCAAAGACTCCAACTTTTAACTTCGCTAGGAAAATAAAGATTAAGCTGGTATTTGTGATGAAAATATTTTAACAGCATCGTTGGGCGCAGACAAGTTAACAGCCTTGCAATCGCCCACTGGCGGTCTAGGGACAGGGAGCTCCCTTCAAAACCCACAGACACACTCAAGGTACTTGTAGTACTTGTAGTCCTACCTTAAATTAGACCTCTACGGCCCATTTGCGACAGTCCTAAAATGATATTATTTATGAAAGAGATGAGCTGATATTTTGACTATCCGGTATTGATTTGTCAAAATAGTAAATACCTAGACCTAGATCCTTTTCCAGAATATTAAGAATTATCATCTATGCAAATCTATTATAGAGGTAGGATAAATGTAAAATTGTCATTTCTATTTATTAATTTTTATTTATTTAATATAACGTATGGAACTCACGGCAATTTTTTCTTCACAAAATAAAGTTGAATAATAGTTACCCTGTGTGTGGTCGTTAACAATATTAAAGGAGATATTTTTTTTATATTATTATTAAAAAGAAACTCATCGTTTATCCGAAGATGCCAACTCCATATCCATTCGGACTTTATAGTTGCGTGGTTCATAAAATGAAATAATCGAAAAATAAAATACTGTGTGTCTACATTTCATATCGCCATTAAAGTGTATGAGAAAGAGACAGCAAACACGCGTGCGAGCGAGCAGGAAGATCCATTCGATTTCCTTTCATGATCGATACACAATAAATCTCTCGAATGTTTTTTTTTTCACCGGTTAAGTACTCTCGGTTGAGGAGACAGCTCGCTGCTACTGGGTTTGATTCGAGTTTTGTGTTATTTTGTATCCGATGTATCGATATTAATCGCCGAGATAAAACGTATCATCTTCATATTAATGTTGCATTCGAATGCAAATGCGCGGTTTTATGGACGGTATTTGTCAAACGGAATCAACTGCAGTCCACACTTTGTTTGTTCAGAGGGCAGATAAAGTCGTATTGTGTAAACTTTTTTTAATGAACTAAAATGAGCCTACCTATCACCAAAATATGATAACCACCCTGCGGTAAGGGGTGATCATACTTGTAGAACTAGAGTTGCATTTTTAAGGTAATCCTTTATCCCCTAGACAATAATTTTGGTATTACTAATGATGTTAGTATTGATCTGGATAAGCCGGCACATTCGTACCGAAGTTGGCTCTTCCATATTTGCATTGAAACTCATAGATATAAGTTTGATTTTGACTGATAATATGTTCTATTTTCTCTATAATAGATAGATAGAGATACGTTTTTTAAATCTCCTGTTTATTTTTTTAAGAATTCTCCTATTTACTCGTTGTCAGCTTACCAAGTAACGTACTATCATCCTATAAACCACAAGACAAATCACAAAACTTCATATAAAAATCTCAAAATGTGAATGAAAATTAGTTTAGGTAAGTACCAAAAAATTCTTAGAATAATTAATCAGAAGTTGAACTAACATTACAATATAATTATAATACTCAGATTAACAGTAATAGACAGTAACACTTTATTGCTTGGAAGAATCAGCTATATCATGGAAGTACTGAATAATATAAGGACAAGCACATACATCAAACAAGACTTACACGTGGCAACGGATGTTAAAAAACACACATATGTAGTATTATATTAAGTTATACATCGAAGTGTTATTTAGAAAACAATATTTGATTTGTCTTTTAGATTTGAAGAAAAAATATTATACAGAATATTTTGATTTTTCCGTCTGTAAAGCACTATAGTCTGTCAAGAAAGTCATGACAGGCGGGAAATTTTTCTAAACGTAATCACGCTTAAAAAGTGTATTTTTTCTTTGTTTTTTCACAGAGAACGCTTGATACATTTTAAATATTGTCACCTTGCAGATTTTCATCTCGAATAAATAAAGTTCTCATATTTTTTATTTCATTTAAAATTTTTCCGGCCTGTCATGACTTTCTTGACAGACTTTACCTTTATGCTCGGTTTTAATTTAATATTATGGTGTATTTTTTACAAGTTTGTTAACTTTATGACATAATAAATAAGCCAATCAAAAGCAAGAGAAGAAACTCTTGTTATAGAAAACCTTAAAACCGGGATTACGTATTTTATGAAGTGATACGCTTGTACAATATTAATATCTTGTCATTATCACTTACAAATTGGAAGCAGAGGACGATACTAGCTCATAGATACGACCGAAATTCGTCATGTTGCACATGTCATATCAGAATATTGACAGCTAAACGATGTCAAACGTCAAACAAAACTTTCTTTTCTTTCTGGTGCTGCCTCTAGCAGTCTAGCGTGAAAACATTGTAGTAATAATAATATTATATTATTAACTTATTGGATTCTCTTTCCACTTGTTCTAATGTGTATGTTAGCTTTATGCAAACACAACAGAATGGAGTTATTGATACAATTTTATTAGGTGTAGCCACCACTCGTGACTAACCGCTGATTTACCGTCGCGCGTTGACACAGTATTAGGAATTTTCCTATTTAGTAGCTACAAGGTTATCTACTAAAGGTATATCGAAAATAATGGCAAACTCGTGAGGAAAAGGAAGGTAGGGAACAAGTCTTTAGGGAAAAAGTTACGTATGGGGCTATTCGAAAAAAATATTCTCTGAACTAAAATGTTAAAATGACGTAGTGTTAAAAATCAAAAATAGAACATGAATGAAAAAAACAGGTTGCCGTTCAGGAGTGCCGGTAGAAGTGAAAAACGAAGAAGTGGGATCAGGAATATATTTTCGCCGCGTGGTAGAAAAATAGAGTTACTACTCTCCTAGCTATCCACTTTTCATCCTTCTTGAGATCAGGCCACGTGTTCCAATGTGAGTTTGACACCTTTCCCAAAAAAGTGATAAATTAGAATCTATTACATTATTCGGAAAAAAATGAATCGAAAAATATTAAAATATACACGACATTAAGCCCAATATGCCCGGAGGAAATTATGTCGTTATTTATCTAATGACCCATTCATCATTTAATACAAACATACATCAACATACAATAAATTATATAAATATCAATATCGTATTAATAGATCGTTTAAATTTGAATAATTTCTTAATAAAATGAAGTATGAACAATGGCCGGCCGAAAATCACAGCATAAATATACAAATTACTTGTCAGTATAACAGTACGACAGACTTCATAGTATGGTAATATGATAATCACCAGCATAATTACAGACAGACAGACGCCTCCAGATATTGTGATTTGTGATTTAGATTATTTAACATAACTATTAAGGTAATTTTTATATGTGGCCCATAAGAATTCATATTTTCAATATTGATAAATGTTGTTTATACATTCGTTAATTTGACGGAAGTCCACGATTTGTTAATTTAATTACTATCTCATTTGTCAATGCAAATAGTTGATGACTACCTGATATTAATGTTATATTAGCAGACAAATTACAAAGAAAAACAACGATATTTTTTTCTATATTTCTTTTTATTATTTGCTCTATTTTAGGGTCGTATTAAGGTTTTTGGGAATAAAACTTTATTGTTTTAGGTATTCTTTAATCACATATAATATTGTTATGAACCCGAATTGTAAAAATTTGGTACTGACATATTACACAGAAACTATAAACGTTATTTAGTAAATGTAGTAAATTATACCAAACTGATTCTTATTAGACTCGAACTAGAACGAGACGAAAACAAGATTGGAACCTGTTAGCGTTTCAATAAAGCTTTAGATCGCTAATGATAAAATCAAGGAAGCGTGTTGCAATCAAAATACAAGTCGCGCCATTATAAGGATAATGCCCACATACAAACACGTTCGGTTAAGTCATATTCCAAATACCGATATACCACGAGACTTGAATGAAATGTCCGCACCTATTCACCGTCTGCCACATTCCAACAAATATCCATCAATATAACATCCTTATAACCACTACATAAGACTAAAAGTAGCGTAGCACAAACCGAACGGTAAGAATGATCTCAATAGCAAACTAAATAAAGGCGCATAAAAACAACACTCGAAGTCCATTCGGCGGCTACCAGGCGCGCATGGCGGCGCGGAGGTAGGTAGCGACTGGTCGGGTAATGAAACCACTACCTTTTAGGGCAATTGCGACGGCTGAGCAGCTATGGATACGACTATCCTCGGCTGCATTCATAAAATCGATTTATTTAATCATTCGCGTACCACTGTCTGTAAAAATATCTAAGATTAAAATATGATTTGTGAGATGTAAGTAAACAAATCTTACTGAATTAAAACGATATAATTGATCGTTAATTATTAAAACCACAAAATTAAATAAACAAAATATAATGATAAATGAATTAAAAGAAACACGTCCACATTATTCCGCCTGGCCGAGTCCAGTTTGTCCACTCTCATTAAGATCACGAGTTTCCATTACATCTCCGCGCAACTCCTGCGCGCCTGGTACCTCAGCTTTGTCTATGAGCTAGCTATGATCATAGATAAGTTGTTTTTTTTTTTAATAGACAAAGTAATGTTAACGACGCGAGATGTTTGACGCCTCTAGGGTCTAGTTAGCTAAGGCCTCCTCCCACACGGACACCTGCTTATCTCGTCTATCTGTGTAGGCCGCGGCTAGATAAGGGATCGAACCCGCTATCTGTAGTCGCTACCGTCTCAAATGCATTTCTCTTGTTCCTCGGAATCCGACTGACCTTGGGGTTAATATTGTCTTCTACATTTTATCAGGCTGTTATTATTTTATCGTATAAGGACAATTAACACATAGTGACATTCCGCAAAAAGTTGATAAAAACTGACGCTTTTTTCTGGCTGCATTTACTCGAGATACTAAAATGTTACATTCACATTGTAACTGTTCTTTTCGTGTATATTATCATAATTCTCAAATTATTTAGCGACAAGATAATAATGGGACAATTTTAATGATGAGATCTTCAATTTTGACCTTTTACAATTTACGAAATTCAGAGGTATTGGGCATTGCTGTGCTGTAGAATCCAGATGTACTAAGTAGTGTTTAAGTAAACATAATGTAATTACTTTTACTTTCAAGATAAACGGTAACAGGCAATAGTGTCATAATATTGTTGTCTGTGTTACCTTACTTCATAGAAATTATAATTTCCAGTAAATTATCTTGGAGTCCAGACTAGATTTTATTTAATCTCATGTTTAGTAAATATTGTAATACCATTTTAACCGACTTCCAAAGCGGTTCTATATACGGTTGATATTTTTTAAAGACGCTAGATAATCACTTCACCGAAATGTGATTCGTGAATCGACAATCTAGTGTTGGGATCGTGCGGTCACGAGCTCGATAAGCTCGGACGAAATAATTAGCGCGAGCATCGATTGTCGATAACGCGGCACCTCACTACCTCACTACACCTGCATGATACCTGGCTTTAGAGATATCAAAAATCTCTAAAGGTGAGTACAGTACAGCTGACCAACGTTAAAAGAGGTAATAACCGGACCCGTAGTACCCGTAAGGGTCAACTCATACCGCAACGCGACGCGTAGATGCATTTCTAAAATTGAATGGATTTGACGGATTTCAATTGCATGAGACGTGGTGCAAATCTATCAAATCCATACAAAATTAGAAATGCTAGATCATGCATTCGGTCCCGTCGCGTTGCGGTCTGAATTGACCCTAATACGACGTACTGACTGCACGATTGCTCGCTTTGTAATAAGTTACATTACACCTCTTAACGTAAGTCAGTAACCAACTTTAAATAAAATATTATAGGTAGCCTCAGGAGTATCACTCTCTCGTATCATTAACCACATTATTCGTATCATAATATTATTATTATAGTAAGGTACAGTCATAAAAACTTTTTCAGCCATTATACTGCGTGATGTATGCAGCTATCTCTTAAAACAGAGTAAAGACAGAGTTCTCGACTCGTAGATAGGTTATCTCGAGCTATCTACGATATCGTAGAGCTTTGGACACAATAGGCAATTTTTACATGTATAATTTAATCTAAGCCAACATTTCTCTGTGTGTAGTAAATATTGCAGCACCTGCGCTATTATTTTTTGATTATATTCAATAAAAAAGAATTACTTATTCGATTTTTCAATCTTATAAGAAAAATCAAAACCTAAAACCTCAATTTCTGTTCAAAAGAGCCCTACAAAATCATCGTGCACCACGGACCCCTAAACTTTGAAATGGATTAAGATGTCCATTAATATTATGAATCTCGGGACATAAATATCCCGTGTGTTATCGGGACGTGGGGCGAGGGGGGAAGGGGGGAGGGTTACCAAGTCCGGTAGCCTAATATAATATGCTGGACAAAGGTGCCGACAGTTGCTATTGGTACATCATCATGAGCTGGAGACGACATTGAGTGCAGTTTCAAAACATACCTTCTTGCTAAGAGAATTCTTTATAAGCATGGTTGGGACATATTGTCTGATATTTTTGAAAAGATATTTGATAGATAAAAACAGCTCTTTCTCTCCCCGTCGCTAAATTTTTACTGTGTTTTATCAAAATAACTTTATAGAAGTCTCATTAGAAATTTTAGTGTATCAGAATTTGCTCAGCACAGTAAGTAAAATCTAATTATAATTATGTGATAAATGAATCACGCTGTTCTTATAAGCAAAGCTTACAAACTGTGTTATTAAGTCTTACTAGTTTCTGTATTACTATCATCATATCAGCCTATGTTCGTCCACTGCTGGACATAGGCCTCTCTCAATGAACGCCAAGATGACCGATCTCCTGCTACTCGCATCCAACATGGACCCGCGACTAAACGGAGATCGTCGTCCCACCTAGTTGGAGGTCGACCTACACCCCGTTTTCCCAGCCTTGGTCTCCATTCCAGAGTAAGTTTACTCCAGTATTACTAGCTAGCCGTAAAATATTTTTAAAAAATTCTAAAACAACTAAATAAAAAAATATATTTTTTGCTTTATTGAAGCAATATGCAATGTCATTCGAGTTCAATATGCAGTGTCAATGACTCTACTAGATACAGCTCACAAGCTTAAAATGTTCGCCTCACATCGAGGTAAAACGCTCAACACAACGACTTTTAACACAGCTACCTAATCCAACCTTGGTCCATTTGGGTCCAAAAAGACCAAAACCACCCAACAGCCGACACTCGGACGTCTTAATTGAGAGCGATTACAGAATTAGTGATTTATACAGCCTTATACCTTTGTCGGCGTCTTATCGCTTCCGTTCGGAACCTTACGTTTTTAATGCAATGACACACGCCTTTAATGAGGAATCCCACTATTTTTTGGGATTCCTTAATAAAAATATTATTGTTACCTATAAATTAAACGCTACAAGGTCACAAATATAGGCTGCCAAAGTCCACTTTGTTTTGGCTTTGTTGTAATCGGGTAAGAATATATAAATAAATAATACTTTGGTGGTTTTACTTTGCAAGCTTTAGAGTGATCTTGAAAAGAAATTTCGATGCATTACTAGATACATTACCAAGTTTATCTATTGCGTTATACTGTTCCGTGTCCGTCTCCTGGTTCTAACCTACTAATTTTCAGCTTAGAAATCGCTTCAGCCATTCTTGAGTTACAAACAGTTTAACTAACACATTTTTCTACTCTTACTTTTATTG
Organism: Plebejus argus; assembly: GCA_905404155.3. Lineage (NCBI taxonomy): Eukaryota > Metazoa > Arthropoda > Insecta > Lepidoptera > Lycaenidae > Plebejus > Plebejus argus. The sequence goes on along the minus strand of FR989937.1, from coordinate 15,250,739 downwards.
TTTTGTATTATAGATGTTGGTGATGATGCTGATCCACTATCACAGGTCTCCGAGTGTCGAGGCTGGGCGGTGATGAACGTGTTTTGCCCTCCATTAGGTGCTGATAACGTTTGACCACGCCGTGCGCTGCGCCTGCGCAGCTGATACAGGGTGCTATAAAAGTTAAGATGTATTTTGAGTTTTTGAGAAAAATAATGTATTTGAATATTAGTATTGTAAAAAAGTGTATGTTTTTCTTTTTCCTCTGCTGATTTAGATAAAAATTCGGTATATTTGAGTTTCGCACAGGAGGACACAGGAAATGTCAAACAAATTTCAGTGCAACAAAGTTGCGGGTGTTCAGTGTTGAAATGTTTTCAAGTACGCCTTGACATTTTACAAAACTTCATACTATTTTTAATTCTCAAAATTAGTTTCACATTTTCTGACTTCTATTTCATATTATATTTTTGCGTGTCGACTCTATATTTTAAATTACATAATATCTCTCTTGTTACAAAAGTACCCAAGTAAAGTGGGCTCATCCCTTAGGACAATTTTGAGATGGTACAATATAATATATTTTCTAATTAAATAAATTTATAATAAAATTGACAAAAGCTTTCATTAAGTAGTGCCTTTATTTTTGTCTCAAGTATTCAACTCACTGAAATTTAAAACACTCTGTATATCAGTTCGATATTTAAACGCGAGTCGTTCAGTAGCCGGATAATGAGAGGAATGTCCGTCAATCACTTTTTTTATCCAAAACAACCAAAACTTACCCAAAACAACACAATCCGAGGATATAAAAATGTTACGTTTAATGAGATTTTGGGATAACTTTTACCGGATAGTTATATTGTGAGTTCCGATATTAAATATATTATATGTTTTTCTTTTTTAAATTGCACCAGAAAACGAGCAGACGTATTGCCTGATGAAGTAGCTGCCATGGTCACTCGAAACCGCAGAGGAGTTACAAGTGAATCTAGTGTTGCGACTTGCGTTCTAGTGTCGGTCAACTTGCTTAAGAGAATTTCAATAACGAATCTTAAATTAAAAAAATACACGTTGTAGCGACGCATATTGACAAATTTCACTTTTTTTGTTTTCAAATCCTTAATTCCTTTGTTTCCAAAACTGATCAGAATTCACTCATTTGACGAAACACGACACCGCAACGTTGTTTAAAGCTGGTTGTCTTTCATTATTATGGTATTGTATACAGCAGCGGTCGGTAACCTTTTGGCAGGCTAGGGCCATAAGGTGGCAAAACAAAATAAAGGCGGGCCGCAGACCTCATACTCGTATTAACACTAGAAGCTCAATATACCTACACATATTGAAAGGAAATAATTTTTTATTAAAAATGGCACAAACAGCTACATACTTAAGTGAAGTTAAGTGGCGATAACTACTGACAGTATTAGAAAACATTATTTTTGATACACATAACTTATTCACAAAACATTCACGGGCCACAAGTAAGACGTTCGCGGGCCGCGTGTTGCCGACCGCTGGTATACAGGGATCGCATTGTAGAATAGCTAATTTCATAAAAGAGTAATTTTAATAAAAGTATTTTCTAATAAGAAAAAATATATATATTGTCTTCCAAGTTGTACAGAGTATTGTATTTAGTTGGTAAGAATTGTAACATAGAGACAGAGAAGCAAAAGATAGAGTTCACAAAACTTCTCTATATTCTTGATAATTTTTTATAGGTAGGACTATGTAAGCTGTATGTGTATTGTATCTGCTTCGTGTATGTGAGTGTGTGTGTCTGTGTGTGTGTGTGTTATCAGGCACGGCTGCTTCGTGTAATGAGCGGTGCGTCGGAACCCTTCGTACATTCAACTCTAACTTAATCTTATTAGAATTATCACTTTAATGTCTTTTGACGGTATTAAGTGACTCTTTACGGTTCTTTATAGAGCCGATACGGGGTCTTCTGACCGCTCACAGACCACAGTTACATTTTATTGATTTTTGTTGTTGACGTCTTATGACGCAAATCGTTACGTCATAAATAAAAAGAATGTTTCTGTAGCGGATATAATTATATACTAATTACTAAGTAACAGTGCAAGTTAGGTTGGTCATTTCGTATTGTAGACCAGATGTATAATTTTTCTAATTCTTTTTCAGATAGAAAAGATCATAATATTTCTTATTGATTTTCTTCTGACATAACATGGTCCTTTTTAATGCAAAATCCTCATAAATAGTAAGGAGTTACAACTTATGATTTGCTTTAACCATTGGTTTATTTATTTTCTAATAAGTAACATAAAATTCAAATAGACAACTTATGCAAAAAATTATTAAATTGTTATTGCTTCTATTTAAAATTGTTCACAAGTAGAAAGTTGTAGTTGTAGAAAATATTGTTGTATTCAAAAACAGCGCATAAAATAATATAACATGTTAAAATAATTATTGTAATATTGATTTTATAAAACAGATACGTCTTTCTAACAAGAGATGGCGCTAGTCGTAACGTTTTTATATAATTGTTTTTATACATTGCGATAAATTATGTTGGAGTATAGTTTGTTATCAATAATGTTACATATTTCTTTTATCCATTGTATGTTTCTTTATTGAATATACTATACTATAATAATTAAGTGTCTCAACTCTCATGCCTGTACTTCCCTGAATACTCCTTTGTAAAATTGAACCCAAATTCGGTGCAGTTAAAATTTAATACTTAAAAACCAGCTAACAAATATATTTTAATAGTTTAGGTTAAATAAATATAATTACAGCAGTATTTTCTAAATACCTTAGAAAACTTCGAACAAAGGCTTAGGGTCAATACAAATAAAATATTATTGTTTATGTGAATGTAGTAAGTACAAAATGTAGACTTCATTTTACTTCAAAGACGATGTACGAAAAGTGCGTACTAAGTGCGTACACTGATATAATAATATATCAGTGTAATGGTCGAAAAGTTTTTACTTTATCGAAACCTTTTACGTAATATTTAAGTTTATCGATATTGAAACGATTATCGGCAGCCGCGGTAACAGCACTCGCGTTTAAAATCGAATTCTAGTGTTGTCCCATAAAAATCGATAGTCGATTTTAATGATTGCGTGATATCTCGATATGTTAATACGATGAGCTGATAAAAGGTATTAGAGGTTTGAGATAAGAGATGTGCGATGGCAATTTAATAAGACTTAGGACCTCTTTTGAATTGTGATTCCGTATAGCGAGCAAGTTACGTATTCTATAATATCACAAACCTGTTACCTGAAAGCGTATCCGTCTATATTTTGTATGTTCTATTTGTGTGTTACCTCTCTATGCTTAAATACTATTAATGAGTAAAAAGATATTTTCAACCTTGAAGATGGATATAAATATTATAGGGATGATCTGTCAAGATTTCACGAATAGGAACTCCAAAATAAATAATTTAGGAAACCTGATATTTACGTCCCAGACAATTGTCAATAACTTATCTAATAAACATACTTATACAATTTAACAGATCCATATTAAATCACTGGTCCTGTTTATAAACGGAAAGAAACCAAAGGCGACCAATCAGAGACGAGATCGAGCAAATGTCACGGGCGCCGTACGACACGTGACACGTAGGTTACTGCTCATCTCGCTTTTTGTAAATGTTAATGGTTCAAATATTAACATAATTTATACGCCTCAGACTATTAGTGATTAGTCTGATTACTTTTGAATATATTTTGCATGTCATTAGTTATCAATCAAAGATGATACAGTTTTTAGTGAGTCAAGGTTTTATTTTAATGAGAGTGATCATTGAAATATTGACGCGATTAACATAATTTTAAACAGCGACGAGTGGCGATTAATCATAATATTATAGAGGCGGGTAATAAAGAAATTATACGACTGAAGAGTGAAGCCGTGGTGGTCCTAATTTCGAGAGATGCCGCGGGGCGCGCTAGTGTTAGGATAAACAAAACAGGTTCGGATTCCGCGAGCCGAAAAAGGGAACAAATAAGTTCGATAACAACACTCGGGAATCGATTTGGAGAGTAACCATTTAATTATTTTATCGATAATCTCGCCGGGGAAATAAGAGGAGCGCGGGTAATCGTCGCTCGCGCCCGGTAGCCGGCGGCGAGATGCTATCGCGCTCATAACAGACTCGATTTATAAGTATCGATTATATATCGATGCCGCGATACGCGTTTTCTCGATAGCTACAATTTCGTCGTCGCACTTCACTTTTATTGCGTCGCTAATTGTTAATAATTTCAGCGTCTAGTGGAGTGCTAACCGTCGTATATCCTGAATTTCTCGATATCAGAAATTCTTTTGCGTTCTCATATTATGATGTACCATCAGAGAATTAATACGTAGGCTAATAGAGGATCTAAGTAATTTGGTCAGTCTATGTAAAGTCAATGTGATTCGAAATTGGCTGAGGTTGACATAACCCTCCGCTTTTACGTGAAAATCGAAGAAACTATACTGCGTGAATTTTAATGGTTGTTTTCCCGCAGAAAAATGATTCTATTTTAGTAGTACAATATATTTGTGAAGTATTTTTTTTTATTTAAAACATAAATATTATTATTATTATAAATAAAATTCGGCCGGGTCATAGTCGCTCGCGCCTATCGGCAATCGGCATAAAGTTTCCATAGTACGTCGTACAAAATATTTTTTATTTTCAAAAATAACTTGCATTATTCGATAGTACTACTATATGCAAAACGTTCTGCTGCGGGAAAACAACCACTAAAATGTCACGTGGTATTTTACTCACTATTTGAATACTATATTTGTAACATTACACCAAAAAAAACTGAATGTAATTAAGAATACTAAGTTATTAATTTTGGTGTAATAATTCCCCCCACTGTATGGAACCAGCTGCACAACATGACAACCTAATACAAGAAACCGTAAAGGCCGGCGCACACCTGCAACGCGAAAGCTGGAATCGAATATGGGTGTGGTTTTAATTAATCACTTACCATCATCTTCGCCTCGCACAATTTAGTGCTTCGATTAAAAGAGAATTTTTATCCTAAAGAAAAGTAATTTAGTCTAAAGAACTGTCGGTGAACGATTTGTCAACCGAGGAAATTAACTAAATATAACTTTGTAAGAACGAAGAATTGCCTTATTATTTCACTGACCAGTCCAACCAACCATGACCGATGCCAACCAGTCATCGATATCAATAAAATGTAGAGAGCTTTATAGAGAGTTACTCACATGGTGTTCGTTTGGTTGCGCTCTATCTCTATTCATTTAATTGGTAGCAACAACTCGTTGGCGGCTACTGGTCTCCTGTATCCTGTCAATTTTCTTAAATCTATATTATTAGGTAGTTTCAAGAAATTGATCACCTTTTCCTACAGCATAACCCTAAGATCTAAGGGACCAGCAAAGCCTTGCAGTATAAACTTGTAAGGGTCAGAATAACGTTACCAATGATAACGCTTCTAAAAAGCCTAGATAATTGCGTCGAGAAAGATAACGCTTTAACTGGTTTCAATTAATTTTTGACATGTATACGACGCGAAGCCGCGCGGTATGTCAGCGTTTTTATGGGCGCTGATAATGCCTGCGATTATTATGTTCCCCAGTTCATTAGACTAAACCTTTAGCGTTATGGTTGCGGTTGATTCAAAGACGGGGAAATTCCGAGTCGAAAGAACTAAGAAGGAGAGTGAAACAAGCGATTATTTTACGGCGAGCTTACCATGGCAACCAACGGGAAAATAGAAAATATTTTATTTCGATTCGTTAGTCTGTCAGTATTACTAATTCATTCCATTTCCAGTGTAGTCATGCTAAGCATGCTCCGAAAAAAAAGTAGGGAACTGATTAAAAGCTGTAAAATTTATAGAGACCTGCTGACGTCATGTTAATTTTTAATAAAGTTGTTAAAGTAAGTAAATATAGATTAATGTGACTATTATTGTTATTAATTACGCTTATATTGGAGATGACTAACAGAAAGACAACTTGGAATTTTAAATATTATATACAACATGACTGGTGAGACATTACCGATACTTAAGGAGAGTACTCTGTACTCGATTCTCATTATAATCATGTAATAAAATTAGGTACTTAATTTTTTCCGAATTTCCCAAAAATAAATGAATCGTGGATACTAAGACGTTATTACACGGCTAGGCAAGTAGCTGCATACTATGCGGCCGGTGAGAGGCGTGCGCTACCAAAGAAACACCACACAACTACCCTTCCCGCGCACGGTGTCCATGCGTTGTGTAAATAATTATTTAACTTTAAGGTACGTTTACTCAGTGATCAATTGATATTATTTTTTTATATATTTTTTTTTTTCAACTAATATAATAGCCAAATATCACGTCCTTGAGTATTGAACATGTCTCACCAGTCACGCAGTATATTATAGAGATTGTAATAAAACACCAGAAGTAAACACTACATATTGCATACAAACACGTGCATAGAAAGGGGACCCTTGTAACAATTACAGGAACATCTTTGGATATGCTGATGTGTTTTTTCTCGAGACACTAATATTGTACAACAATATGCTCCTCCAATTTACATAAATTAACCGACTTTATTGCCGCAAAAACGCTTCAGAGGCTTGTTGACAGTTTGATGTTTGTTTGGTTGTTTGCAAAGATCCAAGGATTTAAAAGACCCACGGCATAGATTTTGTTAGTTTTCTTTCAACGCTTCATCACCTTTTTAAAAATGCCACTTGCTATTTTGTTACAAGAAACAAGTACGTATCTATCACCAAAGCTGATACTCAGCCAGGCAGACGATGAACATCACTTCACAGCACCTTTGTATCGTAGGTACGTACATATACGTGTATTTAACTACATTTACAACCGTTGCGGTTGCATAATATTCTGCGACATCCGAGTATAACGACAAAATATAAATCAAAATCAAAATATTTATTTCTATAGGTTTACAAAGTTAATAATACTTTTAGAACGTCTACATGAGGCCTACCACCGGTTCAACTAGCCTGGCGAGAAGAACCGGCGTAAGAAACTCGCACGGGGCCACCTTTTATGAAAAAAATATCAATAATAGCTTAAACTAATTTACACGTAATAAGTACGTAAAAATGTGGTACATTTATATCGAAGTGGCCTATGGTCTACTTATTTTTCCCAAGGTGTGCTATTATTGAGAAAATCAGTTACCTTAAAATAAACCTTAACTTATAAGGCTGTCACAGACTTAGCTATATTATATATTAATATACCGTACTAAACACACTGAGACCAGAAATGTATATTATAGCTGAGTGTGTGGTCACGCGAAAATTGTATAGAAAATATATAGTAATATGCCTAGCTATAAACATTATACAACATATATTATATTATAGATAAGTCTGTGACGGCCTATAGACTGGTCAAGCAGAAAGTTTTTGATGTTTTTTTAACGGGAACCACACTTTATAAACATATAAATTAATAATGGTTTATGGTGTAAAAATTAGAAGCGATACAAGTAACGGTAGATCTGGTATGAATCTGCTTTCTACTGAATTTATTGGTATTTCGTAAGAGGCTGATTAATTTATGAACAAAGATTATGTTACTATAAGTATCATGGTCCCAATGGTTTTATTGATTCTTAAATATTTATTAATAATAAACAGATTTTTATGTGTTTGCGTTTCAGTTTGTTCATAAATGGGTAATTTATTTGAACTGTGATTTGTCAGTAGGTAGGTACTCATAATTATAATATCAAATGAAATTATGACAAGAGTAATGTTACCTTTTTGTGGTTACTAATATTCCCAGTTACTGGCGCTAACTGCTAAGACGTAACTAGTTATATAAATTATATTATCTTCAGATGTGGATTATTTTATTCCGTAAAATTTCGACACAAGTAAATTTTTCAAAGTAACATAATATTTTACTAATGCGTCTATAATTTTAATTTTATTTATATACAGCAATATTATAATCCTCTTCTCGTTTCTAAGTCGGGAATAAATTATAGATATATCATAGCTAAATTAGAAAATGAGTTTTAATTTTTTCGCTTAATGGTAGGTACAAAATACCGGTATTTTACAAATTCTGTTCGAGTTGTTGAGTACACATCGAACATTAGTCACGGTCCTTTTTTTTTTTTTTTTTTTTTTTTTTTTCCCGGAGGGGGAAATGCATTACGCATACCACCCAGGCGCAAGGGGCGACCCGAGCGGTGATGTGGGACTCCCGTAGCTGATGAGACCACTGTATACCCACTAAAACCCCCCCCATCTTCCGCCACGCCGCCTTTTGACGGGGCCACGGGAACGATACACACATCCGCGACCCCGCCAGCGGTCCGAAGACTCCACGATGGGCGCACAACACGTGCGCCCTCCTCCTCGGCCCCCACCAGGGCTGTAGCAGACGCCCCCCGAGTCTGCTACTTGGAGGCCATGTGGCAGATCAGGTCTGTGGCTCTGCCACCGACCACACCTCGGCCGCAGAGGATAGGGCAAGCGGCGCACCGCAATACCTACTTGCCTCTTCCTCTGCGGCCCCACCAATGCCGTTCAAACGGAACGGCCAGCTCGCAGGTGGGGTAGGGAAAGCGGCAACCTACCACAATGCCTCTCCCCCCCGCGATCCGTCCTCGGCCGCAGAGGATAGGGCAAGCGGCGCACCATTAGTCACGGTCCTACAGATACACCGAAAAGCATAATTTAACCGTTTTACCGACTTGCAAAAAAATCTGTTGTGTTTTTATCTAATTGTAACAAAGTTAACCCGTCCGCGCCTGTTTGTTTTGACCTGGGGTTTCTAATAAGTAAAAAATATCGTAAAAAGTTTTTTTTGTGAGTTGCTACACTTTGGTTGCGGAGGTTCCTTATTACCGCAATAAAAGTATTGTCCGTTTTATTTTTTGAAGAAGCTGATTCTTGAATAGAACGTAACGGTTTGATGGTAGGTCTGAATAATATAGTCAATGATGTTCAATAAGGATCATTGAATATAGTGGTCAAAGTATGATACGAGAAGAAATCAAGAAGATCATTATTATATTTGGTGGGCGTTGCCCGTCGTTTTCGCAAAGTTAACCGACACAAACTTTTGCATTTATAATTATTTTACTTGTGGCTAAAAAGAAAACTTATAAGTTATATTGCACATTTATTATAAAATATAGTTCAATATTTTAAACTACTTTTTTATATAAAAAGAAGAATAAAATAATATTATGTATAATCAAATTATTTATCAAAATCATTGATCACATTAATTATAATAAGCAATGTAACATTTTGCAAGTCAATTTAAATACGAATTCACATTGGTCAAGAAAATCAGCAAAATGATTTTCCCTGATTTTTCAAACACATGTCTCCTTATCCAAACAAACTGTCCAAAGGACTGCAACGGTAGTAAAGTAAAAAGCTCCCTGGACACAAATTACTCACAATTCAGTTAGCTTAAAAAAGCATTTTCGGTAAAACAATTAAAAAACGTTACAGTTATGTGTCACAAAAAATAACGGTCTAATTTTTTAGGGATTTTTAAGAGCAACCCTTTTTAAAAATTCCGTTAGACGCAAACAAAGCTCGGTGATAGATTATGCAAAAATCGAACGCTTCCTTTTCTCTGTATCAATTCCCATGGCGCTTATAAAGGTTCAACGGCAATCGATATTCACAAAGATGACACCTTGTTTGAATATTCACATCTTCCCATGATTCCAAAGGGTTGGGGTAGGCAAATTCGATTATCTATACGTTCTCACGTACATCCCGAACTTAAATAATAAATCTTTGCATATGCGGCCCTAAGAAAAAAAAACGCTATTAAAAAAGAACTATCTATCGCACCCCACGTCTCGATATGCATAAGAAAAGATTCGCGCACCGAAATTATACGCATGGTGACAAGTGTACCCCGGGGTGCGCGTTTTAGGGTCACCTTTGCCGACTTTTTCTATACCTGTACCCCTTTGTGGGACAGTTTATTTGCATTTTTTTATATTATTCCCATTCAAATAGTATCTTAACCCCATTCAATAATGTCAGGGGTTAGGTTACACTTAATATTCAAAAAAGGGCAGGTACATTTCTCTTAATATTCTAGCATAAATTATAGTCAGGTACATTTTGGATTATTGTTACCGCAGGGGGGATTGTAAGAGACGTAAGACCGTTCATTTTGATTCGGAATTGTAGATCTTGTTGCTAAGTATTAGGAGTTAATTTTGGATCTCTCTTACAGTTATTTTGATTTCGGATCTTGAGTATAAATTGGATCCACGACGTTTTGCTTCCTGAACGGTTTAACCCGTTTCCTTTGTAAGAATTTATGCAAAAAAGATACGCATCCTATTTTTTTATTCAATAAAATTTAGGGGCTATGCACATTATGCAAATGCGTGCATACGTTTAAGCTATTGTGTGCGCGAAAATAGACCGTTCTAGGCGGGTATAGAACGTGATTTCGTTTGTAGTTTTGGCGGATATTTTTTTTGGATTACTGATTGAGTATGCAATTTTTTTAGAAACGTTTGGGACTTTTTTCTCATACCGTTACAAAGGTTATTGTGTGACATATGAACCGGGAGCTAGACTGTTATTACTTCCTCCGGAGGAAACGGTCGTTGCGACCACCTTTGGTTCGAGTTCGTCGACTTCTGTGCCATCGATGTGAATGGGTTGACAAAATTTAATTGGGTAGAAGATTATGTTGGTGATTAGCATACCGCCGTATTGGGTTCATTTGATACCTTTCCTGTGTTACTGATGTTATACGACATGGTTGATGTTACCTTAAGGCGCTATATTGAAAATAACGTCCTTTTTGAAGTAATACTATAGGACCCTCAGAAATGTTACAAATCTGGTAATGAGATATACATATCTTCATAGCCTTATCTAGGTTTGAGAAGAACCAGAAACACGATTAATGTATTTTGCCTCGATACATTTAATTTTCGAAATGACCTCTAAAAATACAAAATTTGAAGATTATTTTTAAACGAGAATAGATGTATTGTAGAAAATTAGTCTAATTAATATACACCTTTGCTACCCAGAAACGAATAGAAGCATTTTGTTTAAATGCTCCTAGTTATTTTTTAAATAAACAAAATTACGTGTTTTCGCATGTTTTCCGAGCGAGCCGATAGCTTCTGGCCGCAGCGTATTCACGACTTTATAGTCATACAAATTAAGTATAAAATTGCCCTTGCGATAAAATTACTTACAACATAGCGTCTTAACTTTTGATTGTAACAGTAACTTAATGTAGGTTTTTTTTTGCGAAATTTTTCCGTTTTTGGTTCATAATACATATTATGTTTTATCATATTAATTATTAATTAATATTTTTGATTACAAATAATTTAATCATTATTAAAAATCTGAGAGTATCTAATATTATTTTTACAGTAGGTATTTAATATCACCATTCATTTTTAACTATCTTTTTTAAGGTTTTCTATCTTGTCTATCTCGGTATTTTTTACTTTCCAACTAATTTCATACTTGTACCTATATCTCAAGATCAAATGACAAAGTATGCTATAAAAAATCTTTAACTTATAAAACAGGCCATCATTGGCAATTATATTACATCTTCGGTCGTAAAATTGTTAAACATCGGTATACATCGATTAAATCTTAATTTTGCCGCGTTATCTATAAAGTGAAATATTTTAAAAGAGGAAAGGAACTTCTAGCGATATAATTTTACGAGTTTCCAAGTTCGAACGAATTTCTTCCCATGTATTTTAGTTATTTTATGAGTTGCCCAATTTGTACTAAATACTAATAACATCACTCAAGTAAACAAACAGTCTGTTAGTAAAAAGTCGGCACGGTTGAGAAGAAAAAAAGTTTTTTTTGTCAAAAGAAATAACCGATCCCTTTTTGCGCCTGCCCATTGTCTCCGTGCCATTGTCTCGGCAATTTGAAATACTTTTATGCTTTCCGGATGACAATAATGTTTTTTTTGGCTTATTTTTTAAATGACTATTATTTAGCGAATTTATAGTTTTAGCCTTTTTCTTTGGACAGACAGTAGCTGCTGCCATTTGATGACGACCTGTATCTGCCCACTAATTTTTGATCGTTTTGATAAGCATTTTAGATGTTAATGTGATAAAGTGACATCCAGTTTCCACAAAACTTAAAAATATTTTTGTACATTTTTAAACTTCATACATATTATTATAGTCTTAAATATATTATATTTTTATATTTTAATTTTTTCAAAATCAAAAAGTACATATTATGTTTCCTAGATGACATAGGATTAAAATACAGCGTTGTCATACAGTGTTATAAAAATATGCATCTGCAACCAAGTTTAGTGCCGATTAGATAAATGTAAAAAATATTCAAATTATTCATTCAAATTGCGTTTATAAATTACTCGGGCCCAATGATTATCATGATAATAGTATTGATTTTAACTAAATATTGATTTATCTATTCTAGCAGCTGTTTTTCTCGCGTTAGATATGGTTCGTAGGTTAAATTAGCATAATTTATGTTGGTTTTTAATCCATTATTATAAAATGCATTACCGATTCACTGTCAGAGTTAGCTCAGATATTAGTTTTATTAGGTGGGTTTAACTTTATAGGTACATATTAGGTTTGTTTAGGGTTAACAAAAGGCTTATGACGAGAATTGGATTAGTTTATAGATTGTGAGTGATAAGTTGATAACAATCATTCATAATACATACTAAAATAATATCATATATTCAAAAAGCTATTTTTTTTAACAAATAGACGATCTGACAAGGTTGCTTTGTGACACTGCACCCGTCCAAAAATATTGTAATACTTTGGCTACATACATACTTTGGATTTCACGTTGGAAAAATTGCATTATGGTATAATATAAAAATTAGTACTTTAGACTAAGACTTACATTACTTACATACTTTAGTTTTATCCCTTTATTTGTATATCAACTTGCTTATTCAGGTTTATGAGTAAAATATGCAAGTCTAGTGGATAATTATAAATGACATAATATTATCTAAGCTTTAATATACAATGTGAAATTTTAATGGTTGTTTTCCCGCAGTAAAATGATTCTATCTTATAGTAGTGCAATAGATTTTTAAAGTTTTTTTTGTTCAAATCAAAAAAAAAAATCGGTCGGGTCCATAGTAACTCGCGCGTATCGGCATAAAGTTTCCATAGTACGTCATACAAAATATTTTTTATTTTCAAAAAATAACATGCATGGTTCGATAGTACTACTATAGGTAAATCGTTCTGCTGCGGGAAAACAACCACTAAAATTTCACGTTGTATATTTAGTACGTCTAGATGACGCCCGCAACTCCGTTGCGCCAAAACTCGTTGATCGCGCGGGAACCGTACATTTTCCCGGGATAAAAAGTAGCCTTTGTCCTTTCCCGTGACTCAAAGTATCCCCATGGTACCAAGTTTCAGCAAAATCGGTTCAACGGTTTGGGCGTGAAGAGGTGACAGACAGACAGACACACTTTCGCAGTTATAATATTAGTATGTATTATGATGTAGGTACGTGACCGTGTGTCACAGCCCATATATTTGCTGGGTGACATCAGGAATAAAGGTAACATTGATAAGGTAACAGCTGCACTTTGCCCTTATGCAAATTCGATATTTGAATTGTATCGATTGTTAAAAATCACTTGTTATTTATATGCTAATGCGTGGCCCTACTTGTGTTACTTTGGGTTCCGTGGCGGTTGCGTAAAACCCCTGAGACACTGGTAAAAAATACGGCACCCACTTAAAGCAAGACAACTTACGGTATATTTTTGACTTATGACAACGTTTATACTGTGTTAGTTGGACGTATATTTGAGATTCTAGAGAGAAACAAGCTGACTTTTTATAGGCAACCGTACATTTACAGTTATTTATTTATATATTTTTAATTGTCAAAGTTTTGTCACTCAGGCGAATAAAATGGTAATAAAACAATGAAGAATATTAATAATTATAACATCAGTATATTTTTTATACACCAAAATGTTTTTTTTTTTCACAAACTAAAATTGTTTACTTACTTAAATATGTAGTTAAAATAATTAGAGGTACGAATTCACCGTTTTTGGTGTAAGTTTGTTAACATAATATGTAGCTACCATGTATGGTATTCAGGAATTTACATAAGACATTATAGAGCGTAAAATATTTATCATAACCCGTTTTAACATTAAAATTATAACACTTTTGTGCTATTAATTTTAAAATACCTTCATAATATAACAATCAAATAGAAACAACGTTCACTCTTTGTTTATCAATAAAAATAAAAATTTATAACATTATTTAAATAATTTGTAGAAAATAGCTCGGACATAAAATTTTCCATAGATAATGACTGTTTTAAATAAATTAACTGATTCGGTGTGTAATTTTATTAATTTTTACAAATGATATTAAAATTAAATACCGCTTAAAAGTAAAACTAATTTGAAGAAAGTGACAGACAGGTTTTTAGATAGGTACCTATTGTTTTGGTTAGCAACAAGAATATTATAATAAAGTTTGTTTGTTTCTTCGTAGGATGTAATCTCTGAAAGTACTAGGGGGTGAGCCAAAATGTTTTCGTTATCGCTTCGTTATAGAATCGCCGATCAAAATGTATGGAACTGACATAAGACGAGTCGAACGTCAACGTCATATTAACGAACGCTTATGTCAATTCCATACATTTTCATCGGTGATTCTATAACGAAGCGATAACGAAAACATTTTGGCTCACCCCCCAGGGCCTATAGCCGAAACTTTTTCGTTTTCGCTTCGTTATAGAATCGCCGATCAAAATGTATGGAATTGACATAAGACGAGTCGAACGTCAACGTCATATTAACGAACGCTAATGTCAATTCCATACATTTTCATCGGTGATTCTATAACGAAGCGAAAACGAAAACATTTTGGCTCACCCCCCTGGTCCGATTGCAAAAATTTGAACACCAATAGAAAGCTGGTGTGTTCCTGAGTGACATACGCCATTTTTTATGCATAAAGAGTTATGTTTTTAGGGTTCCGTACCCAAAGGGTAAAAACGGGACCCTATTACTAAGACTTCGATGTTTGTCTGTCCGTCTGTCTGTCAGCAGGCTGTAACTCAAGAACGGTAATAGCTACAGAGTTGAAATTTTCACAGATTATCTGCTGCAGCTATGACAACAAAATATATTAAAAACAAAATAAAATTAATAATTAAGTGGGGCTCCCATACAACAAACGTGATTTTTTTGGCCTTTTTTGCTCTATATCAATAATAGCAACAGGTAGACTTGAATTTTTACACAATCCTTAGTTTTATGTGTACTTTAATATTTTATAATAATATTAATATAAAATTAAAATTAAGAGGGGCTCCCATACAAAAAACACAAATTTTGGCCTAATTTTGCTCTATAATGGTACGGAACCCTTCGTGCGTGAGTCCGACTCGCACTTGGCCGATTTTTTTCCTAAAATTATGTCGTTCTCCGAATTACACGCGGGCAAAGCCACGGGCAAAAGCTATAGTATTGCATGATATTATACTAATTTTTTGTAAAGCATTGTATGCCCCATCGCGTCAATTTTTGCAGCTCAATTTTAAAGGAAGAAGCAACGGAGCTTGGTTCAAACATACACTTTAATTTGTACATACCTAGCTTATATGAAATATATCTATGGTTTTTAAATTACGTGACTAAAACCATTTTGTCGCTTACGCCCTTTCCATTTCTTGCTGTTCGAGGCCGAGGCCGAGCCGGCCTCTTATAGAAAACAAGCAGTCTAAAACATATCCAACACGGTTTTTTACTTTAACGCAGATGTTTTATATTATATTCATTTTTTAATTCAAGTCAACCATTCGCGCTTGGTTGTTTTTTTAAAGGGTGACATTGAAGGAATTTGACCTTAGTGCTCATTTGCAAGGCTAATGGCTGCCGTTTCCGCTGTCGATGATGAAGCATAATACACCCCGTACTCGGGTTATATACTGTTACTTGTATAATGCTCTTTTGATATTGTTTAATTTTGCTATTGTTGAACGCAATGACTTATACGGTCTTACTACAAAAGATTTAAATACCTGTTTAACAGTTGATTAGAAAAATATTCAGTACAAAATGGTGTCAAAACAACTGTTCAACAGATGTTTAATCTTTTGTAGTAAGACCGTTAATTTTTATAGAAATAACTCAAATTACTTCATTTAAAAAAAGTTAGGTAACTAATGAAAAGGTACACAATGTATATTATATTTTAATTTATTCATTCATAATTATTCGTAATCTTTATTTGCAAAAATATGGTTTACATTACATTAAGATGATAATATTAAATACACGTTAAAATCGTTTTAATCGACATGCAAATAATTAATGAACAAAATAATATATTTTTGTCAAGTATCTAATTCATTGAATTTATAATATCATTCTTGGTTGAAATTAAGTCAAAGTATCATAATTATTGTTAAACACACCGTCAATTCCATAAAATCATTAATTAATTTTATTAGTAAGGGGGTAAATCAATGATATTCTATGTTACTAACGGGGCAAATCTTTAAAAAAGAAAAAGCGGAACGGAATGAATTCTTTATTTGAATACTTAAAATGATTTACAGGTATTTTTGGTGTTAAAACAAAATCTTGTACCTAAGCCATAAAAATGAAAATAAAATTCATAATTACACGTTATCTGTTGCACATTAGAATATGTATTGCAAGAAAATATTTGTAACAGTAATAAAAATATAATGGTATGTTATAAATTTCGGGTAAGGTGTTTAAGCAGCTCTTAATCAAGATCTTAAATATCACTCGATGCATCATGCAAGTTCCAACAAAAACTGCACTAAAACAATCGTAAAACAATGCAAATTGCTATCAAATTAACAATAAAAAATATTTTTCACCCAATCAATTACATATTATAATAGACCGTATGTCTTAATTTTTGTCGTGTCATAAGACGTAGCGGGAAATATCCAGAGGCCATAGACAAAGTCCCTTTCGTTAAAAACGATGACGAAATTCGTTATCAAAATGTATGGGATTTGACATTAGTCTTCGCAAGCGAAATGTCATTTAGCGATGACTTATGTCAAATCGCATACATTTTGATAACGAATTTCGTCATCGTTTTTAACTAAAGATACATTGTTTATAAGGGGGCAGTTTATATTTTATAAACTACTAGATGACGCGTTGCGACAAAATTCGTTTATCGCGCGGGAACCAAACATTTTTCCGGGTCAAATTATCATAATATTATGTCCTTTCCCGGGACTCAACCCAAACCCAACAAAATTGGTTCAGCGGTTTGGGCGTGAAGAGGTAACAGACAGACAGACACACTTTTGCATTATATTATAAGCAAATATAAGTAAGTATGGATAGTGTGGATTAATTGTAGAGGCACTAAAATAACTAGTTAGAGTGAAACTTCTATGTGACATCAGAAATCATAAAATATTTAAAGAATTTTGTACCTCCGTTTTATATGGTAAGATTAAGAATTTTTATTTTTGAATGGAAATAACAATTGTATTTCTATGCTGAAGCACGAGTAGATTCTGGATCCTGGGCTAAGTATGACACAAAAGTCAACCCTGTCCCTGTGCTATTTTTGTCACATTGTCATTACAAGACGGGTCGAAATCGCGACGTGCATGCATGCATATTCATCAGTTTATTGTCTCGTGCATTGTGCATGCGACCGCGGCGCCGCGACCTGCGACCAGACGTCATTACATTTCTGTAGGTACTTACTCAAAGACGGCTCAAATGAAAATGGACAATAAAAGTGCATTTGTGGTGTGATATGTGCGTAAAATATGTAACTTTTCTGAATTTCAGGGTCATTTCGGGTCTCTGGATTAACCCTCTTACTAATAAAAACTTCTTAAACATGTGTTCAACGTGTGAATAGTTATACAGGAGTTTTTAAGTTACACACACGTTACACAGAGTCTATACATGGTCTATACATAGAAATTTGTATGAAAATGACAGAATCGTTATACAGGCCTTATGTCAAAAAATGATTATTAGTAGAAAAAATCTTATGCAGGGTGCATATACACGCTGTGTAACTTTTTATTAGTAAGAGGGCTAAAATATACATCCACGCTCAAACCGCTGAACCGATTTTGTTGAAATTTTTTATGGCGATACTCGACTTACGGGACAGGACATAGAATACGTCTTATTATCTCGAAAAAAATTCCCGCGTCATTAACTTATTTTTGCGCTTCGTCATATAGTTATATACATACTTTCAATTTAAAATGTGTGCTAAAGAGTAAATGATAAGCACAGAGATATGAAGATACAGTTGAAATCGGTGTCACAATCTTGAATCGCACCATCAAAGTTTGTCTGCCTAGTGTCTACTCCAGGGGTCACCAAATGGCGGACTGCGGTCCGCATCCGGACCGCCGACCCATTGTGTGCGGACCAAGCATGTTCGAAGATGATCTTCGTTCATCTCAGGACTTCAACATCTCCAGGATTTAATGTCAATATCTATTATAGCTTGCACCAATATTTCACTCCAAACTTCAGAGAGATAATTAGCTACAAAAGTGGTTACTTACTTTTCTCAGTGATATCTTAATAAATACCTTTGTAATTTTAGTAATTATAATATACATAGGTCCTTATTTTAAGACCATCTATTCAAAATATGAAATCCTTTCTATCTCTGTTAGCTACCACTTTCAAGATTTTTCGCAAATAAAAATGGTGTTCGTCTTATCAAAATGAAGCTACTCACAAAAAATTTATAGCTTGTTAGTACCTAATCAAAAAAAAAAAATGTTCTAGGGCTCCCGTACTTTAAGTTAAACTCATTCTAAATTAATTTTATCTATTTGAATTAAATGGACGTCAAATATCGCGCAAAGTTCAATGTACTCTAATGAATCCTACTAATATCTACTGCAAATAAAGTAGTTGATTGCTAACTAGTTTTTAGTCGATACCTACATTTTATTATCATAATTAGTAGCATGCTATGAATAGGATAATTTACAAAGTAGAGTCTCTCATTTATAATTAATTGAAACAAATAAATCAATATTATACAGGCAGCAGATAATTTTGCAACTTTAAATAAAATCTAAGCATATTTTATTGATGGACATCAGTATAATGGACAGGCCCATGGGGGTGAGAGTAGTCGCAGTGGTGGCCTTATCTATTGTGAGGCCCCGGACGGAAGGTCTTTGCAAGGCCCTGGCAGTCAGGTCTTTGCGAGGCCCTGGGCATCAGGTCTTTGCGATGGGCTTTGTCTTACGAAAAAATACCTTACGAGGCCCCGGGAGTCGCAGTGGTGGCCTTACCTATTGTGAGGCCCCGGACGGAAGGTCTTTGCAAGGCCCCGGGAGTCAGGGCTTTGCGAGGCCCTGGGCATCAGGTCTTTGCGATAGGCTTTGTCTTACGAAAAAATACCTTACGAGGCCCCGGGCGATTGCCCTGTTCGCCACCAAGTCCAAACCACGAGGTGAGTCACAAAACTGTCATTTTTTTTAGTTTATTTTTATGACTAATTGGCTCGGACCCTAGTATAAAAATGTTACACACATATTTTTTGTTCACCGAGTGAGTCAAATGCTAACAGGAAATCAATTACTGGTAGAAAAATTGTACTTCAGAGGTCGATGCTCAAGAAAGCTGTTGAAAAAATAGCCTGCGCCGACCCGTGCTATGTAATTATTGTATTGCGTACCTGAAATAATTACTTTAATTGAGACGTACCGGACGATGTTTTCTACAAAATATCTCTTTTTACGGCTCCCTAACTAAATATACCGCTAGGCTATAGACGTGGAGCAGACATGGCATATGGAGGCAAAAGCCTGTTCAGACATTATGGGTTGTCGAAGTTTTGAGGAGCCATTTCGTCAAATTGAAATTACAAATGACAAAATATTATGTACAAGCTGATGTTAGTGTAAACACCGTTATCCTTGAAACCATCAAACGAGCCCGTCAAAACGAACAACTTTTTCTATTAGAACAATGCTGGGAACTCAAAAAAATCCGTCTTCATGTTCATACTCATACAAATTGCCGATCTAGGCATCCGTATGGGTATGTAGACAGCATTTTTTTGAGTTCCCAGCATTGTTCTCATAGAAAAAGTTGTTCATTTTGACGGGCTCGTTTGATGGTTTCAAGGATTAACGGTGTTTACACTAACACACTGTATAAAGTGTATAATATTATTATGATGGTGTTACTTTGTGATCTTTTCTGTTGAATACCCTAAGCGGTTTTATAGCTACATTAATTAAAAAAATAATTTGATAAAGCTATCCCTTTTTGTCACTGACAGTACGGTGTAGTATCATTGTATGATAATATTGCATAATGCATCATTAAACTGTCAACACAAAAATTTCAATCTGCTCGCAGATGAGTGCAAAAGGTAGGAAAAAATTTAAGACCCTGTGCCGTTGAATCCCGGGAAAGGACAGGATAAGTTTTTATAACGGAAAAATGGACCACACGGTAAAGTAATTTGTACGGAATAAAGTTGTCAACCTCAGATTAGGAACTTATAAGTTGCCACGCGACCGAAGTGTTAATCCATTAAATCCGCTGTAAACACTAAACACGTGACGCAACTGACCCAAATACATAATGAGAAGGAATCAATAATCTGATATTTTCTTCCCGATACAAGCAGCTGAGTGGGTCGCCTTGACAGCGCCGAGAATGTCTAAGGCCCGCGACACACTGCGCGTTAGAATCGTGCGATACTTCGTCGCCATAAGAGCCAGTCCACACGGCGCGTTGCGTCAGCGTTGTGTCGACGCAGCGACGACGCTACGCACACATGACGGACAACAGCCCCTGAAACAAAGCGGGAGGGGGTGTTGACGTTAAGACTGCTTCGTAATAACGCTGCGATGATGCTGACGATGCTGACGCAACGCCCGTGTGGACAGGCTCTAAGGGTCAACTCAAATTGCAAAGGCCCATACACGGGGAGGCCAAACAAAATGTATTCCGATCCAAATCCGATCGCATCTTCGTATATTAGACCTAAGGAATAAGAATAAGAATACTTTTATTTCCAGCATCACACGAAACATCATAATAATTAAACAGTATTCAGTGGACCAGTTATTAAGATCTAGTTACATTAATTATAATAATATTAAAATGCTGTGTGATGCCAAAAATTGGCCCCAGCTAAGGGTCTGATATACGAAATAGAAACCACTATACTAAAGTAGAAACTTGCAGCATTTTTTTCTCGGAACCACACTTTGCGTTTGCAAATTCTTCGCAATAGTTTTCTTAGGATTCACGTCTAGAAGTTTGGAGACATAAAGCGTCAACGTTCGATTATTCTGGATTTTTCTGTAGAAAGCACCATGATCGACAGGAAGAGTTTGCCTTTTGAAATACCCTTGATTTTATTTCTGTCTCTTTCGTTAATTAATGGTGTTGATACATGAGCACCAGAAATCGCTTTCCAACAAGCTTTTGCCGTAAAAAGGCCGGCAGCTTATCATTCACCCGGTCTAACCCACTAAGATGAACTGGTGAAACGAGTCTAGGTTTTATTTCGCAACGAGTCAGAAATTCAAAACTAGAAATCGTAAGTGTGTCGCCGGGCTATATCTAATCGTCCTTGGACAACCAGACAGACATTTAAATACCTACGTTGCTGTTCTGCTTCCAAAGTCCATTTCGACGTTTGTTTATCGAAATTGTTTCCACAATATGAAATGCGAATGTGTCTGTCTGATTGTTACCTCTTCGGGTTGAATCGCTTAGGGATATTTATGAAATTTTAACTTGTAGGTACTTAAGCTGTAGGTAATGGATCCAGCACGGTAAATGAATTACGAAAAACCTTATAATCGTTCTCTCAAATCACATAAATCTCTTCCCTAGTACCTAAATCTATCGAAGCAGCCAAATTAATAAAGAGCCTATTAATGACACCATTAGAATGTTCACCAGCAGATAATGTAAGGTAAGTAGCCAGTAACCAGTAGTAAATATCTCGTAGGTCGTAATTTGTTCGCGGGCTTCGGCATCGCCTGTTAGGGCTGTTAGCATTGAGGCTTCAGCGCAGAATATATTGCCTGGGAGACGGCGCTTCACACTAGTCGCGACTTGGTTACAATTTCTAAATATTTTATTACCATTTACCGGTATCGTGAGGTATAGGTTAAGAGCTGGTAGAGTTAACAATTGAATAGCATTATGTCTGTTTATTTTCGAAGTGTTAATTTATTAAATCTACATATTTTGATGCAACTATGTTTAAAAAAAAATGCATCAATAGGGCTCTAAATGTCTGGAATTATTTTTGTGAAACGTTGACTAAAAGTACTTTAAAGTTATTCTTGGAGTTTTACGTTGGAACGCAAAAGTCGTGTTATCTTTGATGTTATGTGTATGTCTGTCTGTCCGTGGCAACATAGCTCCTAAACGGTTTTATATCTGAAGACATACGTCATGACCAATCTTAGGATCTAAGCTGTAGTAGGATTAACTTAGAATAATTTATCGGGACTAACTTAGATTTACTATTTTCTAAGACGCAATAAGTGTGAAGAACATTAAAATGTATTTACTTGTATCAAACGCTAGTTATCGCCGTCAAAACATGTGGCAGGCTGCGCTCGAAAGCCGTTCCTGGCGACTTCAACTATTTGCGATCATCATCAGCTCGGTGTAAAGTATTTCAAACAAGAAAACTATAGGATTTCAGATCTTGTGATACACAGGATAAGTTCGAAGATTTCCTTGTAAATTTTAAAGACTTTGTCTCCATTCATCTATCCTACGACGTAGATCCTATGACGTAGAGCTAATATTATGTATAAAGATTAAAGAACCATGATAGTTACGCTTTATAAAACCTTTATAAAAACTTAAGCCATTTAAAAGCAATAGCACTGAGAGTAACTCGTTTAGTTGATTATATCAATCAATAGCATACATTATGATAATATCTAATTATCACTTACCGGGCAATTATACACTGCTAGCTCGCTTCGCACGCCGCGCGCCGCGCACGTACCGACCGCGTAATGTATACTATGCTTATAATTTGCATTCCATATATCGCATTAGTTGATATGATTGCTGTTTGTGTACTAATTGTTTACACGCTCCGAAATTTACATATATACGAACATGTGAACATGATAAAAATGTATCTAATCATCACTTAATTAATATTGACGTAGATTATACAGATTACACTATCCTCTTGGTATTTCGTCTACAATTTTTTAAAAGTACCTACAAAATATGCGTACATGTATTCTCTTTTTATTCGGTCGACATTTTTTTTTTTTTTTTAATAATAATATCTATGGACGCTTCACACCACGTCAGTCTGGCCCCGTGCTAAGTACCTAAAGGACTTGTGTTACAGGTACCAGACAACGGAAATATATTTAATACCTTTATACTATACATATATTAAAGATTTTTATTATATAATACACATATTTAATACACATCCAGACCCGGGAACATTGAAAACTTTTTGTTCCGTCGGCGGGATTCGAACCCGCGACCCCCGGCTTGAGCTACCGACGCGCTGAGCTGAGCCACAGAGGTCGTCAAATTTTAATTGTTTGAACGTAAAATTTGCAAGAATATGATAAAAACAGCATAACTACAATATTCTTCGACACGCAAAATAAAAAATATTATTACCCCGACTTACGGTGTAAATATTCTGCTACAACGCAAAAAAATGGACAGAAGCTAAGTAAAGATCAAGTGTATCTTCAACATCTGCATTTTTATTTTACCTCTAAGTTCCTATAAAATTAAACCTTATTTCCTGAGCATAGGGGTCCTGTCAGAGGCATAATAACTGCAAATGCTCAGTACACCTCTGACCCCGATGCGCACGCGCCGGCCCACAAAACTTTACTGCTACATTACTGCGTATTAACCACTATCAAAACGTTATTAAAAACGCTATTAAAGATGCTTATTGCCCGGTTAAGTCAAAGTAGTTGAGGATAGTGTAGGCGAAATTAATTTTAAGTGGGTAGTTGGTCCATTTTCATTCGACGTATTTTTTAAATTAAATAACTTATATTAATTTATTTTTACTACTCAATACTCATCATATATTTTTTAGTCAAGAGATTATAGTTACTACAAATTCCAATGCAATAGTTACACAAAAATCGTCCGTAAACATTATGTGACAGGTAGAGAAAACTGGTTATGAATAATGTATTATCAATAATTATTGTTCAGCAACATTGTATTAGCGGCGTTAACGAAAGCTATGTAATTACACCAATACTATATATAATCAATTATAATTAATATTCATTATAAGTAATTAATAATTAAATTGCAATAAATTATAACGAAGTTATGGAACGAAATACCTGAGACGTCAAATAATATTTAATTTTGTAATAAGAAAATAACGATTTGAGAATACTTTCACGGTATATTTTTATAGAGTTTTTTTTATAGTTATAGCTCTAATACTCGTGACTTAAAATCTTTTAGTTTTTCATTGTATTCGGCAAAAAAACAATAAAACATACTATGTTTTTTATTAATTATTTACCCTTTTGAAACTCCGATTTTATTGAATTTTACTTATACAACATGAGATGTACTATTGTTGTTGTTACGAGCCCCTTTGTGTGCACCATTAAAACAATTCGATTGCTTAGTTTTAAATATTATATAGCATTAAAAAATAGAGGTCGGTTTTCGCGATCGTCTTTAACGCCTTTGTCTTCAGTTTGGTCATGGCCATATCGGTGGGCATTGTCAGTCGCGTCAGGAGTGTCAGGACACCAGGATGGTGGGGTCAGTGACCTGTGATTGATGGGGCCTACGTGCCCCGCGACTGTCGCCAGTCGCCCGTCGGCTAAGCCGATCAGGGATTACATAACTGAGGTGAGTTATTAAAATTAAAAAAGCAGTTTTTTTTTTAATTTTAAGTATAATAAATTTGTGCTATTTTTAGTTGATTGCATTTAAAATAGGCACAGTAAAATATAAAAAATCGTAATTAGTTATATTAAAGTTATGGTCATAAATGTAAAATAACTAATACCTTAATATGCTATGCTATGCAGGTGGCGCATTGTGATTTGTGACTTCTCAATATTTTCATTGTCTAAGGGCCTGTTCCTCCACTTCCTGATAAAGTGTCGGATAGGCTATCTACAACATTTTTGACAGATTCGCCATACTCTATCTGTCAAGTTGAGTGATGTATAACCTATCCGGCACTTATCAGAAAGTGGTGAAACAAGCCTTTAAGCTTTAAATTTTCATAATATAATAAATTCATATTATGTGATAGTTAATAAACTTTACTAAACGCACCACAACGATATCAAAAATATCAGAACAAAATGCGAGGTCACAGACACGGGAACAGAAACACACAGTAAATAATAGCAACACAATAAACACCTAGATTGAGAGCGAGTTTATCTGCGAATTTACGATATACTGTGATTTATGCGGGCTTCGTTTATTTACTAGTTTAAGAGTTCGATTTATACTAGCAGGGCCTCGCGACTCCGCCGATATCGCTACTGTATAGATAAAGTGGTCCATTATTGTTATTGAACTTATTGATTTTCGATATAATATATCAAAGTATCTTAGGAAGGTTTATTTTAAAAATTAGACGATCTTGTTTATGTGTGTGTTTTTTTGGCTCCAAGAACTTTTAGGTAATTTGGTACTATGGTAACTACGATTTAGCTAGGGTCTTGTCTTTAAAAAACCGCACATGGATTCCTACTCATGAATGACATTAATTCTTCGAAAACTATTTAGAGTAATTTTTCATTCAAAGTCATAATTTTTTAGCAATGATTTGACTCTAGTATTTAACTTTAGTGTAAAATCAACAGCTGTTAAATATTGCTCAGGATCGAACCAACTCTACAAACCACTAAGCCGACTACTGTAATTGTAAATATCACCGCTCATTATAACGTTGTCCTTTATTAGCAAATACTTAGTCTTATCTCCATCTAGATTTTGCATGACGCCAGTATGCCCATATATGGCGTTCCGGGTTGGTAGCTCGCTATAACTACACCAGTTAACACTTCTAATTAATAGAGTCATTTTTTATGGCGAGGCAGAGTAGCCTTCGGGAAAATTACGTGGAAATATTATGAATAAAAAATCTATGGCACGATAAATGAAAACTATAGCTACAAAAAATGTAATACTCCTTGACACCTACTAATTGTTACTAATATTATAAATGCGAAAGTGTGTCTATTTATATGTCTGTCTGTCTATCTGTTACCTCTTCACACTGAAACCACTGAACTGTTTTTGATAAAAATTGGTATGGAGATACTTTGAGTCCCGGGAAAGGACATAGCATAGACTTTTGTTTCGGAAAAATGTATGGTTCCCGCGGCGAGTTACGGACAGTAACTAGTAATAAATATGAAAACAAGTAACACAAATAAACGATATCAGTAAAAGACCCATAGACATCAAATTATATTATGCTCTAGCCAGTATTAGCATGGTATTGGTATTGTGACCAAAATACTTTACGACAAAACGAACAAAATATGGAGCACCATAGCTGATAGGTCCAACGGTAGGTAGGTTTGTTTGAAAATGAAATATTTTGCAGGGCATAATGATGATAAAATAACTAGACCCACCCCCCGCGGTATTATTTTCAATTTTTAGGGGCCACAGATTAACAATACGCAGAGGCGGCAAATCGCTCATAGCCGCTGATCGATCATGTTATGACAGCTACCGCGGCTGTCAGAGATCCACGAAAACTGATAGTCTTATTTAATTATTTATTTATTAATGAAATATATGAGGCCAAAAAATTGTTAAAACTAAGGTTAAAAGTAGATAAATATTTATTTTATTTTATTAAGAGAATTGTTGCAGAAATATTCAGTAAGTAAGTAAATTATATTTTATATCCATTTGTAACCGCAAAAGTTCGGCTCACAAGTTTGTTACGTCTTACTTTGGATTAAAAGTATTATTTTGTTGAATCGGTTTTAGTAGCATTTAAAGTGGATGCGCATAGAGCATTTCGGATAGACAAGTCCGCGTCTGCACAGCAAGATAAGCCTGCGCTTGAAATTGAATAAACATACCAAAATACCTCATCCATAACATAAAAGCCGCAACCTAATAAAATACCGGGTATTGTTACTAGGGCGGCCATTGTCCCGGGATACGGGATACCCCGGATCCCGGGGCAAGCCCGGACAGCGCGGGATTGATGGCCGCGGGATTACCGATAACGCCTTATTTAATTTCGATCGGCATTAACGCTCAAAGGGTGGACCCGGCTTACTCGAATGATATATCCCCTCTACACAATACTTGGTCTTTGCGAACAATAGTCACTTGATAATTTGACACTTTTCGGTAATTTCTAATGATTTTAGTAATATTGTGTATGCTGATTTATTGCTATTACACTTGCTGACAATACTTCCACTTTGCCATAGTAGTATGATAATTTGACAGTTTGTAATAATTTACAATAGGATTTGTAAATGTCAATTCATAATTTATTGCATTTTGCCAATAGTTGCAATTCTCAGAGGTTAATGGTGTGTATTGATTTCTGTTCTCTATAGTTTACACTTTGCACTAATATTATTATAAAGTATGTTACATTCTATTACATTCGATTGTAAATATATATTGATATTAAAATTACCTAGGACTACTTAACCGACTTTGATGAAATTTTAAATCGGTAAATAGTAGATCACGAGAAAAACATGCCTTTTATCATTATGAGTTGATTATTGCGAGTTTTTTTCCTCATTATTGAGTGCATAACTTCCTTTCAATTGTTCTGCATGTCGCTATATTATGATTAACTGGTAACATATAATTTAACAATATATATTATTATTATAACAATATAATATTGTGAGGTCACAGTGTCTCACGCAGTCGACACATAACATATTGCATACATAACTCCATATCGTGCTTAAAAAAACTATCTGCGATTAATAAGTGACCCATGTAAGTTGTAACCATGTTTACACTGTCTAATTCTGCAAAAAATACTATATGACAGGTTCATCATCATCATCATCATAAATATTTTATAACGATAAGAGTCTGGTAAGGAAAATAGTTTAAAATTTAGGATCTGTACAAGCTGCTGCGAATATTATTATTCTACTGAATAGTACTACTATTTAACAATATATTGCACAATTTCCTTTTTGTCCTTCATTATTTATTTTTTTTTGATTCTTCACTATCCTAAATAATTATACACTTTCCTTGCACTTATTCCACTTTATTTTAATAAAATAAAGTGGAATAAGTGCAAGGAAAGTGTATAATTATTTAATTCAACATGAATTTCCACCAAGAAGTGACAGTACATTCAATATCATATTCACTATCCTAGATCGAATCTTTACTCTCTTAACGGCCGTTCCCAATATTTGATCTATCTCTTACTTGAGATAGGAATAGCTCACATTAGACATTAGCTCCATATATTTTGTGTCAATTCTATGTCAGCTGCGATCGGTTGTATGTCAAACTAGAGATAGATTGAATATAGGGAACGGCCATAAGTGAATCTCAAAAGTCACAAGACCAAAAAGCTCGTCATTCACTCGTCATTCGTCAATCACTTGTCATTCTTGTCACTCAGTCCTTTCGTCGTTAGTTCAGTCCATTAAGTATCATTCCGTGAATACTTAAAATGTATATTTTCTCTATTATAACTCTATTCACGAAATCTTTAAACTTGAACTAAGGGCCCACGGTGTCAAGCACCTCTGATTAAGTTATAGGGGGCTCTTATCGCACCATCTCCATTGTTGAACACTTCTCATGCGTTAATGACCGCAGATAATTCCAAAATTAAAGTATTTGGGTCTTTGTTTGTTTGTCTATAAAAATCTGGATGTTGCTTGCTAATTCTGTTTTCCAATTGTATTTACTTATGTTTCTATTGGTCATTGGACCTTTAAAATTTATTATTATATTCGTAATGTTCAATAAAGTCTTAGAATTAAAGCTTTTAAAATCTAATAAACTAAAGCAAAATTGGTCTCTTTGTGCTTACTCTCAAAACAGATAATTATTATATTCTTATCGTTGTGTTTGTTTTTATGTGTTTCCGAGCTCAAAATAGTTTTTATTATTCGTAAGCTCAAATCAAGTAATTCTGATGCCTAATTCAAAACGACGAATAACGTTAACATTACAAAATTAAGAAAAAACACTTTTTTATCCCATCGTTGACAACGGAAGCCCCACAAAAAGGAGGATGTGCGTGCCCCACAATGCCCCGCGTGGTATTATCCCCACGCATGGTGCTGGCCCCATCAGTGGGATCGGGGAAGATGGATTACCCACCCGTAACGGTCTTAATGTGACTGTAGAAATCAATCGAACATTTTGCATACTTGTTAGTTGTGACAATTTGGTTATTTCTCGTTCTACTGTGCCAGATTTTGCCAAAAGAGGTTCAGCCGTTTTTAATCTGATTTACTAACAAATAATAAAATCTTTTCTCTTTATTCGTATTATACCAAACGTTGCGCGCTGCTGTTATTTTGTTTCTTCAACTTTTCATTGCGACAAAAAGTAACCTATGTCCTTTCTGTAGCATGTTTCTGTGAAAAATGCCATCAAAATTACTGTAGTTTGTAGCACTATCAATTTTTAATTTTTTTTTTATGTAAGTATACATATTATAAATAAAATTGGAGTGTCTGTTTGTAATATTGAAAGAACCGTTTGTTACTACGTGCATGTGAATGTATATACGCTCCATACACCAAAACAACATTTTGTCTGTATGTCTGTCTGTCTGTTTGTTCCGGCTAATCTTTGAAACGGCTAGAGCTATTTTGACGGAACTTTTTTTGGTAGATAGCTGATATAGTAAGGGGTAACTTAAGCTACTTTTTAACCAACTTCCAAAAAGGAGGATATATTTTACTTTGACGCGGGCGAAGTCACAGGTAACAGCTAGTATAAAATAGAAATACTCTTTATTTTAATACTAATATAGAATAACAATAATATACTGAGTTGTGACGTCACAGCGGAATTCCGACTTGACTTGGCCTTCACGTTGTAATTTATAATTGCCATTAAGATACGTACAGTCACGAGTACAGTCAGACTAAATACTAATAATCTCGCCGGTCATGTCGGTTAGTCCATCATGGAGTAACAAGAGCAAAGAAAGAGGAATACCCACATCTGTCATCTGAGGCAGTTAAAATGGCTTCAATGAAAAAAAGTACATATAAAAGTATGTGCAAAAGTACACATAAAGTACAATAAAAAAGACATCATCAAATTATTTTAACATCATGATCTCAAGTTTACAAAAACCTCAAATCGTATAAAAGCATTTTAGGTTGGATTGCAATAAATATTTGGCAAAAAATGGCTAAACAGATTATGATACAATACACACTGATTGTGCATCAACAAAACCTTACATAACACAATCAACATCATCTGAACACTTCAGACAAATCCCATAAGACACCAACTTATATCTTCACTTAGCACACTCTTATAACAAAGGGCTAAGGTTTAATATCTTAACTTTAGAGGTGAATATATAGTTGTCAGTTAGGAGATCCGATTAGGTCAGATACGAGACTCGGAGTGGATACAATAGTATCGGCGACATCGGCTGACAATGGTCTGTAAATACAGTTTGTGAGATTAGACGAAGATATGCATATGTCATTATATTTAGTATCAGGATGTCATTGGTTCCAAAAATACCAGGAGGTAGATAAAAATTCGGTTGGAAAAACTATATAGCCCGATTACGTTAAAATGTTAGCTATACTCTACAATTCATTACAAATCTTCTGACACCCGATTTGCTTAAATTGGAGCAATAAGAGCGCACATACACATTCTGGCTTTGCTGTAGTGGCATAAATGACAATTATTTTTTTACAGCTCAAACTAATGAATAGATGTTGTATTTGCTACGCCAGCATACGCCATGATTAGTTGCTGATAAAGAGTTTCAGTAATTTCTCCTGATGCAAAGAGGTTAAGTGCCAAGCATCAAATTGATCTACAATATGCTTGGCACTTAACCTTTTTGCTAAATTTATTGTAGCTTATAAATAATAGAGTACAAGTTGCTTGAGGTTCTTACAAGGGTCAAGCCAGCACGGGTCTTTGTCATAGGTAAGGTTTTTGCCGTAACGGGCATATAAAACAAAAATACGTTGATATATTCGCCGATCAATAATATTTTTATGGACAGCCATTTATCTATTTATCTTAAAAAAAAACTGGTAAACGTACGTTTCCGATCAACGCAGCAAGCAATCGCGACCAGTAAAAATGAAAATAAAAGTCCACTTTATGAGATGGGCTATAGGTTTTATTTTTCTCTATGCCACTACAGGGCAGCGGCGCGGGCGGCATGAGACACGTACTAGACCAAAATCGGTAGAAAACGAAACCCATAGCCTTTGTAATAAAGTGGCATTTTATAATATGATTTTTGGTCGATTGTGGTCGCTCGTAGCAGATTGCAAAGTCACCTGACAAGGTTTATGTTGGTCAAACGTTGAAACAAAGGGAAACTATGAGGAAATGGTATTCGGAAGCATTAAGCAGCAATGTACGCAGAAGGTCAATACCGAAACGCAGCCGTGAGACGACGTGAAGGTGTTGCCAACATATTATAATATACGCTTTATGCTTCCTACATAAACGGTAATTTCATTGTCGTTCATTTGTGGGTAAGCCTTTGGGTTGGGTTTTGGGTTTAACCAGAGATGTGGGTATAATATGAACGGCTGTCAAAAAAAATATAAAGCATTGAAAGAAAGCATTCAATTAGTAACTTAAAATTGAGCGAGAGCTCGAATTGAGTTTCGAATTACTCTAAAATAATTTAAATCTATTGCACAATACTCTTAGGGCCTGTTTCACCACTGTCTGATAAAGTCGCAAATAGGCTATTCACAACTTTTTTGACAGATTCTCCATACTTCATCTGTCAAGTTAAGTGATGAATAGCTTATCAAGAAGTGGTGAAACAGGCCCTAACTCTTTTTAATAACCCTTAAGTTATTTCATCTTAAAGTTCTTGTAGAATATCTTTAAGGTATAAAGCTTTTAGAGCAGACTACATTACTCCATAATTAGTCCATATTTCAAATATATCAATTAAAGTAAGATACAACTGGCAACACTGACCGTGTGAGAGCAACACAATGCGTCTCCGTGATTACAATAATTAGCGTCATTAGTGTTACGTCACAACATATCTGTTACAAATCTAATATGGCCGGTTTTTATTATGTTAATTTTAATTAAACTTTACGACGGCCTCTAATGAAGTAATTTTAGTCATTAGGTCATTTAAATTGCTGCGTGTTCTTGGCCGAGAATTCTTGGCTTTGATTCCCATGTTAATTGAATTCTTCAACTCAGCTTCTGGTTTTTGTTTTTTTAATTTTTCTAAACTTACTTACTACGATGGCTCAGCAACCCAAAGTGGATCTTGGCCTCCGACACGAGTTTGCGCCACTTGTCGCGGTCTTGCGCAGTTTCTTGCCACTCTCAGACTTGAAGATCGCGCAGGTCCAACTCCACGACATCTAGCCAATTTTTCTAAAAGGAAGACTAATGCAAACCTTTAGTAATAGAGCATTGAAACATATATAATATTATTATGTTGTTTCTAAATAGTATGAGCGAAAAGAGTAATACCTAGATACCTCTGAAAGTAAAAGCTCAAAACGCTACAAATTTCTGTATCAAATCAGGTGATCTCGAAACTTTGTAATTCTTTAAACCCAAAAACTCAAAATTACCGGTTTACTATGCTAAAAGCAACATCTAGTGTAACTCAGTATAAAAACTAAGTACTTAAAATTCAGTAGGCTGATTTATTATGAATGTAACAGAGACTTACCGCTATCTGATTATTTTGTGGTTTAGAAGTGAATTAACAAATAAATATTTTTCTCTTTTCTCATAATATTATCATATATTTTGGTAGTATACTTTTTATTCACCGATTTTCTTATTTATATCCTAATAGATGACGCTTTTCCGGGATAAAAATTATCCTATATCTTTTCCCGGAACCTAAAGTATCTCCACAAAAATTTCAGCCAAATCGGCGGTTGAGCGTGAAGAGGTAACAGACAGACAGACATACACACTTTCGCATATATATTATTATATGGTTATTATTATAGATTTGCATTACAGTAACAGAAAAGTTTACATTTTATAAGTTATACAAATCTACATTATTATACTATTTATCTAAAAGCTATAAGATGTGTTTAAGAACTAAGATGCATCTTCAAACGAATATATTTTAATATACGTCTTCTATTACTCCCGATATTAACAAAGCACATGTGTCATTTCCTGTCTCAGAATTGTGACGTCACCCAGGTGACACTCGATATTTAATTAAACAGGGAGTTCTCTACGTCAGGAGAAAAGAATAGAAAGCTACACGTGCGCCAACTCTCAATCGACGAAAGTTGAGGACAGACAGGTAACGCGACGAAAAACATCGTAAATTAATAGTTTATGATTCGAAACATTCAAGTTATAATGAATAGATAACATCGATAGAATGAGTCTCATAATTATAGCTTGTTGTTGTTAAATTAGTGACTCGTAGGTCTGCCTATGATCAACATTTTGTTTATAATCGTAATTCAGTTAATAACTTAGGTCTTTGTACGAATTGTTTTGCTTCTTCAGACACACTTATGGACAGTGTAAAAAATGTACGATAATGTGTAATATGAGTGTTGTTATTTTTAAAAAATCGGCCAAGTGCGAGTCGGACTCGCGCACTAAGGGTTCCGTTCCGTATAGAGCGAAAGTAGGGAAAAATTGTGTTATTTGTACGGGAGCCCCCCTTTATTATTAATTTAATTTTAATTTTAAAATACACAATTGAGGATTGTGTGAAAATTTCAAGTGCAGTACAATATGTTGCCGTTATGGATTACGAGCCAAAAATCTGTGGCAAATTTCACATTCTTCTTTCTATTCGCATAATTCACGTAGATAACTTCCGCAATTAGCTTGTTAGTGTACACTCAATTTTTTGGAAGCTGTCAGCTGCTTGATGCTGATGAAAAGCCATAACAGCTACCGATAAGCTAATTGCAGTATCTCGATTAGTTTCAGAGTCGTACTCACGCCTCCGATGTTTCTTACACCTCACGACTACGATACGATTTAAGTAGTAAGAGTAATGATAAAACAATAATATTTATAACAGTATGTTTGTCGAAGAAAATGTCTAAATTAAAGAGACATTATTTGTAAAAAAATCTTGGCATGGCACATAAGATCATTTTTTTTAGCTAATTACTCACAAAGAAAACAAATCAATAAAATCTTATGAGCCATATATTTTAACAACAATGATGTACGTTATCAATAAATAAATAATCGGCCAAGTGCGAGTCGGACTCGCGCACGAAGGGTTCCGTACCACAATAGAGCAAAAATAGACTGAAAATTGTGTTTTTTGTATGGGAGCCCCCCTTAATTATTATTTTATTTATTTAAATTTTATTATAGATTATTAAAAGTGCTAATAAAATTGAGTATTTCTTGAATATTTGAAGTGCCTATTGTTTGCCGTTATTGATATCGAGAAAAAATAGTAAAAAAATCAAGTTTGTTGTATGGGAGCCCCCCTTAAATATTTAATTTATTTTGTTTTTAGTATTTGTTGTTATAGCGGCAACACAAATACACAATCTGTGGAAATATTTTCAACCCTCTAGCTATCACCGATCTTGAGTTACAGCCTGGAGACAGACGGACAGACGGACAGACATCGAAGTCTTAGTAATAGGGTCGCGTTTTTACCCTTTGGTTACGGAACCCTAAAAAACTAACAAAATAAATAATCCGATGATTACAGTGAAAGTCGTACAGTCGGTTGTAAATGAATTCACTAACGAACGATATCTTCCATCTATTCAAAAAATTTATAAATATTAATACTGCATTACACATTCACGAATTTGTTTAAACGCGATTGTTTTCTTGTTTTTGTTAGGGTTTGCCTTAAGGTCGTGCGAATTTTTGTATACAGCGTGTGTTTTTATCCATTGTTACTTGTTATGTGTGATGATGTAGTGGTATCATGTGATCGTTATTTGGGTTATTTTCATCATCATTTTTACGTTTTTCCTACATTAAAAAATACACAAAATTTAAATTATGATTGTTTTGTTTGTGAAATTTCTTATTATATTTTACGAGTATAATAAATATTATCTACGATTTTTTTTTGCTTTTTATACTCACTAGCTACGTGCTTAAAATAAAAAATAAAAATGCTGCGGTCATTTTTTGTGAAATTTTTGATAAATCTTTTTGCTTACTTTTTTCTACACACCTGTGTATCATTACAATCATGAGATTGCATCATTTTAAATTTCTTTCTGTCTTCTCTAACAGTCAGTTCCATTCTTCCATAGCAACTACTCCTCGTTTAAATTATCGATTTGTCGTGTAATTTCGCTATCAGACGCGCCGAAGGTGTGATGTGGCGCAAGCGCATTGTTGTTATCCCAGTTGCCTGACGTAAGCGGCGGGGGACGCGTAGGCGCGCCTCGCTCACCTTGAAACTATTCCTAAGCCATTCGATACAATCACATTTTTAAAAATTGGTTAAAGGTATAAGTAAGGTAGTTGAGAAGGTAAAATTTTGTCTTTCAATGAGTGTTAAGTTAGCTTAATATTAACTATTTAAAGCACCCCAAAAGTTGACATATTAGATTTAACAACAAAGGCTAGAATCTACAAGATAATTAGACTATAATAGTCACCTATAATGATTACAAAAGTCCCAAAAAATCCCTCGTTCCACAAACAAAAACATTTTTATTCGATAAAAAAAGTAACACCCCGTATTACTATCACTCTCATTGAAGAACAACCGGAGCACCCTGTGTTACTACAGTATTTGTTTTAGTAATGAACGAGCCGGCTTAAATAATAAGTTTATTCATAAGCACTTACCATATTCGAGCTCCCGTACATATGTATGAGAGATTCAAGGCCGATCATTATGCAAAATATCAAATTAAATATTCGCCCCACACTAAAATGTCGGCGGATTTGTTATTTAAATGTTACTTTCCGTAAACACCTGATGGGTGAGTTATATCATTATAAATGAAAGGAAAATATGCGATGCATTAGTGGCTTCACTTCTGTAAACCGCTTTTTTCTTATTTCATACATTTATTGTTTTCTACGAGACATTATAAAAAATTGTACTTAAAAAGTATTCGTTTCAGGATATTTTTTAATGTCATATTCCATAGGTAGTAAATATTCCGTAAGTATAGAAAATAGTCGTCTAAGAGTTCATACACATAAAATTTTTGAGTCTGTACTCTATTGATCAGTGACACAATATTTTGCACTTCTTCACAAAATTTAATGAATTTCTTAACTTTTTTTTATAATATTCTTGCTTACCCCTAGACGCCACGAACAAAAAATTAGAGTCCTTATTTTAATGACTTAAAAATACTACTGAAAATTTTCAATTTGAAAAAATAATTTATTAAAGAGAAAGGTTATTTAATGGATGACTAAACTATTCACATAATGTATCGAAATTCCTTTTCTCACGGATCTTCTTTAAATATTTTACGTTAATTTGGAGCTATTTAAAACATAAATTATGTATTCTTAATGGCATATGACATTATGTGGAGCACTAAAAGATCATCTAAGATCGAATCTGTAGGTAAACCCACTATGGTTCTGTACTGAAAATGCTGGTGAACTTTCGTTAAACGATAATGAAAAAATATATCAAAAATGTATAGTTGTGTTTGAGATTGTACTAATTGAAAATTGAAATAGCTCTATGACTTAAAAATTGTATTTGTTATGTGTTTAAAGTTCATTTAAGGTTTAAAAATGAGTGTAGATTTAAAATAACGTAATTTATTTTTTTACGTTCAAGCTTTAGCGTCATATAAAATGTAAGTGCTTATTATGAATTATCCAGAATGATATGGCTAATATTAAATATTTACTACAACAAGTAAAATACATTGCAAGGTTTCTGTAAGGTCTGGTCTCTAAATCATAAATAAATGAGCAGAACCTACCACAAAACAAATCACATCGTCTCTTCGCCTAGTTATAAAAATCCACTATTTAGTGATCTAAATACAAAAGTAATTCATTATGCAAACTATATGTAATTAGGTAGGCATATTTTGAATAAAACTTCTTGAACTATAATATTACGTGTGTGTAATCCATCTTCTTAGTTAATGACTATAGTATGCTAATTATAATATATTATTATCTTATCTTTTTATGGTATTAAAACATATTTAATATAAATTATGTTTACAAACTTTTAATATATACCTCCTTCAAATATTATTTTGCCATATAGGTTAGTAAATTTTCAGTATGGAATATTACTACCAACTAAAATATTACATCTTATTATTATATGTAGTAGCTGTAAGACGTGTAATTACAATAAAATAATAGTAACATACGTATAATATTATTAAGTAGGTACCGTACGTTTGTATTACCGTCAAATAAAGTAGCTAAAATATTAAGTAAAAATACTTTTACAAAAAAGTAACACCTACTCAAAATATTCATAAATAAAAATAAGAATGTCATTAATATTTTAAAGGTGGTCGGTGCGCGTTGAACTCTTTATGATCTAATTAAAGCTCGTAGCACCACGTTGGTCATACTACGTAGCATGCCATCTGTGGTATAATAACTGTAGTTTGTGAATTGTGGGCTGTATAGTGTGTAGTGTCATTTTTTTTTATTAAATAAGGGGGCAAACGAGCAAACGGGTCGCCTGATGGTAAGCAACTACCATCGCCCATGGACACTCACAACATCAGAAGAGCTGCAGGTGCGTTGCCGGCCTTTTAAGAGGGAATACGTTCTGTTCTTGAAGGTTTGAAGGTCGTATAGGTCCGGAAATACTGCTGGTGACAGTTCGTACTAGAGTTTTACAGTGCGCGGCAGAAAGTTACGCGAAAAACGCACGGTGAAAGGCTGCTACTCATCAAGATGATGAGGATAGTATGTTTTTCGCGTGGGACGATGGCGAAAAGTTGCAGGTGGTATGATCCTGAACAATTCCTCAGAGCACTCTCCATGATACAACCGACAGAGGATGCAGAGTAAAGCTACATCTCGGCGTAATTCCAAGGGGTCCAAGCTGTTTGAAACGCTATGGCAGTCAATATTGTAGTAATTTAGTTTTATCTACATTATAATATTCTGAAGATTTTTAGCAAATTAAGTATTCTAGTCTACAGGAATGTTTCCTTTTGCTTAGAGTAGAAGGCATGAATTCATTTATGGTCGTATCCAAGCAGTTAGACAATGCAGGAAAATATATATGTTTAATATAAAACCTTGATTTAACAACCTCCTTTTATAGATATTGTCCACTGAGGTCGAGTAGAAAAAATCAAATTTGAAGTTAGTGATTAATTAGAATTTTTAGTTCTCTTGCTGTGTTTTTTACAATAAATTTCTTTTTTTCGTGTTAAATATGTTATTTTAACATGTAATGGTCCTTCGAACCGGATGATGGTAAGTTCGTTTGATTATTGAACTCAGAAACTTAAGCAATGGCTCAGCTTTGTGAATCACTAAAAACGTTATCGGAACGTATTTCTAAGTTGCAAATTAATACTAAAAAGACGTCTAAATCAAGATACACACTTGGCTATTTGCAAACACGCTTAGAAACATTAGAAAGTTATTGGTCTAAATATGAAACTCAATATGATATGATTGGCTCAACGGTTACGAAAACTGAATTGGAGCAATTACAATTTGATGCCGAAAGTCTATACGAGACAACCGAAGACATATACCTAGAATTTAAGGGATTATTAAAGGATTATTTGTTGGAATTTTCGAAAGGTCAAGGTCAACCACAATTAAATAATAGTACGCAGAGTTTACTAGCAACAAGTGAGCAGAGTTTACTAGCAACAAATGATGGCGAGACCACCTCGATTAAAACTAAGTTACCTCCTTTATCGATTCCAAAGTTCGACGGTAATTATAACGATTGGACAAGTTTTAAAGATTTGTTTAAGGCTCTCGTACATGACAATGTGCATATAACAACGATTGAAAAGCATCATTATTTAAAAACGAGTTTATCGGGAGAGGCGGAACAACTTCTAAAACATTTTGCACTCACGGAGGCTAATTACGATAAGGCTTGGAGCACACTTGAGAGTAGATACAATAACAAACGTATGATTGTTACCACAATAATTAGCCGCCTTTTAAATCAAAAGAAGATGAACACAGAATGTTTTAAAAGCTTAAAGGAAATTTTAGATACTACGAAAGAATGTTTGAACTCTCTTGACAATCTCGGCGTGGATACCTCGACATGGGATGCAATTATCGTACATTTAGTTGTATCTAAATTAGACTTAGAAACACACAAACAATGGGAACAGTCACTTGGATCATCTCAAGATATACCCACATTTACCAGTTTATCATCATTTTTAGAAAGTAGATTTCGTTCTATGGAGATGGTAAATGTTACCCACAAAAAAGACCAACTGCAGAAGAAGGATTTAGTCAAAAATTACTCAACCCAAAAGCTTACAAATATAAAGTCATTTGTAACAGAAGTAAGCATGAAATGCACTTATTGCTCACAGAACCATTATATTTGTCATTGTAAAGATTTCGCTGCATTAGATGTTCCTCAACGTCAGGATTTTATTAAGAAAAATGGCATCTGTTTTAATTGCCTTGTAAAGGGTCACTCAGTCAATGCGTGTAGGCAGAGCACCACTTGTAGAAAATGTAGTCGTCGACATCACACTCTGCTGCACTTCACAAACCCTAACAAGATCACATCAGTGCCGGAAAGCGAAGCAGCACCACAAAGTCCTGAAACAAACCAAAGCACATCAACCGTCACTTACAAAGCGGAGGTTGACAATGACAGTGAGGAAGTAATATTGGCAACCGCACGGATTGCAGTTAAGTCGAGGAACGGCGACACGATGATTTTGAGAGCATTGATTGATCCGTGTTCGCAATCAAACTTTGTTACTGAAGCGGCAGCTCAACTGCTCAATCTAGAGCGCACTTCAGTCAGCGGAAAAATTACTGGCATATCATCTATACCGCTGACAACCAAGTCACAAGTTACGTTGAACTTTCATGCTGTAAGAGATCCATCACACATGATCACATCTAAGGCGTACGTCCTTAGACGAATAAATTCGAGACTACCATCACACGAGCTCCCTTCAGATACCTGGCCTTCTTCTGAGATTTCGGATCTTGCGGATCCACACTTTCACAAGCCAGGATCTATCGACGTGCTATTAGGCGCAGTAGTATATTCACATATTATTCTTGACGGAATAATAAGACGTAATGAGTCTCTGATCGCTTTGAACTCAAGATTGGGCTGGCTTGTAAGCGGCGAAGTTACGCAGTCTGGTCTTAAGTCACACGAGGTAGTTGTTATGCACACACAAGTCGAAGTCGATCAGTTGCTACGTCAGTTTTGGGAGATCGATGAATATTTACCAAACGTGAAGCCTCTGTCAAAACTTGAAATACAGTGTGAAGAGCATTTTAAGAAAACTCACACTCGAAACACTGATGGTCGATATGAGCTTCGCTTACCGTTCAAGGACGAAGGTGCTCCAAACTTAGGCAACTCCAGACAACTTGCCTTGAAGCGTTTATATCAGATGGAGAATAAGTTTAAGCGAAGACCCGAGTTTCACGAAGAATACTGCAAATTCATGAGGCAATATGAGTCACTCGGTCACATGGAGGTCGTCCCTGAAACAGAGAAAAAGAATAGAGCTTATTACCTTCCACATCATGCTGTTCTTCGTGAATCGAGCCTCACTACAAAGTTGCGCGTAGTTTTTGACGGAAGCGCTAAACCTGTAGACGGAAACTCACTCAACGATGAGCTTCTTATCGGCCCACCCCTGCAACAAGATATACGAGATTTGGTAACACGGTGGAGACAACATAAGTATTGCCTAGTAGCCGATATACAACAAATGTACAGACAGATACTTATCTCTAAGCCAGACACTGATTACCAGAGAATCTTGTGGCGTGAGTCATCGGAAGACCCGATTAGAGAATATCGGTTACTTACCGTCACATATGGCAGCTCATGTGCTCCATATCTTGCCATAAGGACACTTCATCAACTTGCAGAGGACGAACGTGAAGAGTTTCCTGAAGCTGAACTTCTAAAAACTGATCTCTACATGGACGATTTGATGACGGGCTCGTCTACAGAAGAAGACACTCAACGGCTTCAACGTCGCTTAACTGAATTGTTTAAACGTGGCGGTTTTCTTCTACATAAGTGGTCGTCTAATAGTGATACGGTTTTAAGTGAGATTCCCGATTCGCAAAAAGCCTTAAAAGGTTCAGTGCATATTAAAATGGATGATTCGGTGAAAGCTCTAGGCATAGCCTGGAAACCACAAAGTGATGTGTTTGAACTGGTAGTTAACTTACCTGATGACAACAACGTTATTACGAAACGAAGTGTGCTATCTGCGATAGCAAAAACATTTGACCCTCTGGGTTGGCTAGCGCCTTGCGTAGTTGTGTTTAAAATGTTTATGCAGAAGTTGTGGCTAGCCGGCCTGGACTGGGACACTGAACTTCCTGAAGACCTGAAAACTGAATGGCAGAATTACCTGACTAGTTTCGAACACATGCAGGCCATTCAGCTTCCTCGTTGGTTAGGGATTGCTAATAATGTTAAAGTTGAATTGCACGGCTTTTGTGACGCCTCATGTGCCGCCTACGCTGCGGTTATTTACATCAGAGTCATCACAGACAATGAGATAAAAGTAAGTCTGGTCACCGCCAAAACAAAAGTAGCTCCTGTTAAACAGATCTCATTGCCTCGTCTTGAACTTTGTGGGGCAGTCCTATTGTCTAAATTGATACCATCTGTCAAATCTAGTCTAAATATTGATGATAATTGTGTATTTGCTTGGACTGATTCCACAATAGTTTTGGCTTGGTTGCGTAAAACTCCAAATACTTGGAAGCCATTCGTTGGTAATCGCACTACCGAAATCTTAAATGTTACGAATAGTAGTCAATGGCATCACATTAAGTCTGCAGATAATCCCACGGACTGTGCCTCTCGCGGTATCAGCCCTAGCGAACTGAAGCAGTCACAACTATGGTGGGAAGGTCCAGCCTTTCTTCGCGAGTCTGTTGATATTTTTTACCCTAATTTCACTATACCTGAGACCACACTTGAAGCTAAACCGAGAGCAAAAGTTAGTTACTTATGTACCTCTGAATCCAATGAATGTGTTATGTATCTCAATAGATACTCAAATTTACTTAGACTTATACGTGTGACAGCCTATTGCTTTCGATTTTGGCGTCTATGTAAAGATAAGGTTCTCAAAAGGAAGGATAACATAAAACTAACATATCTCACTACTGATGAAATTAAAAATGCATTAAAAACTTGTATTCGAATGTCACAGTCAGTTTACTTTGAAAGTGAGATAGAATTGTTATCACAGAGCAAACCTGTTCCAAAAAATAGTAAACTTTTATCTTTGAATCCGATCCTAGACAATGAGAAAATTATTAGAGTCGGTGGACGTCTTGCAAATGCTCAAATACCACCTGATATGAAGTCTCCTATAATTTTACATCACAAATGTAACTTAGCGAAGTTAATTGTAATTGATGCTCATTTGAGAACATTACATGGTAGAAATTCGCTCACATTAAATGTTGTCCACAAAAAATATTGGATTCTCGGAGCAAAAAACTTGGTAAAAAGGATAATAAGATTATGTAAACCTTGTTTCACTCAAACTGCGCGGACGATGACTCCGTTGATGGGTAATTTACCACAGTGCAGAGTCATTCCGTCACGCCCGTTTTTGACCAGCGGCGTAGACTTTTGTGGTCCGTTCACGCTGAAACTGTACTCTGGTAGATGCACCAAAACTTGTAAAGCTTATATAAGTGTGTTTTTGTGTATGGTTACAAAGGCTATTCACCTTGAGCTGGTTAGTTCACTATCCAGCTCCGCGTTTTTAGCAGCCTTCAAACGTTTTACTGCCCGACGTGGGCATTGTAATGACATCTGGAGTGATTGTGGGACTAATTTTATAGGCGCGTCCAAAGAATTAGACCTCGCGTTCAAAAACAGCAAATCAACTGTCGTTGACGAAATCGCCCAACTGTTAGCTAACGACAGCACAACGTGGCATTTCATTCCCCCTGGTGCCCCTCACTTTGGAGGATTGTGGGAGGCAGGAGTTAAATCCGTAAAAGGACATTTGAAACGCGTCGTAGGCGAATCCTGTTTAACATTCGAGGAGTTTGGCACTCTGATCACACAAGTCGAAGCTTGTGTCAATTCAAGGCCGCTTACGTTGATTAGTTCTACCGTTGATGAACTCCCGTTAACTCCTGGTCATTTTTTGATCGGCGAAGCACTTATTACTATCCCTGAAGAAAGTTTTGTGGATACTCGACCTGACTATTTAAGCCGATGGCAAAAGGTGCAACGTATGGTCCAAAGTCTATGGCGACGTTGGCAATCTGAGTATCTTACTATGTTGCAACATCGATACAAATGGTCCCAGAATCACCCCGACATAAATATTGGTACAGTTGTCTTAGTAAAAGATGACCGATTACCTCCAGGTAAATGGCTTTTGGGACGAATTGTGGCGAAGCATCCGGGAGCAGACGGTGTAACGCGTGTCGTCTCCTTACAATTTAAGGATCGTGTGTTTAAGAGACCAGTTACTAAACTGTGCCCTCTGCCTCTAGCTGCTTCAGAGCCTTAATTAAGTTATAGTTTATAGTTTGTCGTAGTTGTAGATCCTCACTCTATTTTTTGTTAAAGCTCAGATGTTTGTATCTTCCACGGTTAAAGGACTCATATAGTCCTTGGGCCGCGGCATGTTTAATATAAAACCTTGATTTAACAACCTCCTTTTATAGATATTGTCCACTGAGGTCGAGTAGAAAAAATCAAATTTGAAGTTAGTGATTAATTAGAATTTTTAGTTCTCTTGCTGTGTTT
The DNA here is from genome assembly GCA_905404155.3 of Plebejus argus. NCBI lineage: Eukaryota > Metazoa > Arthropoda > Insecta > Lepidoptera > Lycaenidae > Plebejus > Plebejus argus. Next base: position 15,206,636 of record FR989937.1, on the reverse strand, counting down.
TTTACAATAAATTTCTTTTTTTCGTGTTAAATATGTTATTTTAACAATATGTTTTTAGTTTATTGAATAGACTTCTTTCAGTCAGCATTTAAGCATTTTATTTGAATAAAAAATCCTAAAACCTATACCGTAGTAACGTTACTATTTGGAATTAAGGGTTCTTAGATTGATGATCACACAAAAATCATTGTGGCATAGCATTACAGGAGTATCCAAGCAAAAAGGATCTATTAAAAGAAAGTAGTACGCCATAAAAGGTAACAATTACGTTACGAGACTTAAAGGTCACGCAGCCGAGCGTGCTTCCTGGCGGTTGGCAAAAACAGGAACATACTATATACTATATACTACATACTACATCATACTGCATGCTTAGTTATCATTAGACAGGGTAGTGTCATTGGGGGTTAAGCTTAATATAATAATATAGCTCCCACACCGGTTTCGGTGACGGTGGCCAGTTTCATTGAAACCAGGCCAGCTACGCAGGAGTAATTTTATAGGGCCCAAGTGTGTGCGCAGTACACAAGAGCACTCTCTATTCCTTTACTCTCGTAACCCAGTGGGACGGCAGACCGACACGACCGGCGAGAGATCAGGCACAGGACCGACTTTTTACATGCCCATCCGACGCATGGATCATCTTACTTGTCAGACAATCAGGTGATCAGCCTGCATTGTCCTAACCAAACTTGGAAATAACATGTTTCCAACGCGGGAATCGAACCCACGACCCCCGAGTCAAGAGCAGCGCTCTATACCACTAGACTACGGAGGCGTTCAAGCTTAATATGTTTATATACTTACGTATTAGTACAGCTTTGTCATATAAATTATTACAATAGTGCAAACGGTCAGAGTCAAGAATAAGCTAGGTGCTATTGTACGTATTCAGTACCTAAATAGCTTAAAATTGAGCACAAAATCCTTAAAAGCACTTACTGCCTTACTCAGAGACATTGAAATTATGTGGCCTATCTCTCAATTTTGAATTAATTACATTTAAGTAATTAATTTTATTTATTTATTTTTAATGTTATAAATATATCTACACTACTATTATAAAGAGGAAAGATTTGTTTGTTTGTTTGTTTGTTTGTTTGAGTCGAATAGGCTCCGAAACTACTGGACCGATTTGAAAAATTCTTTTGCTATTGGAATCTTACATTATTTCCGCTGAACATAGGCTACATTTTATTTTGGAAAAAAGTAGGGTTCCGTAAGATATTTGAGTTTTTCGAACGCAAGGTGTAAAAAAATCAGCTAGAAAAGTTACTTATTTTGCGTACGCTGCCTAAACTATAAAAGATAGAACCATAAAATGTTCTAAGTAATTGTAGATCTTATAAATATCTACAAAAAAGTCCGCGACACACTATACATATCTATGTCGAGTGAGGCACAATAACCATTTATTTATTTAAAAATCCTGAATTTTTTTGGACTACATTTAAACGGATATATTTTACTCACGCTATTAATCCTTATCAAAATAAATTATTTTATCACTAAGTACAGTTTATGTAGATAATATTTGGTCTTTGAATGATTAAAATTGGACGTTTGGTTTTGAAATTATGGCGAAATTAAAATATTACGATAGTGGGCGTCACCAAAGCGCGTGCGGGAGGAAGACAATATTCTGTTGTAGAAATGAAAATTCTGTACATAAAAGATATGAAATGACACCCGAAATTACACCTTTGTCACTACATCGCTATAGAAGCCAAAAATGTGATAAGTTTTTTGTCTGTCTGTCTGTCTGTCACTCTTTCAGTCTGTCTGTATGTTTGTTCCAGCATCACACGAAAAATACTGATCCGATTTGAATGTGGTTTTCACAGATATATTTATCTTCTTCCAACTTAACATCTGGTGTATAAAATTTTTTCCCCCCACCCCTCTAAGGGGACAAAAGAGGGGGTCCGATTTTGTATCAAACTTTTTTCTTTAACACGAAAACTACTGATCCGATTTGCATACGGTTTTCACAGATTTGCATACGGTTTTCACAGATATATTATATTTGTCTTCTTCCAACTCAACATCTGGTGTATAAAAATCCTCCCCCCCCTCCCCTCTCAACCCTCTCTGGGGACCAAAGAGGGGTCAGATTTTGTATACAACTTTTTCCTTTAGTGGACTTACTTCATATTAGGTATTAACTGTGTTTTTCAACTTAACATCTGGTGTATAACCTTCCCCCCCCACACCCTCTTAGGGGACAAAAGAGGGGGTAAAACATGTATCAACTGATGACGTAGAAAATATACTTTAAATGGCAAAACAACGTTTGCCGGGACAGCTAGTATATTATAAATACCTTATAGTATTATAAATACTTACTATTGTTAATGTTTCACTCCGTCTGAGTGCGGCAGTTAGCCTGGCAGATATTTTACTATAATATTTTAATAAACGTGGCAAAATCCACTTTATCTGTGACTTAAAAAAATTGAAAAAAAAAGAGGTTTATAAACTAATTATACCACAGAGTATGATAGGATTTTAATTTTTATGCCAGGATCAGGAAGACTATCCCACGGGCAAAAGCTAGTTTTGTAAAGTCTTTAATGTATTAATTACTAGCTGTCCCGGTGAACTTCGTGTAACTTTAAAACCTTCCCTTGACTTCTACAAATATTTCAAGACTAAAATCAGCTCAATCCGTTCAGCCGTTTTCGAGTTTTAGCGCGACTATTATAACACATTTGAAAATCCATGTTTATATACTTATAACTCTTATAAGAGATAATAGTAATACCATTTCTATCACTTTTCTTTTTACCATGCCGGTTTAATTAGTTAAAATCTCTATGTGGGAGACACTTAAATTGACAATCAAAATAAAGATGTAGCTAAATGAAGAGAAAGCATTGATTGTAGTAAAATTGCAAAGGTCGTTGCCGGTTTCTATCGATTTGTACAATTAACTGTCATAAAAACTATTGAAAGGAGTGGTTTGATTATTTTGATTTTGATGTAACCATGATTAGAAGTGATAAAAATGATGATTATTATGATGATTTGACCTTAAAACTGATTAGGCATATTTTCAATTCAATAACAACAATTCATCAGCCGAAAGATCCTATTTTCTGGGGGATAGTAAATTTGTATTCATATTTTATTAAGTGTTGATCTGATTAGTATCTCGCTGCAAATTATTACGCATGTAAATTTTGTAATTTTGATGTAACTTATGAGGCTGGCATTGTCGGTTTCGACACAAGCCTAAAAATATTGCAAAATATATTTTTTTTGCCTCAACTAATTTAACAAACTATTTTCTTCTTTTCTCTTTTTTTTTCTTTCTCTATAATAATATGATTTTTTTTGTATTTTATTACATAAACTTTCAAATGTTTTTTTTTTATTTCGTATGCAGTATGTTGACGTCAAAAGAAATACGTAAACTCATATTTTACGTATTTTGTTTCCCTGTACGTTTTAGTGCAGTACACTAAAGTTTGTACATGTACGTGTCTGCCTGTATATCACTAGACAATGACTGTAGTGGACAGCTTTAGTACTGGGTACTATAAATAAGGTTGTTCATTTGCCTGTGATTTCTACGATAATGTCGTATTATGGGTCTGAGCAGACGAGCGTCTGAAATTGAGATTGTAGTGGATTTTCTAAATCATTTTAATATCGTTTGCAAAAAATATAATTATTTCTAAATCATTTTAATATCATTCGCAAAAAATATAATTATATTCTACAAAAGCTTAACAACAGATTTTTTTTATCTCCGTTGTATTATTTAAATTCTTTGTTATCACTGTATGAGCATGTGTCTCATTTTAAAATATTTCACTTATAATAATTATTGTTATATTGTTAAATGTTAAGATTTTAATCAACTAATTATCTTGCTTGTAAAATGTTCGAAATTATATAATTGCACTATCCAATGAACAACCTGATTATGACGTCAATTGTATCGTTTTAAATAATAATTGTTTCGTTAAAAATTCACATAATTTGTAATATATAATGTGAAGTAATATATGTTGCTACGTTATGCTGCAAGTAATATTAATGTTTAATATTCCTAAAATATATAAAATGGGATATCCAAGGTTAGTAACAGAATTAAACAGTTATTTTATTGCTCAGAATAATTCTAATGTTACTAATTTAATCAAAACATTTCTGTTTTACCTACATTATGATACATTTTTTGTATAGATTCTAAAACAAATATATATAATAAGAATAAGCCTAGAAAGATTTGTAAAATATATTTTCTTGAATAATTCAAATAATACATCAGTTTTATATAATATTATCTCCATATACTGAAATAGTCAAAACTTTTCTCCAAAATCTTTCAACATTACAAATGATTTCTCATTTCTAATTTAATTCTTTTCTAATTTTTTGGTACTTTTAGATTCGTACGTTTAGCACATAAAAATCCAATTATTTTTTTGTGAAAATGAATGATTAAGAAGCGATCAGCATGAAGAAAAAAAGTAGGTCAAGTATCCTATTGCCAGGATTTTGGAGCAATATAGTCGCTCGTTTGCACCGACTATAGTTATACAGATCAGTATTTATCGGCATTCAATAAAACACGAAGAAACTCAACCCGATACAGATCTCGATCAAAGATTTGGCTACGAACGGTTTTGTGACATGTAGCCGGTTTTTGTTTTTTACTAAACTTCCGCGTAGATTAACGGTTTTTAACTTTTTTTAAGTTTTTTTTCATTTACATAAAAATTCCAATGTTTCCTTAACACTCCAGAATTTTTATATCATTCAGAAGAAAATAATTTACGTCAGAGCTGTAATTTTTATACTAGTCGTAGCATATTATTATTTAACCGTTCAGTTAAAAGTGTAACAAAAGGTTTTATTCTTATTCATGAATCTATTATTCTAGCATTTGGCACAAACCTCCAATCTAGTCTCCTGCATGATCATATTTCAGGCCTTAAAACAGTTTAATTTTGTAACTGAAAAGAAATGAATACTTAAGATATAGCAATGTAAGTAATGATAATATTTTGCTACGTAGCGCGCTCCACTAGTTTACGCCGAGCCTAATGGGATTACAGTAAATAATAACATAGTTAAAGTAAACTGGCGCTAAGTAAATGTTTTTAACAATTAGCTCGCGTGAGGCTAGACGTTCATCAGCTCACAGCTAATCAATGGATAAACGGAGGAAATGGGTGACTGGATGACGCGGACGAGGTAGCGGGGAGATTGGGATCACGACACGAGCTGTAGCGGAGAGATAGAGATTACGTAACAAGCGGTAGTGGTGAGATTTGAATCACGGTACAAGTTTGGTTCCGCTGAAAATTGTCATAGCGACCCTCAAAGTCAATATGTACCTAGTATCTATAATAATAGCTCCCACACCGGTTTCGGTGACGGTGGCCGGTTTCATGGAAACCAGGCCAGCTACGCAGGAGTATTTTTATAGTGCCCAAGTGTGTGCGCAGTACACAAGAGCACTCTCTATTCCTTTACTCTCATAACCCAGTGGGACGGCAGACCGACACGACCGGCGAGAGATCAGGCGCAGGACCGACTTTTTACATGCCCATCCGACGCATGGATCATCTTACTTGTCAGACAATCAGGTGATCAGCCTGCATTGTCCTAACCAAACTTGGAAATAACATGTTTCCAACGCGGGAATCGAACCCACGACCTCCGAGTCAAGAGCCGCGCTCTATACCACTAGACCACGGAGGCGTTAAGTATCTATACATATGTATAATAAAACTGTAGAAATGAAAATTCTGTACATTACAGATATTCAAAAAATAATAAGCAGGGGGTGTTACTACATTGCTATAGAAGCCAAAACTGTGGTTAGTTTTTCGTCTGTCTGTCTGTCTGTCTGTCTGTCTGTCTGTATGTTTGTTCCAGAATCACACGAAAACTACTGATCCGATTTGAATGCGGTTTTCGCAGATATATATTTTGTCTTTTTCCAACTTAATATCTGGTGTATAAAAAAATTTCCCCCTACCTCTCTAAGGGGACAAAAGAGGGGTCAGAATTTGTATCAAACTTTTGTATTTAACACGAAAACTACTTTTCCGATTTGCATACGGTTTTCGCAGATATATTTGTCTGCTTCCAACTTAACATCTGGTGTATAAAATTCCCCTCCCTCACCCCTCTAAGGGGACCAAAAAGGGGGTCAGATTTTGTATCAAACATTTTTCTTGGACTTACTTCATATTATTTACTGTGTTTTCCAACTTAACATCTGGTGTATAAAACCCTCCCCCCACCCCTCTTAGGGTCAAAAGAGGAGGTAAGATTTTGTATCAACTGATGAAGTAGAAATACTTTATATGGCAAAACAACGTTTGCCGGGACAGCTAGTTATATAATATGTAGGTGTGTATTAAACTATAAGTACCAATTATTGTGTTAATCTGGCACCGTAACAAATACCATGCTAAATGTAATCAAATACCATATAAGTAGTTTTGACATAATTATAATAAATATTATTTATCAAAAACAAACTCATCACATACAGTTTATTTGCTGAGGCATAAACTACAATGGAGAGCAGTTTTAGAGCAGCAGCAACCCGCTGTCACTTTTACCTTGCGCCGGTACCGTCGACATCGTTTTTGCCTGTAATTACAGTAAACAGATCGGCATTATCAACAATGCGCGGAGTAGGGCGTTGCCTTGTAACCGCTTTAATTGGAATTTTGCGTTTTCAGTAAAGCGAGGTAATGAATTGCCATCATCTACATCAGCTTGAACTCAGGACTTATGTATGTTTTTTGACAAATAAATCAGAAAACGAGTAACGACTAGGGTCTAGGGTCTCTATTCTCAAGACTCGAAAGTGTCGGGAGTGTCATAGCCTGCAATCGAAGAACCTTCGATTGCAGGCTATGACACTCCCGTGAGTTTACTATTATGGCTATCACACACCATGTGCGCACGCGAGTTATTGCCGTCCTTTGTGTGTTTTTATGAACGGTAGTTTTGTCTCTGATTCTAAAAACTACAAAGTCGCACCCAGCTTAGCTATATTATAAGAAGAAAAAACTATACTTCTCTAAGCCATGGAACTCAATCCTCGTCCAATATCCATGTTATGTAAACTCTAACAGATATTGATTTTCTGTTGCGTCATTGGCGATTTGAGAAAAAGCTTATCATACAATATTGTCCAGCCATCGCAACGAACGTTGGCACGACGCCATTTATAGAAAAAAATATATAAGTAAACAATAATTATGATGTTCATTTGAGCGTAATGCGTTTTTGTGCGGCCGAGCGTGCGGTGGGAAACCGTAGTGGGCAAGCCTTGTATGGCAGACGGGTTTTTTATCATCATCAGTCTGAGTCCACGCATGCCTCATTGGGCACCAAGGTCAACGGAATAAACCAGCAACGCACTTGTGACTCCCCCTGTGTAGCGTGTCCGTAGCGGCAGTAATTGCTCTCCATCTTCATCGTCAACTTTCTGATGTAAGAACTTCCATTAACCCAAACAACAATCCAATGAGCAATGGTGTTTTGGAGAACAATACTCCACAACACATAAATCAGTGCTGGTGGTCCCCGTATGCAGCTGGCAGCATGACATGTCAAAGACTCATCCAGATACTGATAACTGATAAGTTACCAAAGAGCGCTAACAGGCGAGAAACACACCATATTAGAGGGCTGGCGCTTAGGGAGCAGTATGGTCTTCTTGAAGACTTTCAGATCGTAAAGATTGAGAAATACCATTGGCGACAATTATTTCCTTAGTTTTTTCCTAAACTTTCGGGGTAAATTGTTGCATTGGTGTCGTTAGTCCAGGTGCTTAAAATTCCTACCAGCCTTAACTTTAAATAAAAGATGAGCAAATAGCATTATAAACCATCCTGCAATAGCATTACATAGTACTTGAGATAGTATCACGAAAGAAGTCATATCTATAAATATTTCGCGTGCGCACCAGATAAATTGTAGGGAATCAACAGGGTATGGTTTACGACCGGTATAAATACTGTAGAGGCCAGTCCACGTAACCCGGGAGCTAGGAATTACCATACGCCGCGGGCGATATCTATAATTATTTATCAATGGTACTTCGATTAAAGTTTTGACCTGAGAAGCTAAAATATAAAGGTAACGAAACTGTACTAGAGGGAGATTTTAATAGACATAGTACAAATTTCACGAATGGGTTACATTGCTATTGAAAGTCAGGTAGTAATGGGTGGCGGGGGGGGGGGGGGGGGGGGGGAAGAATTATGTATACCTGATATTAAGTTGGAAAATACAGTTAATAATATGACGTAAGTCCATTAAAGAAAAATTTCATACAAAATCTGACCCCCTTTTTGGTCCCCTTAGAGGGGTGGGGGGGGGTTTATACACCAGATGTTGAGTTGGAAGAAGGCAAATATATCTGCGAAATGCAAATCGGATCGGTAGATTTCGTGTTAAAGAAAAAAGTTTGATGCAAAATCTGACCCCTCTTTTGCCCCCTTACAGGGGTGGGGGAATTTTTTCTATACACCAGATGTTAAGTTGGAAGAAGACAAATATATCTACGAAAACCGCGTTCAAATCGGATCAGTAGTTTTCGTGTGATAGTGGAACAAATATACACACAGACAGACAGACAGACAAAAAACTAACCACATTTTTGGCTTCTATAGCGATCTAGTGTCACCCCCCGCTTATTATTTTTTGAATGTCTTTAATGTACAGAATTCACATTTCTACAGTTTTATTATATGTATAGATTATCCGTCTACTCACGGTTAATTGAAATAATTAATTATTACTTGCTTTTTGTTACAAGTTAGTTTTAAAGAAATGAAAATGCACCGACTACAATATTAGCTAACCATTGAGTAGAAACTAGGTATAGTCATTTGAAAAAGTAAATACTCTTGAAAGAATAAGGAAAATAGCAAAAATAAAGAACCTGAAACAAAGAGTCAATTACCTCTGCATTACCATATTTAGGCAGACAACAAAATACCTAAAACAAAAACAGTACTTAAAGTTTCATAATCACATGAATATGCAAAATTATTTTAATATTTAAGGAAAAATATTTTAATATATTTAAATACCCGTAATCTGACCCAATTTTTAAATAAAAAAAATATTTCAAATTCTCTTGACAGCTGATAATGATAATCAGGTGGAATAAAGAGCTAACTTTTACAGTTCGTCTGGGCATTCCAAACTATATAAAAGATCTTAAATAATATTGACCAATAATATTTAAGTTGTCTCTACATGAATCAATTGTTACAATGAGCCATTTTGACATGGTAGATAGGTTTTGTAGCACTTGTATGACATATGATGAAACTAGCTTTTTGTTTCCACTCGGGCTGCATACAAAATGGATCTCCTAAACACTACATATTACATTATAATAGTGTTAGTTTTGATTAAAAGCAAGAGCCAGGGGCAGCCAGGCCCTTCGCCTTATGAAAGTTGAAAGGAGCTTGGGCTTAGATGAATATCTGGCTAATACACTGACTCTTGGACCGTGATGTCAGACACACGTAACATTTTTGCACTACACTAATTAACATTATCTGGACTATTATTATTATTGATTTTTTTATCTTTTAGATTCTCCTAATACGGGTTTTCTGCTGAAGTTGCGTATTATTATTAAAAATCGTATCTTGACGTTATCCCTTGGTTTCTTAGAGCTCGCGAGCGGTAAAATCATTACTTTTTGCAGTAGTCGGATAAAAATTCGGCACCGTGTCTATCTTAGCTTAGTCTTATCATAGTCTATGCACATACACCATTAATTTCTTTGTTCTACACGAACTGTTTGTCGTATCAACACAGAACCTGTTTCTAATGCGTTACTCAAACTATGAACACTGCCTACGCTTAAAAGTGAAATTATCATCATCAGTCAAGGTCGAGTCGCTATACATATTTTAATAACCAATAAACACGGGAACACACTTTTCGCATATGCAAATTATAATATTCTAATCAGAGTCAAATACCTAAAAGTCATGACCCAGGAACATTGATTTTTCTGTCTCCTCGTCAGTGGGATTCAAGCCCGCGATAGAACAGAAGACCGTGTCTTCTTCCTGGGCTTTTAAAGATAAAGAAAGAAATGAAATACTCACTAATCAATTCTTCCATACTAATTTAATGCGAAAGTGTGCCTATCTGTCTGTATGTTAGTCTGACTGACTAACTGTTACCTCTTCACGCCCAAACCGCTGAACCGGTTTTGCTGGGTATGGAGATACTTTGAGTCCCGGAAAAGGACATAAGATACTTTAATCCGGAAAAATGCACGGTTCCTGCGCACGAATTTTGGAACGCAACGGAGTCGCGGGCATCATCAAGTAGCCATGATAAATGGTAACGAACAACATGGAATATTGGTATAGAATGGTACTATGGCTGGTATGTTTCAACTTGGTGGCTCGTCAAGCTGGCGTCAAGGATATCTACGTTATGAGGAAGGTGCGCACGCGCACGTTTCCAGAGGCTTTGGCACACGAGGAGACCTTCAAATACTTGTGTCACAACCTGACTTACGGAAGAAAAGCTAGGACGACTATTTCGGCGCCCTTCTAAACAAAAACTATCTTATGTCCTTACCTGGGACTGTTTCATCGAGAACGAATTTCATCAAATTCGTTTTAGTGGTTTAAGATGATAAGATAACGGATAGACAGATAAATTAACACACATTTATAATCAAATTAATCGTCTATACATATAATAAAACTGTAGAAATAAAAATTCTGTACATTAAAGATATTCAAATAATAATAAGCGGGGGGTGTCACTACATCGCTATAGAAGCCAAAAACGCGGTTAGTTTTGTCTGTCTGTCTGTCTGTCTGTCTGTCTGTCTGTATGTTTGTTCCAGCATCATCAAAACTACTGATCCGATTTGAATGCGGTTTTCGCAGATATATTTGTCTTCTTCCTACTTAACATCTGGTGTATAAAAATTTTTCCCCCCACCCCTCTAAGAGGACAAAAGAGGGGGTCAGGTTTTGTATCAAACTTTGTTCTTTAACATGAAAACTACTGATCCGATTTGCATACGGATTTCGCAGATATATTTGTCTTCTTCCAACTCAACATTTGGTGTATAAATTCTGTAATTCAAGTGCCGCGGACCGCGGTCTAAACTACTGAACACAGTAAATAGTTGGCGTTACTTACTTCAGATCAGAAACTAAAATATATTCGCATCACCTACACGACTGTAGCGAAACGGTAAAGCCATACATAATTATTATTACTGATCCATACATTATGTAGAATTTGTTGAAGTTAGTGTCGGTAGAGTTAGGCCGTGTAAATTCAGAAGCTTGGCTCTACATGAGATCTGATGCCTTTTTCAAAAGGCGAACCTTATGTGGTCGTCTTCTCAACATTTTACATGAAATGTTTTTGGTAGGATGATTACTTTACTGTATATGTTTGTACTGTGTCAGTAGCGTGCGGCGCCGCGCAATGCACGTTATTTGCACCATTAATATTTATGTAAGGATTGTGATGTGGTGACGCATGTTTATTAGAAAATTTATCCTACGCTTTACCGGTAAGCCCTAGAGAACTAGCTTTACTAGATTGATATTTTCTATATATTTTCTATATACAATTTTAACTGGCATAAAATATGTCAATAAAAAAATATAACACCCAATTTTTATTGGTTAAATGGACTCTTCTAATGATACCTGAGCCCTAGAAAAAATGTGGCAGGAAGATTTAATTGCACCCTGTATAATGTAGTGTACAAAAGTTCTCTGTAAAAATACAAGGCACAAAAACTACTATTTGATAGTGATTATATTTGGAAAATTTATTTCAAAATCTACTCTTTCTTGACAGACTGTAATAATATACTCGTCTGCTTTCCTTCATATGCAAAAGTGTTGAGATATCCCATACGAAGTTGACTTTGAATACGACACTCCTACCAAATCTCATCAAATCGCTTCTTCTTTGTCTGATCATTTACTAAGTGATATCTATAAAGTTGCTATAATCGTTATTCCGTAATCGTTGTTGTGTTTATCAATTACTTGTTATTTATGGCGTCCATTCGACTTCTAATTGCTAGTTGACATTCAATTTAATCGCCATTAAAATGTATAAACCATGTGCGAGTTAACATCCTGCACGAGGGGTTCCATATAACACATTTGTGCGGAATCCACAAGATAAAAATTTACCAAAATAATATATCCACAGTAATGTTAATGTTAATACGAAAGTGTGTATGTCTGTTACCTCTTCACGATTTAACCACTGCACCGATTTCGATTAAATTTGGTATGCAGATTGCCAGATACTTTCAGTCCCGGGAAAAACTTAGATAGAAGAGATTTTTTTTCCGGAAATATATACGGTTCCTGCGCTATAAACGAATTTCAATAGAATTGCGAGCGTCATCTGGTAACAAAATTAAAAGCAACTAGAGATCGCCCAATGATCGAAATTCGACCTCAAATATAAGTTTCAAATTTCTACTAAATATACTATATTACTACTAAATATACGATATATTTCTACTAAATATACGATACTCAATTTTTTTTTATGAAAAAAGGGGACAAACGAGCAAACGGGTCACCTGATGGAAAGCAACTTCCATCGCCCATGGACACTCGCAGCATCAGAGGAGCTGTAGGTGCGTTGCCGGCCTTTTAAGAGGGAATAGGGTAATGGGTAGGGGAGGGTAGGGAAGGGAATAGGGGATGGTAAGGAAGGGAATAGGGGAGGGTAAGGAAGGAAATAGGGGAGGGTAGGGAAGAGAAAAGGCTACCCTTTTCTCTTCTCTTCTCTTCTTGGATTGGGATTGGGCCTCCGGCAAACTCACTCACTCGGCGAAACACAGCGCAAGGGCTGTTTCACGCTGGTTATTGGACTGCTCAAATATATTTTTTATTACTGTCCATGTTTTACTGTCGGAATAATTAATCAACCGCCATAAAAATTAAATAACTGCTCAATATTTTTTTCAACTGATCATATTTAACATCTCGAATATTTAAATAACTGCTCAAAAAATTTGTTCCCATTATAATATAGTGAGTCTTGTGTTGTTATAGTATAGTATAGTGACTATACCTACTTAGTGCCAAATTTTTGTAATGGGTTTCATTTTAAGCCTTAAAAGACATAAAATTAGTAAGCAACGCAAAAAAGCAATTTTTGAATAAATTATGAGTATTTTAGTTTTAGCCTTTTCCAGCTTAATTATGTTACTTAATCTATAAGCTACCCAATAGCTGAAAGTTAACATCTGCCTAGATAATATAATTGCCAATTTACTAAAAGGTGCAATAATTATGTTGGCAAATTATTTTGGTAGCCAATTAATTGAAATAAATTAATATCGTTTGGTTGTCTAATCTTTGAATTTAAAAATCGATTTTGGTTCCATGTCATTAATTTATTTTAAATTTTTTGCGACGACGAGTATTTTCTATATTATATTATAATATTATAATAATAGCTCCCTTACCGGTTTCGGTGACGGTGGCTGGTTTCATTGAAACCAGGCCAGCTACGCAGGAGTAATTTAATAGTGCCCAAATGTGTGCGCAGTACACAAGAGCACTCTCTATTCCTTTACTCTCATAACACAGTGGGACGGCAGACCGACACGACCGGCGAGAGATCAGGCGCAGGACCGACTTTTTACATGCCCATCCGAAGCATGGATCATCTTACTTGTCAGACAATCAGGTGATCAGCCTGCATTGTCCTAACCAAACTTGGAAATAACATGTTTCCAACGCGGGAATCGAACCCACGACCATGGAGGCGTTTTCTATATTAGGTAGGTATATAATTGACAATGCGTATCCTCGTGCCTCTTCCACTCCCGGACCCCCCCCCCCTCATTGAGAAGAAATTTATAATTGAAGGTCATCTGTTTTCTGGTGTTTATGTGTTACTTACCGAAATGGCTGCCGGCGCCGCGCCGTATCAAGCGCATCATTTTTATTTCATTACATTATTGATGAAAAGAAACAGAAGGCCTACTTAACCACGGATACCGAAGCGGGGCGTCGGGGGGGCGCAGCCAGCTTTGCTGCGGCAGCAGCCGGCGACTGTCATGAAACACGCTGTAGGTAAGGCTTATAAGTCGTTAAAAAACACTATGCAAATTGCCGAGAGTGAAATATTATGATGTAGCCTCAGAATTTCGACAATTTCAAAGGTGAGTAGCTCCAATACTAGGGGTTTCTCAGTGTGGATTTGGTACGGGGGTGTTTACCCCTCCTCCCCTCACCCTCCTCACCCCCACTCCTCATCAATTTTGGGGTAGGTTTCCGAACCTTTACCCAAAAACGGAGTACTATATTCTGTGCCAAAAGATAGTTTTGGAGAATCATATTGTTAACAAACCTCTTCCGTGAAATGCCGTTACGAAACAATAATATATTAATATTATTATCATTAGCATTTCACCTTTCTTTATCTTATTTAAATAAAACATAATAAAGATAAAAGTTACAAGGCAAGTAAATTCTTTTGTTGGAATTCGGCCACTCACTAAATGAAGAAGCGATAAAAATCAAACCTTAACTAGCTAAAGATGTTTATTATTCCTCTTTATTAAACACAAGATGGACGATCCGTGTGTTGAGATATCGCCACAGTAATTGCGGAGGTTTTGATGTTCCTGTGGCTTCGGTAAGGTCGGTGCTGTTGGTGACCGCCGAGTTTTAGCGGGTAGGTAGATTATTTCTGGTGCGGCGAGTCCCACATTTCTGTACTCGGAGAACCCATCTCCCTTAAGATCCAATTGAATATAAATGTACCTAAACAAATGAATTATGTAAATATGTCAAGGTAAGAAAAATAGGGCACCCACCGCAATACCTATTAGGACCTATGGAGATGTAGGTACAAGATGTTAGCGAAAAAGCAACTCCCCATCGCAAAGCGCAAACGTGTGCATAAGGGGCTCCCTCCGAGGCTCGGCTCGTCCGATCATCAGCCTCCGCCATAGAGGTGAAGACATAGCCTCAACAAAAAACGTACAAGACGTAAAAAGCTAATTTTGGCTAACTAAAACTCAGCAGGGAAATCTTTCCCATAAAAGCAATTAAGATGATTTGTTGATATTTTTCCTAACTCTCGCAAGTCATTTGTGTGTTTGTCCACTAATCAGCAATTAATGATACGTTAAGGAAAATTAACTCCTCAATGACACGGACGGTAGTTACGTAAAGCTTACGTTTCTCAAACATATTCAACTGTAATTAAACAGATAGACTTAATAATTACATTTTTTTATATCGTGGAGAGATGGCTTTGTTATCGAATAGGGCTACAAAAATACAGGACCGATTTTCATAAAATGTTGTATAGATAAAGAGGCATGTAAAATTTCATATTTCGGGAAAATGTATGGCTTTCTTTTTTTTCTCCATCTGTGCTAAATTTTGTCACCATCATTTAAGTATTTAACAAGTCTATTAAAACAAAAACCTCATAAATGAATCTTCATTATTCTCATTACAGTCGTAAGCGTATTTTTAGCAAAAGTAATCTAAAGAAAATATTTTAATAGAAGAAGGGACGTCGCGTCGTCCTCATTTTTTTCATATATCTCTTTCATATACCATGAGGATATAAAAAAAAATCCACTTTCGCAGAGCCATGTTAAAGTTAATACCGGGTTAAATAGTGTGCCATCTCTTACATTCTTCATATTATATTTTACGAAAGAAATAACGTTTGATTCGGGGTTAACTTTAACTCAGATCTGCGCAAGAGGGCCTAAAAATGTTTAACAATAAATTTTAGAAGAAAGAGCTATAAACATGTTTTATGTAAAATATAATAATAATAAACTAATTGACGTCAGTTGTAATTTCGCTTAATAAATTAAAAATTTTACGACTTAGGTAACGAGACTTAACAGTACATGTGATCCCGCTTTAACTTTCATATTCTTTTTTATATTAAATATTTAACTTAATACGCTGAATATTCTGTGTTTTTCTGACTGAAGTTTATCTATTTACTAGCTCTTTTGTTGGCTAAAATCAAAACATTAACCGAACAACAACGCTTAAATTGAAGTGAGTAGTGAGTATTCTCAAATCGCGGATTTCTGTCTGTAACGGCTGTCTGTCAAATCCATACAAAATTAAAATGCATAATATCTACGCATCGCGTTGCGGTCTGAATTGACTCTAAGGCCTAAAGGATATACGGTGGCCTACTCGGACTAAAAATATAGCGGCCATATTCACGTTACGTACGAATTCCCAAGTAATTAAATTTGATTCATTATTTACGTAATTAGATGCCACACACAACACGCCTCTAAATTATAAATTAATTAACAGATTTTTGACAAGGTCAAACACCTTTGTGCCTGTTTTGAATAATTTTATAACAAAAGTATTTTATTTTTATTTTACGTTACAAAATTATTTTAAGTATCCTTTTATAATATCGCATAGCTAAAATTTAATTCTTAATTATCTGAAAGACTTTCCGTGCTGGTTGTTAAACTAATATGTATTCTGTGGTGCTGATAATGATGATCATAATATTGTAAAATATAAAATTACATTTTAGCAGTCATGATTGTATTAGATGTTTCAAATATTGTAGTCATAAAAGACGTATTATTATCTATAAAAAATGTCTGTACAATATTATAGCTTGAAGTTTAAAAATTGTGCGACAAGTGCATAGTGTTGTGTAGAGATTTATATTTCCTGAAGTAGTGTTATACTACAGTACTAGTACAAAGCAATTATACTTTTCATGTAGGCATTAGAGTTACGCTAACCTCACTTCATGTAGAAGAAAACCAAAGTTGAAAAAAGTATAAAAGACTCTCGCTTTTGGATATTAAGTAATTTATTAATAATAAATTATTATAATTACCTCTATAATTTAATATGAATGTGCTTAACAGTCAATGAAATGTGACACCGGATAGTACGCTTAACGTTTACGCCAGAAAAGCCATTAGAAACAATTTTCTAGTAACAATTTAAGTTAATGACTTGAAGAACTAACTACTAGTAGTAAGTAATAAAGTCAGATCACAATTACACGCAAGTTGTACTTGACAGTTCAAAAACCTGTACGTGAGTCGGCGGTTTCGTCAGCGAGTGTCAACTGAATCACATCATCCGAGAGAGAGCCACCACAACAAAATGTTGCCCAAAAGTGGGCAATATTTGTTATAAATTAAAAATAGTTTGCCACATCATGATCAAATCACAAAATGCTAGATTTGCATCGAATCAGCTACCTAATTTATTGCTAATCTAACCCCCTGCTGGCATCACAATTTCGTGTCCATTTTTGGTTGTCTTAAGAATTTGGATTTCAAAATATTTCATTATTATTTTTATCCTTATTAATTTATCAAACATGTTTATATAGATTGTAAATTCTGAGTTAGAAAATGTCAATAAAAGAATTGTTTATGTTTGTTGAAATCTTAAAACATAATTATATTATTATATTCATGTGGCATTTTATTATACTAAATTATGAGAAATTTATGGCATTCCATGCTAAATTTTAGATTATTTTATAAATAGAACGTGATATTTTGAGTTTGTACAACTTTAACAGTATATTTGTTACCTTAATTTGCTCCCTCACCGGGAGCATTCACGTGTACAATAAATGTTAACATTATATATTCGTCTTTGAGCATTATATTACAAAAATACCTACTTGACCAACAAGCATTCACGTGTAATGTAACATTAAAGATTCGACTTTGAGCATTACATTACATTATAATATACTACCTCCCTGACTGACAAGCATTCGCATGTAAATTGTAATGTAATATTCGACTTTGAGCATTCCATAGCTAGTTGATTCCATAATGTCAAATTGATGTTACGAGTTGTATCAAGAT
Source organism: Plebejus argus (assembly GCA_905404155.3). Classification (NCBI taxonomy): domain Eukaryota; kingdom Metazoa; phylum Arthropoda; class Insecta; order Lepidoptera; family Lycaenidae; genus Plebejus; species Plebejus argus. Next base: position 15,188,752 of record FR989937.1, on the reverse strand, counting down.
TCAAGATGAATGCTCGGTTTTGTATCATTACACTAGGCGTGCATTGTAATGTTCGGCTCTTCTCCATTACTGATGTAATGCTCGACTTTGTAACGTTACATTACAAGCGAATGCTTCCGGCGAGGGAGTACCTTTAATCTCAGCATTTGAACTTACCAAAAACTGAGCAATTTGCCCCAATTCCTTACGTTCCTGGTTATCTCCAGCATACCACGGTCCGCCCGCGCCGCCTACATAGACGCGTTCTGTCACCAAACTCGATTGAGATATCGGGAACCAGCCGTGTATTTAGATCGCCTCTTATCTCCCAAAACCCACAGCACTGTGTTCATTAAATTAAAATATACAACCAAGTACGGTCTGAGGCTCTTTTAAGACAACGAACAGCTGTCTTCGTTTTAATACAACTTTTAAAAGAAAAAAAAATAATTATAAGTTTGCTATAATAACGAGATGAATAAGTGATTGAAACTACTGTTGTTACATTCAACTACTGTTTGATTTTACAAATAATCGGCCAAGTGCGAGTCGGACTTGCGCACGAAGGGTTCCGTACCGGTATAGAGCGAAAGTAGACAAAAAATTGTGTTTTTTGTATGGGAGCCCCCCTTAAATATTTACTTTATTTTAATTTTACTATTAATTATTAAAGTACAAATACAATTAAGGATATTATGAAAATTTCAAGTGCGTAGCTGTTACCATTATTGATTACGAGCAAAAAAGGCCAAAAAAATGACGTTTCTTGTATGGGAGCCCCCCTTAAAAATAAACTTTATTTCATTTTTAGTATTTGTTGTTATAGCGGCAACAGATATACACAATCTGTGAAAATTTCAGAAGTCTAGCTATAGCGGTTCTTGAGATACAGCCTGGAGACATACAGACAGACGGACAGACGGACAGACGGACAGAAATCGAAGTCTTAGTAATAGGGTCCCTTTTTTACCCTTTGGGTACGGAACCCTAAAAAAGCAGAAATAAAAATAAAATCGGAATCATTAAAACAAACAATGTCAAATTGTTCAAAAGAAATCGGATTATTATACCCAATTTACAGATTCCACTTTAAATAATTAATAAGTCGAATTAAATAAATAAAATATTACGAGGACCTAATGGTATGCTACCAAAAATTTGAAAGTATGATTTTATTTGATTTTTGAGTAACTCAATTATATAAAAATCTTAGCGATCCACAAATGCAAGTGAATAATCCAAGATAAAAAGAGATAAAAGATGTCATATGCTCAACTGTTATCTTATACACGGTCAACTTTACACCATCAAGTTTTGGTAAAATCTTGCTATTTGGATTTGGCAACAATTTGTTATCTTTTATATTAAAACTAGCTGTCCCGGCAAACGTTGTTTTGCCATTTATAGTATATTTTCTACATCATCAGTTGATACATGTTTTACCCCCTCTTTTGTCCCCTAAGAGGGTGTGGGGGGGGAGGTCATACACCAGATGTTAAGTTGAAAAACACAGTTAATACCTAATATGAATTATGAAGTAAGTCCACTATGGAAAAAAGTTGTATACAAAATCTGCCCCCTCTTTGGTCCCCAGAGAGGGTTGAGAGGGGAGGGGGGGGGCTGATTTTTATACACCAGATGTTGAGTTGGAAGAAGACAAATATAATATAAAACCGTATGCAAATCGGATCAGTAGTTTTCGTGTTAAAGAAAAAAGTTTGATACAAAATCTGACCCCCTCTTTTGTCCCCTTAGAGGGGTGGGGGGAAAAAATTTTATACACCAGATATTAAGTTGGAAGAAGATAAATATATCTGCGAAAACCACATTCAAATCGGATCAGTACTTTTCGTGTGATGCTGGAACAAACATACAGACAGACAGAAAGAGTGACAGACAGACAGACAGACAAAAAACTAACCACATTTTTGGCTTCTATAGCGATGTAGTGACAAAGGTGTAATTTCGGGTGTCATTTCATATCTTTTATGTACAGAATTTTCATTTCTACAACAGAATATTGTCTTCCTGCCGCACGCGCTTTGGTGACGCCCACTATCGTAATATTTTAATTTCGCCATAATTTCAAAACCAAACGTCCAATTTTAATCATTCAAAGACCAAATATTATCTACATAAACTGTACTTAGTGATAAAATAATTTATTTTGATAAGGATTAATAGCGTGAGTAAAATATATCCGTTTAAATGTAGTCCAAAAAAAATTCAGGATTTTTAAATAAATAAATGGTTATTGTGCCTCACTCGACATAGATAGGTATAGTGTGTCGCGGACTTTTTTGTAGATATTTATAAGATCTACAATTACTTAGAACATTTTATGGTTCTATCTTTTATAGTTTAGGCAGCGTACGCAAAATAAGTAACTTTTCTAGCTGATTTTTTACACCTTGCGTCCGAAAAACTCAAATATCTTACGGAACCCTACTTTTTTCCAAAATAAAATGTAGCCTATGTTCAGCAGAAATAATGTAAGATTCCAATAGCAAAAGAATTTTCCAAATCGGTCCAGTAGTTTCGGAGCCTATTCGACTCAAACAAACAAACAAACAAACAAACAAACAAACAAACAAACAAAAAATCAAATCTTTCCTCTTTATAATAGTAGTATAGATGAAGAAACTTTCTGGTCATTCCACGAGATGGTATCTCTACTGATAAGAGAAGGTCGAGAGGTTTGAGAACTGCGTAGAAGTGTGAACACATTAGCTTGTGATGAAATTAATATGAAATTCCAATAAAAATGTAACATTTTTTAAGACTTATGTTTATCTTTTTAACGTTTTTTGTGTCGATTTAAACTAAACATATAGCAAACAATACTACTGACTGATTAATCACGAAATCTTAAACTGTAACACATACAAACTGAAAATTTCGCAGGTTCGCTGTACATGATGTACACTGTACACACACGATGAGAACGAAACTCCGTTGCAAAGGGTTTGACAAGAGTATTTACGCGGGTGGTCCCACGCAAAACTTTCTAATTTAAATATATTTATTATTTATTATAAATCTTTTAAATAAGTAGGCATTCTGCACGTCTTAGCACTCTTAGCTCAGTAGCTGCATGGGTGAAAATAATTTTCGTATTTTATCATCTAATCAAACAATATTTGGGTTACTATATTGTAAGATAGTGAACCCGTGCTTTTTTGAAAAACCACACGCTTCGAAGTAGCGGCTCCACAGGTTCTGCGATGAGACTCTATAATTATTTTACACATCCGCGACCCCGCCAGTGGTCCGAAGACTCCACGATGGGCGCACCACACGTGCGCCCTCCTCCTCGGCCCCCACCAGGGCTGTAGCAGACGCCCCCCGAGTCTGCTACTTGGAGGCCATGTGGCAGATCAGGTCTGTGGCTCTGCCACCGACCACACCTCGGCCGCAGAGGATAGGGCAAGCGGCGCACCGTAATACCTACTTGCCTCTTCCTCTGCGGCCCCACCTCGGTGCGCATCCGCAGCGGACTCCTCCAATCCGCTGGGAGCGCCCTCCTCGGGCCAGGCGGCGACACCGGCCGGCCCTGGTTGCCTCTTTGCTTCACCGCGGTTGTCCAAGCCGCGGTTACTAGAGCCCCACCGCCACGACAAGGCGAGCAACCATCGGGGGGTTGAGTCCCACATACCCCGGCCGATACCTATACCCAATCCGCCGGGGATGCGTAAAACATTTCCCCATGTAAAAAAAAAGGTTTTGGATGATTACAATTTTGATGTCTCCAGTATTAACCGTACTTAAAAGTAACCGATTTGAACGAAATTTAGTATGGTTATACTTTGAGTGCCAAATAAAGGACAAAGGATAGTTTCAGCCCAACAATGTCCAGTTCTAGCCCAACAAACGAATCACTCGAAGTCAAGTCTACTAAATTAGTACCAAATACTTCCTAAAAAGCGAATAATTGACAATTACCTCGACCCAATATCTTAACCTGCACAGCCAGTTCCGAGCCTTGGCGACGGCCGTTAGAGATTCTGAATTATAATATTTTTATGTTAACATATCGTAATTAAATACGGCCTGTCACCGAAACAAATAAAACAAGAGAACCAGTGACTATAATGTCGATATAAAAACGCGATAAAAAGAATTTATGTGCGAATGGTTCCGTATACTTTGCAGTGATCTATGATCAGTTATGACTAAATTAAAAGTTGTGAGTAGTGGTATAATCTGTTGAATTTTGTAACAATCAGACCGCAGAGATCGCATAAACCAATTAAATGTGATAAAACTGTTTTAATGCTTAAATTGTTATCATTATTTTTAGCCCATATTTTAATGGAAAAGCATTATTAGTTAAAAACATTTAATTCCAACGTCATACCCAATTCTTAAAAAAATATTTTTATAATACTTACTATTATTTACTAATTTTGTAATTTATTTAACCTTCGAGAACCCTAAAAGGAACGCTAGTTTGTCTTAAATAAATATACTTAAGGGGCTTTCGGAAATCAAATAAATTTTACAAATAAGTCCAACATACATAAGGAAGCTTTTATGTACTGCTAAAAGCAAATAGTCGTACGCTCTACATTAGTCGCGAAGTAATGGTTACTGACAGTTTTTTAATGCGTATAGTAGCAATCATTTTAACTGTCAATAAATACCGAAATTCATCTAAATAAATTACAAATATGAAATAATTTAAAAGGAAATAAAAAATATTGTATTTATATTTGGTTAGAACAATGCAAGCCGGCTCGGCTTGAAAAATCATTGAAAAATTCTGGATGACCATGTAAAAAGTTTGTTCTGCGTCTGGTCTGTCGCTGGTTTTAAAGGTGACTTATGTGTCTTGGTTTCAATGTAACCGCCAAACGACGTAAGTATTCCTAATGAACGTGTATTGATGATAAGAAAACTAAGTGATAAACAGATGATGATACAAAATAACGAGTAAATGTAAGGAGATCAACAATGCGATATATTTTGTACCTTATAATAAAGTGCAGTTAATAAAAATGGATACTAAATAAATGATATATTTTGCGAGAAGAAACTGTATATTATGATAAACACGTGAAGATACAAGATGATGAGCGACAGTGATGAACAATGCAATATATTTTGTAACTCAGAAGAAAAAGTTGATGGTGAAAAGATGATGAGTCACAATGTACGTATTAGAATGCAATACATTTTGTAAATCAGGAGAAACTGTTGTTGATGATGAACAGATGATGAGCCACAATGTAAGATGAACAATGCAATATATTTTTATCGGTATGTACACAGCATTACTCTGCGGCGCGGCCGAGTGTTTACCTCCAGTGTTTGATCGCGCTGTTTGAAGAAAGATGTATTTGACATTTTAACGATTGTCCTGCCCGCTACTTAACATTACAAATGTCTTCTTGTGTTACTGAACAAATTAACTGTTATACAGAATAATATAATATTATAGTTTGCTGATTGTTGTGAATACTTAGTTTTAATTTAATACATACAATGATTGATGAGTTTACGTTTATAACGTTATACTACGGATAGTTTTATAGACTTGTATGGATTGAATCTCTCTCCTCGTCCTTTACATTCCGTCTCCTCTACCTACCTACCTCTTTTTACATGGGGAAATGCTTTGCGTATCCCCGGCAAATTAGAGATATCGGCCGAGGTATGTGGGACTCCCCGTAGGATCTACCCACTAAAGCCCCATGGTGTTCCACTCCCCGCTTAGGCATAGTTCTGGGCACGATCAACTCACCGCAACTCTACAGCGACTACCACCCTAGGTGCATGGGCTCGTGTTGAGCAATTAGCAAGTGAAACAAAAACTTTTGACATAGTATTTTTTTAATTTGCATATGAAGACAAACTACTTCACAATAAGGTTAAAAAAATGCACCTAATCTGTTTTCTACTGTACAAACAGATACGTGTACTTTTATATATAGATTTGTAAGCTCACCCAGTGTCACGTCTACAGTAGTCGGACAGGACTATCTACATCTCGCGCACGGCGACATACAAATAAATAATTCGCTATCAACAGCCTTGTCTCCTTGAAAAATATCTACAATTAACTTTCAGAGCTGGGTTTACTGGGACAGGCTAATCATAGATAAAAATCTGTGTTAAAAAGTTAAATAATAAATTCTGATACTTACAGACAGAACTGATCGCTAGTAAAAAACTATTAAATTTAGACGTCTTCATTTTTTATCTTTTAATCCTAAAGAAACGAATTCAAGTCTTTTATGGTATCTCAAAATCATTGAAAAATAAATAGTAATTTTATGAAAACAAGTAAAAATGTTGGTGTCTAGTTGTTGTTGATACTATTAAATGAGAAATAATATAATTTTAACAACAGTTAATACTTACACTAATATTGAAAGGAACAAGAGTTAATTTTGGGAATCTTCTATTGTAGCGTCCTTGATTGACTACTACTACTTTTACGGTGAAGTCTTACTTTGATATGGACATGAGTCATGACGCAAGTCAGTCATATCCACAGTCAGACGATTGAAAACGGTAAGCGATCAGATGGGACGTACAAAAATCCAGTTGTTTTGTCAGCGGCGTATCTTGTTACCGGACGTGCCTCGCTGACGCGATAATCAGCTTAATTTATTTTTCTGCACCCTTAAGCGGCATTCACAGGTATACCTACTGACAAACGAATAATTTATTTTAAAAAATCACTTTGCAATAAAATATTATGTCTCAATCTATTAATCTATACATATAATAAAACTGTAGAAATGTGAATTCTGTACATTAAAAATATTCAAAAAATAATAAGCAGGGGGTGTTACTACATCGCTATAGAAGCCAAAGCTGTGGTTAGTTTTTTGTCTGTCTGTCTGTCTGTCTGTCTGTATGTTTGTTCCAGCATCACACAAAAACTACTGATCCGATTTGAATGCGGTTTTCGCAGATATATTTGTCTTCATCCAACTTAACATCTGGTGTATAAAAAAATTTCCCCCCACCGCTCTAAGGGGACAAAAGAGGGGTCAGAATTTGTATCAAACTTTTGTATATAACACGAAAACTACTTTTCCGATTTGCATACGGTTTTCGCAGATATATTTGTCTTCTTCTAACTCAACATCTGGTGTTCAAAAATCCCCCCTCCCACTCCTCTAAGGGGACCAAAGAGGGGGTCAGATTTTGTATCAAACTTTTTTCTTGGACTTACTTCATATTATTATTAACTGTGTTTTCCAACTTAACATCTGTTGATAAAATCCCCCCCCCCACCCCTCTTAAGGGAAAGAGGGGGTAAGATTTTGTATCAACTGATGAAGTAGAAATACTTTAAATGGCAAAACAACGTTTACCGGGACAGCTAGTCTATTTATAAACCCTAAAGCATTAAGTTATATCAATCTAAGCAAGTTATTAATAACAACTTAATAAGTAAATGTAAATTTCAGATAAGTATTATGTAAATATTACTATAACAATCGATATTATCAAATCTTTGCGGTTTAATTGAATCGATAAAACTTCAAAGTTCCTATGACCATAAAATAAAACCAGAAAGAAATGGTAAATATTATGATTTCAATAATCACGAAATTATGTTAATACTAATATTATATTATATTATGAATGAGATAGTTTGCATGTGTTAAAAATATTAAGTGTTCCAACTTTCATTAGATAATTTGTGGTGCTTCTGGTAATAATATTGATATAAATCGATATAAATAAATATTTATACGAATTAAATTTATTGAGACGCTAATGCAAAATTTACATGTGAAAGAGCTTTCACAAATATGTCTCAAATATTTATAGCTTTGGATTCAGAATAAATAGTTCCTTTGAGCTCTGTTATCATCATCATCAGCTTAAGCTAAGATATAAACTAAGAATTTAAGATTCCTAGGCCATGTAGGCTGTAGCCAACGCTAAAAGCGAGAATTAACATTCTTCTTACTGTCATAACTCAGAACTTAGGCGGTCCTTACACCCATAGAACCCATCTGATCCAAGTCAAGAAGCCTTCTTAAATTATTTTAAACTCTCTAAATCTTGACGAGTGTAATTGACAACAGCATTTATTCTGAGGGCCCAGACCCTAGGATCATTTACTGCACTGTTACCAACGGAAGCTTCTTAAAGTCTTGGATCCCAAGATATTGATTCAACACACCAAAACAGATGCTGTCAAATAATTTGTTCAATCGGATATTTCACAGGGTATAATGATATTCCCATTAATATTCCCGATACATGGACAAACACCGCTGCGCCCGCGCCGCTCGCACCAAACACTACGCGGTACGGTATTTAGGACAAAGAGTATGGGTGTAGAGGAACTGGTGATTATATTACCTAGCGTTAGCTCCAACTTTACTACGGAGTGCTTCTTTATGTCAAGTGTAAATATTTTATTTTCGTGGAAGTAGACAAGACATTCATTGACTTGATGATTATGACAACTCTATTCTTTTATCTTAGCGCATGTAATATAGGGAAATATTCAGACCTGGTTTTTGGGAGATGTCAAGCATTCAAGACCACAAAATTAAGTAAATCCAAATTATTTTTATAGAGGTTTATCTAAACAGTGGGTTCGAATCACAGTCAATTTGAACAGTCTGTTAAACAGCAGCTTAAGTCCGGTTTCTGAGGTTTTTGTTACTGATTGGTTTCCGTTTTAATGTCAGCGTAAAAAGCGCTATTGAAAAATAAACTTCTGGTTCAAAAAACCTATGAAACCGGGAATTCATATTTGAGACGCTATATTGATAGTAATTTTACCGCAAGGGCAATTTTATACTTAATTTGTATGACTATAAAGTCGTGAATACGCTGCGGCCAGAAGCCATCACCTCGCTCGGAAAACATGCGAAAAAACGTAATTTTGTTTATTTAAACAATAACTAGGAGCATTTAAGCAAAATGCTTCTATACGGTTTTGGGTTGCAAAGGTGTCTATTAATTAGACTAATTTCCTACGATACATCTATTCTCGTTTAAAAATAATCTTCAAATTTCGTATATTTATGAGGTCATTTTGATCGAGAAATGTATCGAGGAAAAATACATTAATCGTGTTTCTGGTTCTTCTCAAACCTAGATAAGGCTATGAAGATATGTATATCTCATTACCAGATTTGTAACATTTCTGAGGGTCCTATAGTATTACTTCAAAAAGGACGTCATTATCAAAATAGCGTCTTAAACAACTAGTAGTCTGCTGGTCGCATTTGACGCAATTTTATCATTATTAGGTATATTACTCAAAACCGCAGTTCCACGTGTCGCCTCTACAACTCCCTGATCTATCGGTAGTGGTAGAGACAAAGCGTGTTTAATTAGTGGTGTTGACTCGCGTACCTTCCGGGAACGGTCGCGGCCGCGGCGGGAGACGTGTGAGCTCCCACTTGCTACATTTATACACAGTCAATATTTTCCATCGGCATCATCATTATCATCATCATCATTATTATCCTCATCATGCAGGTCATCATCAAAAATATTTTAAACAATGTGAAACTACCACTCAAGAATGCAAAATTCGGAGAGTGTAAACTTACTTCGAAACTCAAAACGCTCGGGCTATGGATCTATATCAATAATATAAACGTGAAAGTGTGTGTCTCTCTGCCTGAAAGTCTGATCAAAGCTCTGGACTGATTTTGTTTAAATTGGACTTTTTAGAAGACATTAAGTCCCATGAAACGGCAATAGTTTTTATCACGAAAAAAAGTATCTAGGAGTCTCACACAATGGACAAATTTCCACGCAAAACAAGAATTTCTTCGAACTTTTTCTTAAAGAGTTCTTTGAAATAGTTAATAGAATCAGGCTTTACTTTGCGAAAATCCATAGCTTACTATTTTTTAAGTTATTATTATTTTTTAGTAATATTCCGCGAAATAATGTTAAAAATAATAACAAACTAATTTTTTTTCTTTGAAATAACTAATTCTTAGGCCAATTATAATGATTTTAATTGATCTATTTTTCATCATCAGCTACTAAACACCGTTAGCAGTCCCATATTTGACTAATATCTTTTTGAAGATATTAGTCAAATATATTAGCAACAGATGTAATATTTAATTAAGTCCTTTTAAGAATGCATTCTTAACTAACAAGTTCATTCTCACCCCTATATTTTTTGTCCCAACCACTTTAGGCGACTGGTTTGTCGCCATTGGTGGAACGTCAAACAAAAAATAATCATACTCTCATACTTATAATTCATAAATGCGAAATGAATCCGTCCGTTTGTTTGTCTGTCTGTTGCCAATTCATGCTTGCCGAATTGATTTTGATGAAATTGGTATAATATATGTAATAAAATGATGCTATCAAAATTTCAACTAGAACCCTAATTTTATAATAGGTTTGACTTCAAAATTACTTTCTTTCTTTAAAATAATAATTATTAAAACAGATAATGTCATGACTTTATTTTTGGAGTTTCCACCAGTCATTAAAGTAGTACTGCTATAAATTATGTACTGCTATGCGTCATGATGGGCCTGGTGTTAGTTCAACTTTATGAAATATACTTTATTGTGGTTTTATCGTGTCTGCATTGCAACCATTTCGAAATTGTATCATTGTAAGATTGTTAAATCAAACATAGCTCTTTAAGTCGCAATGCTTCACGCCTCTGTCTTGTTTTGCTCCGGCCTAGACCCGTAGGTGTCATTTTATTTCTCTATCATACCTTCTACGATGTTATCTATGAGTTTATTATATTATATTTATAGGATGACAGTTATAATCCTTACAACACTGACGTAACGTTCCGGCTTCGATTTGTTTATGGATTACGTCATAATAATATTAATTGTAAATAGTTTACAGAAATGTTTACTTTACTCTAAATACGAAGAAGTACACGTAAATTACTAAAATTATGTAAAACTAGATGTTCCGCGCGGCTTCGCCCGCGTAATTTAGGAATTTAAAGAAACCGTACATTTTTCGCAAAAATAGCCTATGTCCCTTCACGTGGTCTATTCATCATGTGTGCCAAAAAACGTAAAAATTGCTCCATTAGTCCTTTAGGATAATAATTTTTGGGCTCTTATTAGTCTTAGCGTGAAAAAATATAGCCTATAGCCTTCCTCGATAAATAGGCTATCTAACACTGCAGAAAGTGCAGCTGTGCCAGGTAGCTCCCGGCTCTGGGGTCTCGGGTGGCTTCAACAAGCTTCTTAGATAACAATGTCGACAATCATGATGATTACGTACTTTAACTCTATCACTTTATAACTTCCTAGTACAATTGAGCTATCAAGGATTGAGAAAATATCAGATTTCAATTGCGCAAGCGCTGACCAGCGGTCAAGACTATCGCGTTACCTATTGATAGGTAATTTATTTACCTGACCAGTGACCATCTTACCTTTACCCAGTACATTACGTCTTGTGAATTAATTTGAATTGTAATCGTAAGGGTCAAGGAGTGACATTCGATTGTGTATTTTAAAATCCATTGTGTGCGTAAAAATCGTGCGATATTTCCACGGAGCAATCGGTCAGTCAATATTATTATATTATTTAGGTATAATGAAATGTAACGGTCAGTCTGTGAGTAGGTACACAATAATATAGAGCTTTGTTAAAACCGTTATGGTATTTTTTATTAATAATAATTATACTTTTTGGCTAAATTTACATTCTTTGCTGAATTATGCATCAGTGAAGTATGATGCACATTTTATTACTGTTTAATATTTCACTATTAAAGTAGGTATGTAGTAGAATCGATTTCAAAGCAGAATTTAAAGTTCAACATTGATGTTGAATTTTTAATTCTGCTTTGAAATTGATTCATTCATTTATTTTATCAGATTCATTCCTTGTTCCATCCATCCAGTACAAATCATTCACCGAATCTTTATAAAATGAATAATTCGATTTTTATATAGATCAATATTAAAAGAAGCATCATTGACATACAACAACCAGTAAATAACGAATAACAAACACCAAAACCTACGAATTCCGACAAAAATGGGATAATATTTACGCAAATATTCTAATAATTCGTATTTAAATTGCTTCATATGGCCGCCGTCCGAATTCCGGTGTCGGTACTAGTTATCTAGGGTTGACACAAAGCTACTTAGACTAGCTTCACATCTAGATAAAATAGCCGACAAATACAAGATGGCGAGTTTAAGAAATTGACCATATTAAAATGCTTATAAATGGAATGAACTTAATATTTTGGTTACGCCTATTCGCCACAGAAAATCTTAACTATGTTCTAATCCTGACAACCCTAAGTTAGTATAGCTATTCGGTCCATAAGTTAGAATCAACAGTAGCCAGCCTATATGGCTAATCCGTATCGAATCACTAAAGATTTTATAAAGATTTTTCAATAAAATCGATACATAAATGATCGGAGTTCAAAATCACTGCTTTTTGTTAGCTAGTGTTGAGCAGTTCATATCGATAAAATTAAGTCTTTAATCTCAAGTTTCATATACCATAAAAATAATTATTGTAATTGAAATTTAATTGCACGGATAAATATATAATTAATTTATTTAAATTGTCTAATGATATACTAATTCATAAACATGACAACTTCATTCGCAATGAATTATTATGCAAAATGTTTATGATTGTTATAAATATGTAATTGCGATTGGTTACAATTTAATCGAGACCGTATTCTAGTGGGTATATGTTACTAGTTTGACAGATGAATTGATATTGCTATATTCATGATATTATAATCTTATTCTTTGACATACCAAGGACATAAAGTATACTTAGAGACGAAAAAACATTTGCCATTGAACTTAACTGGGGTATAGTGATAATGTGAAAGATTCATACTAAGGCCCTTGACAGCGTAACAGACCCAAAAGTCCTTCTCCAATAATAATTATTACGAAAAAAAATTATTACGTCATAAGCAGGAACTAGAAATGGTAAGTTGGTGGTTACAAATTAAAATAATCATGATCTTTCCATCACTATCGAATCGAATATTCTCCTATCGATTATCGATATCGAAGCATGCAGGTTATCCCTAAACACTTTTTCAATCACAGGCCGAGTTTTTACGGTGCTAGAGGGCAATAAATATCGAATCTTACGGCCGCGGCGCGCTTTGATGGGCCACATCACGGCGATTCGGACACTTCTGGGGGTCCATATTCACCCCACCTCGCTACACCTGACATGCTCCTAAACTCTACCTTTTTAGTGGACACTTTCTATAAATGGTGGACGAATATTTAAACAACGATTGTGTTATTAAGCCATTGGAGATGATACTAGCCTATAAAATGTTGACAATATCTGACTTTAATTCGATATAGTATAACCATTTAGCCTTTTATCAAATTTGATTTTAGAAATAGAATAACTAAAATGCTTGTGACTTTTTTTTTAATTATGTGCGATGTGTCCAAAGTTTATTTAACATAATTAAATTAATTTATTTTATTATAATATTTTATTAATCAATTGAAACAAGTGAGAAACGTGGCACATTTTTTCTCATACAATAAATACTAATGTTATTTATACGTAGTCATAATAATCACTTTATGGTCTATACAAATTGTTAATGTTAATTGCAATAATTTATGATGTTTTACTCTTTTACTGCCTTTTTTATTGCAATTAGTAAAGTTTGCAAGCACTAAGATACGCCAAAATTTTAACCAATGTCGGTTAAAAGAAAATATTGTAAGAATGTAGGTATTTCATATCATTTTAAACAAGTATTTGATTATTGCGCAGGAACCATCTGCTTTTCGGGGTTAAAAATTATCATAATAATATGTCCTTTACTGGGACTCAAAGTAACTTCATTTCAAATTTCATAAAAATCCGTCCAATATTTTCAGCGAACAGACAGACACACTTTCGCATTTATAATATTAGTATGGATGAAAGTATTTATAAAATCTTACAATTATAAGTCTAGAAAGCTATTACTTTTTTATTCTTTTTTCTACCATAAAATGTTATTATTTCAACAACAATATAAATGAGTGCTACCACAAAGTATAACGGCGCGATGCGCGGGCGCAGCAACGCCAGTGACTTTTGACTTTCGTTGGGCTTCATAATATAATTGAGCTCATACAAATCCGGGCGCGAATTACCATACAATAGCCAGGCAGTTCCGTTCGGGCCGACAGGTCGACGAGGGCAAAAAAACACCACCAGCAACTTGGAAAAGTCGATTTTCGACACATGTCCGACGCTTCCATCGTTCGAATATCCACCTTGTTACGTTCCACTAAAGTTGGGATTTTCGAACCTGTGTGGGGACTTAAGCCGTTTTGGCTATAGCCAGGAGGTTGGCAGACGTCCATCGAAGGCAGCCCATCATGACTGGTGACGGTTGACAGGCGACGTTAAGCAGTATAAACCCCAACTGTTTTGAGTTGTGCCAACCTTTCGCGCTTTTTACAGAGACGGACTTCTGATGAAGGTTTTGAGGAAAGTCTTTTTTAACCGACTTCAAAAAAATGAGGTTATCAATTCGACGCGTATGTATGTAATATTTCCAGAACTGCCCAGTTTTTGCATATGTTAATCTATAACAGCTTCTGAACAAATGTGCCAAATTTCAAAAGTGTATGTAAGTGTGTATGTTTTTATGTTTGTTCACGCATATCTCCGGAACTACAAGTCCGATTTGAGTGATTCTTTTTTATTGTACTAGGTATTGTTCAACTTAGGGAATAGTGCAAGTTTCATCAAAATCGGTTCAGTGGTATTGGAGATAGGAAAGAAAACTTCTTTCTCAATTACGTACAATTTTGAAGTCGGTTTTATCTTTTTAAAATACAGTTATGATATTAAATTGTCATGTTATGTTATGTTTCGATATTAGTTCCTGAAATGGGTCTAAAGATTTTTAATTTTGGTTATACTGAGAACAAAGTTTTTGAGAAAAGGAGACACATAACTTAAGCCATCATTAAAAGTTTTCATATGGCCTAGCTATTATATCTCGACATTTTGAAAGATGATCTTTATTTTACCAATAAATATCTTCTATATATTAAATTATAAAACTCAAAGGTGACTGACTGACATGGTGATCTATCAACGCACAGCCCAAACCACTGGACGGATTGTGCTGAAATTTGGCATGCAGATAGATGTTATGACGTAGGCAACCGCTAAGAAAGGATTTTGATAAATTCCAACCCCAAGGGGTTAAAATAGGGGATGAAAGTTTGTATAAAATAGTACTTCTTAACGCGTGCGAAGCCGCGAGCAAAAGCTCGTTACTACATAAGGTACAATTTAGAACCGAGCGCCACGCGACAACTGCAGAAGACGTGTCGTCGCGACACTACTAGTTTGTATATATGAAATACCCTCCGCAGTTAGCGACACTTATTCAAATTATGCTACAGCCGCACATGCGTCACGAAGCTTCGTGCTATGAGACGATAAAATAACGATATATTGTATGATATAATATTCTACCTTTGGACGGTACACGCAGATCGTCCAATGGTATCGTCTTATAGCGTGAACTTCGTGACGATAGACGCATGTGCGGCCGCAGCAATAGAAATACATAGAAACCAGTAATGTCGCGACGACACGTCGTCTGCTGCCGCTTCATGTAGCCGACTTCCAACTTTTACCTTTGTTCACAAAATTCTGATTGTAGAGCTTTTTCTGTTAATATTCTGTAATGGTTGGCGAACGATGATGATGAGTTACATATCTGTAAGGCCATTCACACGACTGCATAACTGTAGTTATTATATCCTTGCTATGAATATTCAAATACTTTCTTTCGCTAATTACGATTTTAATCACACAATAATTATTTTGGGGTTTTATTATTCACAGAACGTTGCACGCGACTTCGTCCGCACTTTGTCTTCGATTTCAATGGAACATAAATTAAAGGTCAAGCATGAAAACTAAAATAATCAAGTTACTAAAATATAGGACAAAATCAGAAAATTTAAATCGTCAGCAGCCATTAGTGTATCGTGTTTTTGACCGTATTTAAAATGTGACAAATTTAGCTCCATAATTCTACAATCTATCGGCACTAGCTTTTTCACACAATAGAAAAAAAAATGTATAGCTTCAATAATTTTGCTAAAATCGTATCTGTTCTAAGCTTAAAAGAAAACCCAATGAATTAATAATTATTTTTACTTTAGATAAGAATTTGAAAAATTCTGTAGACAGTCAATGACTATGAGTCCTAAATCTCATTGCACTGTACAAAATGCAATAAACCAAAGAAAAAATGCCTCAGGATGACGTAATATTTCCGATCCGTCCAGAGGTATAGCGGTACTTAGCAAATTAGGTTCCTTATCCTCACGTCCATATTCGGTAGCTGTCGCAATTTTTATGCTCACACGTGCGACGCCTAAGTCCATTGCCCAAGGAGATATACCTATTGAGCCCGATCCCTGGTCTAGAAAGGTAATTAGGTATTCGACGGCATTGGGCACGTCGCACATGGTAATATATGCTTTGGTACTACACTCACTCTGACGGGTACGATTTGTCGTGGATTGTAAAGGAGCTTATTTGTCAAGTGTTTTTTTTTTATATTGTATCTATATGTAATATTATATTATAAAATTCTCGTATCACAGTGTTTGTGCACGAACTGCTCCAAAATGGCTCGATTGATATTAATGAAATTTTATATGTAGATTGTAGGTACATTCGTTAGGCCTAAGAATAGGCTTTTTCCTTCATTTTATATTGATACGAGAAATAACTTATATGGCAAAACAATATTTGCCGGGTCAATTAGTGGTTTTATAAATTAATTATTATTATTATAAAAAACTACAAACTTAAAACGCATGCTGCCTGCAATTTTATTTTTATTTTAAATGAGAGAAATGTTTAATAAATTCAACAAGAATTTGCATAAAACAGTATTTTTTGCTTTACTTATTTTTATTTTAAATTCTACGTAATAACTTATGGGCTATGGCAAAAGTAAAAGGAAGAGATAGTATTACGAATGAATAATTGGCCTTTTACTATCTAATTTTCAGTCGCATACTTACATCTTTTTTATTAATTATTCTGAATTAATTTCCACTGTTTACAGTAGTTTTAATAAATTATGACTTCCTTAATCATAACTCAGATCTTATCTTGATCGGCAAATTGCTAAATAGTTTGAAATCACAATAAATATATTTCTAAACAAGTTTTTTTGTCCAATTTCGAAAACGTGGTCTCATTTTGTGCAACGATCATAAGCTATGTCCACACTGTGCCTTTTTTTGTTCATTAAGGGCATGCATCATAACGCAGTCAACAGAGCACGTGAGGCATGCCCGTGACGCATGCCCTCTGACCATATCCAAAACTTTCGCTTGGTTCTTTAATGACAATGTTGGCGTTGCGTTCCTTGACGCATTCAATTATTGAATGCGCTAATATGAAAGTTGAATGTCAAAAGATGATGAAAATTAAAGATGAAAGTGCACAGTGTGGACTAATAACTATGTCCACATTGTGCCCTTTCATCTTCAATTTTCATAATCTTTTGACATTCGAAATATCAAAAGATTATGAAAATTGAAGATGAAAGGGCACAATGTGGACATATTATCTATTCGACTAGAAAATCGCCACGATGGTTGCCTTACCGCCCGCGCCGTTTCCATCAGTAAAGTCTGTTAAATATTATCGTATCGTAGTCGTGTCGTCTAAAGTGTTTGCAAGACACTTTCTACCCGCGACGGCTTGCTCATACTCAAGTGTCCGACATCCGGGTAAAGTGTGTGTATGTGTGTATGTGTGTGTGTGTTTTCACAGTAACACCACTCAATGGTCATTTTCACAACCACTTCAACTTTTCACATTGTTTTCCGAAGCGTAAACGCCTTTCTTTTTCTTTTCTTTCAAAATCCATTGAATATTCGATAAAATATACAGCATGACTGGTGAGTCAATACCGATATTTAAGGAGAGTATTCAGTACTCGATTCTCATTATAAATATGTAATAAAATTAGGTTCTTAATTTTTTTTTTTAATTTCCCAAAAATTTATGAATCATGGATACTAAGTAAATTACGCGGCTAGGCAAGTAGGCATACTATGCGGCCGGTGCAGAGGCGTGCGCTACCAAAGAAACACCACACAACTACCCCTCCCGCTCGCGGTGTCCATGCGTTGGGTAAATAATTATTTAACTTTAAGCTACATTTACTCAGTGATCAATTGATATTATTTTTTTATATTATTTTTTTGCAACTAATATAATAGCCAAATATCATGTCCTCAAATATTGAACATGTCTCACCAGTCACGCAGTATAGTACAATAATTAAGGGTGAGGCCAAACGAGCGTAATTTGTGAGTCGTGAGCCGCAGAATTTCTGCCGGGCAGAATTCACACGAGCGTAATTTTGTGAGTCGTGATTTGTATTAAAAGAGATTCTGCCCGGCAGAAATTCTGCGGCTCACGACTCACAAATTACGCTCGTTTGGATTCACCCTAAATGTGATCTTTAAGTTTTTAAAGCAACTACCTACTGCCTATATAATTTTGCTACTATCAAATATTGCTTTATAACTCCAAACAACTTAAAATAGTGTCTGGTTAGTTTTCTCCTCCTTGTGTTTATACAAACAGGAAAATGACTCTAAAATCCAGACACATGAGATCTTCACAAAAGTATAATAATATAATAATATAGTTATTTACTAATTAGCAACTAATATGGCGACATACTAATTACGACACTTCCCATACCATATACGATGCAGGATATCAGAGGAACATAAAAATTGACGCATTGTATATGGAATAGAACTTATATGGAACGTCCTATGTGGAGCAGAGGTGTCGATAGTAACACGCTTACTCCATAACGGCCTCTGTGGCTCAGTGGATAGCACGTTGATAGCTTAAACCGGGGGTCGCGGGTTCGAATCCCGCCGACGGAACAAAAAGTTTTCAAAGTTCCTGGGTCATGGATGTGTATTAAATATATTTATCATATAATAAAAATCTTAAATATATGTATAGTATAAAAAGTATTAAATATATTTCCGTTGTCTGGTACCCGTAACACAAGTCCTTCAGGTACTTACCACGGGGCCAGACTGACGTGGTGTGAAGCGTCCATAGATATTATATTATTATATTATATTATATTATAACGTGTCAAATGGATGTTGTGTATGCACTTATATGGGGAAAAGAAATATTTATTATCGCCTGTGTAATTGGTCAATTCATAATATTCATAATGATATAAGTCGAAGTGTGTCTTAAGATATGAATGTTTTTAATTCTCGGAGGTTTACCGCCGCGTTGGATGAAATTTGGTATGAGGATTCTTTAATTCTCGGCAAAAGATATGGAACAGTAATCATACCAGAAAAAATACGGTTCGACAAACTCATATTATCGCAGACGAAATTACAGACGCAGACATCGCTAGATGTTGACTAAAATTTCGTGCTTTTATACTAACTAGAGATCGCCCAATGGTCGAAATTCAACCTCAGATAAAAAAATAAATTACAAAATGACTTCATTATTTTTTAGACAGCAAGTCGATTCTACCAGAATCTGATGGCAAATTTTGACAGCAGATTTTCAAAAAATATCCTTGATCATTGGATAAATTTATACATTTGCATGTTTCACACACAGAATGAGCCGATATAAGAAAAAAAAGGATCAAAATGTTTTATTCAATTACCCCGGTAAATTGCTAGGGTCAATTTACTGGGCCGCTGCAGTTTCGCCCCTGGCGGGTCCGGCGGCCCAGCAACAAGCGGAGGAGGAGGCACCGGTGGGTTTTAGTGGGTAAATCTGGGTGCTCTTCCTTACCGCAGCACCTGGGGAGTCCCAAAGAATCCCGGCGGCCTTTCCCCCGGGCTGTCGGGAATGCGTAACGCATTTCCCACCGTCACAAAAAAAAAGGGTCAATTTACTCTCACTTTTTGCCATCAGATTCTGGTAGAACTATAATTCCTGCGACAGTCTCAGATAAAGTCAAATGACTGGCCGTGTAATAATTGTACACGGCCAGTCTGAGATCAGCTGAGTCCCAGAGGCAAGAGTTGAAAAAATATATAATAAGATAAAGTCAATACCATTTTTTTACAAAATAAAGGTAGTGGTCCTAATGTCGTTGAAACTAAGGTCGAATTTCAAGCATTGGGCGATATCTAGTAGGTATTTCAAAAAGTTCAACCCAACCAAGATCACGGTCAGAGCATTTTAATTTTTAGTAAATGTTTATTATATTGTAGTGCATCCACGATGTTTGCACTGGCAGAAGTTGATGATTTATTTGCCATAATTCGTAAGAGAACTGCATCTACAACGAAAAGACTTCGAAATAGTAGTCAACAGTATCCTAAGAACGCGTTATCTGGAAAGATTGACAGCCCGTTTCAAAAATACTGGACAAGTGTACACCTTAGTAGTAATAAGAAGTACTTAGGTTATTTATTAAAGTATGTTTTACTAACAAATACTAACTCTTTATTATTACTTAAACTTTATTATTGTGTACTAACAAAGCTACTAACACATTTGTTTTGTTTTTATTTATTTATTTTATTTGTTACTTTTTGTTTTTGTAAGTGGTATTTATTTTTTATTGTCAATATGTAATAATTTAGGCTACAATATTATGGGCTATTTGGCTTGAAATAAAGATATTATTACTATTATTTATACGTGTTAGAATTATACTATGTTTATTTAAATTCAATTATTGTATAGATATAATATATTTTAATTTTAGATTGGACTTCAAGAAATTAGTACCTATCTAAGTAATTATTCACATTGTATGTCAGAAGTAAACATTTTAACCATGGTTTAACCGATTTATCATTAATTGTCTAGAAGCATGTTAATTAAGCAATTACACATTTATCATTGCAAAATGAACAGTTATTAAACAATAAACGTCCAAACTTATTAATGATTCTTTAACGAGATCTCGAAAAACTCGAGAAATTTTGTGCGTTAAAAAAATTATGCATCCGTAAAAATATAATGACTTAATACTCTTAAATGGTTAACTAACGAGTCCAAACTTGTTATCGCGTATAACTGTGATTGTTAAAATGTTTGTTACTGGCAGCCTAATGGTGGTTTTGTATGATATTATGATATCAATCTGACACAAACTTTTTACTACAAGCTCGGTAATCTACACATCATTCTTTGTCATAGACAACCATTTTTTTATGTCGCAGGAGAAACGCTCTACGCGTGCCCCGGGTTAGGAATGTGCTTCAGTTAAGCTGAAACACCCCGGAGGTATATGGTGAGACCGGGCGCCGACCCACTAAAACTACCTGCGGGCGGCCAGCAGCCGTCGCGTTGAATGGAGAATGTCCTGGATCTGTCTAACACACGACACATGACGGGCCCGTCTACCTCATTTTATAGACAATCTGCATCAATGTATCTTATTCCAAAATGGCACCAAGAGCCCCAAATTTGGCACATTTTTTAATAAAATAAGGGGAAAAACGAGCAAACGGGTCACCTGATGGAAAACAATTAATACCGTCGCCAATGGACACTCGCAACATCAGATGAGCTGCAGGTGCGTTGCCGGCCTTTTAAGAAGGAATACGCTCTCTTCTTGAAGGTTTGCAGGACATCGATTTGACCATGTTTTTGCTCTCTACCAGCCATATAGCTATAATAAATAAAACTTATAAACGATTACTCTAATAGTTATGATCCCGCCATTAGATCGTAAACGTATTAAATGTAATGTTAATGAATGAGTGTTGTACAGTAAACAACATGACATGATGGACAAATTGCGTGCAGATACATACAACATACATAATAATATCTGTATAGCCGTAAAAAGTGCTATTAGCGCCTTAACACGCTCGCGATAGTCACTGAATCTACTATCTAATGCTTCTTGCATTATACTTATATCCCTTTGAGGTATTCCTCTTAAGAGTGCAGACTGTAGACTTTTAGTCGACCTATAGTTATGTCAAACGCTTAATCAGTAATATGAGGATAGTGCCTAGTGGTGCGCACAATAAACGATTTCTATCAAACGATAATGTACTTAAACCCCAATTTGGTGCTACTATCGGCCGACTAAAAGTCTGTAGTCTGCGGAGGCTTTAAGGGAATTTTAAGAAGATTATGGCCTTATGTAGCGCTTAGGAAAGAAAGTACGACGTGGCGGTGATAGACATTATACAAGTAACATTAATAACCGTATTTTAAAAAGATAAAACCGACTTCAAAATTGTACGTAATTATGAAATAAAACTCCCTTTCTCCAAAACTACAGAACTGATTTTTATGAAACTTGCACTATTCCCTAAGTTGAACAATACTTAGTAAAACAAAAAAAGAATTCCTGCAATTGGAATGGTAGTTCCAGAGATATTATGCAACACAAACATAAAAACATAATATAATAAACATAATATAAGTTATAACATACATATTATATCTACATTCATACACTTTTGTAATTTGGCACATATTTTGTTGGAAATTGGGCAGTACTGGAAATATTACATACATACGCTTCGAATTTGACTACCTCCTTTTTTGAAGTCGGTTAAAAATATAATTATATGTAGAGACGTTGCGTTTGTTGCCGCACTACCTTTCATCCTGTTTGTAGGTGTGACCCTACCCTTAATAATAATAATAATTATGAAGGTACAAGCATGGCACAATTATAATTATAGCAATCTAGTTGCTATAATATTTTTTATAAAATTTACTAAATATTTTGTAAATAAATGAATAAATATGAAAACAAATAATTTTTAAATTAATTCGACAAAATTTATTTTATCTACATTCAGTCCCAATAAATCGTGTCTTTACCAGTTCCGTCAATTTTATGTTCATAAGTCTAATACACGAAGATGTTACTACGACAGAATGATTTACCCTATAATATATTAATTAATTATAATATAAGTACTACAAATATTCAGATAATTTCCATCCACACGGCCTTGTTGTAGACATTTTCATAACTCGTCGGTGGTTAAAATTCTAATGACCTTAACATTCACTTTCTATCTAATGTATACAGAATATGTAGAGTATTCCACGAGTAGTAGTATATGTATATTAAGCATATAATTACATATTATGTTTAAATGTAAAAACATACAAAAAACACAATTTTTGCCCTTTTTTTGCTCTATAACGGTACGGAACCCTTCGTGCGCGAGTCCGACTCGCACTTGGCCGATTTTTGTGTCTACGAACGAGAAAGATTGGGTGTTTTCTAATTGTAAGCAATAATCTAGATTTATTTGAAGCCTAGTTCCTAACATCAAGAAACATTGTTGGGGTTCCTTGGGGAACCTACATTTTCAAGCTGTAAGTCCTTAACTTCACCAAATTTATATTACTATTAAGTTACATATATAACTCTTCTAAGTACGAAAACTACTTGCGAGGCTAGTAGTGACGAATCCTTAAAATATTATGAAAATCGCGGCGCATGTTCAGCCACTGTTTGGTCCTGTCTCTCGTTTGCACAACGCAATAGAGTCGAAAGTCGGAGTGTTTGATTCCGGACTGATATTATGCTAAGCGGCCATTTTTATTGGTCGATTATAATACGAAGACGATACTATAGAGCCAATTATCATTATAAAACTATAAACAGTGTTTCGTTTTATCTTTGGCCGTAATCTTAATATATTCAATATGTCACGTTTAAGTTTCGAAATAGTATTGGACGACATTAGTTGCTAATTTATATTATAGTGACTAGCTGTCCCGGTGAACTTCGTGTCACTTTAACCTTCCCTGGACTTCTACGAATATTTTAAGACTAAAATCAGCTCAATCCGTTCAGCCGTTTTCGAGTTTTAGCGCGACTAACACATTTGAAAATCCATTTTTATATAAAAGATTAATGGCTGAAACTATAAAAAAGTCTTTCCTTTTAAAAAAATTAAAGTCAATCTTGAATTGGAAATTACTGTCGCTGATGCTACAGAGCAAGTGTACAGACATTCAGCATTGCCATCATGACTACTGAAACTGCCTTTTTGTTCACACTAAGAGTGCCAGTTTTACCAAATAAATTATATTAGGTATGCTAAAACTAAATCACTCTTCAGCATAGATTTCATACCCTAATTCTAGAACCCGCCTATCTGTTATCTTTTTATGCTTAAAAACTGGACCGATGTAAATTGAAAATTATTGAACCTAATCCAACGCGCTGTGGACCAATACTAAAAATATGTTATTATGATATTATGTCGAAGAGTTATTAGTTTTAATAGTCGTTTTGCTGAGGTGTTCACTAAAAGCTAAATAGGCCTTATAGACTTGCTTCGAGCTATAACTTAGCACCTAGTTTTTTTTCATTAAATTAGGGGTAAACGAGCAAACGGGTCACCTTATAGAAAACAACTACCGCCGCCCATGGACACTCGTAAAACCAGAGTTGCAGGTGCCTTTCCGGCCATTTAAAAGGGAATACACTCTTTTCTTGAAGGTTTGCAGATCGTATTGGTTTAGTAGTGTACCTAGTGTATTTGGTAGTCGTTTTGCTGTTATACTAAGATCTACGTTAGTATAATATTTAGACTATATTTAACCGACTTCAAAAAAGGTTATCAATTCGACGCGTATGTATGTAATATTTCCAGAACTGCCCAGTTTTTGCATATTATGTTAATCTATACCAGCTTCTGAACAAATGTGCCAAATTTCAAAAGTGTATGTATGTATGTATGTATGTATGTATGTATGTTTTTATGTTTGTTCACGCATATCTCAGGAACTTCAAGTCCGATTTGAGTGATTCTTTTTTTATTGTACTAGGTATTGTTCAACTTAGGGAATAGTGTAAGTTTCAACAAAATCGGTTCAGTAGTTTTGGAGATAGGAAGTTTTCATTCTCAATTACGTACAATTTTGAAGTCGGTTTTATCTTTTTAAAATACAGTTATTTAGTATTTAGTGTACTTTACGCCGCATTATCGATTTCGATTCGATATCGATTCCCGCGTACGCTACGTTTGGCCTCGCTGGCTCCAAGCTGTAACTTAGCTCACATTTAGTGACTAGTATTTAATTTGACAGTTTTGCTGTACTAAGATCTACTTAGCCAGTATTTAGACTACTTAGACTTCACGCACCGCATTAGTCAGTATCGATTCCCGCGTACGCGTCGTTTAGTATGCGGCGCGCGTGCGGCGCTCCGGTCCGCCGGTGGCTCTACTTGGCGACTGCCATACACGGCCCCGGATGATGACGACAGCGGTTGCTCATCATCATCATCACTAGGACCATAGGCCCAGCTTCGTGTAAGCCAAAGGTACCTAAATGTACCATCGAAGAAATTGATTCATAAGCAGTTGACGGACCTACGTGTCAATTGGTTAGATTGCGTCAATTTGTGACTTTCGGATAGGCTTATTCCTACTTAACATAACACGATTAGATTACGTTGGTCCGACACCTGCCGATAAATCAACCTCTATGATAGTACATAATTGGACAATGAAAAAAGAATATTTAAAACTTGTATTTTGGCCATAATATTGTATAATTGATATCAACATTGTAAAGTTTAAATAAATTCATTTTATAAACACTAAGTGCCTGTTTCACCACTTCCTGATAAAGTGCCGAATAAACTATTCACAACTTTTTATAACAGATTCTCCATATTTCATCTGTCAAGTTATGTGGTGGATAGCCTATTCGGCACTTATCAGGAAGTGGTAAAACAGGCCCTAACGGATGTGAGTACTTGCCAAATATATAGCTTCTATTCGCGTTAAGCAAAGAGTGATGAAATCATCATCATCATCACCTATGATTGCCGTCTACTGGCAACTGCTCTACCCTAGTAGACCTCGCCAACGACATTCAACCAACCCAATGGGCACCTACATGTCTCCACTAGCCAATAATAGGTCGTCCTCACCTTCGATTAGAAACTTACCTCCACGTGTCGATAATCAGAAGGCCCACTGCAAGTTCCAAGTTGTAACTCTATCCGGCCACCATGGTCACATAAACCACGCAAACGGATTTCAGTAATAAAATAAAACAGCACCATAAAGTAAACACTACGACTTGTTTCTAATTTAACAACGACTTTTAATGTGTAGACAATATACATGTTTGGGTTTAAAAATGGTACAAAATGGACCTTGTTTGGTAAAAGGTGTGGACTGTGGATGTACCTTAAAGGTACATGATGTTAATAGCCCAAGAGCCAGTGACAGCCTGACTTTCATTATTTAATAAAACTAAACGTTTTCCTGTATAGGACCTCTATACAATATAATAGAGGTAAGAACAACCAGAAAGTATAGAGCTGCGGTCGCGGTTTAGGAGGTATTCAGTTCTGTAAGTCTAGGTACCTAGACTTCGATGGCTCTCACTCTATAAAGACACAATGTGTTAAAGGTACAAGGTGTACTGAATAAAATGTATCACTTGTTTTCTTTTTAAATAAAAAATGAGGAACAAAAACCCAATTTACCATACCACCTTACGGCGATGATTAGGTAATCTTTACTATCTAGAACAGTGTACAGATCTACACGGATCCCAATTAGAATGTCTATGGTAACGAGTTCTGTAGATACCCAGTTTAGATAAAATATTCGACATAGCTTCATAAAATCGAATTTTTATTGACAATTAAGTTGACATTTTAAGGCTAAATATATTTTAGAAATTAATTACTAACTTATTCTATTAAAAATAAAAAGTTCAATTTATTTTAATTTAAACAAAAAAGTATTTTAAATTTTAAATTATAAAAAAACATAAATTTAATAAAAATTCAGTTTATTTTTCTTGAAAGCGACATCTTCATCTTGGAATTATAAATTTCATAATATTATATAATAGCAGTCAATGATTTTTTAAAACAGATTGTGGTAGAGTCCATTTATATTTTACTTCATAATTACTAACATACAGCTATGTCGCTTTGTAATGCGAACTCAAAAGTTTTTCGCAGAAAAAAAAATCCGAATTTTCCTAAGTAGAGCAACAGTCACAGCGTGCGCGTGGAAAGCGGGAGGAAAGCATTTCCCGACATTTCGGGAACGGGGTCGATGTACTTGGGAACAAGGTGAAATTCCACGAACTATACTTCCTAAATAAACTCATACTTATCAAAAATATAATAAAATAATATGGACATATACATTTTCCTATTGAACACTTATTATAGAGGTAATTGATTCTACACACAGTCCCATTATTATTTATCAAATTTATCCTTATTTTGACAAACTGAAAACTTACCCCCTTTTCTACTCTTAAAAATCTACGTTGCCTATAGTCTAGAGTCTAGACTCTAGAGTCTAGACGATATAGTTATTAGAACTACACAATGTCTATACTGGGACAAATCCTAGTCTGATACGATAGTCTGATTTGACCGACAGGTCAATAAATAAAATATTGTATAACTATAATACTCTCCATATGCATTATGCACAGTGTATCTCTTTAATAGTAAGGTGATAAGTTTTCAGTGAGTGGTCAAAATTACGGAATTATTCAACAATTCTTTGGGGCTTTTTTAACCCCAAATAATAATTGATTATCGTTTCATTATTTTTGGTTGTTCAAGTGACAATACATCGCAGCTATTTTCAGGGTTCTGTAACTTTTAGCAAAAAATGGAAACCTTATGGAATTGTAACAATTGTCTATCCATCTCTATGTAACATACACTTTTAGAACTACCGAATATAGGTATTATTTATGGAAAATTCTATCAGACATGAAACAGTGCTTGCATAACTGCGCTTATGCGGGTAGCTGCGGATACTCTATTATTATACCCTAGATTACGTCTACAATCTAGACTGCATGTGTACAATAGCGAAAATAGATTGCTTAGCTATTAGCTCATTAAGAAAACCTTAAAGTATTTTCAAACAAAAGATAGGTTTTTTTTTTTTATTAAATAAGGGGGCAAACGAGCAAACGGGTCACCTGATGGTAAGCAACTACCGTCGCCCATGGACACTCGCAACATCCGAAGAGCTGCAGGTGCGTTGCCGGCCTTTTAAGAGGGAATACGCTCTTTTCTTGAAGGTTTACAGGTCATATAGGTCCGGAAATACTGCTGGTGACAGTTCGTTCCAGAGTTTTACAGTGCGCGGTAGAAAGTTACGCGAAAATCGCACTGTGGAAGACGAGAAGATGGTATGTTTTTCGCGTGGGACGATGGCGAAAAGTTGCAGGTGGTATGATTCCGAACAATTCCTCAGAGCACTCCCCGTAATACAACCGATAGAGGATGCAGATGTAGATAGGTGTTACCACAAAATATTGCAAGATCAAGCATGTATTTCAATGAAATACTCACCGCAGCTAGCGACACGAAGCTAGCGACACTTATTCATAGAAATACATAGAAAGTAGAAACAAGGTGTCGCGACGACAGGTCGTCTGCTGCAACTTCATGTAGTCGGCTTCCAAATTTGTACCTTGCTACAAAATAGAAACTCTTATACATAATATAAACTTTTCCTTCACTTTTTTATATTTCGTCAGAAAACTTCAGAAGCTGGGCATCAGATGCAATTAACTGCACTATTATTGAGTGCCTAATACTATTCTGTCTAAATCAACTTTGCCTCTTTCAGGCTTAGTACCTCTAGAACAATAATTATGACTCCGAAACATACGCAAATAAATCATTTCTCAGCTCTTAAAAAATATAGTTCTAAACGCATCAATATATTATCAATATTAGTAAAATAAGCCTGGTTAGTTAATCAATGCGCCGCCAAAGCCTCTTAACTGCTCATATTAATATCAATACAAAAGCATTTGACAGAGTCGTCGATAACCGTGGCCCTTACCGCATTATTAAAGTAAATTATGAGTTATAAATGATTATGTGATTGACCAAATTATACAGTTTCGGTCAAACGAGAATATTATTATACAGAGCCGTCAGTTTAAGAGCAACTGAATGCTGCCCGCTTCTTGTTAACTTCGTTGAAGCAGAGATCTGTAACGCAGTCACCGTACATTTAGCAGAGTTTTTCCGGGACTCAAATCAACAATTACTAATTTTTCAGCAATATATCAGCGCTATAAGCGAGAAAAAGTAACGGAAAGCTAGTTTCCATTTATTGAGCAGTATGAATATTCTAATAATTATGACTATCTAGACACGCGTGACACGGTAGATTGTCCAGTCAAGTTCAAGTATGACAGATCTGGCGAGCATCACCGTGTGTAACACGTGTGTAATTACACGAACCATTTGGAGCCACTTGTGACCCCCTCATTAAAGTTAAATCCAGGTTGAAGATCACAAACAAACTGTAAACAGAACTTCTCATTTACAAAATCATCTTCAATAATGACGACTATTTGTAATAATTAAATAAATAAAATGGTGAAGGTCAGAGTTGAAGTCGCGAAATCCGAAACGTTAGTAAAATATGGCCTCACCGGTTGTAGATTGTCACAATAAATTACCACATTGATGGCATACGACTTCGCTATAATAACGAGATACTAAAAAAACGATAGCACTATATCACCGCTCATCCGAGTTTCGGACATTCATTGAAATCTCACACGGTAACCGTGGAGTCGATTGTTTTACAAAAATTCGCGAAAATGCTAATGAAAATTCAAATTTTTTTAATTCACAAAACTTTAACTGAAACTAAACAGCTTTAGTATTAAATGAATGGTTACATACATAAACACTGAATTTTCGTTTATTTTACAACTATGTTATCTAAAGCTCTATGTCATACGATCATAGAAAACGCTAATAACCTTTTATAAATATAATTACGATCAATTAAACACGTCCTATGAATTAAAAACATTATTATCAATGTTAAGTGTTGCGAACTAAAAGTTCATTTACGTGTTAATATCGGGAGGGAAATAATAAAGATATCGCTTATTGGATAGGCCTCGTTTTGCTATTTACGTAGCCGTATAAAATATATGTAAAACGATCGGAAAAAATGTGAGATCCGTTTTTCCAACAGAAAACCGTTAACGCCTTCCAGGTGAGATTCGCTCGACTTAATTAGGTATCGAGTCATATTTCATAGCCGTTTTCCCAAGAAAAAACGGTACGAAAAAGGAATTGCGCGAAATATCATCAGACTGAACATACACAATGAAGCGGATCGTTCCGCACCAACAGCCGCCGCCATATTTTTCGAATGCCCGCTGATTTTGCACGAACCGACTCCATATGAGTTAAATATTATTTACTTTCTAAATAAATAAAATATTTATTTTATTACGTTATAAATACTTTGCAGCAAATGGAGCTTGAATAAATCGAGATTTAATTTAAAAAGCAA
Source organism: Plebejus argus (assembly GCA_905404155.3). Classification (NCBI taxonomy): domain Eukaryota; kingdom Metazoa; phylum Arthropoda; class Insecta; order Lepidoptera; family Lycaenidae; genus Plebejus; species Plebejus argus. The sequence continues at coordinate 15,158,480 of FR989937.1, read as the reverse complement.
TAAATTCCACACAATGAAAACGTATGTAAGAGCTAGACGTAAAAATATTTACTTTATATTTGACATATTATTATATTAAATAAAATTCTCGTGTCACAGTATTTGTGCGCGAACACCTCCAAAACGGCTCAACCGATTTTAATGAAATTTTATTTGTATATGCCTGAGAATAGGTTTCTAATTTTTATCTACTTTTTATATTCATATTATATTAAATAATTTATGACAAAAAATATTTACCGGGTCAGCTAGTTTAAATAAAGATTGAATACTAGTACCTATCGTGGAAAATTGGTGAATTCACAAAAGAGTAGTATTGCAAAAGGCCGCTCCACCCCGCTCGTGGTCCAAACTCGTTCTAGTCATTATGAAACAAGCTATGATATTTTGAGCCTTCCCTCGGCCTCAGCGTTGCGCAGCCAGCTAATAAATATACTTTACTGTTATCTATGTACAACCTTCAGCTAGACCGGTATCGGAGCGAAACTATTCTAATAAAAAACCAAAACCAGTCCAAATTAAAGATAAGATAGTGGAAAATAGTGGAATTGAACGCGTAGGTTGTGCGTTACTTGTGCAAGACCTGTTCGCCGTTCGGTGCTCGGGGAGTCACATGCGCGCTAATTAGATATAATTTATGTATGATAATGTTGCTTCTTTGTTGTTAGGGTTGGCGATTTTATGTTAATCCATGCCTGTTACCTCTTCAGTCTTCACGCCCAAACCGTTGAACCGATTTTGCTGAAATTTGGTATGGAGATACTTTGAAAGGATAATATAGCTTTTAACCTGGAAAATGTACAGTTCCCATCAACGGAGTTGCGGGTGTCATCTGGTTTAATATTTATATTTTTACAGCGTCTCTACATAATATAATTTTTTTTTAACTTCTCTCTACTTATAATCTATTTGTGTAAAGAAAATGATAATATGCTGTAAACTTTTTAAAACTTCTCACTATATAATTATATCTACTATTTGTACTAAATTTTAACAATCTATTCTAAGCAGCAGCAGCCCTAACATAGAATTCGTATTATTATTTTCAATTTTAGAAAAATATTACAATACAAAATTGACAACTAATGACCTAATTCCATTTAATTTTAACAAATGACATTTATTAATGTCTGCACGTTTATAATTTAATTAATTAGCTCGTAATGTGCTATCAGAGAAGTTGATTCCTAGGCAGATGGGGGACCTACGTAGTTCGGTCGCGTTACGTCAAACCCAGCCGACAGATCACAGTTGACATTGAATTGACATCATTAGATGACGTTGATCTGTCAACTGCCTAGGAATCAAATTCCTAGATGGTACGTATATTTTCTGGGTCAAAAATTACTAGGCAAGTACTCTACATTATTGTTCTTTCCTGGGACTCCTTGTATCTCGATACCGAATTACATCAAAATCAACATAGCTCAAGCGTCAAGAAGATAATTATACAGACTCAGTTTTGTTTGTATATTATAATAGTAGCAAATATTATAATCATAAATCATCAAGTCAACGGGTCAGTAGAGCAAGATCTAATAATATGTTAACAGTTATGAACACAAGATCTCCATCGAGATGTGACTAGTTCTTAACATCTCTGTGATCCATATCAACGTCCTTAATTTTAAAAGTAATTAGCCAATTTAGCTTACAGTTAGGTACTTAAGGCTCAGCTAGGAACATGTTTAATAATTATACATACATAAGCTTAATTATCAAAGTTGATAACCACTCAACAAGATATACCACGAAAATCGATTATTATTTTTTTTTTACTGAAATAAGGGGGCAAACGAGCAAACGGGTCACCTGATGGAGAGTGGGTAAGCGACTACCGTCGCCTATGGACACTCGCAATATCAGAAGAGCTGCAGGTCATTAGGTGTATTGCTGGCTTTTTTAGAGGGAATACGCTCTCTTCTTGAAGGTTAGCAGGTCGTATTGGTCCGGAAATACTGCTAGCACAGCTGTTCGTTCCAGAGTTTTACAGTGCGTAACGCACGATAGTAGACGATACACGAAGAGATTATCAAGGTGTGAATCAAGGTGGCATATTTTACACGTCTTAGCAGCATCGTTGAATCATGCGTACATCGGTACTTACTTGAATATTATGTCAGGTAGAGTTTCGGTGGGTTGATCGTATCCGGAACTTTGCCTAAGCGGGTAGTGGAGCTCTAGTGATATTTAATGATTAATACCTCGATCATAGGAATCGCAGACACTACAGATTTTCAATTTTTATCAAATATTGAGCGCACGACGCACCGGGGACTAATATAAACTATACATATTTAAATTTAACTAAATAATAGACGTTCATAAGTGCGCTCAAGAGAGATTTAATAATTATATAACTTTAATTTAATGACGAGTTCGACAGATAATTTACAAATCTTACGTCAAAATCTTGAGTTATTTCTTTATAATAAACTTTTTAAATAAAAATTAATTTTTTGGCGTGCGACTGTTAAATTAGCAGAAATTTCGATGCATTCTTTTAGACAGGATTTATACGCGTCCGCCGAAACGTGCGGTTTGGCTGCGCTGCGAGATCATATTATGAAATTGTGTGTCGTAATGAAAGCACGACCGCGCCGCTATTTAAATAAATCGTTGCATACTAATTGCTTGCTATCTCGCGGTATAGCGGACAAAACGCGCGTTCGCGCGGACATAAATAAATCCAGCCTTAGTGCTGATCATAAAGGGGGGACTATCATCAAATATTGAGCGCACGACGCACCGGGGTATCATAAACTACACATTCGATCGACGTCAGGTGCGATTCGCGATTTATTATCGATACTCCCCTTTATATTTATTATTTATACCACTATGTGATTGAGGTGGTGTGGTTTTATATCTCTAATGTTGTCGCTACAAGTCAAATATTAAAAAAATTGATGTTCCGCAGAAATTTGTTTATCCGTAAACCGTGCATTTTTCCGCCATAAAAACTATTCTATATACATCAAGTTATATTGATATTAAATTTCATCATTGGTTCACCGATTTAAATCGGGGAGAGGAGAGAAATAATAGACAGACATTGCTTTTATGATAGCATGGAGTATATAGTTTACACGCTAGTATGTAATATGTATTAATTAATGGAATTTTCCTTAAGCTTATAATCACAGACTTAGCATGTAACTCAGTGTTATTTGTCAAAACGAGGGTATTTTTTTAAAATACTTTACCTAGAATTTCCGAAAAGGATAATATGAATTGGCAAATACAGGTGTAAAACCCGATCAGCTATCACTTACAGTTTACACTCACATAATAATTACCTATCTATTCAAATTACCTTTTCGCGGGCTCGTAAAACACTTGATAATATTTTTTCATTGAAATGTTAGCCATAAAACACAATTTGCACTTCTTCAGTTAACCATACAGGGTGCAATTAAACTTTCCTGCCAAATTTTTTCCACGGCTTAGGCAACATTAGGAGAGTCCTTTTAACAAAAAAAATTGGTATGTATGTTATAATTTTGTGTGTGTATATTATAATTTTGTAATAAATCTATTAAAATAAAGTGGAATAAGTGAAAGTGTATAATTATTAATCGAAAAAATTGGGTGTCATTTTTTAATGACATATTATTTTACCCATTTAAAATCTTTGCAGCAGTCACTGACGGCGGTGGGTATAAACGGGGGTGACGAGGGAGGAGGCGCGCGCGCGGGGGCACGTCACGCGTGGGCGACGCGTAGTGTCTATTAATTGTAGTGTTCTTTAGGCAGAGGTTATACTGTCAATTTTTCATCAATCTGATCCATCAATCTGGTAAAGATTGACGAAAAATTGATCGTCTAACCCACGGATTGATGGATTGATCATTTTTTAGTACTTATGTACTTTTTTATAACCATCAATATTCAGTCAATTAGATTGATGGATCAGATTGATAAAAAATTGATCGTGTAACCTCCGACGATAACTTTCGGAAGCTATTTCTCCACATACTTACACAATACACATACTGAGTGATTATACAAAATAAAATACGTGTATTTTTAACAAGGATCAATATGTCAAAATTTGGCTGGAAGGTTTAATTGCACCCTGTATATATAAATAAAATTGGACGCTAGCTGCAATTTCTATATAATAAGATAGATAAGATTTTCCGGGAGAGAAAGCTTTAACCTATACAATCCTTTGTCCTTTTCCGGGACATTCGGTTCATTAACATCGGTGCAGCACGAGGAGGTAACAGACGGACAGACAGGGAGTCATTCGCATTTATAATATAAAGTTACTATAAAATATACTTGTTTTTGAAAATGACACTGCGATTTTGTATGAATATAGAGGTTTTCCTAATTTAAAACCCAATAAAAACATTCATGCTGATTAGTATTAAACTAAAAAGTACATGCAACATTTTAACTTGACTGATTTTTATTGTATTAACGAAAGTGAAATACGGAAACATAAAACTGCAGCGGACCCTTTAATAAGTCAGATCGTAAATATTTTTCACAGATTTTAGAGTTATGGCGTAAAGTATAACTTTTTTAATGAAGACTTGCTACGAATCGACCCGGCAATTTAAGATTAGGAAACTCAAAACTTACTTACTTTGTCTGTCTTGCATGTTAATAACCATTAATTTTAAGCACTAGGCCCGGTACTCGGGTCTTATTATTAAGGAGAAATAAAACGTTAATCTGTGGTCTCCTTTTTTTTTGATGCGCAGGGGAAGCCCTCATGGGTCCCCCGGGTTGGGTATGTGCCTCACCCCGGGGGTATGTGAGACTCCTACTCACTAAAACCACCCGCGGTTCGACTTCAGCCGTATAAAGGAGGGATATCCCGGATCTAACAAATACGGGACTCCCTCCACGACCGGCCGGTCTACCTCAAAAGGGACCGGACTTCCACCAAAGTAAGGGAATGCTTAGGCAAACTGAAGCGTTCCTATCGGCGCCGGGACTGGCTAAGCCGGGGAGGTCCCCATCCTCTCCCGGAGCCCCGTTAGACGAGAGTTAGGAGGTTCGCATAGCGTCGCCTCCGCACTCCCGCCCTACACCGGCGGAGCGGCAGAGAGGTGGGATCGTCCTCTCTGTCCCACTCCGCGGAATCTGTGGTCTCCTAATCTAGTTGCACTTTACCCTTTCCATTTTATTTCATCAAGTATCATAAGGTCTTCTTACAAAATTCTGTAATTACTGAATAAAAAAAAGTTTATTTTCGCCACAAACATAATAATTATTGTCTAAGTAAATTAAAAATAAAATTTATATTATGTCAGTTAAAAATAATATAATTGTATGATAAAAAGTGATTTATTTGACGTGAAGCGAGAATTTTTCGTATGGCGGTTTCGAAATAATTATGTTTGTTTGTCACGGCCCGTGGTTTTTCTTTGTATTTGTTGTTTTTTAACTTCAAATTACATGTAATTTATAGAAACTAAAAAGTTAATGTGACTGGTACAAAAACGGGCGGAACGTCGTGTAAAATTATAGGAATGGGAGAAACTTGGCTTATAATTGTTGTGGTTTACGATTATAATTGCACTATTTAATTTTTACTCCATTTATGGTTTTAATCGTATACTTTACTTACTATACCTACAAAACACAATTTTATTGTCTTTATTGTAGGTTAAATAAACCAGATATATTCTAATAAATAGTAAATTTGAAAGCTAGTCCTGTCTACAATATTCCTAAGTCTTTGGTTGGTTGAGAACAACCCTTCCCCGATGCCGGGTGTGAAAGAAAAAAATTGTCTTAATTAAATTTTCTTTTACAATTTAATAAGCGCAGCCTGGCGGGCTCGCCAAAATAATATGTTATTTTATTTGCCAATTTCACTCTCCCCGCAAATCCGTTTAGGGAGAGTTTATGATTTTATTCATTGTTTAATTATAATCAACCTTTATATTACAAAAAAAATACATTTTTAAATGACAAAAATTAATATAGGAATAATTTTAATATAGGGAGTATCAATATTAATACCGATGAGCTTCTCAAACTGTTAGAGACTGTAGACTTAAATAAAGGTGCCGGTCCTGATGACATTCCTCCAATATTCATTAAAAAATGCGCTAAAAGCCTAGTCACGCCTCTGAGTATACTCTTCGAACGGTCATTGAACGAAGGTCACTTACCAAACATCTGGAAATCGGCATTTATAACCCCAGTACATAAAAGTGGTGATAAAACTAATATCAAAAATTATAGACCAATTTCCAAGTTATGCATTTTTTCCAAAATTCTCGAACGCATTGTTTATAACCAGGTCTACACTGCACTACACAATTGGTTCATCCCTGAGCAGCATGGTTTCCTGAGAGGACGCTCGACTACTTCGAATCTCCTTCTCACGTACGATTTTGTCAGCTCTTCTATGGATTCAGGCTGCCAGGTTGATATCATCTACACCGACTTCAGTAAGGCTTTCGACCGTATCGATCACCGAATACTCCTTGAGAAGCTCCATCAAGCAGGTATACACGGCAACCTATTCCGGTGGTTCTCTTCTTACATTAATAACCGTTCTCAGGCTGTGGCACTCAACGGTTTCATCTCATCCTGGATGTCCGTCCCTTCTGGTGTTCCCCAAGGATCACTACTCGGGCCACTTCTATTTGCGATATTCCTGAATGATGTGTCGTCCTGCTTTCTCCATTCACGTTTTTACCTTTACGCCGACGATACTAAAATAATAAAACGAATCACCTCAAGTATTGACGTTCAATTATTGCAGGAGGACCTTAATAGGTTTTGTGAATATTGCTCTTATAACAAACTTGACCTCAACGTTTCTAAGTGTTTCGTTGTAAACTTCACTCGCAAACTCCTAATTATTAAACATAATTATACCTTAAACAATCAGGCCGTATCACATAGGAACTCGATAAAGGACCTAGGTATTATTGTTGACTCCAAATTGCTTTTCGACGAGCACATTGATCACGCTGTAAAGAAGGCATCTAGGGCACTTGGCTTTATTATTAGATCCTGTAAAGACTTTAGAGCACTCAAGCCGATCAAAGTTCTTTACTGCTCCTACGTACGCAGTATACTTGAGTACTGTTCAGAAGTATGGAACCCTATCTATCACACCTACATTAACAGAATCGAATCAATACAAAGAAAGTTCTTAAGATATTTACAGTATAAATGCGGTGATAGCCTCATCGACTATGAATCTAGATGTCTTAAATATCACTTCCTTCCCTTACAGTACCGTCGAAAAATCTCAGATCTTGTGTACCTTAGCAAAATCATCAATAACCTCATTGACTCCTCTGAACTACACAATAAAATTACCCTCAATGTTCCCACCAGATACTTCCGCATCTTTCTTCCTTTCCACATTCCACCCTTAAACACTAATTATCGTCGCAATTCGTTCATTTGTAGGTCTTCTGCCCAATTTAATGATCTCATTCGTGCTAACCCAAATATAGACGCATTTTCGCTCAAACCCTCACACATTAAATTACTTGCAAATAAGGATTTCTTTTCTCCTGGTTAACTGACAGATGGCGTATGCATTTTTTATGCATTTGTTATGCATTTTAGTATGAAACCAGTTCTGTGACCCATAAGTTATTATATTATTATTAGTTATGTTAATGAATTTCCTAACAGTCACTTATTTTAAACGTTGCTCACTATTGTTTTTTAAATGTAAAAACTTGTAAATGGCTATTTGTTTTTAAGTTAGTCGTTATTGAGATTTGTTTAGCTGTAAGTTTTTCTATACAAATAAAATAAAAATAAAATAAAAAATAAAATAAAATTACTATAATCACTTGCAACATTATAGTTACTGAAAATATGATAACCTTTCAGTAGAAGAATTTTCATCTTAAGAATTAAACTAATAGCTGAGATTAAAGATAAGATAACCAAGTTTTGTTGATTACAGAACCCTAAAACGGAACCCTAACCAGCAGATTTTTTGTATATTGGTAGGTTAATAGTTATATTATTTAAGAATAACCTTGTCCGACAAATAAAACAATCCATATTTTAGGACCATCAAGTCAAAGTATGAAATCTTTTCTATCTCTGTTAGCTACCACTTTCGAGATTTTTCGAAAATAAAAATGTTGTTTGTCTTATCAAAATGTAACTACTCACAAAAAATTAGCTTGTTAGTAATCACAAAAAAATTTGTTCTAGGGCACCCTGACTATTAGCAAAAAAGCAAAAAAAAAACTACTCACTTATACAAAATCAAATTTAGAATATTATAATGTGTAATTAAAAAATCTATATATTTATATTATATACATAAAACTCAAAGGTGACCGACTGACATGGTGATCTATCAACGCACAGCCCAAACCACTGGACGGATCGGGCTGAAATTTGGCATGCTAGGTAGATGTTATGACGTAAGCATCCGCTAAGAAAGGATTTTGATAAATTCTCACTCCAAGGGGTTCAAATAGGGGATGAAAGTTTGTATATAATAATACTTCTTAACGCGAGCGAAGCCGCGGGCAAAAGCTCGTATACTTATAAAGCGTGACATCCAAATGTTTCATGCAAAATCTATCTATACTAAAATTGCGGAAAAGTTTGTCTGTCTGAAGGTGTTTGTAGCATCACGACTTGCGCATTCTGCGAGGAGGAGGAATAGACATCAGCTATTCACCGGAGAAATACAACGGACTCACAGAAAACCGGCGTGAAACAGCGCTTGCGCTGTGTTTCGTCGAGTGAGTGAGTTTACCGGAGGACAAATCCCCTACTCTTTTCCCTTCCATACCCTCCCTTATTTCCTTCCCTACCCTCCCCTACCCTATTATAACCCTATTACCTCGTAAAAGGCCGGCAACGCACCTGCAGCTCTTCTGATGCTGCGAGTGTCCATGGGCGACGGAAGTTGCTTTCCATCAGGTGACCCGTTTGCTTATATGCCCCCTTGTTTCATTTAAGTAAAAAAAAATAATAAAAAATCACCTTCTCCTCGACTGTCCCGCTCTACTACAGAGCAGGAACATACACCTTGGTCACTACGAATCCACAGAATCCTCAAAGGAAATTCGTGGCACCAACCCCAACCACATCGTTCAATTTATGAACAGCAATGGGTTGGGGACGGTTCTCGACTAGTACGAAGGAGTCACAACTCACAGTAGATCCTAATGGGTCGCAGTGACCTCAGGGCTAAAACTGCCTTCATTAAAAGAAAAGATGATTGCTGGATAATAATTATTATAGAGTAGTCCAGTAGCAAATACACGTGGAACCAATGGTTTAGGTTAATATTATACAAAACTACGAGAATCGATAACATTAAGATCATCAAAATATCATCATTCATCTACATCAAAACCAATAAACATAATTTATAATATCGTAAACGAGTTGACCACATCAGGTATAATATTGATTTTTTATGATTATTGATTAAACATCATTATCACACATAATAGACCTTAAATAATACCTACTATGAATAATTACATAAGTATCTTAGATGAAAACCTTCACGAATAGAGCGTGTTTCCTCTTAAAAGACCGGCAACGCACCTGCAACTCTTCTGATGTTGCGAGCGTCCCTAGGCAACAGTAGTTGCTTTCCATCAGGTGACCCGTTTGCTCGTTTGCCCCCTAATTTTATAAAAAAATTAACTAAAAACTTTTAGGTGGTCTTAAAAGTTTTTCGTTCCTACAACAATACAAGAATAATAAACAACTATGAATTATTATTATTATTCTAGTTATTACAAATTATTTTTAACCGACTTCCAAAAACGAGGAGGTTATACGTTCGGCTGTATGTATTTTTTTTATGTATGTTCATTACTATAATTATTCTAATTCATTAATTTTCTCGTTTTACGACTACATCAGGAGGATACATTTTTAATGTATGTATAATTTTTGGCATATAGCCTAAACTACCTGTCGAATTAGATATTGAAGGGTATCATTAAATTCGTCATGGTTTAACGTTTTTCAAAAGTGAAAATTTATGGACCTTGAGCAATTTCTTGGGAATTGGTAAAAAAAATTAATATTGCCTCAGGCAGGACATAATGGAAAATTCGAAAAAATGACCTAACTGGCCTAAGTTAAAATACATTCTAATGTTATAAATGCGAAAGTTTCAGTCTGTCTGACTATCTTTACGCCCAAAACTGCTGAACCGATTTAGCTGAAATTTGGTATGTAGACCTTGAAGCCTGGGAAAGGTCATAGCTCATATGAAACTTTTTATTTCGCAAAAATGTTCAAAATTTTCAAGTTCAAATGTTCAAGCGCGACAAACGAATTTCGGCGCAACGGAGTTGCTGGCGTACACTAATTTACTAATTTTCCGAACGTCAAGTAAAAAGTATCTCACCAAAAACATACCTGTAAAAACGGGGCCAAGTTCCTATTCACTAATTGTTCGCCTTAAAAAAGAGTTGAAATCCAATTCAATACCAAGTTTAGATGCACTTCCAAATCGATCATAATCATCTTCATCAACAGCCTGATCCTAAATACTTCTAAATTTGAACTTGGCAGGTTAATTTAATCACTTAGATATCTTATATTTAAATTTAAAAATTATACAATAATTATCAAGTGCTACTAGCATGAAAACCTGCCAAGTTCAAATTTAGAAGTATTTAGGATCAGGCTGTTGATGAAGATGATTATGATCGATTTGGAAGTGCATCTAAACTTGGCATTGAATTGGATTTCAACTCTTTTTTAAGGCGAACAATTAGTGAATAGGAACTTGGCCCCGTTTTAACAGGTATGTTTTTGGTGAGATTTCAATACTTTTTTTAAGGAATCATACCAATTTGTTTCTTTCCTCCTGATCGTATTTCAGTATATTTACTTGTACATATTAATTTTTATCTCAAATTCATAGATGAGCCGACTCACGCTTGACCAATTTCTCAAATTTCTTAATTTTTTGTTAATCTACATATAACAAACAACCTGTGTGCCAAATTTCATAACGCTACGACAACTGGAAGTGGCCTAGAGGTTTTGATTACCGATTTTTATCTCAAATTCATAGATGAGCCGACTCACGCTTGACCAATTTCTCAAATTTCTTAATTTTTTGTTAATCTACATATAACAAACAACCTGTGTGCCAAATTTCATAACGCTACGACAACTGGAAGTGGCCTAGAGGTTTTGATTACCGATTTTTATCTCAAATTCATAGATGAGCCGACTCACGCTTGACCAATTTCTCAAATTTCTTAATTTTTTGTTAATCTACATATAACAAACAACCTGTGTGCCAAATTTCATAACGCTACGACAACTGGAAGTGGCCTAGAGGTTTTGATTACCGATTTTTATCTCAAATTCATAGATGAGCCGACTCACGCTTGACCAATTTCTCAAATTTCTTAATTTTTTGTTAATGTACATATAACAAACAACCTGTGTGCCAAATTTCATAACGCTACGACAACTGGAAGTGGCCTAGAGGTTTTGATTACCGATTTTTGTCTCAAATTCATAGATGAGCCGACTCACGCTTAACCAATTTCTCAAATTTCTTAATTTTTTGTTAATCTACATATAACAAACAACCTGTGTGCCAAATTTCATAACGCTACGACAACTGGAAGTGGCCTAGAGGTTTTGATTACCGATTTTTATCTCAAATTCATAGATGAGCCGACTCACGCTTGACCAATTTCTCAAATTTCTTAATTCTTTGTTAATCTACATATAACAAACAACCTGTGTGCCAAATTTCATAACGCTACGACAGCTGGAAGTGGCCTAGATGTTTTGATTACCGATTTTTATCTCAAATTCATAGATGAGCCGACTCACGCTTGACCAATTTCTCAAATTTCTTAATTTTTTGTTAATGTACATATAACAAACAACCTGTGTGCCAAATTTCATAACGCTACGACAACTGGAAGTGGCCTAGATGTTTTGATTACCGATTTTTATCTCAAATTCATAGATGAGCCGACCCACGCTTGACCAATTTCTCAAATTTCTTAATTTTTTGTTAATCTACATATAACAAACAACCTGTGTGCCAAATTTCATAACGCTACGACATCTGGAAGTGGCCTAGAGGTTTTGATTACCGATTTTTGTCTCAAATTCATAGATGAGCCGACTCACGCTTAACCAATTTCTCAAATTTCTTAATTTTTTGTTAATCTACATATAACAAACAACCTGTGTGCCAAATTTCATAACGCTACGACAACTGGAAGTGGCCTAGAGGTTTTGATTACCGATTTTTATCTCAAATTCATAGATGAGCCGACTCACGCTTGACCAATTTCTCAAATTTCTTAATTTTTTGTTAATCTACATATAACAAACAACATGTGTGCCAAATTTCATAACGCTACGACAACTGGAAGTGGCCTAGAGGTTTTGATTACCGATTTTTATCTCAAATTCATAGATGAGCCGACTCACGCTTGACCAATTTCTCAAATTTCTTAATTTTTTGTTAATCTACATATAACAAACAACCTGTGTGCCAAATTTCATAACGCTACGACAACTGGAAGTGGCCTAGAGGTTTTGATTACCGATTTTTATCTCAAATTCATAGATGAGCCGACTCACGCTTGACCAATTTCTCAAATTTCTTAATTTTTTGTTAATCTACATATAACAAACAACCTGTGTGCCAAATTTCATAACGCTACGACAACTGGAAGTGGCCTAGAGGTTTTGATTACCGATTTTTATCTCAAATTCATAGATGAGCCGACCCACGCTTGACCAATTTCTCAAATTTCTTAATTTTTTGTTAATCTACATATAACAAACAACCTGTGTGCCAAATTTCATAACGCTACGACAACTGGAAGTGGCCTAGAGGTTTTGATTACCGATTTTTATCTCAAATTCATAGATGAGCCGACTCACGCTTGACCAATTTCTCAAATTTCTTAATTTTTTGTTAATCTACATATAACAAACAACCTGTGTGCCAAATTTCATAACGCTACAACAACTGGAAGTGGCCTAGAGATTTTGATTACCGGTCAGTGAGTCAGTGCCAAAATTAGCTATTTTTACAAGGAAATATTTCAGGATCTAACAAATCTATATCTATGAAATTTGGTATATTGCGTAAGTACTAGTATATAATTAGGTAGGTAAAATTTTATCTTTGCTCTCGCAATAGGCACTGAGATACAAGGGGGTCAAATGTGCGTCGAAACCGTTCGTGTAAATAGTGCACGGCATGCGCGCGGCCTGCTGGAACTTGGCCGCGCACTCCGTGCGCTTTGATTTTAACATCACCAAAATCGTTTAAGGCTATTTAAATCTATTAATAGGTCGTTCTAATTGATAGCCAGCCTTGGGTTTTCGTATATTATAAACATATAAGTGGGTTAAGGTTGTAAATAAAATATTTAATTTGAAATTCTAATATTTATTGATACTCCAATATCGATACATTAGTGAATTAGCATTCGTAGATCACAGAATATAGAGAAAAGTTTGGCATAATACAGTGTGAAATTTTAATGGTTGTTTTCCCGCAGTAAAATGATTCTATCTTAGTAGTACAATAGATTTGTAAAGTTTTTTTTTGTTCAAATCAAAAAAAAATTCGGTCGGGTCCATAGTAACTCGCGCCTATCGGCATAAAGTTTCCATAGTAAGTCATAAAAAATATTTTTTATTTTCAAAAATAACATGCATGGTTCGATAGTACTACTATAGGTAAATCGTTCTGCTGCGGGAAAACAACCACTAAAATTTCACGTTGTATAGTAGACCATATTATGTATACTACTACTATATACTAATAAATGTGAAAGTGTGGCTGTCTGTCTATCTGTTACGTCTTTGCGCCCAAACCGGTGAACTGGTTTTGCTGAAATTTGGTATCGAGTCCCGGAAAACGAAATAGGATACTTTCTTTAGGTAAAATATACAGTTCTCAAGCAAAAAACTATTTTCAGCGCAACGGAGTTGCAGGCATCAAGTGGGACCATTATAAAATTATCCCAAGGATCGGATCCCGGCTACCAGCTACCGAAACAACAGAACATAGAATAATAAGGCGGAAAGATGTGCAGATAGACAGACTGCGGCGGGCAATATTTAAATAAACACTTAGCAACAATAAACCGCGATAAGTGCGCCTCAAACCTCAACATTTAGTTGTGTACGGTGCGCAGAAATGTTCTATACGAAGTTTATAATCCATACTTCCATAATCCATACTAATATTATAAATGCGAAAGTGTGTCTGTCTGTCTGTTACCTCTTCACGCCCAAACCGCTGGACCGATTTCGCTGAAAATACTAATATTATAAACACGAAAGTGTTTCTATCTGTCTGTTACCTCTTGACGCCCAAACCGCTGTGATACTTTGAGGCCCGGGAAAGGACATGGGATACTTTTTATCCTGGAAAAATGTACGGTTCTCGTGAAATAAACGAATATTCGCGCAACGGAGTTGCGGGCGTCATCTAGTATTAATCTAAATGTTACGGCGCCCATAATAAAATATATTGGGGGCTCCAAAGCTGCTGTCAGACATAATATTGCAGACCAACTTGACCGGCAGAGCTATCACGTAAAAATAGCGATCAACGATTCACTAGCCATAATTGCGCGATCGATTGCTGGTTGTCAAAAACAATAGCGTCATGTAAGCGATCGATTGCAATCGATTGCAATCGTTTTGGCTGTTACGTGATACGAAATTGCGATTTTGGAGCAATTATCGTTCAAATTACTATCGCATTGCTCTCGCAAGATTCGTGATAAGGCTGCGGATACGTTTTGTGCTTTTCCGTATGTGTGGTGACTGGTGAGTACAACAGTCGAGCCAGGACGAATTGCTATCAGCCGAGCCGGATCCTTCTACCTCCTCGTTAAATACACCCAATTTAAATAAAATTTATACAAATTACTTTGATTTAACATTAATTCAGTCAAGGGTTCAATTTTTTAACTTTTTTTTTCATTCAAAACTATATGCAATATTAGTACTTATTGTAGAAATCGTGTCCAAAATAGAAGTAGGTAGGTAAAGTAAAAATTTACCATCGTACAAGGCTGCTAGAAAATTTATGATCCATGGACAATAAATTATTATTATTAACTTTCCTTGTGTGCGTACTGTGTACAGTAAACATTTGTTCACTATAGAGTAATAGTGTAATATGTACAGCATAATAAATTTTAAGTACTGTTTATTATTTCACTAGAAAGAATAATGTTCGTTTTCCAGTGCTGTCCGCAACTTTGAGCAGAAATTCGTTATCAAAAACATTTTCCACCATTCGATTACCAATCCAGGGACTAATTACGAAATTTTGATGAAAGCTATTACCTGCCTTTCATAAAAATACGTTTAAGAATTAAACACTTAGACCCAATTTCACCAACGTCTGTTAGTGTTAACAGCCTGTTAAAATGTTATGTCTTCTCTTTCATTCATATGAAAAACAAGAGGTAACGTGATACTAATTCGAGAATTATCTAGGCGTCGCTTTGAATTTTGATAGTTTTGGCTGTAGCGATATCGATTTTTCTCAGCAATTACTAAAGCTAAGAAATTAAAGTTCATTGTCAGTTATCATCATGTTATTTATTGTTCATTAAAGTTCATTGTCTTTGAATTACCCATAGCAATAACACGATTGGTCAACTTTCATAACACATAATAATCAATCAAAAATACCTAAAAAAAAAAGGATTCTAATTTTGCCAACTTCCAAAATTTGTACATAGATTAGTTCAAGCATACACTATAATTTGGCCATAGCTTATATGAAATATATCTATAGTTTTTAAACTACGCGACAAAAACCATTTTGTCGCTTACGCCCTTTCCAGTTTTTGCTGTTCCATTTCTTGTTTTCTAAACTTTCTAAAAACAAGCAATCTAAAACATATCCAACACGGTTTTTTACTTTAACGCGGCGTCACCTTAACAGTCGTTGGTAGAATTGGGATTTGGCCCTTTAGAAGTAACAAAAGTTCGTATTTTAAATATTAGTACAGAGACAAAATCCTTTTTCAAATCCGTTTAACAATTTAAAACATAAAAAGAATAGACTATGCTATATAAAGAATAGATATTATTAGTACAGGGGTAAGGTATATTTTATACCCAACCCCAAAAGAACTTAAAGCGCGTTAAATTTTTGCTCTGACATTTCATAATAATAATCATATTTTCTTTTCGTAACTTTTTAACGATTAAGAACCGTAAAAGTGAAGTTCTGAACGTAATGGCCGCTGTGATATGTGAACAATCTACGGTAACAAGCGAAATTATGTTTTAATTGATGATAAAATATCAAAATCCACATGTTATACCCATTCCTACAATATAAATACATACAGTAGATCATTGTTCATTCAACACGACAATAATAATTATTGTAGCACGCGCGCACACTCTGTCGTGATTTCATGTGTCACTTTAAGTAAAATCAATAATAATTAATTATCGACCTCTCTATTTCTATGTAATAAATCTTCTAACTTGGTAATACATTAACCTTTAAATTATATGACTTAGTACTTTGTAGTGATAATATTTGCATACTCGTTGTAGTAGAATATGTGGAAAATGAAAAAAAACTAACACCTTATTGTACCATATTCCTTAGCAAATAAAATTATTTTTGATTGATTGATTGAACAAAACAATGCAATGCAATCACGTCGCGCGCGCTAAAAGTCTTAATTAAAAAAGCTTTTGGGTTACTTTACTGTATTTAAAATTTATGTTGTGGCAATTGCTAAAAAAGTCGGGTTCGCTTTGATTTCGAATTCTTTTATAATTATAACTTTACTTTACGTTATGCTACGTAGGTATAAAAGCAGTTTTTGTATCATAATTATATCTAAACAAACACAGGTATTTTTATTTCTCCAAATATTTTGCTCATTGTTTAAAATAACATAATACATAGATAATGTTGTTAGGTAGGTACTTATTTTTGAAGTTAGTAGCACTATTTTAAACAGTTGCTATTCTTGTGTTTTATTTTTGTTTAAGCAAATTTGATGCAATTTACTCTACAATCTACATTATCTTTTCTACAAAGAATATTTTATTATAAGGATACTAATACTTTTTTGTTTTGTTTAAAAAATTTTATACACTTTTGCATCTATAATATTAAGTATGGATTTATTTAATTTACAATTAATTTTTAACATTTTTATTTATTTACTTAATTGAAAATAAAACAAAAACAAAAAAGTATTAGTATGCTTAAATTAGGTATTCATTCTAGAAAAAATAATGTAGATTGTAGAGTTTTCTTTCTCGATCTCTCATACTAATGACCACAGTTCTAATGTAAATATCGAACATATTCCGGACACTGGTGTTGGGAGTTGGGACACATGGTATAGATATAGATAGATGATAGAATATCTAATAACGAAGAACTGAAACAAATACAAATACAATACAAATCTTTATTTCCATAAATAATACCTTATTACCTTTACTACTTATATCCATTGATCACCATAATATTATATTCTGTACAATAAAATCAGGGAATGCCGTTTCTGCGCACCATACGAGTACTTGAACCTTACTCCATATCATACTGCATGAATAATGCAGCCCGCTCCAAATAATATACGATTACACTCAGGGAAAATGCACTTTCTTTGTCTTACGGCGTTTTTGTTGCTACGACTATTTCTAGTATATTTATGCTAGTATGTTAGTTTATCTCTACGGTAGCAGTTTTTATCGCTTTTATAGTAAATTTTATTGAAGTGGGGAAATTTGAATGTTCGATCCAGAAAAGGACAAAATAATAATAAAATCTTATCATGGGTCTTTTTCTTAGATATAACTACTTATTTTCTATTAAATTGCTTTTATTAAAAGTGTTTTTAAATTACCAAAAAATTACCATAAAAGCTTAAGACTTATTTAAATTTAGGTTTTAAGACAAATAAGAAATATAAGTGTATAAAGTTCACTAAGAAAAAAGGAGCGCTGAAAGGGTGAAAGAATTACTTTCGACTACGTATCATAAATTGCGTAACATAAGTTACGTAACATAAATACCCTAACATAAATTATAAAACATTCTTAATTTTTTTTAATACGCATCTTTTATATTATGTAGGTGCCACCTATATAATATATTATTATTATTATTATTATTAGCCATTTGTGTCCCACTGCTGGGCAAAGGCCTCCCCTCTTTCCTTCCACACGCATATAATATATAAATGATTTTTTTTTGATCTTCAAGTATATTTTAGCACGTGTAGCTTCTGTGTTTAACGAAATTTCTAATAAGTCGACCATTTTTCACGGCGGTTACTTGCACCGCAATTAGATATGAGCCAGCGACCGTAGCAAGGGTTAGATGATTATTGAGATAACGAACAAAAGTGAAAAGAAAAAGTTTTGGTTGTTTAAAAAATACTATAATATCATGAATAATTTGAATTACAGTTAATAATTTGAAGTACACTGTGAGTGACCTGGGGAGTGGGGATGCACGAAAGATATTGGTAGCTGCAGCTGTTGGCATCCTTGATGAATATTTTTTTTATAAAATAGCGGGCAAACGAGCAAACGGGTCACCTGATGATAAGCAAATACCGTCGCCCATGGACACTCGCAACATCAGAAGAGCTGCAGGTGCGTTGCCGGCCTTTTAAGAGGGAATACGCTCTCTTGTTGAAGGTTTGCAGGTCGTATAGGTCCGGAAATACTGCTGGTGACAGCTTGTTCCAGAGTTTTACAGTGGGCGGCAGAAGGTTACGCGAAAAATGCACGGTGGAAGACTGCCACTCATGAAGGTGATGAGGATGGTATGTTTTTCGCGTGGGACGATGGCGAAAAGTTGCAGGTGGTATGATCCTGAACAATTCCTCAGAGCACTCCCCGTGATACAGCCGATAGAGGATGCAGAGTGAAGCTACATCTCGGCGTAATTCCAAGGGGTCCAAGCTGTTTGAAACACTAGAATATTGTATATTAACAACCCAATATTATTATATCGACACAAAAATACAAGTTTTGAGCCTCGTCTCATGGTTTGACTTCATCATAACACATATTATACAATATAATAAATAAAAAATACTATGTTAAAATCACAAATCAATAGGCGTAATAGTTTTTCCGTAAAGTGTACCACAAAATGTTCAGGTTATAGGTACTTATTTTAGTAAAAAAAATGACATTCTTAAAACAAAAGATAAAAATATAGTATGAAGTTAAAGAATAATCATCATTATGTAACGTAAAATTATTATTATGGTTCATTTGTGGTTTTAATGAATTAATCACTGCTTTAGGCAATATTTGATAAATCGAAAGAAACTAAAAGTCCGAGAAATAATTTATTTAGTAGCGATTAATTTACGAGTAACGGTTAAAATTAATTTTTTTATAAATTATAATTCAATAATTATTATTTTTAACAAAAAATTAAAACCGACTTCCAGGGTAAAAACAATAATAATTTGTAATGAACAAAAAAGTGTTAAATAATTCTTACTCTTTAAAGTGCCTTATGCATAATTCTCCTAAACCTCAACTATTTCTGTACACAATCTACATTACTTTAAAGACGGTACCAGATAAGAATGCTGAGTTCTATGACAAAATATTTTTAATATTTAAGACTGGTACCGACTTCAAAATAATGTAGATTGTGTACAGAAATAGTTGAGGTTTAGGAGAATTATGCATAAGGCACTTTAAAGAGTAAGAATTATTTAACACTTTTTTGTTCATTACAAATTATAATTGTTTTTACCCTGGAAGTCGGTTTTAATTTTTTGTTAAAAATAATAATTTCACTCTTTTAAGTGATTTATAAGTTGGTTTTCTGCACAGACTAATGTGTTATGCTTAGTGACTTTGGATCCAGGATACACTTTCATTATATTATGAGAACTCATTGTCTGATGTCACTACTTCACAATTGCTTAAGCAACTCTAAGCATATACCACTGTGTACCTAATGTATGTATATGCTTATTGCTTGGCGTTAATCAAGCAATGATAAAATTAATGTTCATACGCCTGTCTTTAAAGGCTCTAAAGTTTTCAGTGACTTTCTTTCTATCATTACACTCATGAAAACAACTCAACATTGCTAGATGACCCCCGCAACTTCGTTGCGCTAAAATTCGTTTATCGCGCGGAAACTTTAACTTTTTCCGGGGTAAAAACTATCCTATGTCCTTTCTCGGGATTCAAAGTATCTCCATGCCAAATTTCAGCAAAATCAGTTCAGCGGTTCGAGCGTGAAGAGGTAACAAACAGACAGACTGATAGACAGACAGACAGACACACTTTCGCATTTATAATATTAGTATGGATGCTCAAATAATATAACTAAAATCGTCCTTATAAATTTTAAGAATAACTAACCTCATAGATCTTATAATCAAATTGCTAACTTGGTAACCTAAACACCAAGGTGTCATTTACATGACACCTTGGTGTTTAGGTTACGAAGAGAAACACGAGTCATTTACATTGAAATAACATTATAATTTTTAAATCGTTCGACAAATTCGGGCTTTGTTCTTAAAGACGATTAATAGTAACAATAATAGGGTCATAATTAGATAATTCATGGTGTGGTGACCGGTAGTAGTGATGATGATGATGATGAATGTAACTTGCATGGTAGCATAATATGCTTTCAGTTCTTAAACCAACTCCGAAACCCCCATACTTGCTTTTTGGTAGCACATGCTTAGGATACTTCTCATAAAATCGAAATCCATATAAATTTGGAGGAGTTCCCTCAATTACTCACGGATGTATGTTGGAATGGTGGTGATGATGATGATGATAAATTAAATTTGCATAGTAGTATATGCTTTCAGTTCTTAAGACAACGCCGAAACCCCCAAACATGTATCTATAAGGAGTAAGGAGTTCTGTTCACCAACTTCGAACCATGGTATATCCTGGTGCAAAATCATACTTTTTAGTTTTGGTAACATATGCCTGGAATACTTCATATGAAACCAAAAAAACATAGGTTTCCATTTGAATTTTGAGGAGTTCCCTCGATTACTCATGGATCCCATCATCAGGTCACCACTTTTCTGAACATTGCTTTTTGGTAGCATATGCTTAGGATACTTCTCATAAAATCGAAATCATTATAAGTTTCCATATAAATTCGGAGGAGTTCCCTCGATTACTCACGGATGTATGGTGGAATGGTGGTGATGATGATGATGATTAATTAAATTTGCATAGTAGTATATGCTTTCAGTTCTTAAGACAACGCCGAAACCCCCAAACATGTATCTATAAGGAGTAAGGAGTTCTGTTCTCCACCTTCGAACCATGGTAAATCCTGGTGCAAAATCTTACTTTTTGGTAACATATGCCTGGAATACTTCATATGAAACCAAAAAAAACATATGTTTCTATTTGAATTTTGAGGAGTTCCCTCAATTACTCATGGATCCCATCATCAGATCACCACTTTTGTCAAAATGGGACCAAATTGGAGTGAAACCTATTATAACAAAAGAAAAATTTTGAAAATCGGTTCATAAACGGCGGAGTAATCGTTGAACATACAAAAAAAAAAAAAAAAATATCCACAGACGAACGTATAACCTCCTCGTTTTTGGAAGTCGGTTAAAAAAGCGGCCAAGTGCGAGTTGGACTCGCCCATGAAGGGTTTCGCAGCAGCAATAAGGTTTATTCTTATGAAATTAAAAGGTTTTTGATTTATTTTTATATTTCAGTCGATTTAATGAAATTTAGATTAAGGTTCACCATTTATGACGTATTAAAAAAACTACTGGCTAGATCTCGTTCAAACCAATTTTCGTTGGTAGTTTTTATAACTTAGTCTACAATGTAGACTAAGTTGTAGATGTAGACTCTACATCATATATTTTTTTTAGAATTATCATGCACCTACTTTAGAAATTAGAGGGAGGGGGACACACATTTTACCACTTTGGAAGAGTCTCTCTCGCAAACTATTCAGGTTAGAAAAAAATGATATGAGAAACTTCAATATGATTTTGGAGACCTATCCATAGATACCCCACGGCCCACACGCATAGGCTAGATGAAAAAAAAATTTTTCTGTTTCAGTTGTACCTAATATGGGGACCCCTAAAATTTTTAATAATTTTTCCATTTTTGCATCAAAATCTTAATGCGGTTCACAGATTACATCTACTTACCAAGTTTCAATAGTATAGCTCTAATAGTTTCGGAGAAAAGTAGCTGTGACATACGGACGGACAGACAGACAGACAGACAGACAGACAGACAGACAGACAGACAGACAGACAGACAGACAGACAGACAGACAGACAGACAGACAGACAGACAGACAGACAGACAGACAGACAGACAGACAGACAGACAGACAGACAGACAGACAGACAGACAGACAGACAGACAGACAGACAGACAGACAGACAGACAGACAGACAGACAGACAGACAGACAGACAGACAGACAGACAGACAGACAGACAGACAGACAGACAGACAGACAGACAGACAGACAGACAGACATGACGAATCTATAAGGGTTCCGTTTTTTGCCACTTTGGCTACGGAACCCTAAAAATGATTAAAATCACTATCTAAACATGAGTCAGGTGAGTGACCTGACATATAAATCACGCAGATTGCCAATTTTTTCCTTTACAACACATTCATTATAGATCTTAAATCTTAATATAATATCTATTTTGGAGGTCATATTGCAAAAAGCAATAAACGTACACACGACGCGGCAATATTTTACAATTTTTCGCTAAAAACGGTAAAGTTTGTCATTTATGAAAGTCATAAAAATTTAAGTCGTAACTTTGACTTGTCACACTTTCACTGAATTGTGCATTTTTCAAATACCGTAAATGGATAAAATACAACACCTCCTTGGTGATTTGATTTGATTTGAAAGACTTGTGTCTTTTGATGAGGAGGAAACTTTTGAAAATAATTCATACAAATACATGAAATTAATTGAAAAACAACAACGCACGCCATTCAAGATTTACTCACACAAGGATTCGATGTATGAACTATAATAATAATTATTATTATAATTAGGGGAATTTTTTTGCTATCATGGACGGATATCTAAGGAGGACAAAAACAATTTGTAATGTAGCTACACATTTCAAGTACAATGATAATAAAAAATTGAAGACATCATTAAAATATGATTTCATGTTATGTAGATTTTATTTTGATAAAATTAATTGAAATAATTAAAAAAAAAATACGGCCGTCGGTATTTAATTATGTTTTATCTAATTTCCGTGTTTTGAGATTTTAATTGAAATGAAAACCTTAGTACTTAATCTGTATATTGTGATAATTAGAACTAAGGTTTTCCATTTGATAGTTTTTCGATTTGGTTGCCTATTGCCGATGTATGCCAAGTTTTCAGACAACTTTCGAGACATTTTAACTTTTAATCATTAAATCCTGGCAACTAATAAGTAATACTTGTAGATTTATGCTCAATTTCACCAAAATGGTCGAGTAGTTTCACAGGCTATAGACTTAGTACGTCGAGCACGCTACGTCTTTTTTTGTATATAAAATAAGGGGGCAAACGAGCAAACGAGTCACCTGATAGAAAGCAACTACCGTCGCCCATGGACACTCGCAATATTAGTAGAGTTGAAGGTGCGTTGCCGGTCTTTACACCCAAATGGTCCCACTTTTAGATTATTTGGGGCCATTTTCACATTGTCATTTATAATGTAATTTTTTCTTGTACGACATTTTATGTAAAACTAGTTTTATGTATAAATTTATGTCATAGCCTATCTTTAGTCTTTTTTTAATTATTAGTTTTCCAATACAATCTGATCTCTTTGTTTAAGATGGGCTCAGTTTAGAAATCGTCCTCAATAGCGGTTATTGGAACAGTTGGGGCAATTACATCATTATCAACCACGCTACGCGCCGCACGCACTGAAGCCTACGACCTTGACAATTCATCATCATTATCTGCACCACCATCACCTTCATCAGCAGCATCATCATCATTATCATACCATCACCCTCATCATAATATTATAATGTCTGATTCAGAAGCCTTCGATCTTGAAGTACGTTCATCATTTTTACCATCAGAATTATTGGCATCTTCATCATAATTAGAGTCCATACTATCACCCTCATCATATTATTTTGTCTGATTCAGAAGCCCTTGACCTTGAAGTACTACATCATTACCATCATCACTATTGGCATCTTCATCACAATTATAGTGACCGTTCCGTTCAGAAGCTGACGTGTTACTAAATATTATAGAGATATTATACCTAGATCTAGCGATTACACGTCACTGGTATCAACGTCTGAGCTTCCGAAGCTCAGATGTTGGAGTCACTCAAAAATTAATAATTGATGCTTAAGAGCAACTCTAATTAAGGTGTTAATTTACCCAAATATATTTGACGATCAAGGTAGTAAAAAAAGATGAAGTTGATGGTCATAGCGGGAGATGGATATCTCACTAAAGTAGCCAAAATTATGACGACCTTATTTTCCAAGCTATATTTCACTTTAAAATTCCTAATAAATCAATTTCAGTGTGGAATGCTCCCACCGTTTTGATAACGTGGGTATCGCTGACTGCGACGTTTTTTATGGCGTTTCGAGTAATAAATAACAATGATATAACAATTGTTTCGCGTGAGACAAGGGCAGTCGTGGGATGTCCTACCACCACGCCTGCATCGATCTCGTGAGAACCGTTCGTGTCCAAATCAATGATCGTGATTATCGTGGTTGACTTTAATATTTTAATCTCTAATTGCTGAAATGCCTGCGAGATCTGAAAATAGAGCACTGACATTTGAAAACATTTAATCCCTTTTATCCGACTTTGTAAATGAAGGCCAGTCTATGAATTATTATGTTCCCTCGTAGCAGCTAAACTACTGGTCTGGTTTTAACAAAAGAGGTGCTAATTGATTTTAACAAAAAATGAGCTTAATAATTATTATAAGTGGGTGGATGCGTTTTTTTTTATATTGTATTTTACGAGTTTCTTTTTCTTTTAATCTATTACATGACGTGTATTTTGGTGTCCAAAGGTATTTTGCACTTGACAGGGTGCTGGTTGCATCCAAGGATTTTCACCGAATTTCTCGAGCACATTCAGTGTCAAGCAGTTCAGTGATTGGACTATGTCAACAGACCGGTTGCTTTTGAATGCACAGAAAACTCATAAGAGCGTACAATAGTGAAGAAAAACCTATGAATACCGCATTAAGGGACAATACAGACATGCAGGTCACGCGCAGGCTGTGGCGTGGTAGCGAGTGTGCGGGGGGCCTTATTGTGTGAGCCTGTAATTTGTCACTGGACATGTTCGGAAATTATAATAACGTTTGTTCTCACACCCTATTATTAGAACGTCAGTGTTGGAAATACAAATATTCTGATTAAGGTGGTAAAGGAAATTAAAAAAAAACTTCAGTGTGGTCTAGGAGTTCATGGTATGGAATCCCAAAATATGAATAGGAATAAAATGCTTCTTAAATATTTTCTTGGAACATTAAAGGAAACATTGTGTGTTACGGTGATTGGCCAATCTTCAGCAAAACGGTTGAAGTGATTTTGATGAGATCTTGTGTGCATCTGGTAGATCCTATAGGTCTTACGAATCGGCCAACATAATAATATTCAATGTTATAATATTCAAAACAAGGTATTATTACTGCAAAGCAACGTATACCATGTCTATGAGCCTATATCTTTTTTAAAAATAAACTACATAGTCAATTACACGATTAGAAAATTAAATGTATTACTACATCTGAAATCTAATTATGTGTAAAATTGATCACGAAGTACATGATGAATATTCTCATTATACTGACGGATCATAGCTGATACCAACATCATTGACATAATATTATAAAGTACCAACAGCCTTCACTTACTAGTTACCATGTTGCAGCAGTTTCACTCTCGTTCCTGTTTAATATAATTTTATATCGCACTTTCCTTTGATATTCTGGTGTAATACCCAAAGGTCTTAATATCATAGTTGTTGATAGAGTCAATACTCAACGCATAATTATTATGGACCTAACTGGACTATTAACATTAAAGGTCCTGACATAATCTTTACAAATAGTAAAAAGGTTAACGTGTTAAGTAAATACTTAATAACACATTTATTTTAATAATAATTAAAATTTATGAATCTTGCCGGTGCTTTTTAGGAATACGCGGCATAGCAATTATAGGTACTTCAGATTTTACATTACACTAGATGACGCCCTCGACTCCGTTGAGCCAAAATTCGTTTATGGCGCGGGTACATTTTTCCGGGACTCAAGGTATCTCCACACTGCATTTGAGCAAAATCGGTTCAGTGGTTATGACATGAAGAGGTAACAGACAGGCACACTTTCGCATAATTATAATATTAGTATGGATTTGAGTACGGTCTACACTATATTGGCAGTTGATAATGAAAGATCGCAAGCAATAAATAATCTAGATTTATAGTCTCGTACTTTCAATAGGGTTTAAAAAATGTTCCAAGGTGTCGCCCGGCAACAGCCGACATGTTGACACGTTTATTAACATGCACATTCAGATTTATTATACCTCTAGAAGAGTCCTTATGTCGTCTCCGTAGAGGTCATAGAATTTGAAGGGTCTGTATTAATATTCTTATTCGGTGTGGACTATGGAGGAAGTCGGTGGAGATATTTGTATTCATTATCCCGCTGCACTTACGTGTGATCCGAACGGTGCGTTTTTCCATTGTCAGTGACTACACGATTCTGTAAATGTTGCAGAGGTCATAGTTTTTGGTGATATTTGAGAGATAGTTTTAGGTATCTACTATTTGTATTGAGAATGTTGTTTATAATCAAATGTTTCTTTATTTACCTAGTAAAGATGTTTGAGAGAAATAAATATTCGAAAATAAAGAGGAGATTCAGTTGTAGATTGTAATGTTCACATTTTTAGCACAGGTCTGTCAATTTAACATATACTTCGAAAATTGTTAATATAATACTTATATTTAGATTTTAGATCCATACAACTATTTCACCGAAACTCAGTCATCGAAGAAGGAAATCCTTTAGCTCAATAGTAACAGAAAAGCTTTAACAAAATCGGTCCACCTATTCGGATATGCCACGGACAGACACACGCGCACCTACAACAACCTCTTTTTGCTTTCTAGGTTAAAAATATCGTGACGCATGTGTCAAACTTATAACAAAACCTCTGTTTTCCTCAGGTTAAAAATACCGTGTCGTAACTCGTACCCTCGTGAATCGTGATACAATGGACACTCGCGGAGTTTTTTAACCGCTTATGTTAGGCATTGTTGGCGTCACCGAGTAGCATTAGTCCACATTAGACACGCGGCAGCTACGTGCAGCTTTTGTCCACTTTTGTTGTCTTAGCCGCTTACAAAACACCGTCATGTTCATCATCATCATTACCAGCATCACCATATTCTTCATCGTCATTATCTGCTGCACCAATATTCAGTATGTTTTAGCTATCATCGCTAGTTACAGTAAAATACTAATCGATTATTTCCGGACACAAAAATTTAGAAGGTCCTGAAGTCGTTGAAATTATTTGTAAGCCAT
This sequence comes from Plebejus argus, assembly GCA_905404155.3. Taxonomy (NCBI): domain Eukaryota; kingdom Metazoa; phylum Arthropoda; class Insecta; order Lepidoptera; family Lycaenidae; genus Plebejus; species Plebejus argus. The sequence continues at coordinate 15,130,915 of FR989937.1, read as the reverse complement.
TTGCTGTAGCCGTTTGGCGTAGACTTGACTCAATCACTCAAGTGGACTCGATGTGGACAAAATATTATATGTAACATTGGCCGCATTTCCACAATTCATTTTCACAGATAGAATAACAAATGTAAGAAAATATACAGACGAACACAATATAACCTCCTCCTTTTAGGATGTCAGTTAAAAATAGTAAGTAGCTTTGATACATTTCCTAAATTCTATTTCCAAAACAGAAAATTAAAAGAAAAGCTACGTCCAACTTTTGTGATTCGTTCCATCATTGCTTCTTGCTTCTTTAAGGTATTAGAAATCAGTCCTCAGAGACTAATAACGAAATATTAGCTTCTTATACTTAATAGGTACACTTTTACTTAGCCCACTCAATCATTGTCATTCAAAAAACTATTCCAATATATTAGCGTTCTCTTAATAACAGAAATACTTAATCCCAACTAAATAGCCGTACTTAATCAACGAATCCGACTCCCCCACTGCCGATACGTATCGAATCAAGATGACGTCTCATTCGTCCGATTTATTACGAGTACCACAGCCAAAAAGAGCAGAGAGTAAAGGTCCCGAAAATACGCAGTAAGTCAGTTCGTTTGTGGGTAACTTTTTTGCTCTGCGATCAAATGATGAGAGTGACGCAACATTTTGCATGCACTTCGATTCCCGGTTATTAATCATATCGAGACAGGCGAACAAAGCCGCGTAACGCGCCATGTCTTTGTGGATTTTGAGCGATTCCGCTTTATAATCATTTTTCATGGCGGAATTTTACGCCGATCATGGCGATCCTGCACATTTATCAACTTTAAATCTCAATCACTGCTGATCGTTTTATTTTCGTTTTGTACTAATGTTTTGGGATTTGCACACAACTTTAACAGTACTTATGTCGATGTTTTATAAAAAAAACTTTCAGACCTTTGCAATTGCCTGTTAGCACTCGATATTTTATCGCATATTATTTTATGAGGTTCAGAGCAATGAGCATATTTTCTTGTAAGCGTATTTGTCTTACTGTCGAACTCAAAACGTTTTAATGATTACTTGACTTTAATTTAATGAAGTTTGATAACAATTTATTATGTAACTTATGTCAAAATTTTCATTAAAATTACGGACAAGGAATCATGAAATCTCTCTGAATGCTCCTGTCTGTTTCCATAAATGAGTTAATCTCCTCAGGTGCCTATGGACTATGGTGTTCTTCTTATTTTTATGAAAAAAGGGGTAAACGAGCAAACGGGTCACCTGATGGAAAGCAACTTCCGTCGCCTATGGACACACGCAGCATCAGAAGAGCTGCAGATGCGTTGCCGACCTTTTACGAGGGAATAGGGTAATAGGGTACGGGAGGGTAGGGAAGGGAATAGGGGAGGGTAGGGAAGGAAATAAGAGAGGGTAGGGAAGGAAATAAAGGAGGGTAGGGAAGGGAAAAGAGTAGGGGATCGGGCCTCCGGTCAAGTCACTCACTCGGCGAAACACAGCGCAAGCGCTGTTTCACGCCGGTTTTCTGTGAGCACGTGGCATTTCTCCGGTCGAGCCAGTCCATTCGTGCCGAAGCATGGCTCTCCCACGGACCGCTTCCCGAAAGTCCCACTTCTATATCGTGTGATGGCATGTGATGGCATTTTGTAGCGTGTGGTGGCGTGTTGTAGCGTGTGGTGTCATGTGGCGTGTCCCACCCTGCGGGGAACCTTGGCCGGCAGTTTGCGTGCGCCCGCGCAGTTCCACAAAAACATCAACACTTCAACTTCAGAATACGATTTATGTGCAAATATCATAATCGCTCTATAAATAATTGTAAGTATTACTGTTTACGCAGTAATATACAAAATTTTAAGGATAAAATGTAAAACAGCATAATATTATAATAGCCACAGTCTGTACAACCTATAACCACGTGCTATGGGTATGACGACTGCTCTTTTGAAAGCGTACTAATTAATATTTTTTACGCCTAAAAATGTCTTTTCGCATTTCAGTAAATCCTACCACGGATATATTGTGGCCTGTAACATCATCACTGCGCTTGAAGAGATGGTAGTAGACAAAGCCCTACTAAAACACTGTGGTACTTCAACAGCAGCAGGCACCGTGAGGCGACATTGTCGAAGACAAAAGAGAACATGAAGGCATCCGCGACTTCGGTGAAAATTTATCTTTTTAACCCAAAAAAATATTAAATATTTTGAAACTTATACTGTTTTAATGAAATCTTAATTTATTGATTAATTATTATTAATTATAAAATATATTTAGAAAATTGTCAAAGTGGGATCGTCGGCTAGATTAAACAAATGTAAATTGTTATTAAATGCTCAATAAACAAATAACTAGTTATTACATAAATCATCATGCTTTAAACTAATTAAAAAATTATTACTCATTAGTATAACAATTAATTAGTAATGTTTATTAATCAGTACCTATATTTTGTGATAGACAGCATAGTACCTACGTAAAATTTGCTTTTCCCACGACATCATTTAGATTTGACGAAAAGAAGAAATATACTTTCGGATTGACTTTTGGTGACATTTTATACTTACATTCATTTTTAGGTCTTCACAAGTTTTTAACCTTATCCAATATACAAAAATTGGAGTTTGGTTAAAAAGTTAGCTGACATAAAGACCTGAGCAATGAAAATGTTAACATCTAATGTACCACTTTTAAAGCAAATAAATTATTGATTGATTGATTGATACTTGAACTACTTTGGAACAGTTTAAAGTCAAAAAAGTACTCAACAAAATATATTATGTAAGTAACTTATTTTGCTACGTTTTACTGCCTAGTCAGAGAGTATCGAAATGTGGTCGATATTATTTTAAGTGGAACCATTTACAAAAACCACCAATTACAAAATTGTTCCTATACATTGCATTTTATTTTCAAAAATGTGGCAGTTACAAAAAAGCTGTCGCCTTTTTTTTTTTGTCAACTCCTTATGACGAAGCCGTGTTTTGTATATTTTTGTAGTAAATATGTCATAAAGAGTCAAAAATAAAAAAAATAAGACTCAATACCTAAAATAATATCCGTATGATGTATCGATTACTTGAAAAAATTTAATAAATGAGGGTAGTTGGAACTGGTTTCGGTAGTTTGTCAGTAAGTATTAACAAAGCGCGACTGTACTATTGTTGTCACCCCATGTACACTCGGGCATAAAAATGTAACACTAAAAACATGTTTTGATGACTATTGACCATTTTAATAGTTTTTTCGCGTTTTATATTTTTTGCTTAACATTTTTTGTTTCCTTGGAAAAATACTTCAACTTTGAACGCGACGTTTTAAATCTACTTTTTGAATTACATAGAAATAAAAAAATAATCCTAAATCATGTAGACGACAGGTTAAAATAAAAATAACTGCATTTTTCCTCTTTTGTTTTAGACTAAAATATTATGTTATTAAAACTTTTTTGTGCCTTTTAACTACGACTGACCTGAATTAGGTCTTGTAAGTATGATTAAAAATATCAATACTTAATTAAATAGATTAAGTTTTCAGCACTTCTAAGCGGTTTTTGGATTCTTTCTAACAGAGTTTTTAGAGAAAAAATATATATTTACCACAGCCAGTCCCTATTCAAGAAAATATTATGGTAAGAAATTTTTAAAACTCACTCTTGTACAATACGCGGTCAATAGATTCAAATTAGATTTACCCTATTTATGGTAATAGGATAAAAAATTCACACACCAAAATAACAAGGAATTATTTAAATTAAGCGCAGTATGGGAATTCATTTAAATTAGTGTACTTGTTATAACCTGTTTTATAGTGGGGTTGAAAGTTGCAACTGGCCAGCTTCCCCGATGCTGGGGACCGGGGTACATTTTATCTCTTTATGGAGTTTTTTTTCGTATTTTAGTAATGAATTTAGTAATGAATTTAAAAATTTAAAATCTTTTTTAAACCTTGTTTTTTTTCTAGGGTTCTGACCAAGGGATGAGTGGAAAGCAAGATCTGAATCACATATTACTAATTATTACCTATTAGGTATATAAGTTACAAGTTAAATGTGTAACCAACGATAAACAGCAAAGTTTTGTTCCTACAAAAAAGTTGAGAATAAAAAAAGCTTACAATAGTATAATTTAAAAAGCAAGGTAGCGTGCATCACGTCGTCTAATCCCATGCTAAGTAAAACCTTGTGTTATTGCAATCAGACAACGGATGCACGCCCAACAATTTTATCCTAATATATTTATTATTATTCTCACATTCACACACACAATCACACTACACTTTATCACGTAAAGTCTCTTTCGGCGACGTGATGCGCGCTTCGTTCGGGAGCCTCCCCCGGAACCTTCGGTAAACTACTCCTGCGGGCCAGAACTCCTCCACCTCGAAGATGGATAAAACTTGAGTCGGCACTCTCACCACAAAGGAACTGAAATTCACTTTGTGGCGAGAGTGCAGACGCTCCATCCTCAAGGTGTAGGTGGTCTTCTCACGGATGTAGTTTACGATGTCTTCGTCCGTCATGGACCAGTGCAGGCGCGACACGTAGAGCGGCGTCGCGGGCACCTCGCTGCGCAGGCGCAGCTCGGGCACATTATTAAGGTGCGGTGCCTATAAGAAAACTAAAATTATTATAATAACTATAATATAACAACTAATTAAAATATAAGAAAACTATAAACGTAATTGTAATATTTTTATTTTAATAAATCGGCTAAATAACTCACTGAAAATATGTCTTTGAAACTTGATTCAAAGCGTGTCTGCTACTCGATAGCACATGAAATAATCCGTTATAATATTATTACGGTCGTAAACGTCATGACGACCATTGACCGCCACATAAAATAAATTTTATTACGAATTACGAAACATATTTTAATGAATTTCTATAATTTTAATAAGAAAATGTACGTCATTATTTAATTTCTAAATATACACAAAATATGCTTCGTCATATTTTGTGATCAAAGTATCGACTTCTACAAAATGTCTTGCATAAGGAATGACTTACAGATTTGGATATTAATTAAAAAAGAGGCTCTTTTTTTTTAAGAGCAAAGTGAAGCATCCGCCATGCCATATCCCACATCTTACATCACACATGTAGTTATACCAGCTATTTAATTGTATTTTGTATTTATATTTCTTGTATGTAATACCTTTCACTCGGTACTGAAAACAGATCAACACTTCTCTCCTACAAATTGAGGTGTGTACCTAATCGCCCAAAAATATTAGTTTTGATATCACTCGAAACCGAAGCACTTTTTTAAAAATGACATGCGTAATTGACCCTTACGTCTTCTTGTCTTGTCACCAAAACTTTTGTTCATACGTATAATCGAACCTTAATTGTTTTAGGTCCGGTACTGCTATGTATTCCGCGGACGCGTATGCAAAAATCGTCCTTGCGCCGCGCACCTTAACGGTCCGAGATTATTCAAATTTATTCACAAACGCTCGCGAAATCGGACCGAATATTCAAATTATTTACAAAAGACTTCCGGAAGCGAAACAACAATGGTGGACGATAGCATTCCTGTAGGCGGTAGGCTCTAATGTAGAGTTAAAAAAAATAACTTTATGAAAGTCAGTCGGAACTCGGAGGTAAAATTGCTATGAACGCACTGTTAGTGAATTAACAAACCGTTGGTTTCATTGGATGATGAACTAAAGCTAAGCACAATCTATCCTTATCATGTCAGTTTTAAAATAAATCGGACTACCCATTTGGATACCTACTACGTAGCCACGGACAAACACGGACAGACAGATAGACACGTCCCGTCAAACTTATAACACTCCTATTTTCATCGGCGGTTAAAAAATAGTGGCACTTATCATGTAAGCGAATCACGTGATCAAAGCGATAAAGCAGATAAAAATAAAGAAGCGTCCATAATAACATAAGAATAGAAAACACGTGATCGTATATTGACGTTCCACATAAACAAATGTGTCGATAATGCAAACAAAAAGCGAACAATTAAAATTGCATCTGCAAATCGTGTGAAGCTGCGTGCGCGTAATAATGATAATTGCACTTAGCGTGTCTCGCGTCGCTTATCGATATGTCCGTGGTCTTCCCTTGAACTCCTAAATATGAGGTTAACTGTTAGAACAGCATGCAAAGATAGTAACGCTTATATTTAGAAAAAAAATTAAAACTAAAGTGTCACATTCCGTATAGTCACAGAATAGATAATAGTGGCATAGTGTCAAAATTTCTGCTAACACTTCAACTGTCAAAGACACACTTAGGCTGTCAAACCGAAAATGATTAATCTTAAGGAAGTCAAAGAAATTACATGTTAATATAAGCATATTAACGTCTATTAAGAGGAAAAAACCGGCCAAGTGCGTGTCGGGCCACGCGCAATATAGGGTTCCGTAGTACCGCTAGTTTTTGAAAATTTCTATATGGTCAATGAATGTACATTTATAACATGTTTTACACTACTAACAACATCATCCCAAAGGAATTTGAACGAAAAGTTCCCTTTATACTTCGCCGCATACATTTTTTTAAGTTGATCGACTATTACTCAATAACTTATGAAGTCTTCTTAGCCGTAATAGTTTTCCTTTTAAATTCAGCATATTTCCTACTCTCGTGATTTTTTTCACATTTCCAGAAGCAACCGTTTAGCTGGTAGAAGGGGGGCGACACTGGACTCCAACTATTTTTTCCACTTTAAAACTTAATATTTCATGAATAGATCCCTAAATCGGAAAATGATCTATTCATAATAGATCTACTCATAATATTTTTAAAAAACCTATCCAACGACACCCCACACGATGGGGTGGGCGCGAAAAAAAAAATTCAACCCCGCTTGATGTGTAGGGGAGGTACCATAAAAAAATATTTTTTAAATATTTTATATACCATTTTGTTGGCGTTATTAATATGTGTATTCATGCCAAATTACAGCTTTGTAGTTCCTATAGTCTCTGAGCAAAACCGCGGACAGACAGACAGACGGACAGACGGACAGACGGACAGACGGACAGACGGACAGACGCACAGACGGACAGACGGACGGACAGACCGAAACTATAAGGGTTTCTTGTTGACTACGGAACCCTAAAAACTGTATAGTAATAATTATGTTAAGTGGTAACAGAGATGGGCCGAGAGAATGTCAATCATAATTACGCCGGTCCTGCGCGCGCGCATTGATATGCTAAACTGCACTTAACACATGCAAATCGATAAACAAATAATGCCATTATTATTTTATTACGCATTGTAAATGTCGCTGACCGCTTTTTTCGGGATCTGTGGAATAATTTATTTTAGCATTTTACCACTAAGTTCGTTTTGCAACTTTATATTAATTTATGCTCGTATTTGTTAGACGAAGGAATCATAGTTGATTGCACAAACTATTTGAACTTTTACATTATGAGAACCGAACTTTTATTAATTGAGGTAAATTAAATACTAAATTTAATACGACTTTAATAATATTATCAATACTTATAAAGAACTGCATAATTTTTGGCTCAACATGTTTAGCTTAGATTAGAATACACTGCATTTTTATGTAAGCAACTCATTTCTTCATTACTATAATTTACCATTCAAAACACTTATTTATATAGTTCCCATAAAAACGGCCTACAATTTACATTAAAACGTACGGAACCCTCACTCTCAGCTCTATCTTGGCTGCAACATAGCGCCAGCCACCGAGAATTTGAATATTTAACTTTTTATTGTTCACCCAATCTGTTAGCGCGTATTATGACGCTGATTATACTGTATTCCGCAAACACTTGACAACTGACAACTTGACACTTCAAGTGTACTGTCATTATGTCACTTCCGTCAATATGCACTTTTATTTACTGTGGCTTTTGAAATTATGTGTTAATTTATTCTTTATTGCAAGATCTTTATTACGAAATCCATTATTATACCCTAATTAATCATGATTTATGTACTTAATATGTGACAAATTAGATTGCAACTTTACCTATATTACTACAGTGTTTCATTTTTGTTAGAAATTATAATGAATTCGAAAAGTAATTTTGTTAAATAATTATTTTATTTTTCTTTTGATAATAATAAGTTAATAAGTTTTATTTATCTTTTTACATTTTAATATTTTTTAATTAAATAACTTTTTCGACATCTTAAATTTAATTAAAAACTTATTTAAAACGCTATTTATATTTAATATTTTAAGTGCCAATAAATTATTTCTATTTTTTTATATTTGAAAAATATTGTGTAATAATGATGTAGCTTGTAAGAAACTGGTTTCATAGAATTTTATACCATTTCCTTGTAACTTATATTTTTAGAAATGAAACATAATGTATCGTAACTCGTACACAACATAACTAAAAATATGATTATTGTAAATAGCACAAACATTGATCAATGTCTTTGTCTGTGGTAAATAGCAATTTATAACTTCTACAGGATTAAATCTGTTATTATACAGACATCAACAGCATTTTCTTTCATTTTCTAGAACCACCTAGAGGTGATTGCAAAGTTATTTTATTTTTAATTTTATATTTTATTAAAATATTTTTAAGTAGGTAAGTGTCGATTTCACGACCCTCAAGTAGCACTAATCGTTGATTAAACTGTCAAGTAACTTACTTGCCACATCATCTGCCAATTACCGAGTTTACTTGACGGTTTTTTACAATCACAGAGTTTAAATTTCTTTATCTCTTGTCAAAAATCGATTTATTTGACTTAATTGATTTTGGCTAGATTTCGTCTATAGAAGTGTACAGCGAACCAAGTGCATAACTTAAGAAAACATAAAATAACTCATCAATCCCCAAGCGGCACCCGGCTGTCGCGTACAAATTACAATTGAAAATCTATTGTGTCTGCGATTCCCACGATCGAGGTATTAATGCCTAAAACGCAAAGGTCATTATATTTTTATCATTAAATAATCAATAATGAGTTTATTTAATCAAGTACTATATTCTAGTACCTACTGGCTAACATTAATCCTTTTTACATGTTACAAGTAAAATATATTGAATACGATGTTCACTTTCTCCATTTTTTCTAATAATTGGTTTATTAAACAATATTATACAACAAAGGCAACAACAAAGGACTCAAACAACTAACAAGTAACAACACAAAAGAAAGGTATATTTTTTTCTTCTTCTTCACCGCCAATGACAATGTTGGGCGATTGATTTGACGCCATTTTGAACGAATGTAATGTACGATTTGTTATGTCATTCACTTAACTGGCAAGTAGTTACTCAGAGCTTTATTTTTGCTTGTGAAATTGACAAAAAATACTTGTAAGTTTTACTTGCCAATTAACGTTACTTGACAAGTAACTACTCAACACTTTACTTGGAGATGGTGAAAGAGGCCCTAAGTATCATATTTTATTTTATTCTTATTATTTAGGAAAACGTAAGGATTTATTATCAAGTAGTTTTATTATTGTATTTACTTAAAATATCGGTTTTAATTTGATTATTATCTATTCAGCTTATTTAATTATAAATCTAGCAATTTTGTAGCTATTTAGCCATAGCCGCACTAAATGAGGTTACGCCAGCAACATTTCAAAATTGACCTATAAAGTGTAACTTGGTAAATCCTAATATTAATTTTTATGCACCGTCCCAAGGTCCTGACGAAATCCTGGCATTTGCGACATAGTGTCATCTTGGCTATGATGACATAACGACACACTACACGCTCCGTCTTGCAGGCTTACGATGTGTCCCAGTTAATCCAAGGCTAAGCAGATACATAAAATTAATAATAGTAGCTTCCTCGCCGGTTTTGGTATTCTTGGATGATTTTATTGACACCGAGACCGCGTAGGAGCATTTTATAGTGCCTAAGTGTGTGTCAGACAAGGATACTCTCTGTTTTTTTCTGCTGTTGGCCAAAGCAGTGAGATAAGTATTCGACATGACCGGTGAGAGATTCGACGCAGAACCGATTTTTACATACCTTTAAGATCGTCTTTATTGTCAGACAATCAGATGACTAAACAATTTCCCGTATTTAAATGTAGGTGCACACTGCACAATTATAATTGAGTGCAGTACTAACTGCATTAGATGCTATCCTCGCTAAAAGGACGCGTGTAGTCGGGGCTTAACATATCGATAGTTACGCGTATTATTGATGAAACTAATACACATATTTTATGCTAATATTATATGTTTTCCGAATCTAGTTCAGGTTTTTTATCGTTTATGCTAATTTAGCATTTGCGTCTTCATATGTAGGCGATTAAGTTTATTTCCATTTACTTATATATTGTATCCACATTTATTTAATGTGTAATAAAAAATTTAGACGTAGCATAATTTATTGTAACATTTTTTTATATTTTCCGTTGTTTGTTTTTAATTTTTGATCCAGACTTGTTTTTGATAGTTTTGTTTTTTGTGTGAAGAGTCATTTTGGAAAATAATATTTTTATGTCCTTTAAAATACATTTTATGGCATGTATTCCAAAAAACTACGTAGACAGATGTTATTTTGGCTTTGTGGTTGGTTGCGCGCCCCTGTCGTCAACGAATTTGTGTGAAAAATCCAGAGTTGAGCAACATTTTATTCAAAGCTGTCGTACGTTTCTCCCCCAAAGAATAGCTCATCAGTGGTTACAAGTGACGGATTTAGACGCAAATTCGGGGGGCATAATCACATTACGTGTAACTCGATTTGCCGCGGTGGGCCGCCGTGGTCGGCCACCGAGGTGGGTACTGTTTTTAATTTTATTTTTGTACAGACGTGCCTAAACAATAGCCTGATTAAAACAATATTGGTTTATTGATCAGTAGCTGAAAGTTATTATATTTTAAAAGATTACATTGCCTTACAACATAGAACATACAATAAAAGAAAGCCTGTCAAGCATTTGAAACCATGTTTTTTATAACAAGAACGAAGTAACCATAAACATAAACTAGCTTGCTCTAAGTTCATATACTATATTATGTATAAGAACTTAGAGCAAGCTTCATTGACCACGAGGCATTTACTCTTTTCTCGTTATTTGATATTTCGTCCACTATACTATCAGAGAAATTGTTTTTTGCAGGTTGCAGACCTACGTCATTTGGTCAGATTTAAGGTGCCGGTTGGCAGCGGGCGACATGAAGCAACCGCGGACGACACGTCGCAACGACACTGCAGGTTTCTTTGTATTTCTATGAAATACCCTGCGCAGCTAGCGACACGAAGCTAGCGACACATTCATTGAAATACATAGCTAAACGACATGTCGTCGCGACACGTCGTCTACTGCAACTTCATGTAGCCGGCTTCCAAGTTGTACCTATTCAAGGCCAGCTGACAGATCACGACAACTTGACATGGAAAAACCCGACCAAATAACGTAACACCGTCATCCTATGAATCAGTTTCTCTGTCGGTACAAATGATATTAATCAAGTAACCAATTAAATTGATTTCTAAATTTGGGATGTACACGGATGTCCGTATCTGACTATCTTATCCAAGTGAGACATAAAGATCTGAGATTAACACTTAACAAGTAAAAGCTACGACTTTCCATTTAGAATTTATGCTCGGGATGACATAGATCGAAGTTATTTTTAATAGAAAAATATTCCTTTCTCTTACCAGAACTACCCCGCTGCTGACATAACATAGTTGATTACCACTGAAACATTGCATTTTTTGGGGATAAATAGTAGCCTATAGTCTAATGACTTATCAAGAGTCTAGAGCTTATTCTTGCCAAACTAAGCCAATGTCCGTAAGTTACAATATTGTTCTTGTGTGAAGAAGTAACAAATATAGACGTTCAAGAACTTTTGGCTTTCATAATAATATTAGTATAATCCTGTTGAAAATAATTACTAACAAGTTAGTAATAGATTAGAACTTCTCTGGTGTTTGGTACGTCCAGCCATCACAACAATTAGCATGGGAACTTTTGTTACAGCACATGATAGAGCAAAATTTGATCAAAAAAAAACCTGTTATTCAAGAATCAGTTAATCCAAGAATTTCTTCCCTTGCTCGGTCATCCAAAGATAACGCTTTATTATAAATCAAACAAACGAATAAGTGCACCTACTGAAGCGTGGTAATGTATGGTCAGTAGGTACTATCGTGTGGAATAGTCATAAATAATTCCACGTAACACCGTTAGAACCCTCATTATATGTTCATCGGCCACACGAGGTTTTTCAGTTTGTTTTGTAACTTAGCATATTATCGCTTCCGATTAGGTCCAGTGGTGATGGAGAGCGTCCGAACAAAGGGTCCCAGCAAAAAGTGGAAAATCGTTACCCATTAGCAACTATAGCGATTACACGTTTACCAAGATAGACTGGACTAATATTATAAGATTCGGTTACAAACTTTATTATATTCTTCTTTTGTTATCGATATCAACGAAAGTAGACTAAAACGCTCTAAAAGTATGTTGTCACCGCGATTATAATAACCAAGAAACTAGCTCATGGTTACAAGTCACTAGTAAGCAGCGGCCGCCGTCAAACCAAACGTCAAACACATGAGAAGTTTGAGTTCCTTTCTGTGTTTCTTATCCCTAATATTAGGGAACAGAAACGAAACTTAAATTAGACCTTAGACCTCCATTTTACAGTTTAAGATTAGTTTCGGAGGTTTTTAGCAGGACCTTAATCAATCTGAAGCGCTATTGTCAAAAATCTCTAAAGTCATGTCGAAGAACTTCAGAAAATGTAGAGAGTAAAGACCGTACAAATTAACAAATGTTGGTGTTAAAAATTACAAACCCGAGATTTGATAAAGTGTAGTGATTGGGATAAGAATTGTTGGCACTAAATCAAACCGATATTAAATTAAATGGGGGACGGTCTGATGCTGAAGAGTCTCAAGCGATGGACTGGAAGAGGGGTCTTAATCAAATCTACTAATTGGGCCCCCGCTGCACTCGCTAAATGTTACCGCTGGTTTGTTTAGTCTTTAGCGATATTTACTGATGATATTCATATTTAGTATATTGTAGTTGATGTCTGAACCCAATAAAAGGGTGTCAGCAAAAGTTCTACGTTTAACAGAATTTAAAATACCTAAGGACGCTATAATAATTTTAATACAAGCATTTTTTAATTCATTTTCAAACACATTTTCTGAGTTCTACTACAACCCTTACAAATATGTGTATTACATCACATTTAACTCAGGTACTTACGTTATATAATATGTAAGAGTATGTAAGAGTATGTAAAAAGTAAGAATTTATGTTTGGTTATTCACACAAAAATACTGAAAGGATTTTGATGAAATTAAGCTTTTTAGTATTGTAGGGTGGACTCTAGATTAACATTTCAATATTTTGTTACCCAAAAAAGTACTGTACCTATTCTAGCGAGAACTAAGTAATGCGAGTAAGAGCAAGTAATACTAGTGTAACTTCACTGTCATATTTTTGACGGGAATCCGAGCTGTCTCGGCGAATAATGTGCCCGCAAAGTTGCGCATGTGAACCAGTGCGGAACTTACTCTTGTATTTGCATTTAATTCGTAACAATTTCGTTGTTACCCCTAGCGGCTGTAAATTAAAACGTGTAACTGTTGCGCCACGACACAACTGCGAGTGACGTTCCTATAATATCAGTTTTATTAAACTTCGTACAATTTCGGTTTTGTAAAACTACCCACACCCGGACCTCGGATATATCTCCGAAACGATGTATCAGCGAATCTATGCTATCCTTATTGTGAACACCGTACGGTTCAGTTTCGAGTGCGATATATTCCGCAAGTATATTTTGGAGTATGGTAACATCTGCCTTTATTTACGTTTTGGCTTCAACTGCTACACAATAGGCGAGGCGAATCGGACAAAGTTTACAATGGAAGGTTGTCCGCAAGGGGACCGCGGCGCCCTCACTTTTTATGGAGAAATAAAATGACCTTTAGTTTAAAGAAATTTAATATTACCATTATATATAATGCTACCATAAATAAAGTATTTAAGGTCTTCCACTTATGTAGTATCATAATAGTCTGCACTATGCAGTTTTTTGCGCAGCTAATTTATAGTATTATAAGTAGATCTATAGTGCAAACATACTAGTAAGTGTGTGTATGTTTGTTAATAACGACTTCACGTTCGAACAGCTAAACAATAATAAACTGTATTGTCTAGAGTTGCAGCAAAAACTGTAGTGATTTTTACACAGTTAAAGCTAGTTTTAAAAGTAGGTCTTACTTTATCAAAGATACTATGCAACTTTCTATAAGTAGAGAAAAATAACATTACAAATTCCAATATTTACATTCAAAAGATGCGATAATATTATTTTATCTACATACCATAGCTCCTATTTTAGGAAGTATGAAACTTGTAAAACTAAAGATAATAATTACTCGTTTCTTAAAAAAAATATGTTTGGATGTAATCGTAGATTAAATGCGTATTCAAGTTTGTACAAGGATGATTCAGTTGATAAAAATAATACTTATTTTAATAAACCATAATTATAACAACTATGTAATATATTTTGCGGACATTTCAAGGTTTGAAAAGTTTTTGTTTAGTTCTACGTACAGCTCACACGAAGAATACAATATGTAATTGTAATAACAAAATTCCACTTTAATTTAGACTTCCCATAAACATAGATAATAATTATTATATAGGTATATAAAGATCGCATTTTAATTGGCACTGAAATAGAAGTGTGTGAGCGTAGTGATGATGACTTGCCGTTCAGAAATGCCACTCGGTGTCAATTAAAATGAGCGTTAGACATTCGGGGTGAAGCAGTGAGTAAAGTCAAAATCCATACAATGAATTCGCGACATATGGCCCGACCCCAGCGGCCCAGCGCACGACAAATTAGTGTTTAAGAGATTGCCATCACTGTGAAATGTCCAATCCATTACGCGCAAATGGTGTTATTTGTAACCACTAACCACTAAACGCGCGTAATGGTTGGGGTAAATTTCGACAAAATGGTGAAAACAAAGGTATTTTGAAAAATAGATAAGCTTCAACTGTCGCAAAGGTTGATGTTGATAACATCAAAGTAAAAGTGATTGTAAGTGTCAATAAATATAATAGAGAAACCAAAAGTAACATAAGTATAGTCGGCTGTTGGGGGTGTTTTCAGAACTACAACAATGATCCACTCTGATTTGAATAAAATGCCCTTTTTCTACGCGATTCTTTTCAAAAACTCCGAGAAGACGACGCCGATGGAGATAATATAAACTCATAATTCATAAATCATACGCATTAAAAGATTTTAAAAAGTGATGTCAAACAAATAATAAAACCTCGCGACGTCAACAATGAGCGACAGAAAAAGATTGGCCGATTTGTAGTAGTTCATTGTGAACTATAAATGGACTCAAATGAACGTTCGAAGACACTTTTTTATCTGCGGAGGAGAACACAATCGCGGTATTGTTGGTGCGAGGGCTCGGGGTACATAACCCCCGCCTCCCCCGCGGGCCGTCGGAATTAACATAATTTTATATCGGCAGATGCGACGACTTTTACTTTTCGTTCAACTTTCACCTCGAGATATCGATTTACATATTCTAGGATGTGCACGTGGATCGATCCGATCTTCCTGCGTCATTATGTCGCACAATGCGACAAAAACTGCGTGGGCGCATTGTGGCGCAGCTTTTGTCCATTGTCTGAGTCCTTAGGGTGGCTCTGTGACATATATTTCGGCTTCGTTTTTTAAGCCCATTGTGTAGAAAATTAGATATCGACGAGTTCAAGAAACACGATCCTATCGGCCTCCGGCTCGGATCCTCCCTCCGTCCCATTATGCTCGCGTTAGATCTCAAAACCGAATTTGAATAAACAGGTTAGATCGGCGACGGTTGTAGTCGTCGGGGAATTTCGAGATCCGTTAGACGTAGTTCGTTTCTATCAGCTGGTGGAATCCTTTCATCTGGGATGAATGCGCGAGATGTGATGTGAGGGGTGGTGGCCGGTCGCGATGGTCTATCCCGGCCGTTTGTGACCGTTCCGCTGACCGGGACAGCATCCGGTTCTTAATCTCGACGTGTCCTATCGTTTGGGAAACGAGTTTCGTTTCCCTAACTACGGTCACTATAGAGGCTAACGTCAGAATGCATAGTAAACATATTTTATAACGACAATCGAGTTTATTGAAAAGTCGTTTTGTATGGAGCAGGATGCAGTGCTGTATTTCGTTTCCCATCGATTTGTTATTTAATAATGACACTACTTTTATTACTCTCGTGGTCGAAACTTGTACATAAACATTGTTATGGTAATAAGATTTTCTCATCATCAAAATAGATTTTATTAATTACTACAAATGTGACAAATGTGTGAAAAAAATCGGCGAAGTGCGAGTCAGACTCGCGCACGAAGGATTCCGTACCAGTACAGAGTGAAAGTGGACAAAAAAGTGTTTTTTGTATGGGAGCCCCCCTTAAATATAAACCTACTTTATTTTAATTTTATTATTAATTATTAAAGTACAAATATAATTAAGGGTTTTGTGAAAATTTTAAGTGCCTAACTGTTACCATTATTGATTACGAGCAAAAAAAGTTTCTTGTATGGGAGCCCCCTTCAAATATTAACTTTATTTTATTTTTAGTATATTTTGTTGTTATGGCGGCAACAGATATTATACACAGTCTGTGAAAATTACAAATGTCTAGCTATAGCCGTTCTTGAGATACAGCCTGATGACATACAGAGGGACAGACATCGAAGTCTTAGTAATAGGGTCCCGTTTTTACCCTTTGGGTACGGAACCCTAATAAAATCGACAAACATATTTGGCGAAGATGATTTGCATTATTATAAATTATAATTTAATATCAAATTAAGGAAAAATCATTTAGCCTAGTCAGCATGCTAATGTTGAAAATAATTTCTTTTAAGGAAAATCTGTAGTCATCTTCCTTCCTCATTTCTCTAATAACTCATAATTCGCAAATAAAAAAACACAATCGTTCGTTTTGCATAACAAGTAGGGATTAAACTCTAACGGTATCAAGGTTATGTTGGTCAAGGGCTAGTGAAGCTCGACTCGATTTTGATACATTCTAATGTAAACTAGAAGCTATCATAAAATAAATAATTTACATAAAACCACTAACGGATCTCACAAGAACCAGTATCGCGCATATTAATGCCGGTGATCTATTAGAAAATCGCTAAGACACGAAACGAATACTCTCAACGGCTATAGTATTTATGATAATTTCTTTTCCCACCGAAATGACCATTTAAAATCGTCAACGACGCTTCATCATTTGCATAAGATATTGGGGAATAAAATTCTAACATCGGAATTTTATTTTTATCTAAAAACTCGCGTGTCTTTTTTATGTCCACTCCGCGGTATAAATCTCGCGTATAATTACGGAATCGCATTAGCGGCCGTGTCGAATGTGATCGGATCTAGCGAGCGGCGATCTAATTACAAAAATTTGGATTCGAGCCGCGATCGAGTTACCATTGTGCGAGGTCGGCCATTATCTGCGAGGAGCATCCATTCCCAGGATTCCGTTAGTGCGTTCACATGGGCGCCATCCCTTTCGCCCGAGTCAAGTGATGAGCCGAGACAATGCGACCCAGCTGCCGACCGCGGCCAGGTGAGAACATCTCGAAACAGACAACACCAAAACAGATCTTACACCGTTGGCTCTGAACTTAAAATCGATCGCATCAAAATCGTAGCTCAGGATCCATCTCAACGCCATAAAGATTACAGATTTAAAATCTTACGGGGACGCTATAAGACATAATTCTCCTTGGGACGTCATTGTTTAGATAATTGTGATAGATAACAAAGTGCTCAGTGATCTGTAACTAGTTTTGAAAAATAAAAATGTAATATCGATGCCCTGCAAAAGATCGAAAGACGCGGTGTAGCTTAGTTTTTGCTGACCACGACGAACGCATCTCGAATGGCCAATCCCTTTGATGGTAAATGCGAAATCGTTAATTTATGCAAAGGGGAAGCGGTAGCAAAAAACTTAAATGAAGATTATACACCTGACGTCTGTTTGTTCGTAGACGCGGGCGCAGCTAGCTCACCGCTCGCGCATTAATTATCCGACCGCGCTGCTCCGGCACGCGCCCAAAAGGGACAGCGATCTGCCATTTTTTGCGAACCTTTTAGTCTTTACTTTGCAACACAATGCCCGGGAACCTTCACAATTATAAACAGTGACGCATCGGAGACAACCTTTTAATAATCCCTGTTCGCTTGAACGTGCACGGTAGTTTTGCAAGTGAAAAGAAATTCGGTTTTGACTAAAAAAATTAAACACCTGAGTAATTATACTTTCATAAATGCAGAAACGACAATAGGTGGAGCGATTTGCCACCGCGGGGCGTTTACCGAGGTGCTAATTAGTGGATTTTCTCACCTTCTGTATGGTTTTTTGTTGATTTTTTGTGGATGGTTTTTGTATAATATTTTTGATCAATGAGAGCGCTCCCTTGTAGTTTACTATAAAAATCTGTCGAAACCAGTTTCTCGCTAACGGTCAAATGTAATGTCAATACGTTACACTAAAATGTTATCTCTAAATTATGATCGTGTTGTGTTAAGTTGACTTTTGTATTACTAGCTTCACCAAGTTGAACTATATTTAGATTTTTATCCGAAATAATGTTGAGTCTCGCATTAATTAAAACCTAATTAAAATTTGATGAAGATATATGACATTTAGACGCCAAGGTTGACATTTGATCTCTCACCTTTGACTGGACGCAAGGGGTTTTATAAAACACCTTGCGAAGACATCGTAAATAATCAAAAAACTATTCAAAATTGTCCGGGCTAGATTTAAATATTTTTCTGTAGTTTGAAGTGTATTTAAATTTTTTATGATTCTACGACATTATGTTTTGTCATTATATTTTAGGATTAATTATTTAGCTTATCTTTTATAGTTTCTTTTACTATATTAATGTTTTAATATCAAAAAATTATACATAAGTTTAAAAAAGAACAACTTTAGTCTTTTTTGTAAAATATATTTTTTTAACTTGTAGTGACAATGTCGTTCTCATTTTATGTTTAATCTTTGAATTACTTAGGTGAAATATTTTCTTGCTTGCTGAATACCCCAAAATTTGAGATAAGCCGAGTTTAATGTGTCATCTAAAAATTATAGAAGAAGCATTCGAGTCTATTCATATTGTCCCCAGCGGCATGACATGTTGACAAAAGTGGCTGAGGCTTGGAAAAACAAAGCAAACAAATCAAAACCGGATTTCCAAAATCCCGTTCGGTCGGCAGTCGAAAAAAGCTCAGTTTTCGATTTCTATTCGATTGTTTGTTTTTTTGCTCATTGTATGTTCTGCGACACGAGTTCCATTTTTGCGATGTCTATTGTTCGAGTGACATCTGACGAGATGTCTCCGCGCGTGAGGTCATCCGCGGAGAATGGGGATGATCGTCAGACAGAACCTCGTGTTATCAGACAGATTTAACTGATGATTATGGTGATAACTTATAATGTAAACTGCGGTATCTCTACATCTCATAGTTCGCATTCAACCGCATTTTAAATCTCTTCGTAACGTGTTAACATTGAGGCTATATAAATTTCGAATTTAAGTTTTGTCTTAAACAAAGTATATATTTGACGATCATGATGTTCGACAGCAGTGTTTATGTTTGTGGTTTTGATATTCATCGCTGATTCATGTTAGTTACTCCCATAAACTCTTTTCTTTTCAACTTCGGTATCTCTTCGATCACTATGTTTGTTTTAGCGTTTATCGATTAGGTATTACGACCACAAAGTTGAAAAACGGAAATATGTCTATTTTTAATGATACTTATGGCTGGTTTACACGTATTAAGTAGATAAGTAGTTAACTAAATTTTAACTTAATGTTAAGTTGTTAATTGCATGTAAACACAAAATTTTGTAGCAAGTACTAAGTAGCAAATTCAAATTTAGTAAGTACTAAACAAGATGACAGTTAGAATTTAGTTACTACTTAACTACTTATTACGTGTAAGCCAGCCCTTAGCGATGTTTTTTTTCGAACTTGGCTGTCGTGACATTATCAAATCTTATGTGACATAATTTTCGTCAAATATCTTTAAGTTTTCTAACTTCCTCGTAATAAGCGATGGCAATTCGGCTTAAGGTATCCAAAGCATTTCCAAAAACATTTCTATATTATTAAATTTTTATTGCCAGCAGCTCTTTCTGTATCCTAACACGATCCCCAATTTGTAGTATATGCGAACCCCCGAGGGTACGCAACGGGAACCTCTCGTTTTGGAATTTCTTTTTGTTCGAAGGACCATCTCGGTCGACCATCGCTCCAAGCGTCGTATTAGGCCATCGCACTTTTTACGTGCAAATTTTAAGCATACACATTTAGATAAACTATTGGCGCAAAATACCAAACATATTATTACAGGCGACGCCAAAATATAGAAGAAAAGGATAAAGGAAAATTTCTTTTCGACTATTAATTTTTATTGCAACATTTTTGAGCAGTTTAAATAATCGACCAAGTGCGAGTTGGATTCGCGCACGAAGGGTTCCGTACCATTATAGAGCAAAAATAGTAAAAAATTGTGTTTTTTTGTATGGGTGCCCCCATAATTATTTATTTTATTTAAATTTTATTTTTAAATATTAAAAGTATTAATACAGCTGAGTATTTTGTGTACATTTCAAGTGCCTACCTGTTGTCATCATTGAAACGAAGCAAAAAATGATTGAAAAATCACGTTTGTTGTATAGGAGCCCCCCTTAACCCCTTAATTATTTAATTTATTTTGTTTTTAGTATTTGTTGTTATAGCGGCAACAGAAGTACATAATCTGTGAAAATTTCAACTCTTTAGCTATTACTGTTCTTGAGTTACAGCCTGGAGACAGACGGACAGACGGACATCGAAGTCTCAGTAATAGGGTCCCGTTTTTACCCTTTGGGTACGGAACCCTAAAAAGTAGCAATATAATATAAATCCCTTGAACCTAGGCTACACTTGCAGTACGAGGTTAATACTAATGTTTAATAGTAAAAGTAACTCAAAAAAGGTGGGTATTCTATTATTAATTTTTACATTATGGCGTTTTGGAAGTCCGTTGTTGCAACAAACGGTGGTAGGTAGGTAACTTAACTTAAGTAAATCATTATATTTTGGGTAGTTAAGTAGTACCCAAAAAACAATGATTTATTATAATAATTATAACAAAAGTAATGTACAGTTTATGATTAAAATATAAAAAACATTAGCACCTACAGCAACAACAAAAAGGAGCACTGCTTAAACATTTTAAATTATTGTTATTTTGAAATCTCCGTTTTAGCTGTTTACACAAGTATAGGTCTGTCGCTCCAAGATCATTAAATAAGTCATTAAAAAATGACCATCAATAATAATTTTAAATGCCTGTTTACATAGACGTCTAGACTAAGTCTTCTAATAAAGTGGGCAAGGAACGTCATAAGTTATGATTAAAACTCCGATATATACAAATGGCAGGCTGGCAAGAAGCGCGCGCTCGTCTGGCGTGCCAATTATGCGCTGCGCACGCGTCGCAAAAAAACACCAGCGACGCAGCCATTTTTTAAAGGGCCTAACTTAAATAATAATGCAGCAACACGCGAGGGTATCCGCGAAATGCGATTCTCGAATCGTTCCCGAATGCCACCAAATCCGGCGTTTTTTACCAGCCCTATTGTGTCCGTGCTTAAGATTTATACCGCAGCTATCGCGGCCGAACCGTACGATTAGCCTGCGTCACAAACGGGAATGCAAAATCGACTAACTTTAATACAACTATAATAAACCTCGCGTTTTTTGTTGGCCCTCCGCCTCGGGTCGCCTCGACCCTATCATTACCGAAACGATCCTAATTGTATAATAGTCTTGTCACAGGCCCAAAGAAAAAGCGGGACAATTTCGTTTATAATCAAATTGTTGAAATTTAGCATCGTTTGAGTCGTTACACACTTATCGATTCCACGTAATAGCCGCGTACTTTTTTATATTTGATAGAACATATGTTAGAAAGTCCGTTTGCTTTCAAAACTTACACGGTTTTGAGATTTCTCTTTTGAAATGTGTAATGTATGAGAGTGTGATTATGCACATTGTTAATTGAAAGATAATTATTATTAATAAGACACTTAATTTGGGGCTTAACGACAAATATGAGAGATAATGATACACCAAGGATGAGATGTGCACGTTACCACTTACCGCGTTGGTGAATATTCATTCATGTTTGGTGGTTGTCCGTGAGAGAGGGTCCGTGGCCTAGTGGGTAGACCTTTGGTTCACACTCGTAGAGGCTGCAGGGCCTATAGCCGAATCTTTTTCGTTTTCGCTTCGTTATAAAATCGTCGATCAAAATGTATGGAATTGACATAAGACGAGTCGAACGTCAACGTCATATTAACGAACGCTTATGTCAATCCCATACATTTTCATCGGCGATTCTATAACGAAGCAAAAACGAAAACATTTTGGCTCACCCCCCTGGTTCGATCCCGGGTGGAGGTGAGACATTTTCTGGTCTCAAGAACATAATACGGACACTCATGGCAATGTCACAACAGTTTAAACTGTTTTTATTTTAGGGGTAATTTACTTTCCTAGTTCTTCTTTTATATTTGTATCATGTGCACTTATTTCATGGTGAAGTTATACCTGAACAATCTATTGCTTTTCCAAACATAAGTGTTAAAAGATGTCATATCAATAAGGCTGCGTAGCTAATTAACATAAATTAAATACAGTATAATTAAGATCTAAGTGATGAACTACTTAAATCTGGAAAGTAATAAAAATGTAAATATTTTTGCTATAGAAACAATTCTATAAATACTAATCACTTTGACGATAAAATCTAAAATGATTCCCGCTGTTCTCACGTTAGGTCTCCAATCTCCATAACTCGCTAATCTAAAAATCCTGTCTATGACTTTAAATTCGGACCCGGAACTCGGCTTGGCAGTGTCTAAAACCATTCGAATCATTAAAACTTATTTTTATCTAATCTAATAAATTATTAGTAGCACTCTCATTTCAAATTCTATTTTATGTAAATTAATTCAAATTCTAATTGAATTTAATGTGTCAGTTTGTATTAAAAGTTAAGAGTAACTTGTTGGTTAGTGGACGATTATGTAAAAATATTGATGTACATAATAGTGTGTTATTATGATTAATCATTCATTAATTGGTTAATATTAGTCACAGTTTTTTTGTTTTACTCTCAGTATAATTTTAATAGTATAATTAACCAAATTAGTGAATGAATAATAAGATACGATTATAGTCAAGTAAATACAGTATTCTGTCTATGCTTAAAGATTTGGATGGCGAACCTTTCTGATTTTTTCGGTTTATGATCAATCAGTGGGCTTGAGTCGATGACGTGAAAAGAATTTTCGCTCTTGAGCCGCAGCTGGAGAGACGTGAATTAGAATGTAGATACTTTCAAGTCCTAGGACAGGACTCGAAACTATTTTTAAACATGCCATTCTCCTGATGTACTTACGGTTCCTGCGAAATCTATATTAATATTAATACTTACGCGAGCGAAAAACTTAGTACTTATCCCTTTTGTCGAAAAATGCGGAAATGTAGATGATTGAAATTTTGCACAGTTATAGTTTATATGGTGAAGGAGTGCATCGAGCTAATATTATTTTGAAATTATACTTAAAAGTATAATTTCAAAATAATATTGTTTAAATTTATTAAATTTATTATAATAATATTTAAATTCATTAATAACATTGTTGTTAAAAAATGTTTAATAAATTAAACATTTTTTAACAAAATATAAAACATTACACACACTAGGAGATTTTGATTGACAAGCCTATACACACGAATTGTATTTATGGTTAAAGTCTGTTGTCAAATTGAAAATAGATTAAGTTTCTTTTATTGAATCTTAAATACTGTTAGAGGGCCAGTGAAGTGTGATAATTATATCTTAGTATATTCTAATACTATACTATAATATATTATAGTATCTTATTGGTATAGCTTAATGTATGATGTTAACTTTATGCTTATTGCCCAATGTGTCCAACGTTGTTCCGAATATTGTGGCGTAACTTCTTAATAATTATTTGTACCACCCACGTAGAATAAGCGAAGTTATAATTTTAAGTGAGATTAAATATTAATAAAGATACATCGGAGGAGATAAGTCGTTTTCATTTAAACTCTACAACTCCAAACTCTTCATGGCGACCCTGCCACCAAAGTCCGACTGGAAAATTTGACGCTACCCTGTGATGCTATCAAGATCCTGAAGCCGCCTGCTATCTTCGTGACCCTGCCATCTTCGTGACCCTGCTATCTTCGTGACCCTGCTATCTTCGTGAACATGCCGACTTCGTGACCCTGCTGTCTTCGTGACCATGCCGACTTCGTGACCCTGCTGTCTTCGTGACCATGCCGACTTCGTGACCCTGCTGTCTTCGTGACCCTACCGTCTTCTTGACCCTGCCATCTTCGGGACCCTGCCGTCTTCGTGAGCCTACCGCCTTCATGACCCTGTCATCTTCGTGACCCTGCCGTCTGCGTGACCCTGCCATCTTCGTGACCCTGCCGTCTTCGTGATACTGCAGTCTTCGTGATTGGACCTGCCATGCCTGCTAAAAAAGAAGCCCTGGAGCGAGTCCTGTCCCGCCTGAGCTACCGCCGTCGCCGAGACGTTCAAAAAGGTGCGCTGGACCAGTCCAAGGTTTGAAGACAATCAGGTAGCTGTTACGGTTATAATAATATGTAAATTTTTTTTTTTTCTCGTAATCTGGGCTAAAGTTTGCTAATAATAATTAATTAATTTATTAAGATTTTAATGGATAAATAATTAGAATATAAATTAAAGACAAGTTTAAATTATTATTAAATTAATGATTATTTTAAAACGGTGCTGAGTGCTGACACACGTGCGAATATGATACGCGCCGCCCAATACGATATTATAATAATTAGATATTATGGATAAGGTGTTCTATTTTTAGAATAACATTTTATTAAGTTAGTTATGTTTAATTTATTATGACAGAGCAATTAATTTCGATTTATAATTCCCTTGTAGAAATTAAAAAATACTTAGTTAAAGCTGGTCAGAAAAGGTTTACGGGAAATATAATAGAAAATAAATTAAGGGAGTGTGAAATTCTTATTTCAGATAGTAATATTATTTTAGAAAGTTTAAAATATAGTGAAAATGTGGGTTTAGTTAATAAGTGTATTGAGCTAAAAGCAAACATTCAAATAATTTATTTAGAGATTAAAAAATTGTGTAGTAAGTCGGAAAATAAAAATATTAAAATGGAGTTCGATTTAAAAACGGCTTGTAGTTTGTTGCCGGTTATGGACTGTAATGAAGAGACAACGAAAAAATTAATTGATGGTATAGAAATGTATGCGGATATGCTTCAAGAGTCGGATCATAATTTATTAATTAAATTTATTTTAAAAAATAGGCTTTCCGAAAATGCCAAATTGCGTATGCTGATAAATTATGTTTCGGTTAAAGATATGGTTAAGGATATGAAAACTCTGCTTTTGAAAAAAAATCTTTTACGGCTATTCAGTCACGTCTTCAACAGGCAACTCAAGGTTGGAGGTCAATTGAGGAATTTGGTTCTGAAATTGAAAAACTTTTTACGGATTTGACTATTGCACAAGCAGAAGGAAATTCTGCCAATTATAGTGTACTTAAGCCGTTAAATGAAAAAATCGCCATTAAAAGATTTTCAGATGGTTTAAAAAATAGTAAGTTAAGTACGATAATTGCAGCTAGGAATTACTCTTCCTTAAAAGACGCTATCCAGGCTGCCAAGGACGAGGAAGTTTCCTCGCCGTCGACGTCGGCTAGCGCTGATGTCATGAACATCCGGAGGGCATCGCATCGTGGTAGACGTGGTGGATTTCCAGGTAGGAGTAATTTTAATATGCGGTTCTCTACACCTAGATTTTCTTATAATTCAAGAGGACAGATTAATAATAACAGACATTTATCTCGTGGTAATTTTTATAGCCGCGGTAATCAACAGCGATCTCAGAATTTAAATCGTGGTAAATTTAATAGGTCTAGGCGTGGTAGAAATAATGTGTTTCCTATTAATACAGACAATAATAATGATGAGCATAATAGTAATGAGGATGATGTAGATAATTTAGCAGATAAATTTTTTCGTTTTTAAAAATCATATTTACACTTTGAATAGTAAGCAAAAGATAGTTATTTTTAATATTAATAAAATTAAATATTATTTTTTACTGGATACGGGTGCTTCGTTATCTGTTATAAGAAGCGAAGTCTTACCAAAGAATAGTGTTGTTTATAGAAGTAAAACGGTTGTTAATGGAATAGGAGGCCATGCTAGATCTGAAGGCCATGTATTTCTTAATTTACTAGCAAAAAATGGTGATTGTTTTCATCATAAATTTCATATTTTTACTAATTTATCATTGAAGGTTCATGGTATTATAGGACTTGACTTTTTAAGTAAATTTAAATGTGATATTTTATTAAATTCAAATGCTCTAAGTTTTTATTTAAATGGTAAGCAAAGCATAATACCAATTTATGAGGTACCAGATTATACAACGGATTATTTATTTATACCAGCTCGATGTGAATCAATACATTATGTAGCTGTTGAACCAGGTTTGGAAGGTGATTGTGTAGTGTGTGCGAAAGAGTTAAGTAAGGATTTGTTTCTGGGAAGTGCTATAGTAACGGTGAAGGATGGTAAAATTCCAATCAAAATTTTAAATACTAGTGAAGAAGACATAAAGTTGCCTACATTCGTGCCTAAAGTTCATGCATTAGATGATTATAATATTTGTAATTTTAATAAAAACGTGGCAAACGCAAAACGAGCTGAGGTTCTTTCATCAATTTTAAAACTAGATCATTTAGAGTCCAATGAAAAGAAATCAATAAATGATATTTGTAGTAAGTACGCGGATATTTTTCATTTACCGGGTGACAGACTGACTATGACTGATATATACGAACAAAACATTACATTAAAGCCAAATACTAGTCCTGTTTACATAAAACCTTATAGAATGCCCCAATCCTTAAAACCTGAAGTTCAAAAACAAATTGAAGATATGCTTAAAGACGATATAATAGAAGAATGTAAAAGTGAATGGTCTAGCCCAATATTACTGGTCCCTAAGAAAAGTGATAAAACAGGAGAAAAGAAATGGCGTTTGGTTATTGATTACAGAAAACTAAATGAAAATATTCAAGACGATAAATTTCCACTTCCAAATATTAATGAAATTTTAGATTCACTTGCAGGTTCTATATATTTTTCCCATCTCGATTTAAATTCTGGATATTACCAAGTTCCTCTTAGTCCGAAACATCGTAAATATACAGCTTTTAGTACTAATTCAGGTCAGTACCAAATGAAACGTCTGCCCATGGGTTTAAAAATTTCCCCAAGTGCATTTAGTAGAGTAATGTCTGTAGCAATGTCGGGTCTTGCATTTGAGAAGTGTTTTATTTATTTAGATGACTTAATAGTCTTTGGTAGAAATTTAGAAATTCATAATAAAAATTTGATTGATATTTTTGAGAGACTTAGAAAAGTTAATTTAAAATTAAACCCAGGTAAATGTCAATTTTTGAAAAAACAAATTTTATATCTTGGACATGTCATTTCAGCTCAAGGCATATTACCTGACCCCGAAAAAGTTTCAGTTTTACAAAATTATCCAGTTCCTAAAAATTCTGATGAAGTGAGACGATTTGTAGCATTTTGTAACTATTACAGAAAATTTATACCATCTTTTGCTAATATAACAATACCTCTCAATAAATTGACTAGGAAAAATTCAATATTTGTTTGGAGTGACGAATGTCAAAAATCGTTTGATATTCTTAAAGAGTCCATGATATCTCCCCCTATTCTTCAATACCCTGATTTTTCCCCAGAAAATGAATTTGTGCTTCACACAGATGCTTCTGGTATTGCAATTGGTGCAGTTTTGAGCAATAGTAATTTAAAACCTGTTGCATATGCAAGTAGACCGTTAAATAAAGCTGAATTGAACTATCCTACAATTGAAAAGGAACTTTTAGCAATAGTTTGGAGTATAAAATATTTTAGACCGTACTTGTATGGCAGACATTTTACTATTAAAACTGATCATAAACCACTTGTTTACTTGTTCGGTATGAAAGATCCGTCTAGTCGTTTAATTAAATTCAGATTGACATTAGAAGAGTATGATTTTAAAGTAGAGTATGTAAAAGGTAAGGAAAATGTAGGTGCCGATGCATTGTCAAGAATATGTATCACATCAAATGAGTTGAAAGGCATGAATGAGCAGATTATGGCTGTGGTAACAAGGAAACAAAAGAGAGAAATGGAGAAAGTTAGTGAAGGGTGCATAACTGATGAAACACCTTTCCTTAGTAACTCTAGAGACGAAAGGCCTGATCAACCAAGAGTCGTGGAGTTATTAAGAAAGCCGTGTGATTCAGTGGAAATGAAATTAGTTAAAAGTAGTGAACTAAATAAATTACGAAAGGCTAATATAATAATTAATGAATATGAATGTTTTTCTTACTGTCCTAGTAAAAAAATAATTTACATTAATCTCAGCTTTCGGGCACAATTCTCGCGAGTCGAATTTGTGACACTGTTGAGTAATTATTGTAAAAAGTTAAGTATTAAAGAAATATGCCTTATAAAGAATAAAAATAATGAGCGATTTATTAATGATTTGAATGATGAAATAAAGTCGACTAATATGTGGTCCGGACCACGACTTTGTACATTAAAAGGCGTAACTAGGATAGAAAATGATGAAGACAAATCATTTATACTAAACGATTTTCATTTACTACCAACTAGCGGTCATGCTGGTATTCGTAGAATGTGTAATAATATTAAAAGACGATTTTATTGGCCAGGACTTGAATCTGACGTTAAGGATTTTGTGAGAAAATGTGCCAAGTGCCAATTTTCTAAGCATTGTAAATACGTCAAAGAACCTATGACTCTAACAACAACTGCGTCTTACGCATTTGAAAAAATATTTATGGATATAGTGGGCCCACTACCAAAAGATTATGACGATAATTTATATATTTTAACAGTTCAATGTGAACTAAGTAAGTTTATAGAGGCTTATCCGATTAGGAATAAGGAAGCAGTTAGCGTAGCTAGAGCATTAGTTAATAATTTTATTTTAAGATACGGTATACCTAAGATTATTGCAACTGATAGAGGAGCAGAGTTCACATCTTCAACCATTATTGAGCTATGTAAGTTATTAAATGTACAAAACATAGTATCAACAGCATATCACCATCAATCTATAGGTGCATTAGAGAATGCTCACAAAAATTTAGGTTCGTTTTTACGAATCCACTGTGACAAAGATCTACAATCTTGGTCTTATTGGTTACCTTACTGGTGTTTTAGTTTTAACAACACAGTCCATACCGAAACAAAATACCAACCGTTTGAATTAGTATTTGGTAGACAATGTAATATTCCTAATAGATTGAGTAATGCAATAGAACCACTGTATACTCCAGAAAATTATTGCAGTGAACTTAAATATAGGTTGCAAGTTGCTTTTAAGGATGCTAGAAATAACTTATTAGATAGTAAGTTTGATCGTAAAGTAAAATATGATAAATATATAAACCCTATATCCTACAATAAAGGCGATTTAATTTTAATAAAATCTGAAACTAGTGGAAAGCTAGATAAGTTATTTCACGGTCCATTTACTGTTATAGAGGACATGGGACCTAATGTTAAAGTAGTTAAGAATAATAAAGTAGACATAATACATAAGAATAGGACAAAAAAGTTTATAAACTAAAAAAAAATATATTTTAAAAATTATTATAAAAATATAAAAAAAAATATAGAAATGTAATTTTAATAATTATTATTAAGTGTTAGTAGTAACTTAAAAAAAATAAGTTTATTTTTTTTTTTCTTTTCCCCCGGAGGTGAAGTGTGATAATTATATCTTAGTATATTCTAATACTATACTATAATATATTATAGTATCTTATTGGTATAGCTTAATGTATGATGTTAACTTTATGCTTATTGCCCAATGTGTCCAACGTTGTTCCGAATATTGTGGCGTAACTTCTTAATAATTATTTGTACCACCCACGTAGAATAAGCGAAGTTATAATTTTAAGTGAGATTAAATATTAATAAAGATACATCGGAGGAGATAAGTCGTTTTCATTTAAACTCTACAACTCCAAACTCTTCACCAGTCTTTCATCATTTGACTTTATTAATCTGGACTGTCGCAGAAATATGTCTAAAAAATAATAAAGTCATTATTTTGACTATAGAATATCAATAGAAAAGGAGCGTTGAAATTTGAAACTTATTATTTATTTTTTTATATGAGGTCGAATTTCGACCATTGGGCGATTTCTACAAAATTTTATTCGGCACTACAAAGCGGTCAATATCTAGTACCCACCTTTAAAAAATTTCCAAGTATCTGTATGTGTACTGTGGTCTCTACGACCGAATCGTACATTTCTATCGCGTCGTCTTCAGCAAGATTAATTTCAACAAACTACTATCACTAATGTCGCATCACACTATTTTCGCCTTCTCAGATTAGCATACTGCGTTCTTAGCATTCAATTAAGCATGTCACCAGAAACATGGCAGATGAAATAAATATAAATTACACTTATTTACCATAATAATGTCGTTTGAATAAATCTCAATAAAAGATGCATCGATTTTAAATATATTATCATGTATCGTATGTCAGATGTTTCGGTACTTCAAAAGTTATGAAATCTTTGATATTGCGACGCAGTTTTAAAACATTATCACATTTGATATGCCTAATTAATTTGACTTGCATCAGATTATTTATTATTTAAATATTATATTAGATAATAAGTAAAGTAAAACCTATATTAGATGCATGATACACATTTGAAAGTGTGAATTAAAAAAACAAATAAGTAACATAATTTTATCCGAATTGTATCCGACTAAAATAGAAATTTAATAAATTCGTTTTCGGAGGTTTTCTCTATAGATTTGCGTAGTTTGCTACGAGTTACGAGTTACGACCCCTCTACGAGCCTAGAAGAATCTTTAATGAGTACGAATTTGCTTAGTACATTTAACTTCTACTGATTGTTGCACTTCTTATTAATATTTAATTATATTTTTATTTTGTATTTCATACAAGTTTCCATACAAAATATTATGATACATTTCAATATCTGTGAAAATAGGTGTATTATCACAGATAGTATAGGGTGTGTATGGACTATGGCTGATGGCTCCCCTATATTATAGAGTTCACATTGAAAGTAGCAGCGCTGACAGAGTAAATTTTTGCCATGCCCATACAAATCACATAAAAATTTGCTGTTCCAGCGCTGCTACTTTTACAGTTAATTCTATATTATAAGGGACACACACAAACTATAAAGTATTATCACATAGTTTTTTTAAACCTTATACAACATGACTGGTGAGACATTACCGATACTTATGGAGAGTACTCTGTACTCGATTCTCATTATAATTATGTAATAAAATTAGGCTCTTAATTTTTTTCCGTATTTCCCAAAAATAAATGAATCATGGATACTAAGTAAATTACGCGGCTAGGCAAGTAGGCATACTATGCGGCCGGTGCAGAGGCGTGCGCTACCAAAGAAACACCACACAACTACTCCTCCCGCTCGCGCTGTCCATGCGTTGGGTAAATAATTATTTAACTTTATGCTACATTTACTCAGTGGTCAATTGATTATATTTTATTATATTATTTTTTTTCAACTAATATAATAGCCAAATATCACATCCTCGAGTATTGAACATGTCTCACCAGTCACGCAGTATAGTGGTATTTGTTTCTGATCAAGATCAATTGAAACAGAGCCTAGCTGTAAATATCGTAAGTTTTATGCCGTGATAATTAAGAATGGGTACATAAAGCATAGCCGGGGGGTTGCGGACAGCCACACCGACGGTTGTCCATTACCGAGGAGGTGAGAGGCGCTGGCGCTGTCCGACCGACGGGGGGCTACCAGGGTTGCCACATTACACAAAATTATTACTTTCTTATTTAACACCTTTTGGTACATAAATTATAGTACATTTTAGAAGAATATAGAGGTAAGGCTAGAGCCTGATAGAAAAGACTGATAGCAGCCGTAAGGAGGGAAATGAGAATAAAATATTATATACATAATGGTAATTTAAAAAGATAAAACCGACTTCAATTAAATTGTATGTAATTGAGAATTAAAACTTCCTATCTCCAAAACTACTGAACCGATTTTGATGAAACTTGCACTATTCTCTAAGTTGAACAATACCTAGTACAATAAAAAAAGAATCACTTGAATCGGACTAGTAGTTCCGGAGATATGCGTGCACAAACATAAAAACATACATACCATACATACATACATACATACATACATACATACATACAAACATACATACATACATACATACATACATACATACATACATACATACATACATACATACATACATACATACATACATACACACATACATACACTTTTGAAATTTGGCACATTTGTTCAGAAGCTGTTATAGATTAACATATACAAAAATTAGGCAGTTCTGGAAATATTACAATCATACGCGTCGAATTGATAACCTCCTTTTTTTTAAGTCGGCTAAAAAGACGTGCATTTTTGGATGTTGCGCGTGACTTGGCTCGCGTAAATACAATATTGTCTGTAAATCTTACATTTATCAGCGATTGGAAGTCTATATCGTTTTCCGTGATATAAATCCAAATTTCACTAAAATCGGTTAAGTCGTTTTAAAACCTTGGGTTGGGCTGGTTACCTACCATCTTAACTCTTAAGTAATACGTTTTTTTAATACAAAAATGAAAGGACTTTGAATAAAAATGTTGTATGAATTATGTACCAAAATATATTCAAATTTGAGTCATAAACAATTTTTATCATAATACATAATATATACATTTATTAATAATTATGATACACTTTTTTACATTCGGTAGTTGTATCGCGCAAAGATATTATCGTATATTTCGTATTAAGTAGGTGTTTAGTACAATATTTAAATATATTCAAATACTCGAATAGTTATTTTACATGATTTTCCCATTAAGAAATTTCTTCTAAAATATTTAAATTACAATTCGATTTCACTTTCTTTCGAGTGTAGTAACAAATCAAGTACAATTAAAGAATACAATGTAATTTATAAACTATGTGGAACTGCGGAAAATCACTATAGTTTAACGAATCGAAGTTTTATGTCGGTTTCGGTATATAAAGATTTATATTTAACATAAAGTTTAGTTTACATTGCAACGTGACGAGACGATGCGATACAACACATTTAGAAAAATGGAAAATGGGGCAGTTCTAAATTGAACATTATTTACTACACAAGAAGCTACGCATTTACAGACTTGCAGCCCGTGGTGTTGGGCTACTGTTCCAATTTTTACTGACTCATTTAAAATGCATCGGGTTGCAATGTGAACGAATATTACACTATATTTTTATAGTTATCTACGTATTATATGCCATACTATCGAATATTTTCGTTCTTGGGAAACTAATTACAGAACTTTTTAAGTTTTCCTGACTTATGGCCGAAACAAATCCCGACTATTTTAGAAGTGTTGGCACCCCGCCGCCTATTTGGCCAGTAAAAAATGATCTAATTACAGCTCGGGCAGCCCTGCGCCCCGGGGTGCCTCTCCGCCTGGCCGGTCCCCCGCCGGCCGTATTTGTACTGCGCCCACGACCGCCACTTCTGTCACTCAGCGACAGGTTATTGTGTGCGAGCTCCGAGGAATCGGGGGATGAGGAGCAGACTGGTCGTCCGATATGCCCTGGATGGGCATATCGGACCTGGATGGGCACGAGTGGATCATCTTCAGACAATAAGGTGATCAGCAAATGTGGAAAGTAACATTCCTTCATTTTTTACGTTCAACAGGAAACGAAGTCCCAATGATCTGAACGATCTCTGAAATGAACGAATGATCTCCGAAATAAGGAAAGAAGAGGAAGCTTAGCCACACATGCGTTTCACTTACTGCTAGGTCAATGTTAGGGAGGGCCTCTGTCTGGCCACGGAGCCCGCATGGGCTCGAGGAGGGCCTGCTGGTGACAAGCAGGCACGCGAACGCAGAGCCGCGGAAAAAAAAGCTCACGCGTTCTCGCAATCCTGCGTGCGATGAGTGGAAGGGTATAGACGGGTTTTTAGTGGGTAGGGCTGCGGTCAATTCACCATCTTTACGGCCGCAGCGAGTCCTACATACCCGGGGGAGTTATCCCCAAACCCTCCGGCATGCGCAACAGCATTCCCCGTCTCAAAAAAAAAAAAAGGTCAATGTTAGGGCAATGTTCAATTCAAACAGCATTTCTCAAACCAGCCATCTAAATGTAGAGCCAGCTCTAAACCACTAGGACACGGGACTTGCTATGATAAAAGGGTAAGTTAACTATAATTGCGCACAGATAAGATTTTTAATGTATATCATTATATATAATAAGTCAAAAGTAAATGACAGTGAAGAATACATTAGAGGCTAAGTGGTATGCTAATGTATGTTAATACGGCGATCAGCGGCGATGACGATGAACAACCCGCTACTGCAAAGAGTCACCAGATAATTGATTTGTGGATGATCCAGACTTCGTCACAATTACCTTCGCCAGGTTGGATTCCTGCATGATGGGGCATGGGCATTTTTTCAGTTACGTCGTTTAGAGTTATGTTACTTCAACCTTTTAATAATATCAGAGTTAGACCGTGATAGTCTAATATGAGAGAGCTAGTGATCACTGGTCCAGCCGACTGCGCCACTGTTCCAGGTTCGGATCCTGCCGAGGATATACATTGGCATGGTTCAGGTTCAGAGCTATGTCACTTCAGGGTTTGCAATGAGAGTGTGCTGTAGTTGGCATAAAAGTTATGTCAGTGGTAAAGTTGTTCTGACCAGAATAAATTATAGTTAATTCCACAATAGCATTTGAATGTTATATTCAAATTTTATTTGGATGTGTAAATTCTTATCAGTGGTTAGATTTAGATCCACGACACTTACCAAAACCCCACATTCCCGTTCCTCATTAAAAATCTAAAACTGATAAGAAACATAGTAAATCTATTGCGAACTTGATTTAGTGATGTGCCCGTTTACCGTTGATTAGCCGAATTAATTAATGACTCGATATTTCGTGAGATATGTTTATGGTTCGAGTGAAAACGGATCTCACCTGTATTCTTCGTATTTTCCAATCTTAACGAGCCGAAATTAGAAGGCTAAGACGACTTCGGAACCGGTCAATAAAATTGGAAACCAACTGTAGTCGGTTGCGTAAGAGCAGATTTACCTGTTTGGCGCGGGCTCAGTGCGTGGGATCTATGGCTCTTGACATCAAAACGTACGCGATACACCGCTGGCTCGCCGATGTCGATAAAAACTATCGATACCTTTACACAGTACATTGTGAACACTATTGTGTACCACTCAACTTGTCATTCACTCTATAGCGGGATCACAATAATTAATTTATTTGCTTGAGCATTGAGATGCTCAATCATTTAGCGTAATTTATATGTGAAACCAACAACTCACAAATTTACATGTAATTAAATTATTTTAATTTTAGATTCTGTAACTTTATTACCTAAATAATAAAACCTAATTATCATTTATAAATAAACGATTTAGCATAATTATTTTTGCATCATTTATTTTAATGTATGTAATCCTATATAATAATTGTAATAAATTACAATACATTATAGTAATAACAATAGTCTGCAGCGTTTCGGTGCATTTACTGTCTTAAATTCAATGTTAATTGCTTACGAGTGTATTATGTTTATTATGTTATTGTTTTGGTAACAAATAGAGTTTTTTATCGATACTTGATGTAACGTTATGTTACGTTGGCACATCACTAAATGTCACCGAAGCTCTACGCGACGAACGTATTTAGACCTCTCTTTTATGGTCGAGAATTAAGAGGCTCGTTTAGATAAGTGATTATGTGTATAGTTTAAAATATAGCTTATTAATGATCAATTAAAATCCGAATTTCTCTTGCGAAATAGTTCAGTGGACGCTCGTTATATTTTGTCCATCAGAAATTCGGTTTAATGTCGGCTCTAGTTGCTTCATAGCAGTTACTAAGTACGTAACTAGTCCTGTGGTATTTTTATACTTCTGTTTTTGACCGTGGCAGATTGTTACAGTGAAGTCGTCGAAGTTGCGGATGTCTTGAATCTAAATGTTTCTGTGGCCTCGACAAGGTCAGTGCTGCAGCTGGAGTACCGCCGAGTTTTTGTGAGTAGAGCTGCGTCTACTGCCATCCCTTCAGGCACAACGTGTCCTACAATACTACCCCAAAACACTACCCTATTCTGGCCTGGGCCTTTTTCACCACTTCCTGACAAAGTGCCGGATAGGCTATCCACAACTTTTTTTGTCAGATTCTCCATACTTTATCTGTGAAGTTGTGGATAGACTATCCGGTACTTATCAGGAAGTGGTTAAACAGGCCCTAAAACTAGAGGTATGATGGAAAAAGTGATAAATATTAGTGATGCTGATGCTAATATTGATATTGCTCAATTTAAAGTAAATCCCGTAAGTGGTTCTACACATGGCCGCTATCAGAACATAGCCCACCTGTTCTTTGACACCAAATTTATGTCACTGGTAGACCATTCCCACACACCACGATGACCCAAATGTGGATGTCAATAGATTCCCAAGCGTGGGCTTACCTTTATTTGATAGTAATAATAAAAAATGTAGCTATAAAATGTAACTTGATTCTGCGGAATTTAGGCCAATTTTACCATAAAACAGTGTACCTAATCTAAATGTCACTTCACGATATCTATTTAAAATGTTTGAAGTTGTTAAGGTATCAACAAGAGAGACTGAAAGTTTCTGAGCATCACCACGATTGCCTCTTCGTTCTAGAACTCTAGAAGTAAATATGACCTTGTAAAGTCCCGTCTAAAATATAATATTAATTTTTATCTCTCCCAATGAAACAAAATTTCTGGTCAGTAGCCTATGTATTATCTAAATTAGCGTGCGCTATACTATCAGTAGCCTATGTATTATTTAAATTAGCGTGCGCTATACTTCTTTTACTTCATTAATCGTATCTCTAGCGCGTCAGTGACTACAAGAGTAGCAGTGGTGGTACGAATATGGTGCTACTCCTTCGCCGTTTTTAGGACTTTTGAAACACGTGTCCTCATCATCGTCTACATTGTTAACGATGATGAATACAGCGATTTTATTGTAGACTCTACAACCCTTTCAATATCTTCACTAAGTCAGTATTTTCTTCAACATACAAATTATCCATCGGCTTTCTCCCATAAAGAATCAGTTCTGTCAGTTTATTAGGAGTATGTAATAGGCGACGCTAATAACGGCCGCGACCACGAGCGACCACGAGTGACCACGAAAGGGTGCTCCAATATTGATGGTGTGTATGTATCATAGACAATTATTTAGGGACACCTGCTGTTACCACGGATGAGATATCACATCGATGTGCCATAAATTCTAGATTTTCAATATTGATTAAAGTAAGAAAAGGTATCCAGATATTTCTTGATTTTTGGAGCTTATAGAATCTTGTCGCTTGCTAAATTATTATGCTTTCCTATGCAATAAAATTGATAGTAAAATAACACTCACTGGAGATTTGCTTCAGAATGAAGATACTAGTTACTATCGTTACTTAAAATGAAATACTCGTGCAAGAACTTACTTTAATACTTGTAATATAACACCTAGCTATAATATTACAACCACTATATTCGCTACGTTATCAGATATCAATTAAACACTCATAACTCGTAATCTACCTGCATTCGACGCTCATAAAACTGAAACAGTTCAAGGCCTCTAACGGTACACCGTGGATCTATGACAGTGTATCGTTGGCTTCAAATTAATACTATTCCCTGAGCCGGCCCGTAGATTGTGCCTCCTAATGTTTTATTTGCTTTGCGGTCAGTTAAGTGGTTAACTCTGACATATTTCAAATGCGTCTCAGGAATTTTAAAGGGAAGACTTGCCGATTGGTATTTTGGATTTCTCTTATTAGTTATTATTTAGATACTTACTTTTATAATTTTGTCTTAGTTAACTTACCTATTGCATCTGCTTCTTAATTTACAATATACTCGTCTACAGGTACTTCATAATTCCTTGCCAGTATTTCCTATTCTACACTATTTTTAATTTGATGTTGGCTGAAATTTCAAAGTGCTAAAATTTTGCGATAACAGCATATTTTCCTGGGATAAAAGCTGCTGCTAGATCAGCTGCTTAGGCAACAGATAGACAGACACACTTGTATAATATTATTACAAACATAATTGATTTGATGTTGCATGTTATACTTACTCGTGACAAAAAATTGACCATGTGTTACCATCTCTCTTTACTTTTACCATCCCTCAAGCAGTGCCAACCAGAGTCCAGACTTATCCCCAAAATTGGTTATCCCCAAAATTGGTTGCCATGCGATTAACTACACGCAGAATCAAATTTTATTAAAATGACCATCATTCTGATGGGGGATATTCAGCATTTTATAAATTCCGGCTCGCCCGCAGGTGTGCGTGTCGCGCGCCGAATTACCGCGGAATCGCAAAATTGCCGTGAACACTTCAATTTTGAGCTCATTATTGATTTTTTGTTGAGTTTGTTTTTCGAAATCGAAAGTCGAAGAATTTGGTTTCTTTTGGATTCGACTTTATCACTACATATTATTATAAAACAAAGTCACTTTTTTCCCTCATGTCCTTTTGTTCCCTTTAATCTTTAAAACTACGCAACGGATTTTGATGCGGTTTTCTTTAATAGATAGAGTGATTCAAGAGGAAGGCTTATAAGTATAATAACATTCATTAAATAGTGGAGAAATACTGTTATTTTGGGGTTTCTAATGATATGTCGTAAATAATTACATTTCTTTCCGCTTACATTGCAAACGCAGACTGAACCCTACGAGATTTATCAAAATAATGTACCAAGTATAAAAATAATGTACACATTGAAAAGGTCTACAGAAAACTCCGCGATGGTGGTATGTCTATCTCTTACATTGGATATCCTACAATATTTTTTTATCATTTACTTTTTACGACAAATAATGGCAGAAGCAATTTTAATAATACAGCATTAATCATTATCCAATTAAATACCTTAAATACGTTGTTGATTTAATGTAGATTTATATTGTCCTTTACAAAATAATAATATGATATGATGAATATTTTCGAAGATATTACAGATTTTAAAAATTGCGGGACGTAGCGTTTGCGGCGGTACCGACAAATGCGGGCCACGGGTAGTAATAATGAATATAAATCAAAACTGCTGAATCGATTTTAATAATTTTTTCAGTTTCTATATATTTTATGCCCGTGTGAAACCGGGGCGGATCGCTAGTCTAGGAATAAACTGAATTCGGAAAACAAGTGCTGTTGATGGAAGTTTGTGGTTCCTAATCCTATGGTAATTTTTTAGTATTTAGTTTATATTGGTAGGTATTGTGTTTAGTAAGGCTACCAGACACTAAGCGACACATACTTAGAAAGGTAGACAAAGCAGCCTATAGCTTACAGTGTTCAGCCCCGAAAATCATGGGCGGTTCGACGATTTTTCTGCCCTAAAACTACGCGAACGAACTTGGGCGTGTTCAGGGCGGGCGGGAAGGATTAGTGCGAGATTACACATTTCCTGCCATTTAATACTTACTTCGTACTTTGTCTCTGTAGGTAAAAATGTGACAGGGTCCACCTACACCAGAATTTTGTTATTTCAGTTTGTTAAGTGATCCTTAATCAGCCTTAATGTTATAAAGTAGGTACATTGTAAAGTAAAAACCGGCCAAGTGCGTGTCGGGCCACGCGCAATATTCCGTAGTACCGCTAGTTTTTGAAAATTTTTGTATGGTCAATGAATGTACATTTCTAACATGTTTTATACTACTAACAACATCATCTCAGTTACTTTTGTGGTGATAATGCGTGGAGGCCCAAAGGAAGATCTTCCGACCGAGCGAGGTGTTATGCTCGGTCAGGCCGGAGCCCACGTGATACATTTCAGCTGTCGTATATATACTGACGAGCTCAGAAAACTTCGAAAGCGCGATGCAGGAATGTTAGGCGAATGTGGGTACCGCCACACTTTCAAAGGAATTTGAACGAAAAGTTCCTTTATACTTCGCCGAATACATTTTTTTAGTTGATCTACTATTACTCAATAACTTATGAAGTCTTCTTAGCCGTGATAGTTTTCCTTTTAAATTCAGCATATTTCCTACTCCCGTGAATTTTTTCACATTTTCAGAAGCAATCGTTTAGCTGGTAGAAGGGGGGGACACTGGACTCTAACGATTTTTCCCCCCTGGATGAATGGATCCCTAAATCGAAAAATAATCTATGAATACTCATAATATTTTTAAAAAACCTATCCAACGACACCCCACACGATGGGGTGGGCGCGAAAAAAAAAATTCAACCCCGCTTGATGTGTAGGGGAGGTACCATAAAAAATATATTTTTTAAATATTTTATATACCATTTTGTTGGCGTTATTAATATGTGTATTCATGCCAAATTACAGCTTTGTAGGTCCTATAGTCTCTGAGCAAAACCGCGGACAGACAGACAGACGGACAGACGGACAGACGCACAGACGGACGGATAGACCGAAACTATAAGGGTTCCTTGTTGACTACGGAACCCTAAAAACGTACATGCAGCTCTTCTAATGTTGCGAGTGTCCATGGGCGAAGGTAGTTGCTTTCCATCAGATGACCCTAGTTGCCCGTTTGTCCCTTTATTTTATAGAAAATATACGTTTATAGAGGTACAATATAAATAATAGCCGACCAAAGTACCATCGGCTTATGAGCTACGAATTAAGATGCAGTACAGAAACATCCAACATAACCCCAAATCCTGGATCCCATCATGGATCCCTTAGTAACCCTTTTCAAGAAATGCAAGAGTTTCAATACGCTCGGAGAATTTTATAATTACAAATGTTGCGTGTTTGGGCCCGCGGCCCGCAGCGCCATCTGCGGCGATATTGACCGCCGGCGGCGCGGCCGCAGCGATTTATGGGTCGCATTAATACTACTCACTAAATTAATACAACTACCGATACCATTTGATGGAATTCTCGTGTGAAATTACTTTATTCACGATACATGTTGGCTAAACCTGGTTGCGAAGTTGGAGGAAAGGTATGTTATTCGGGCTTTTATGTAGATATGAAATGAAGGCCTCCGTGGTCCAGTGAGAGTTTATAAAGCGTGGCTCTTGAGTCGGAGGTAATGGGTTCGATTCCCGCGTTGGAAATATTATGTTATTTCCAAGTTTAGTTAGGATAATGCAAGCTGACCACCTGACTGTCTGACAAGTACATCCATGCGTCGGATGGGCATGTAAAAAGTCGCTCCTGCGCCTGATCTCTCGCCAGTCGTGTCGGTCTCACGTGGTCTGTCCCACTGGGTTATGAGAGTAAAAGGAATAAATAGTGCTCTTGTGTACTTTGCACCCACTTTGGCACGATAAAATTACTGTATTTAATATTTATATAACAGTTACTATGGTAATTAACTGGCCAGGTTTCAATGAAATTGTCCACCATCACCGAAAGCGGTAACAATAAAAGAAACTAAATCTACTTTGTTGTGACTTGTGTACAGTGTTACTAAGACGATCAAATGTGTTATGACTTATGTGACACTGTATCGCTCAGTATCTAGTCTGGTAGTTTAGACTTTAGACTCAAGAGAAAGACAAAGAAACATACATACATAAAAAATACTCGAGAAACATGGTGATAATTTAATGTCACCTTTAGTCTTTACCTCTTCCCTTCTTTCCTGCAACCGGTAGAGAAATTCCTGGTCACCTGGTAAATGACGACGATATGCTACAATAAGGGTCAATTGAGACAGCAACGCGACGCGCAGATGAATTTCTAAATTTGTATACATTTGACAGATTTCAATTACGTGAGACGTCATGAAAATCTGTCATTTCAATACAATTGTAGAAATGCATCTACGCGTCGCATTGCGGTCTGAATTAACCCAAAGTATTCTTCTAATGAAACACTTCCTTTACATTATATCAATGGCATTGAAAATTAGGTCTATCGTGCAGTAGCCCCGACCTGTGCCTGAACCTCCGGAGTCCGGATGTATAACTCAAACAGTAAGGTGGGGGCACACGCGCGTAATTTACGCTGACAGCTCGGCAGCGGCGACAGTTGCAGTTGTCGCTTGTAATTTATTTTTATGTTTACTCAACCCCATTTTCAATGTCATGGTTTATTAGGAGTTTGAATTATTTAGTTAAATATTTTAATCTT
This sequence comes from Plebejus argus, assembly GCA_905404155.3. Lineage (NCBI taxonomy): Eukaryota > Metazoa > Arthropoda > Insecta > Lepidoptera > Lycaenidae > Plebejus > Plebejus argus. Next base: position 15,088,514 of record FR989937.1, on the reverse strand, counting down.
CGAAAGTCATGTGAAAAGAAATTCAATGATTGGAAAATCATGCGATTTCTTTCGTATCAACCTGGTGTGTCTCTGTAGTCGAAAAAACTTTAATATGAATTATTTAGGTTAGTACCTACCTATTCTGGTAATAAACTAGTATCGAAAACATGTAATAACTAATGAACAAGACGATAATCCACCGCTTCTAAGAAGTCTACGGCTGATTGGTATCATCATCGCCACAAATCAGACTACGGCGTATCATCGGAGAAGATGATGGAGTAGCGGTCACTGGATATAATATTAGGTCAGAAATATACATTTTATAAAACTTTAAGTTTTAACATAATATTATTACCTAATGATTCATATTAAATGCTTTTACGACTACAGAAACACAACAGGAAATGCCATGATTTTCCAATCATGGTCTTTCTCTTCGTGTTAGTAAAAAAACTTATCATGGCATGTAAAGCCAGACGTCAAGTATATACTCACTTACAGAAAAAAGGTGGAAATAAAACGACTACTTATCCGAATCATTTATTTCATTTGATTTATAACATTACACAACATTCGGTGGAACATTTATCGCAACAGGAAGCAAGTTGAACGGTGATAAAGCCGACTTGTCACCGTAAAAAGGACACACTTTAGAATTAAGAGCCGTGAAGGCAAGTTATCGCGGCCGGCGCACGGCGCGTGTGCACCTGTCCTAATTACGCCCAACAACCTATATTTTGACTGACACATTTTAGTAATATGATATCTTGTGGAAAAAGTCTAAAAACAAGCATACAATAAGTGCAATTACACCGATTTGTTTATGCACACATTACAGTAAGGCCTCTCCACGTGTTATAACCGATCATGTATACAAGGGTATTCGCCTATGGCAGATGTTACACGATCAATTTTTCATCAATCTGATCCATCAATCTGATTGACGGAATATTGATGGTTATGAAAAAGTCCATATTAAAAAAAATTATCAATCCATCAATCCGTGGGTTAGACGATCAATTTTTCGTCAATCTGGATCGGATTGATGAATCAGATTGATGAAAAATTGATCGTGTAACCTCTGCCTATGATATGCCCATGATCGTTGTCGATTATACTATAGACAGCTTCTTAATTATGATTATCAATCACCTTAGTCTTAACAAACTCCTATAGATTTTTATAGCCCAAGACTAGCAACAAGCAGACAAGGCACCGACGGGAATAGCAGGAACAATTAAAGCAACGTATTCGTAACATCATCGAAAGAACTTTGTGACGATTCACATTTGACATATTTCGATAATGTTACGAGAGAGTTTTTATATCAATAACAGTACTGTAATAATTTATTGTTCTGATACCGAAATTACATAATAAAATAATATAGTAAAATATAGCGCCACTTACATAATATTTATCATTGTTTTGGTTATGTCTAATGATATGGAAACATAGTGAGTTGTATGTCAATGAACTTCACGTGATGAATCAGTGTACAATCATTTCAACATATACGTTTATGTAAATTTCGGCAAATACAGGGTGATTACGTACAAACTTGTAAGTTGTAGCGCTACTTATTTTTATTTACATTTTTTAAATAACATTATTGGCATTTTAATATGATATTACTCAAGATCTTGCCTGCAACTTAAGATCTTGAGTGCAACTTCTTTTACGCTGAAGTTTGTTTAACGGATAACCGTACAGTTTTCCAAGATGATGACGTACCATATTATATAATATCTTTTTGCGGGACTCAAAGTATCACCAAATCCATATTTGTGTCCATATTTGTATCCATATTGGCATTTAAAAACAATATTAGGACGGACAATTTTAGTAACAATTAATGAGATTCATAAGAATGCTCCAACCGGAGAATTAGCAGGTCGGATGTCTGTCATACGAATATCAACATTAATGACATTAAAATAAGATTCGTATTAGCGCGCCTTGTACAGTGGCGGTTACGACGCTCGCCGCGTTCTTGATATGGCGAAAATGTATGAAAAAATTTGAGAAATTTTCGTATTTTTCTTATAACTGGAAAAGTTGTTTATTTTTATATAAAATTTTTAGCGGACTTTATAGAGGACTAAATAAGCAACAATTTTTTGTATATTTATTTTCCTCAGTTCAGTGTATTTAGATATTAAGGTACCTAATCAGACCCCATTTTTTTCATATTTTGCGATTATTGTGATGGTTAAAACGTATTTTATGTGAAAATTTTGTATGCGGCTATAGTATTTTTATGGTACAGCCGTGGAGATGAATATATTATCTTTCATTTGAAACCAAAATATCCTCGCAGTTTGACTCCTAATTCTTTAATAGGGTACCGGAAAATTGCTGATATTTGTAATAGCGTCCTTAATAACGTTACCTAACAAATTAATCTTTATTATTAATCTTTATAAAATTAATCTTTAAATTAATATTTATATTAATCTTTATTAAATTAATCCTTATGGTATTTTAGCTGCATTTGCTCAATTTTTACGACGAGCAGCATCTACAGTGCGATGGTGCATTGCGTCTCAATAAATGTCTCAAATTGGCGCAGGACGACACGCAATGCAGGCGAAGTTTGAGAAGCTTTTCAAATCTACGGATCATTTTCCCTAAATTTTATATCGATATCATATAAAATAAATTTAATACTTGATGACGCCCGCAACACCGTTGTGCCAAAATTTGTTTATCGCGCGGGGACCGTACATTTTTAGAAGTATCATAATATTTTGTCCTTTTCCGGGATTTTGAGAAACTCCATGCTAAATTTCAGCAAAATCGATCAGCGGTTTGGGCGTGAAGAGGTAACAGACAAAAAGACACACTTTCGCATTTATAATATCATATTAAGTAAATAAGTAATAAGTATATTTAAGTATAATAAGTACTTACTTTATCCATACTTACTTATTAAGTAAGTAAGTATGGATATGGATTGTTTTGTTACTTAAGAGGATACACCTAGGGCTAGACAAATTGAAAATAGGTATTTTTAAAATGTATTGCTGTCTCACCAAATACCAATCTCAAGTCTCCCACCGCAGAGCGCGATAAAGACAACACGACAAAAGTTCTAATAAAAGAACAGAAAATCGTCGTTTCCTTGTCCTCTGATTTCTTCTCCAAAACTTATCCGATTTAAGTATTTGAATTAAAGCAAGGCTTGAGCTATGTTCCTATGTTTTATTTTATTTTTTATATATTCTAGCCAGTTTTGTTTTCTGGGTGTTTGAACACAGAGGAAAATCTGGCCATTTTTTGGGTTTTTGAAAAATTATTTATCTTTTTTAATAATAAAATTATGAAAAGAAAGAAAACATAGGGAGATGCTAATAGTGGCCATAGATATTCTGGAAAAAAATATAACTCTACCGGTATAATTATCCAAGAGGAAACAGGGGACAACGTTTGCATGGAAAAACGGCTCTAGTGGTAGCCCAAAATTTTAACAGCATCAATCATCATGCTGTATAAAGCTGTTGCAAAAGGTAATTAGGAAATACATTTTTCATATCGTACACATACTAATAAGTATACAGTGATATTATATGAATTACAATCTTAAATATCACTGAAACAAGACGAAACGGGACTCAACTGGCGACGCATATAAAAACCACATAAAGTTGAAAATATATCAATTAGCATGATACCGTATGACTATTCAATTTTGTATCACTATAATGAATCTCGTGTCGCATTTCGTCGCATCTTCCGGTGTGTGCTGACCCTCAGTCCTTGAATATACACTTGTTATGTCGGTATTTTCGTGATACCTCGCATGCTCTTTCTAGATTTATAAAACGCTGTGGTCGGACTTCGCACGCAAATATTTACAAGGTAAGCTGACCACTTATTGCTTCTTGGTGATGTACTTTACAGAAATACGAGAAAGATTTTAGAGACCTTAGCCAAGATACCTTCGTTGGTTTCAGTGTGAGAATTTGAAACAAAAAAGACTGGGATTGGACATAACTCATTGAATTGCTTATCAGTTATCATTGCTTGCTTGACAAGTCATTTACAAGCACTTCGACACAATTAAGTGTGGTTTTATAATGACGCGTCTGCCAGCGCGGTTGGTAAGCAATAAGCATCGCGGTCCACGAGCTTTGAGTGTCTTAGATCGTTACACAGTAATAAACCGTGCGGATGGCCCGCGCGGACGGTGTTTCGGCCGCGCTTTTTTAATTGCGACTGTACGAGGTGGCAAACCGCGTGGCACTGAACTCGTTTAGTTTCGAGCGGGTCATCCGCGTGCTTGCGAGCCGCGCTTACCAACCGCGCGGACGGCACGCGTCATTGTAAAACCAGCCGAAACAGCCGTCGCTGTAAATGAATAAAAAGGGCTAAATTAAAAATTAGAGCCCTACTAACATGACGTTCGTAACGACTAACGCCATTATAGTAATGACAATTACTGTTATGTGCTCTCCTGCCGTGTTCCAAGTGTCCATGGGAAATGGCAATCGCTTATCATGCGTGCTCGATTTTTTTGATGAAAGCGAAAAAGAAAAATAGCTTAAGAGACACACATAGTTTATGCACTTAACGAATCTGGTCAATTCAGTCTGCGATGAGTCTAGCTAGAACGATCGGCCTGGCCGTATATGAGGCCTTTTACAAGTCATAAATTTCATTATTTTGAAAACCGCCAATTTCACTCTCGTACATACTTACCAAAATGCACTGACTGAGACTTACCTTCCAAAAATTATCTGTAATTACAAACTCTAAAACGATTCATAGACCATTTAATGCAAACTTAATTACTAAGCGGTTTCCCCGCAATTTCGGTGTACGATAAGAAACGTTAAGTCGTATCGCCACAGACGAGTGACCTCAGGTGGATCAACTTGTATCTGCAGAGCTCACTTGAATGGTACGATACGATTTTTGTAAAATTTTGATTTGCCTTTCATTATGTTGTACCTATCCTATAGGCAACAGTCGCTTCAAACTTGTAGACCACTAATAATTCGCATAATTTTAAGCAAACTTTTGAGTTCGATTTCTATAAAAAGAAAATTTACCATTCTAATCTGATATTACATTATATCGTAAAGTATCTTCAGGGCAAAGTATAAAATATGTGGTGTATACTGTAAGTCGTACAAGTGTCTTAGGTATTTTGTAAAAGTTTGGAAGCTTCTTTTGTAAACCTTTGGAAGACTAACATAAAATTAAAATGTCGTTTGATACTAGTTCTAAGCTACATACTTACGTTACTCACCTTTTATATACTTACGAACTCCCTCCTTCATCGTAGCGATGTCGTGTCGTCGGCTATAAAAGTCCCTGGCAATTAATCGTCGTTATTATAGTTGGCAAGTAATTTCGTTTATTTATCGTATGTAACTTCTTATGACCTGTTTTATTATACCTCCTCGTATTTTCTGTGTCCCTAGTACTTCATTCCCTGTACTGTTAATTAAATGCTGTCAAAATTTGTTTCAACTAATAATTATTTAAATTTTCTTGTTTTTTAGATAATTTTTGCTGTTCTTTAGCTTTACATTATTTTAGCTGTATTTAGCGCTTTCAGATAGTTCATGGGCTTGCTTATTAATTATTCTTTTATAAATTACAAAAAATATATAGCTATATCAAGTTCATGTTGTAATTTTAATAAATTACAGAGAGACAGATCACACAATAATCATTATTGTGTGACCTATAAGTGTCTCTTAAATTAAGTAAGGTTTGAATTTCAGACTCTGTAAAATTATTCAATTCATTAGCGTACTTGTTTGTAAAGCTCCATCGAGTAATTTTGCATTTAAATAGATTCTTATTGTTTCATTTAGTATCAAACATGACATTCAGTAAAAGATGAAAGAAAATAGAGAATGAACCGTATCTTATATTCATTGACGGTAAAACTATTCAAGTAGAGATTTCCTTCATTTTTCACTGGAAACTATGAGGCAAGTACTAGAAATCTCCAGCAATTGTTGTGGTATGCCTTTTTATGTCGGCCATTACTGTATGACGTCAAACACATACCAGGGTAACATAATTTCTCAGCTATGTATTAATTGCATAGGAACATTGACAGACAGCTCACAGATACAGTTCGACAAGGCTGTTTATGAACGTGCCGAGAAAAGGAACTAACGCTTCTATCATACAAAAACGTCATTTTGACAGTTCTCCTTTACCAGCAGCGCCCATTGACATATTCATTTAAAGCCTTGTCAAACTGTAGATCGTCTTACCATCATCATCATCATCATCAGCCTCCAGTCTTCTTATTGGCTGATAGTTGTTGCGTCGGCATGTAAAGGAGCTTTTGGCCAATCAAAATTAATTTCACAAATTATGCAATTTTCTTCAAAATGTTATTTTCATATTATGTATAATTTTTACATACTTAAAATTAATTTAGATTGTTCGATTCTTAGCCTAAAAATTACTAGGTACATCTTTTCGCTTGTAAGGTTTGACTACTTCTTTAATAAAGCCACTTACATTGCCACTTGATTCATACATTGCCATTTGATTTTCACAAAATATCAATGGAGGCATAATATTATGTGTCTTGTCTTTGTTAGAAAAAAATAAATCTATTTAGATTAATTTTTTCTAACAAAGTAAATATCTTCTTTTTTGTACTTTTTGTTATTGTTTTTGGTTGTATTTGTATTGTCATAATTATTTTATAAATTTCCCTTGGTTACCTTCTCTATTAACTGCTGATAACAGCTTACGTCTAGTCTAGAGTCTAAAGTCTAGACAAGACTAAAAATTATTTTATCATCAGCTGTAATTTAAAGTTAAAGACGTGTTAATTAATACTTCTATCAACTGAATTTTAGAGAAAAACGTGACATTCCATTAACCTTTTAATTATACTTTTCTTCAAATTAAATTTTATATTTAATACAGCGATAATGAAGTTAAAATCCTAATTAAAAATATTAAAATTAATGTCACATCAATCATTCTTAAATAGGAAGATTATTAGCATAGGTTAAGTATAAGTATTAAAATTTGCCATTTTTGCGACCTTTTTAAATATTTTTTTTTAATTGAAAGAGAAAGGTGAATCTAATTAATTAAATATTTTAACACTTTAAAATATATACCTATTTAGAGTTTGATTGACAGTCGGATGGCATTTAAGCCGAATTGTCATATTTTGGCATATTATATAGGTAATAGGTATGCATTATTATGGAAAAAAGGTTTAATGACAAAAAATTGGCACGGACCACAAGCTGTGAATTTCGGTATGCCAAATTAAAATTAAACGAGGTGGGTTTTATTTTGAAGCATATAATAGTGATATTTACAATAATATCCAAAATAAGTAAATAATGAAGTCTGCAGACTGCAACGCAGAAAAGATGGTGCTATTTTTTTAGAAACAATTGTCTTAGATGCAAAATTTAAAAAAAAAATGTAAACTCTAACCTAAAGTAAATTTTCTTGAAAAATAATATATTAGAGGCTAAATAAAAATAGAAATGTAAATGACCATTAGCCACCTATTAGTGTGAGATATAATCTATCCATTACAAAACAGAGATAAAACCTGCCTCTTAATTGAGAGTAAAAGCTGTTTCACCCTAGATTTTTACAGGTACAAAATATTATATCTGTAAGTTGCAAAATATACCTAGCTGCAGCTGTAATTGTTATAATAATTACAGGTATATTTTGCATCCGTATAATCTATGGCAGTTAATTTTTAAAATCAGCTCTGCCGACTGCCATAGATTACCCGTTAGGTACAAAATTTTTGGTATCGCCCTCAATTTTTTTAATCATATTGTACCTACATCGATAATAACAGCCAGTGTTTACTCCCAATCTTAACCCTCGATTTCACGGTATTTTTAACCCCTTAATTTCGAAGCACCTTGCGGGGCGTTCTGGCCCCGGGCGCGGCACCTGCTAGCCAAGGATATCCACAAAAATATACCGAAAATATTCAAAATAGTATAAGTTAATCGGATCCACATTTCGCAATCGATAATTAATGTCAAATTTCAAATGTCAAGCCATTAAGAAACTTAGCGAGGACTCACTCAAAGTTTTCTGGCAGACGACACATAGGGGCTTGGCTTTTCTGACTACATTTTTTTTTATTTTTGAATTTCAAAATAAAAATATATAATATTCACTCCAAGATGTCACGAAAATCAGGTAAATAAAAAGTTGTCTCAGAATATAGTATGTATTTTGCATTATACGAAATATTATGCATAACGTCAAAATATATAAACCAATATTCCGAAATACAATAGACAATAGATAATCAAAATGTACAAAACCGATACAGAATCGATTAATCCAATTAGTATCGAGTCTACTCCAGTGGTAGCCTGTAGAGTGTAGACGCACATTAAGGCCGGTATAAATAGTCAGTACTCAAGATGCATCTCGGTCTTAAGACACGGTTCAGGCTCTGTGATTGGTTGACTGTCAAAATTTGGACCAATCACAGAGCCGAACCGCGTCTTGAGACCGGGTCGCATCTTAAGTACTGACTATTTATACGGGCCTAACAATGTCTTTATGGGTGTGTAGAGTCGAGACGGATCGGCTAATTACTCACACGATTTCGTTAACTTTGAGTTGATGTAGTATATTATATACTAGATGTCCCGCGCGGCTTCGCCCGCGTAAATTTTACGAAAACCGTACATTTTCTCGCAGAAAAAATCTTAAGTTCCTTCACGTGGTCAAGTTTATATCTGTGCCAAATAATATCAAAAATGCTCCAGTAGTTCGTGAAATAAACCCTTTCTAATAAATTTTCCGGGTTTTTCCACATTTTCCTCTGTTTCTTCAGTCCTATTAGTCTTAGCGTGATAATATATATCCTATGTGTTATTCTGATGTACTCGTATTGACAGATTTGCAAGACGTCTCAAGCAATAAAAATCTGTCAATTCAGTACTTTAGAAATGCATCTACGTATCGCGTTGCGATCTAAATTGACCCTAATACTTTTTAAGTCTGAGGTCTCTACAATCTACATATTGTTTAGAGAGTCTTCCTTACTTAATGCCACATACTAGGGTGACTAACGGTTAAAATTTAACGTGGATTAAAATATATCGTTCTATCTCTCTCATCCTCCAAAGGCCAATACAACAAACACTATAAGTAAAACCCTGTATATTGCAAGCCTGAAGGTACAATTCAGGATGGCAGTAGAGTTACTTTTTTGATACGACCTTTTAATTTTAACCCATCAAGCCCCAAGCAGTAAGTGTCTGTGATTTCCACAATCGAGGTATACGTACGAAAATTAAAACTGGACCTAATTATTTTGCCATTGCTTTATAGCTTACGCCTTACGTCAACTATACTAAGCTTTATTTTGATAAAAATAGTTTAAAAGACTATAAAATAGTATGTAACCACTTGAAACTTAGTCCAAAGTGCGCAGTCTCCTCATAGGAGATCAACACTCAGACGGTACAATGATGATTGATAAGTGATGCTCACTTGTTTCCGGAGGTCTAGAGACTAGACCAGACCAATAAACGTATTAACGTCACATCTCGTTAAATCTCGTTAAATCGTTAACCTAATAGACTACGATGGTTCTAGGTACTTGGTACGATTCCGGTAGTTACAGACTACTGCAGCATAGGAGGTACCTTAGCTTTGGTACTCTGTTTTAACGTTAACCAACCAACCAAACCAACTACATTTGGGCGACTATATAATGCTACTATTTTAAATGTTACCTAGGTACCTATTCAGTAGACAGTATTACATTTAAAACAGCTATCTATAACTTAACCTGCGGCCCGCCCGGAAGTTTATCAGTGGCCCGCGTGAATTTTGAACGACGTAATTTTTTAATACTGAGGGTTGATTCAGACCGCAACGCGACGCGTAGATGCATTTCTAAATTAGTATGGATTTGACAGATTCGCAAGACGTCTCACGCTGACGACATATTCTGTCAAATCCATACAGATTTAGGTCGCGTCGCGTCGCGCCTCGCCTCGTCACGTTGCGGTCTGAATTGACCCTAAAGAATTTTGGTTGCAGCCACCGACACAAGACTTGATCGTATTTGTGGCCCGTTAAAAAAGGTTCAGCAGGGCTAAAATGGTCACATTTGCAATAATTCCTCTCAAATCAATTCAGAAAATAAATTTTCAAAACTGTCAAACTGAAGAAAGTCAAATTAGTATTTTTTTTATAATTAGTATTTAAAAAAAATTAATCACATTATGATTCACAATGAGATTCTCCAAAGCGACCATTTTAGCCTTGCTGTACCGTTGATTTAAAATTAATCGAAACAAACTATAATAATCTACACTACTATTATAAAGAGGAAAGATTTGTTTGTTTGAGTCGAATAGGCTCCGAAACTACTGGACCGATTTGAAAAATTCTTTTGCTATTGAAATCTCACATTATTTCTGCTGAACATAGGCTACATTTTATTTTGGAAAAAAGTAGGGTTCCGTAAGATATTTGAGTTTTTCGGACGCAAGGTGTAAAAAATCAGCTAGAAAAGTTACTTATTTTGCGTACACTACCTAAACTATAAAAGATAGAACCATAAAATGTTCTAAGTAATTGTAGATCTTATAAATATCTACAAAAAATCCGCGACACACTATACCTATCTATGTCGAGTGAGGCACAATAACCATTTATTTATTTAAAAATCCTAAATTTTTTTTGGAATAAATTTAAACGGATATATTTTACTGACGCTATTAATCCTTATCAAAATAAATTATTTTATCACTAAGTACAGTTTATGTAGATAATATTTGGTCTTTGAATGATTAAAATTGGACGTTTGGTTTTGAAATTATGGCGAAATTAAAATATTACGATAGTGAGCGTCACCAAAGCGCGTGCGGGAGGAAGAAAATATTCTGTTGTAGAAATGAATATTCTGTACATAAAAGATATGAAATGACACCCGAAATTACACCTTTGTCACTACATCGCTATAGAAGCCAAAAATGTGGTTAGTTTTTTGTCTGTCTGTCTGTCACTCTTTCTGTCTGTCTGTATGTTTGTTCCAGCATCACACGAAAAATACTGATCCGATTTGAATGTGGTTTTCGCAGATATATTTATCTTCTTCCAACTTAACATCTGGTGTATAAAATTTTTTCCCCCCACCCCTCTAAGGGGACAAAAGAGGGGGTCAGATTTTGTATCAAACTTTTTTCTTTAACACGAAAACTACTGATCCGATTTGCATACGGTTTTCACAGATTTGCATACGGTTTTCACAGATATATTATATTTGTCTTCTTCCAACTCAACATCTGGTGTATAAAAATCCTCCCCCCCTCCCCTCTCAACCCTCTCTGGGGACCAAAGAGGGGTCAGATTTTGTATACAACTTTTTTCTTTAGTGGACTTACTTCATATTAGGTATTAACTGTGTTTTTCAACTTAACATCTGGTGTATGACCTTCCCCCCCCACACCCTCTTAGGGGACAAAAGAGGGGGTAAAACATGTATCAACTGATAATAAAATATACTTTAAATGGCAAAACAACGTTTGCCGGGACAGCTAGTTATAGATATGACACTAGAGAACAATTTTTTTTTTTATTTAGCATTGATACAAACTCGAACGTGTTAGTGTCACTAATATAATACATATTTCACACAACAAAAATTATGTCTTGTATTATTTTTTTATTGTTTGGAAAAATTTTCTAATAAGGAGACCTTTATTTTCTATTTCAGTATGTAAAATAAAGTGATCGCAAATTTACCGCCGTACTTAGAGACATTTAATAATGATTAAAACTTTAATTTAATGAAGAGTTTGACAGATAATGTATAAGGCATAAGTTAAAATCCTCATTTACGTAATAGTTAAGTAATTAATGTTCATCTCTGAGTGCGGCAGTAAGTGTCTAGATCTAGAATCTATACCTACAACGTGAAATTTTAGTGGTTGTTTTCCCGCAGCAGAACGATTTACCTATAGTAGAACTATCGAACCATACATGTTATTTTTTGAAAATAAAAAATATTTTGTATGACATACTATGGAAACTTTATGCCGATAGGCGCGAGTTACTATGGACCCGACCGAATTTTTTTTTTTTTGATTTGAACAAACAAAACTTTACAAATCTATTGTACTACTAAGATAGAATCATTTTACTGCGGGAAAACAACCATTAAAATTTCACACTGTATAGACTATGTAGCTATAATTCTAAGCACTACGTAGCTTCCAGTACCCTGTACTAATATATATTTCGTAAATCATTATAACTTGTCACAATAAACTACCCCCGTATCGCTATCGGCGCGCCATCTTGTATAGTGACGTCACATCGCCGGTGTCCGATTTGTATCTAATTTGGCCATTTGTATGCGAAATGGCGCCGATACAGATGTCGTGTGAAAATTATAGCGTACCGCTTGTTAGCATAAAAATATAATGGGAGTGATTACAACAGTTTAAGAATCGATAGGCAGATGAAAAAATGAAAAAATATAATATATTTATATATTTTTTAATACGAATCTCAGCCGCTCAGAAAATAAAGTAATGACGTATAAATTGGTCAACTTGTAATGAAAAATATCACTTCTAAGTAGAGACAAAAAAATTTAAAATAAAATAAAATAAAAATTGTTTTATTTCTGAATAGATTTTTAAAAAAATGCTTTCAGAACGTTGATACTACTGGTGCCTACCACCGGTTCGGGAACTAGCCCGGCGAGAAGAACCGGCGTAAGAAACTCGCACGGGGCCCACTTTTTTACCAAAAAAAGTGAGGAAAAATTAATCTTTTAAAATGAAATTTACAATGCTGTAAACTTAAAAATATACAATGTCAAGATACATACATAATAATAATTGTAAGTCAATACAATAGTGTAGAAGTAGCCTTGCAAGAAGCCATCCTACTCCCAAGATGTGCCATCGTTTATGAAATCATTGACCTTATAATAGGCTTTGGCACACAAACGCTCTTTGACTACTTTTTTAAATTTATTAATGGAAAGATTTTGAACGTTTTCTGGGATTTTATTGTAAAGGCGTACACATTGACCTTTAAAGGATTTACTGACCTTACTAAGTCTGATCACCGGCATATCTAGCTTATGCTTATTTCTAGTATTTCTACAGTGAGTGTCACTTTTAACTTTAAATTTACTTATATTTTTTCTAACGTATATTACATTGTCTAAAATGTATTGAGAAGCAACAGTTAGAATACCAATTTCTTTAAATTTATCTCTCAGAGATTCTAAAGCAGACATTTTATAAATAGATCGTATGGCTCGCTTCTGCAGCACAAATATTGTATTAATGTCGGCAGCGTTTCCCCATAAAAGAATTCCATAGGACATCCTACTATGAAAATAACTAAAATATACTAATCGTGCCGTGTCTTCATCAGAAATTTCTCTAATTTTTCTGACTGCATATGCTGCAGAACTGAGCCTAGCTGCAAGATTAGCAATGTGAGGACCCCACTGTAATTTACTATCTAGGGTAATACCTAGGAATACAGTGTTATCTACCAAATCCATCTTCTCATCATTTAATAGTACATTGGTTTGGACTTGCCTAACATTGGGCAAAGTAAACTTTATACATTTAGTTTTACTAGAATTTAAAAGTAAGTTATTAACATTAAACCAATGTACTATTTTTGAGAGAGCACTGTTTACCTCGTCATAGTTCGACTGTTGTCGCTTCACCTTAAAAATAAGTGAAGTGTCATCAGCAAAAAGCACTATCTCATTATTATTATCCTTTACTAGATAAGGTAAGTCATTTATATAGATGAGAAAAAGAAATGGGCCTAATATAGATCCCTGTGGGACACCTAATTCTATTTTGGTTCCATTTGACCTTTTACCATTTACCTCAACCCTTTGAGTCCTATTTTTTAGGTAAGAAGTCAAAAGGCTGAGAGCAGAGTCCTTTATGCCGTAGTGGCGCAGTTTCCTGATCAATGTAGCATGCTCAACACAATCGAAGGCTTTGGAGAGATCGCAAAACACACCTAAGGCATCCCGCGACTCTTCCCAAGCTTCAAAAATACTACAAAGAAGTCCTATACCAGCATCCGTTGTGGATCGACCCTTAGTAAATCCGTATTGGTTATTATGTAGCAAATTATTTGAATTAAAATGTACTAGTAATTGTTTTAAAATAATTTTCTCAAATATTTTACTAAAGGTCGGTAGAATCGATATAGGCCTGAAATTCGTGGGATCCGATTTAGTTCCGGCTTTGAATAAAGGAACAATCTTGCTATGCTTCATCAAGTCAGGAAAAACACCATTTTTTATGCAGTCATTAAAAATCATTGCTAGATGAGGAGCTACGATGTCAATTATTGATTTAATAATTTTTGTAGACATGCCCCAGAGATCAGCAGTATTTTTAATATTCAGCAATTTAAAGGTATCAATAATATCTCTGGGGTTAATTTCTCTAAATTTGAAATTGACATCACACTCCTTTACATTGTCTCTGAGTAGCTTTTCGGCAGCTTCAGGTGAAGAATTTAAATTTTTAGTAGTTGAGACCGGAATGTCAGCAAAAAACTTTTCAAAAACCGTCGCAACTTCTTGATCATTAGTAATCTTTTTATTTTCAAAGTATAGTTCAAAATCAGAGCTGCGACAGGATACATTTCCAGTCTCACCAGCTATTACCTGCCACGTTGTTTTTATTTTATTTTTAGAGTTTTTGATTTTATTTTTTATGTACAGGGCTTTAGCAACTTTACAAACTTTTTTAAAGGTTTTTGAGTAGTTTTTAACATATGCTTTAAATAATTCACTATTGTTAATACACCTTTCATCATATAGTTCATATAATCTTTTCCTACTAATTTTAATTCCTTTTGTTGCCCATTCAATAAATTTAGTTTTTTTATTACTGTTTCTAACCGTTTTAGAAGTAAATATTGAATTGAATTGAGTTTTTATCACCTTGAATAATTTATTAAAAGCTTCATCAGAGCTATGTGACTTATCCAATAAATGGATATTTGAATTTAATTTACTTCTAAATTGCTCAATACGTTTTGTGGTCACAGGAATAAACACAAGATTTTTATTTGCATCACTGTCACATTTCATATTAAAAGAAGCTATTTGTCCACAGTGATCAGAACTTAGCTTATTAATTATTTCTTTTGAATGAGGAGTAAGATTAGTAAATATATTGTCAATACAAGTGGCTGTAGTCTCACAGACTCTTGTAGGTTCCTGAAACAAACTGAAAAGGTTATACGATTGAAATAAAGATGTGAATCTAACAGTAGTGGAGGTTAAATCTAATAAATTAATGTTAAAATCACCACATATAATAACCTTTTTGTTAGATGCACATATTTTTGACAAAATTTGTTCCATTATTACTTCAAAAGAATCGTATAACCCCGATGGAGGCCTGTATACGCTCACAATTATTAGATGGCTCAGCTCTATGCAGGCCACTTCCATTATTCGTTCAGTAGAGAGACTCACAATATCCTTACGTTCCTTAAATTTCAAATTGTTTCTGATTAAAATTAAAGAGCCGCCTCTAATGGCATTTTCTCTACTGAACGAACTTGCTATCTGGTGATCATTGAAATTGAAAATGAGTTCATGCGATCTGAACCAATGTTCAGATATACACATAATATCAATGTTATATTCCTTCAAAAATTATTTATAATTTATAATTATTTATAATAATTTATTTATAAATCCTATATGTTATAATATGTGTTAACCCATAAATGACATATTATAATAAAACTGTAGAAATGAAAATTCTGTACATTAGAGAAATTCAAAAAATAATAAGCGGGGAGTGTCACTACATCGCTATAGAAGCCAAAAATGTGGTTAGTTTTTTGTCTGTCTGTCTGTCTGTCTGTCTGTATGTTCCAGTATCACGCGAAAACTACTGATCCGATTTGAATGCGGTTTTCGCAGATATATTTGTCTTCTTCCAACTTAACATCTGGTGTATAAAATTTTTTCCCCCCACCCCTCTAAGGGGACGAAAGAGGGGGTCAGATTTTGTATCAAACTTTTTTCTTTAATGGACTTACTTCATATTATTAACTGTTTTGCAATTTAACATCTGGTGTATAATATATTTTACCCCCACCCCTCTTAGGGGACAAAAGAAGGGGTAAGATTTTGTATTAACTGATGAAGCAGAAATACTTTAAATGGCAAAACAACGTTGCCGGGAAAGCTAGTAGATAATAAAATAAAATCTAATGCCTGTCATCAAAGAGTCAAAAATTGTTTCACAGCTTCACTCTAACTTTCATACCTTTCTTTTATCCTTTACAGATTTCTGGCTAAATATAAAAAAAAACGTAATTTACACACAAATTACATTATGCACGATTACCCACAGATGTAACTAAACTAAAGCGTTATTTTTCCAACAAAACCCCATACTTTTAACGAGAATACTTGCAGCCGTTGACAAAACGTTATATTATAATACACCATCAAAAAAGAAAAAAACTGATTCATAGGCATTTGGGGGCCCTACGTCATTTGGTCGGATTATAGAGTTCTAGGTCTGTACTCTGTAGGCTTGAATAGGGATGATGACAAGGTCAAAGATTAGCGAATTTTGTTAGTAAAATAAAGAAATCACGGTAAAAAATAAGTGTTCCCAAAATTTCAGCTCGATAGCATTTGTATTTTTTTTTTGTTATGAGCCTTCAAAGTTGGATAATCAAGTCGTTTTTTTTTTAATTAAATTTCTTAATATTTGTATACCATTCGATAACTTATGCAATTAAAAGCAACTTTTGTTACAAAACCACTTTCATAAACGCAATATTTAATATACCTATTGTGGGGGACCAGCTTGCGCCGATTTCCCCGTAGATCGCCTAGGTCAGCGTGTCCGGAGTGCAGGAGATGAATTAAACACTTTTTCAGTTTGTTTCAGGTAGCAAGCACACAGTCGTTCCGAAGCCGGGTAACGTTGTAGAGCGAGTGCCGAGCTATGGCGGCCGACCCATATTTATATCGGCCCTGGTACCCGGCTTCTAGAACTTTCCATGCCTCACCCCCTCGGATGGAAAATTTATTCAAATATTTACAAATTACATTATTTCACAAAATATACATTGGTTTTATTTGTACAATTCTCTTAGCTACATTTTAACATATGAAACACGTTCCTGCCGACCTCCGTGACCGAAATAAATGCAAAAATCTATTTTTTCCATATTTATACTTCCTCGCCGCCCCCCGATATAACGGTCGTCTCTGGCTGTCCCTCTCGAGCGGGACTTCCTTGTCTGGGACAAGGATAGCCCGCTCGAGATGTACACTATCTCCCTTGCTCTTCGGTCACGGAATTCGGCACTACCACATAGGTTTCAGACCCATTCCATTGAGTGGCACTATTTTCACTATTTTCACTACACTTTTCACAAATTGTCCACAATAGTTCGAGCGTTATTTAGATTAACTATTTACACATAACTGTTATAGCACTATTTATTGTCTGTCGTGCACATTTCTCCCGCCGGTCGCGCAGGCGACACTCCCGGTAGCACGACGATCTTCTTTGTGGGCCGCCGGAGAACGTGGCCGTTCGCGGTTTCCACATCCACGACCCGCACCACGCCGTCCTTGCCTGGATACGTCTTCTTTATTCTTCCTCGCGGCCAGATGTTGCGCGGTAGGTTCGAGTCGCATATGATAACGACGTCACCCACCGCGGGATCGGAGCCTCGGGTATGTGGCTCCCACCGGTGATGGAGGAGCGGGATGTACTCCTTCACCCACCTCCGCCAGAACACGTCTGCCAGGTGCTGCGCGCGCTTCCACAGCTGCCGCGCCGATGTCTTCTCTTCCTCGAATCTTCCCGGAGCAGGTACATGGCAGCCCGACCCCAGCAGTATGTGGTTGGGGGTCAAGGCCTCGGGCTCCTCGGGGTCAACCGAGACATATGTAAGAGGTCTCGAGTTGATGATGTTTTCCGCCTCTACGAGTAGTGTGTAGAGGGTCTCGTCGCTCGGATGCTTCTCATGCAGTGTGACTCGCAGGGACTCCTTCACGCTCCGCACCAGCCGCTCCCATGCCCCGCCCATGAAGGGGGCAGACGGGGGAATGTACCGCCAGGTGATGCGGCGGGCGTTGACCTCGTTCTTGTACTTCTCCCATTCTTCCTGTAGCTCCTTCTCGGCGGCCTTGAAGCAGGTCGCGTTGTCCGACCATAGTTCAGTCGGTTGTCCTCGTCGTGCGACGAACCTCCGCAGTGCTGCGATGGCGGAGTCGGCGCTGAGAGACGTCACCACCTCCAGGTGGACGGCCCTCATGGTGAGACAGGTGAAGAGGGCCACCCATCTCTTCTCTCGATGTCTGCCTACGGTGACCTCCACAGGGCCGAAGTAGTCAAGCCCCGTGAAGGTGAACGGTCGCGCATGGTGCGTCAGCCGGGCAACGGGTAGGTCGCCCGTGGCCGGACGCGTCGGCTTGGCTCGGCGTATGCGGCAGGCCAGGCAGGCCCGGACCACACCCTTGACTGTGGGGCGTATCCGGGTCACCCAGAACCTCTGCCGGATCTCGTTCACGGTGGCTTCTACCCCGCCGTGATGCATTTCTTCGTGTATCTGTTGGATATATAATTTTGTGTACTTGTGGCTGCCGTCCAGGATAACCGGGTTGTTGGTTTCCCGGCTGATCTCTTCTGCGGCTGCCACTCGCCCCCGTAGCTTGATGAGGCCCTCTTCAAGGTGGACACTCAGCGAGGCGAGGCGGTCTCCCGCCGCTGGGGCACGGTTTTCTTCTATTCGTTTTCTTTCTTGACCGTAGGATTCTTCCTGCATTCGGCGCAGCCAGAGTGCCTCGGCACGAATGAGGTACCGTGCGTCGAGTGCGATGTATTTTCTTTGCGTAGCCGGATCTGTTCGTGTTGCGGCTTTTTCTTTTTTCGCTCGCCGCGGGTCCCAGGCCGCATCCTTTTCTTTATTCTTCCTTGTTCGTTGTCGTACAGCTGCCACAGTTTCTCGCGGGCGACGACAGAGGTCAATGAACTGCAGTACACGACCTGTAGCTCGTAGCAACGTCTTCCATTTTCCTATGCGATTGATATCGGGTAAACAGTCTTGTAGCGCGATGTGTCGCGCGACAAAACATTTTTCTTCACCTGTGATCGTTTTTTCCGCCGGTTTTCCTTCTTCCGGCCAGAATTTTTCTTCTTTTTTCAGGAATTCGGGCCCGCTGAACCATCTGTGGGTGGCTCCGAAGTCCGTCGGCGTGGAGCGCGTCGCGTCGTCGGCTACGTTTTCTTTCGTCGGCACCCATCGCCACTCGCTAACTTTTGTCGTTTCTTCTATCTCGGCGAGGCGGTGCGCGACGAATGTTTTGTAGGCGCGCGGCTCGGCGCGTATCCATGTTAGCACTGTGCGGGAATCGCTCCAGTATGTTTTCCTTACCAGCTCGACTTCTAGTTCTTTCTCCACAGTCTTCGCGAGGCGGGTACCCAGCAGAGCGGCTTGCAGTTCCAGGCGCGGGATGGACGTCGGCTTCAGCGGTGCTACGCGGCTTTTGGCTGCCACGAGCGCCGTGTGTACTGCTCCGTCCCCGCGCACCATCCGGATGTAGACAGCTGCGGCGTATGCCTCCTCACTCGCGTCGACAAAGGTATGCATTTCACTCACCATTTCAGGTTGCAGGTTATAGCAGCGTGGAATCTTTAGTTTTCTTACTTGTTGTAGATCTTTCGCCCACGCCGTCCACTTGGGGACGAGCTGCTCGGGTATGGGCTCGTCCCATCCGGTGCCGTACCTCCAGGTCTCCTGCATGAACTTCTTGGCGGGCATGGTGAGCGGTGACAGCAGTCCGAGTGGATCGAACAGTGACATCACAACACTGAGGGCTTCACGCTTCGTTGGGGCTCTCTCCTCGCTCATGATGGCGCGAGGTATCTTCGCCTCGTTCAGGTTGAAGCGCAGCAGGTCTTCACGCGCCTCCCACCATATTCCCAGCGTCTTGTCCGCGCAGTCTTCTCCCACAGGAACCTCCTCGGAGCCTCGGTCGTTTCCGAGATGTCGGCGTAGGGCTTCGCTGTTCGATGTCCAGCCTCGTAGCTCGAACCCGGCGTGCCGATGGACCACGTCGACTTCCTGGGACGTCTTCAGGGCTTCTTCTTCGTTCGGGAAGCTGGATATAAAGTCGTCCATGTAGTGGTTCTTCTTTATTTCTACTACAGCACGCGGATATTTGTCTTGAAACTCTTCTGCGTTCTTGTTTTTCACGTACAGAGCTGTACATGGCGATGACGTGGCTCCGAAGATGAGGGACGCCATCTGGTACTCTTGTGGCTTTTCTTCTCTGTCGTTTCCTCTCCACAGGAAGCGGAGCGCGTCCCGGTCTTCTTCCCGGACGCGGATGCGCATGAACATCTCCTTGATATCCGCGGTTACCGCCACAGGGTGGCGACGGAACCGCATGATGACTCCCGGCAGTGACTGTAGGAGGTCAGGGCCGGAGAGCAGCATGTCGTTGAGGCTGCGGCCGTGAGATCTGGCCGCGGCGTCGTGCACTAACCTTATTTTTTGTTTCGCTGGGTTGCACACGGCGAAGTGAGGCAAGTACCAAGTCCTCCCTGCTGCCGGTGGCTCTCGTGCAGGCACAGCGTACCCGGACTCCATCAGGTTGTTTATTCTTTCTTCGTACTTTTCTTTCAGGCCCGGGTCTCGGTCCAGCTTCTTTTCCAGGGACCGGAGACGCTTCCAGGCATCGTGGTAGTTATTGGGGATGACTTCCTTCTCATCCTTCCAGAGTAGCGCGGTTTCGAAGCGCCCATCAGGAAGTCTTCGACTGGTTTTCTCGAGTATCTCCAGCGCACGCTCCTCTGGATCGTTCTTCTGTTTTCTGGCTTCGATCCCGAGTGATTCCAGGTCGAAAAACCTCTTCATCATGTTTTCCATGTTTTCTTCTGTCTTTTCCTCCTTTGTGGCTACGGTGTGGCCACAGAAGGCTACAGTCTGCGTGTGCGACGACCTGTATCCGTGCAGAACCCAACCGAGTCGCGTGTGGGATGCGACCGGCTGGTTCCTTCTCCCTGTCTTCGTCTCGAGGGCCAGCAGCAGCTCCCAGTTGTCTTGACCCAGTAGTATTCTTGGGCGCGCATTTTCATAGATGAGGTGGTCTTCCAGGCCCCTCAGGTGCGCGCAGTCGTGCAGGTCTTCTTTGCGAATTTTCTGCGGCGTGAACAGTAGCTTTTTCACCGTTCTTGCACTGCCCACGCCGTACTCCTCTTTGCAGTGGCGCCCCCTTATCTTGAAGCTTACCTTTTTGCTGTTTTCATACTTCTTTGTATCACTGAGGCCCTGCACCCACATGTCGTGGCGGGGCCCGTCCAGGTGTAGGAGCTCCGCCAGGTCCTCGTCGATGAGTGTCACCGTGCTGCCGTCGTCCATGAGTGCGTAGGTGTCTATTCTGGTGTTGTTCTTCCCGAAGACTGTGACCGGTGCGACCTTTAGAAAGGCTTGTCTTTCCTGAAGGCAGTTGGTGCTGCTCACGATTTCCACTGTTGCCGCTTCCTCTGTTTCCACGTTCTGCGGCGGCGCCGTCGGCTGTTGCTGGTCTGCCGGTGGCCTGGAGTGGTGCAGCAGGCGGTGGTGTGCCATGCTGCACCCGTTGATACTACACCTCTTTGCCCCGCAGCCCCCTCGGCGGTGGTTGCTCCGCAAACATTGGAAGCAGATGCGGTTCTTCTTTGCCACGTTCCAGCGCTCGTTCACAGTGGCCCCGATGAATTGCTTGCACTCGGTCAGGTAGTGTTCGTTCTGGCACATCGGACACCTCTTCCTGCCACTTACCTCTGTGGCGAAAGCTCGTTCCATTCTTCTTTTCTGGGGCCTCTCTGGGTGAGGCTCGGTTTCCTCGGGCAGTGCGTATGCACTGCATTTGTCGGCTTCTTCATTGAGGAATAAGGTCATCTTCTTGAGGTCCGACGTTTCCTCTTTTCTTCGTGCGGCAAAATCGTACCACTTGTTGCGTAATATGGGCGGCAACTTTTCTACAATACTTTTCACTAATTCAGGATTAAACATGTAGTGTACCTTTTTGAGTGTTTCCAGCGTGGCCACCACATTCGCTACCTTGTTAGCAAATATGCAGAGTTCGCGCGGGCTGTCGCTCAGCTTGCCCAGCGCCTTG
This sequence comes from Plebejus argus, assembly GCA_905404155.3. Taxonomy (NCBI): domain Eukaryota; kingdom Metazoa; phylum Arthropoda; class Insecta; order Lepidoptera; family Lycaenidae; genus Plebejus; species Plebejus argus. The sequence goes on along the minus strand of FR989937.1, from coordinate 15,066,370 downwards.
ATTTTGTGTATTTCGCCCATCGCCAGCGTGTCCGGCCGGCCGAATCTTCTTTCCAGCGCCTGGATGACTGCTCGCGGCTCTGGTTGGCTGATGAGTAGACTCTCAACCGCTTCGAGGGCTGCTCCCTTGAGGCTCCTCCGTAGTCTCATGGTGTTCTCTGTGTGTGAGAACATTTCTTCGGTTTCATAGTACGCCGCCCTGAAGCCGAGCCACCCCGTTGACTGTCCGGCGAACGGGGGAAGCTCCTGGAGAAACCTGGGGGCGTCTCTGGACATGCGGACGGCCTGTGTGAGTGCCGCCGCCAGCGAGGTGATGTCGCTGCTTTTCTGTTTTTCTTCAGTCTTCCTATGCTCTGGTTCATTTTCATTTTTCTTTTCTTCATGCGGTTTTTCGTTTTCCGCGGCCGACGGGTTAATGGTTTGCCCGTGCAGCCATTCTTCCACCTTGTCCGTTTCCTGGTTTTCCTCCTCGTCTTCGCAGGTCAGCATGGCCCTTTCTTTGGCCAGCCTGGCCTCTGCGAGCGCGAGTGACGCACGTGCCTCTGCCAGCCTTAATTCCGCCAGTTTTTCTTCAGCCTCCAAAATCTTCCTGTTCTTCTTTCCGTGAGGCGCACGCTTCTTTCGTGCGTCCTCTTCTACCGCTGTTTCCTCGCTGGTGGCCGCTGTAGAGGTTTGTTCCGTCGTTTGTTCCGTTTCGGACGTTTCTTCGGTGGTTTCCATGAATTTTTCCATTTCTGCTATGACCGGCGGAGCCGCGGGGCGCGTCGACGCACCGCTTCTCGTTTGTACTCCGGTCTGACTCGCTCCAGCCCCCTCTGCGATGCTCGAAGCCTTTGACTTGGACATGGCTGACCGCACTGGCTTATTCTTGATTTTCTTTCTTCTTGAAGAATTTCCGGTTTCTTGATCGAAGAATCCGGCTTAGCGAAGGACCAGACAATGTGGGGGACCAGCTTGCGCCGATTTCCCCGTAGATCGCCTAGGTCAGCGTGTCCGGAGTGCAGGAGATGAATTAAACACTTTTTCAGTTTGTTTCAGGTAGCAAGCACACAGTCGTTCCGAAGCCGGGTAACGTTGTAGAGCGAGTGCCGAGCTATGGCGGCCGACCCATATTTATATCGGCCCTGGTACCCGGCTTCTAGAACTTTCCATGCCTCACCCCCTCGGATGGAAAATTTATTCAAATATTTACAAATTACATTATTTCACAAAATATACATTGGTTTTATTTGTACAATTCTCTTAGCTACATTTTAACATATGAAACACGTTCCTGCCGACCTCCGTGACCGAAATAAATGCAAAAATCTATTTTTTCCATATTTATACTTCCTCGCCGCCCCCCGATATAACGGTCGTCTCTGGCTGTCCCTCTCGAGCGGGACTTCCTTGTCTGGGACAAGGATAGCCCGCTCGAGATGTACACTATCTCCCTTGCTCTTCGGTCACGGAATTCGGCACTACCACATAGGTTTCAGACCCATTCCATTGAGTGGCACTATTTTCACTATTTTCACTACACTTTTCACAAATTGTCCACAATAGTTCGAGCGTTATTTAGATTAACTATTTACACATAACTGTTATAGCACTATTTATTGTCTGTCGTGCACACCTATCGAACAAAGTTCTCTCCCGATGCGTACAAACTCAGAAAGAGTGACGTCAGTCTTTCGTAGCACTTTGTATGGAGCGTTTTCGGGCAGGTCTATTTTATAAGATGTTTGAATTGTCATATCTTGGTGAATTTTTAAGCTATCAGAGTCATTCTTTCAGCGATGTTTCTATTTTTTAAGGGTCTTTCAATTACCAATAAGAAAAAAAAATAGTCATCAAGCCTATTGACATAACACGACCTAATTACGTAGGCACGCCATCTGCCTATGAATCAAATTATCTGATAGTACAAGTGTGGTACAAGATTGTCTCGCCTAATAAAATAGTACATCGCTATAAGCCTATGCGAATATTTTATCACAAGTCTACACCATGTTACTGCTTGCATTATTCAAGGACATGATATTATGTATAGTTGGAAATACATCAGTAGTGACAGTACAACGGCTGTATGAATACATAATTATCAATAAACTATACCTCGTGTGGGTGTGGGAGTAATTAGTATTACTATATACGGACAGACCAACAGTTTAGTAGGCTATGAGCTAACATTTCAGGAATCTTACTCAGACTAAAATATCCACAGCCGAACATATAACCTCCTCCTTTTTGGAAGTCGGTTAAAAATCTAGTGAGGTTATGTCGTGTGGTGTGTGGCCAATGTACATTTTATAACAAGTAAAAATCATCTACTTTCTCCGACGGCAGTACTATAACGGAATTCATGTATTTTCAAATAATGTTTAAGATATCCATTATCCACAAGGAAAATACGTTTTGCAACAACTTGTGAATTTCTTCAGGACATAATATTATTATGTTTAATTTTTCGTACCGGAAATCTAATTTATTCTAATATTATTAACCGACTTCAAAAAAAGAGGTTATCAATTCGACGCGCATGTATGTAATATTTTCAGAACTGCCCAGTTTTCGTATAATAATATGTTAGTCTATATCAGCGTCTGAACAATTAATGTGCCAAATTACAAAAGTGTATGTATTCATGTTTTTATGTTTTTGTTCGCATATCACTGGAAATACCAGTCTGATTTTAGTAATTATTTTTTTGTTGTATTAGGTATTATTCAACCTAGGGAAGAGTGCAAGTTTTATGAAAATCGATTCAGTAGTTTTGGAGATAGAGTATTAATTCTCAATGACTTACAATTTTGAAGTTGGTTTTATCTTTTTAAAATACAGAAATGCGAATATGTCAACTGATATTGTTTTCTCCGATAATTTGCTGAAACGATTTTGATAAAATTTGGCATGTAGATACTTTGAATCTTGGGAATTGCCATAGGATAGTTTTCGTTTCAGGAAAATATTCGCTTCCCTTCCCTTCTAACAATCAAATGGCACAATAAAATCGCATGCAACTTCTTGTATGCTATAGTTATATTAGTCCAAAGTATGTTTACTTTTTTTTTTTTTTTTTATTAAGCATAAGATACATGTAGAAATTATATTTAAACATAATCACAGCACCATTAAACCCAACAAGGGTTTGTCCTGGTGCCATACTTATATTAAACTATCATCTATCCTAAAACCTAATCAATAAAGCACTAAAATTAGTTTAATACAAACTTGAATGTCGAGCGCATACGCAAGCGATAAAATCGGTCGGATAAAAACTTACAATAAAATCGGCCAAGTGCGAGTTGGACTCGCACACGAAGGGTTCCGTACCACTACAGAGTAAAAATAGGTTAAAAATTGTGTTTTTTGTATGGGAGACCCCTTAATTATTAAATTTATTTAAATTTTATTATTAATAATTAAAGTTCAAATACAACTGAGTATTCTGTGAATATTTCAAGTTCCTATGTGTTGCTGTTATTGATATCGAGCAAAAAATAGCAAAAAAATCACGTTTGTTGTATGGGAGCCCCCTTTAAATATTTAATTTATTTTATTTTTAGTATTTGTTGTTATAGCGGCAACAGATATACACAATCTGTAAAAATTTCAGAAGTCTATCTATAGCCGCGGTTCTTGAGTTACAGCCTGGAGACAGACAGACGGACAGACATCGAAGTCTAGTAATAGGGTCCCGTTTTTACCCTTTGGGTACGGAACCCTAAAAAATAAAGGCATCAAAGGAAGTAGTTAAACCTATAAATAAAACAAATAATCACGCAACATAACACCAACCTTGGAAATTGTAGAACTAGGAAGTTTTCCATTAAATATTTTCCAAAAAAAGTACAATACAACTAAATACTCATCAAAAAAGTGCTAATCGTTAGTTAAAAATAATGCCTTCCCTTTCATTAATATGAAAAACGAGAGAGATAGAGTGTTTAATCCACAATTACGAGTAACTTAGGCCCGTATAAATAGTCAGTACTTAAGATGCGACCCGGTCTCAAGACGCGGTTCGGCTCTGTGATTGGTCCAAAATGTACAGCCAACCAATCACAGAGCCTGAACCGTGTCTTAATTAGACCGAGATCCATTTTGAGTACTGACTATTTATACCAGCTACACGCTAGTGGGCTTTCTTGAGTTGCGTCAAATTAGGATATTGTCTCTACATGTTTTGTCAATTGTCTCTACATCTCTAATGTAGAGCTCAGACTTAATGCCAAAGTTAATTTAAAATTTTATGGCCAGCAACGCACCTGCAGCTCTTCTAATGTTGCGAATGTCCATGGGCGACGGTAGTTGCTTTTTCCTCCTTATTTTATAATAAAAATGATAATTTGAGAGTAGATTAAAATATTATGTCATCTGTACTCGTCTCACCAAGACAAATCTGATGAGACGAATAAGTTTCCAAGCTTCCCATTATACAGTGTGAAATTTTAATGGTTGTTTTCCCGCAGTAAAATGATTATATCTTAGTAGTACAATAGATTTGTAAAGTTTTTTTTGTTCAAATCAAAAAAAAATCGGTCGGGTCCATAGTAACTCGCGCCCATAGACTTATAATCTACACTACTATTATAAAGAGGAAAGATTTGTTTGTTTGTTTGTTTGTTTGTTTGTTTGTTTGAGTCGAATAGGCTCCGAAACTACTGGACCGATTTGAAAAATTCTTTCACCATTGGAATCCTACATTATTTCTGCTGAACATAGGCTACATTTTATTTTGGAAAAAAGTAGGGTTCCGTAAGATATTTGAGTTTTTCGGACGCAAGGTGTAAAAAATCAGCTAGAAAAGTTACTTATTTTGCGTACGCTGCCTAAACTATAAAAGATAGAACCATAAAATGTTCTAAGTAATTGTAGATCTTATAAATATCTACAAAAAAGTCCGCGACACACTATACCTATCTATGTCGAGTGAGGCACAATAGCCATTTATTTATTTAAAAATCCAGATTTTTTTTTTTGACTACATTTAAACGGATATATTTTACTCACGCTATTAATCCTTATCAAAATAAATTATTTTATCACTAAGTACAGTTTATGTAGATAATATTTGGTCTTTGAATGATTAAAATTGGACGTTTGGTTTTGAAATTATGGCGAAATTAAAATATTACGATAGTGGGCGTCACCAAAGCGCGTGCGGTAGGAAGACAATATTCTGTTGTAGAAATGAAAATTCTGTACATAAAAGATATGAAATGACAACCGAAATTACACCTTTGTCACTACATCGCTATAGAAGCCAAAAATGTGGTTAGTTTTTTGTCTGTCTGTCTGTCTGTCACTCTTTCTGTCTGGCTGTATGTTTGTTCCAGCATCACACGAAAAATACTGATCCGATTTGAATGTGGTTTTCGCAGATATATTTATCTTCTTCCAACTTAACATCTGGTGTATAAATTTTTTTCCCCCCACCCCTCTAAGGGGACAAAAGAGGGGGTCAGATTTTGTATCAAACTTTTTTCTTTAACACGAAAACTACTGATCCGATTTGCATACGGTTTTCACAGATTTGCATACGGTTTTCACAGATATATTATATTTGTCTTCTTCCAACTCAACATCTGGTGTATAAAAATCCTCCCCGGGGCCCTCCCCTCTCAACCCTCTCTGGGGACCAAAGAGGGGTCAGATTTTGTATACAACTTTTTTCTTTAGTGGACTTACTTCATATTATTAGGTATTAACTGTGTTTTTCAACTTAACATCTGGTGTATGACCTTCCCCCCCCCCCACACCCTCTTAGGGGACAAAAGAGGGGGTAAAACATGTATCAACTGATGATGTAGAAAATATTATACTTTAAATGGCAAAACAACGTTTGCCGGGACAGCTAGTATACTATAGGTTTATGCCCGCGCCTATCGGCATAAAGTTTCCATGGCACGTCATACAAAATATTTTTTATTTTCAAAAAATAACATGCATGGTTCGATAGTACTAGTATAGGTAAATCGTTCTGCTGCGGGAAAACAACCACTAAAATTTCACGTTGTATATTATGTAGTATAAATAAACTATGCAAAAATATAATCAGATGATTACAACAAAATATTATGTCATTTCATACTATTAAATGCATTATTCATTAAACGAAGTTATTTTCGTTACTATAACGTTTTACTCAAGCATATAATATTAAAATAACGTAATTAAATATGAAATTTTAGCGTGGGAGAGCCATGCTTCGACACGAATGGGCCGGTTCGACCGGAGAAATGCCACGGGCTCACAGAAAACCGGCGTGAAACAGCGGTTGCGCTGTGTTTCGCCGAGTGAGTGAGTTTACCGGAGGCCCAATCCCCTATCCTTTTCCCTTCCCTACCCTCCCTTATTTCTTTCCCTACCCTCCCCTACCCTATTCCTTCGTAAAAGGCCGGCAACGCACCTGCAGCTCTTCTGATGCTGCGAGTGTCCATGGGCGACGGAAGTTGCTTTCCATCAGGTGACCCGTTTGCTCGTTTGTCCCCTTTTTTCATAAAAAAGAATTAAATATACAGATTATAATTTATTTCCAAATAATTTGGAAATAAATTATTTGTATTTGTATATCACTTTTCAATATAGAATATTAAAATTATTATTTATTTTGGGATTTTGAATAAATCATAATGACAAAAATATCACTTACTGTATCAATTCAAATTAAATGTAATACCAGTAAAGACATTCATATTATATTAACACTAAATATATTAAAATATACTTAGCATATTTATGATTAATTTTAATCAAAATTTAAATACATAAGATAATTACTGAGATCTTGACACCTTCAAATATTAAGTCGGTAGTTTATCTTCGCATTAATCTTGATCGTAAAATTCTAGATGGACGTATCATCTTATGGTTTACTAGTACTAATTTAACCCGACTACAGCACAGCTAAAAAGGAAGTGTTGGTTTTACTAAGTGCCTTGAAGGTACCTCCTGATGACTTGCACGTCAGATCAAGTGGTGAGTCAAGATTTTTTCATTTTCTCTTCGTTATAGAATCGCCGATCAAAATGTATGGAATTGACATACGACGAGTCGAACGTCAACGTCATTAACGAACGCTTAATTTATGTCAATTCCATACATTTTCATCGGCGATTCTATAACGAAGCGATAACGAAAATATTTTGCCCCCCCCCCCCCTGTTATAACGGCCCTTATAATGTATTAGATGGAATGGAACCCGCAACTCCTTTGCGCTGAAATTCGTTTATGGTGCAGCCGCGGGAACCGTACATTTTTCCGGAATAAAAAGACATATCTAATTTAAGCAAAATCGGTTCAGCTGTTTGAGCGTGAAGAGATAGACAGACAGATCACTTTCGCATTTATAATATTTGTGTGGATAATAAGTTGTCTATGGACTAATAATGGCCTGCTATATACCTAACTACTTAACTATCACTTTTCTTATATTTTACCTTTCCTAAGCTTCCACGAATATTTTGACACTAAAATTAACCTAATCGATTCAGCCTTTCTAAAGTTTTAGTGAGACTTATTTAATTTTTATTTAGATTTGCGTAAGTGGATATTTTTTTGTTCACCGAACCACTAAATTCGGCGTCGGTATAGTTTCATTATTTTATGGTTTTATGTAATATTATAAACAATAGCATAACGATAATTTAGTTTTATGGCCAAAAGTTCGTATTTTTAAAATAGAATACTTAGTAAAAAACTTAAAACCTAAAGTTTGTATCAACATAATCAAAAACCGTTTACTATAATATATTATCTTATTAAAACTTTATAAGGTGATACCGAATTCATTAAAACAGTAAACTATCTTTATTAGCTTTCTAGAATAAGAAAAGTAGTAAAATAAATATTAACATTTTAAAATGCCGTAAAATTCTTCGAATGATTAATATTCTTTGTTATCTTGGTCCTAGTAAATATAGACGTTATAAAGTTATTAGGAAATTCAAAAATTAACACTACCAGGAAAAAGAACAAAGGATTTTATTAATTAGAGTTAAAGCAACGTAATTTTGTTTAATGTTATGTGTACATGTGTGGGTTTTTCGTATGTATGCAGTAGCACATTAATATGATAAAAATGTGTGTATAAACAAATACATAAATTATTGTAGCTTTTCCTTGTGAATTGTAATGTAATAAGTGTAAGTGCAATAAATTGTTATAAAATACATTAATAATACACCTGTGTATTATTGTTGTGTTTTACAATATTATTTATTACTTGAATCGATTTAAGCCATCTAAAATTTTGCTGTGTTACGTGTGTAACACAGCAAAATTTAAGATTCGTTTCTCGCATTAGTAAGTTTGTACTTTGGTCAGATGAATCAAGCTGAACGAAAATAATTCTAGTCTCAACGAAAATAAAATTCGGTGTGTATTATATACCTAAATAAGGTTACATTTTATATTATTATTACAATACGCTTGTGTGTGTGTGTATGTGTGTGAGTGTGTGAGGCAACTAAGCACAAGGTATCAGACACTCGAGGACAAGATATGACGCCGCGGGACGCCGTCGGGCTCCTATAAATTGACATCAACACTAGCGGTGACCATGTTAGTTGTTGATGGTGGGAAATGCCTTTGTTGGTTTTGATACGATTTGAGTAGGTTAGGAGTAGGCTGACATTGTTATTAAATTGGCATAACCTAACTTAACAAAAAGTAATAAAATGAAACCTTTAAAACAGCAGCATTTTCAAAGGAAAGATTTTTCATAATTATTACCTAGATATGGTGGTATATACGTAATGCCTTAGCTAATTAAAATTAATTGAATTAGCCTTCAGCGCATCATATTATTATAATATTTTATTATACTTAGCCATTATTACCATATTTTAATATATTTTAAGTTTCACACAGTACTCTGGCCTTGGAAAACATTCTCTACAAAAACTTGCGTGGATAACTATAATATCTAAGTATATATTTTATAATATTTACTGGAAATAATAATGATATACTTAATATAAAAATAAAAATTTTATATTAAGATTGCTTTACAAAGGATGTTTTTGTTATGCTTTCAAAAATATTTATGCAAACGAATAATAATTATAAATACGTATCAAGACTGTACATAGTATGACTTTTCTCAGATTTTACCAAGCGCCGAAATTTTGTAGAATGTGTCGTGGTCTAGCCTATTAAATAAAAAATATTGCAAATGCGATTTACTTACAGATTCTCTGTTACGCAACCAAAGATTGTCCTTAAAAATTTTACGAACCCCCAACGAAAATATTAAAAATATGTGTCCCGATCTGTCCTATCAAATGTATATCGGTGGTCCCCCTACGTCCGAACCGAGGACTGTGATAACCGCGCACCTGCCGCGCGCCGACATTCGCGCGGGTTACAAACAACCTAACTGTGGATATTTTGTAACCATTTCAAATATTTTAGTCATCATCATCACTCCTTAGTAGATTCAATAAAAAATACACATTACTGAATGAGAAAGCAATCAAGTAGCAATAAAAACAACCTTTACGAAGGATCAATAAAAAAATAATATAATATAACAATATAACATAACAATATAATATATAATATAACAACAATAAAACAAAATATTATAATAATCATAACAAAAAAACAACAGAACATAATATGACCGAGGTTCACAGAAATTAGTTGTGAGCTTGAAATATATACGAGCTTCAAAATCTACGGGAGATAATAACAGGACGTGTTAAAAAAAAACTGCTCAAATTGATATGAATTAGGAGGCTGTAACTTCCAAAAGATTGTTTAATTATAAAGTATCTTAAGTAAGTTATCTTAATAATCATCATTAGAAGAAGCAATATAAAAAATGTAAGTAGAGAATAACACAACTCATAAAAACATACAAAGTTAGCAAAAGAAATACTATGAAGACATATTATAATTATTCACGTACGGTTCACCTCCTACGTTTTACAACTGTAACAAACAAGATCAGCCATTTTTAGTAACATTATGTTAGGTGACATAAACATAATACTTTTGGACACCGCCCACTGTCTTTAGTTATTTACTACAGCCTGAATATTATTTACAATTTATGTAACTATTGAGTCATTTTTCCATCATTAATTTTAAATGGGATTGGCGCAAGGGCCAAAAGGCCTATTAAGATATTAGATTATGGGATATGATAACATATTTTTTTTATTTAAATGTCAATTTCATAACTACATAGGGAAGTAATTTATATTTTTCGTGAAGACAAAATTTTCAAAAAGTATCAAACTACCCAGTAATAATTTCTGCTTCCCTGTTGAAATGATCTCATAATTATGTACCTACTTACATTATATATTACACACACTAGGAAAGATGACAGAATATTTTTGAGCGACATGCCTATACAATTATACATACGAATTACACTCTTTTATTAACAGTTGAAGTAAAATGAAAATGGATTATAGTTTTTTTATTGAATCTTAGATACTATTAGACAATGCTTACACGGCCAGTTTGAGATCAGCTGAATTCCAGAGACAAGAGTTGAAAAAAAATATGATAGACATGCTACATAATATTATTATATTGTACCTATTATATCTGTGATGATCAAGTAATTTTTTTACAAAATATAGGTAGTAGTCCTAATTTCGTTGAAACTAAGGTCGAATTTCTCTACTTATTGTTATTGAATAATAAGTGTTAGGTTTCAGGTAAAGAATTTAAGATGCATTTTAACTGTGAAATTTTAAACTAACAATTATAGTACAACTCAGAATAGTAGACTCAGAGTAATAATTTTTTAAAGATTCTGAGTATTTTTGTTTTTTACAATAATTCTGACTTCACTACTTAAAATCTTAATTATCTCTTGAAGATTTTTTTATTTATTTATTTAAGGTTGCCAACAGCATACGCATTATAAAAGTTACAGTAAATGGTGTACAGGAATTTCCAATTCTGATGCAGACACCTTTATAGGCAACACAGCATTCATTAGTATAATAGTGTTAACAACATGCAAAATTACAAGATTATGTATTATTATGATTAAAAATACATAAACCTTTTCTCATAATATAGAGTTTGACTGATAGTATTAGTCATACTTGCAGTTAGAACTATAGTCAACGCAATAAGTTAATAAGTACATAAAAATATATAATCTTTATATAACACTCCTATAGGTATGCTTAAAGTGATTTGTCTATGACATCTGCTGGAAAGATTTCCCACGATTTTGCACCATCCGAATTCGACAAAACAATTATTTTTATTGCCTTTTTATCTTCCCAAAAATGTTTGCATCCCATTATATTTCTCGTCTCATAGAAACACATTTCTAATTAGCAGAGAAAAATATATTGTTTAAATAATATTATATCAATAATTTAATCATATAATAATTCAATCCAAACACTATGACGTATAATTCGGTCGTAAATCTTTCTTCATATAAAAGATTTCAACGCGATCGATTCTTATTGTAACAATTTCATTGCAACCTCATTTTTCACTATGACTAGTGTGTAAATCTAGTTTGTTATTAATTGAAATAAAATATTGTGCCTAAATAATAAAAAAATAAGGTGCTAAAATTAAACCCATTTGTTGTTTGTTTTTGAATCTGGTCAAACCCTTGTTTAGTTTCAAAATCGATTTTGATATTTGAAACAGTCGTAATATTATCAGTTACTTATACAAATTAAGGGCACTCTTTACAGGAAAAAATGTACGCGCGTTTGTTTTTGTTTTTTTTTTTTTTTTGATGTAAGGAATAATATAGTAATTTAAAACCTTGAGTCGAAAGATTGAGAATGAAGTGTAACTAATAGCATCTAATAGTTATATGTACCAGCTACTCAAACAAAAAAGTTTTATTTTCGCTTCTATCTTTCGATATACAACGTGAAATTTTAGTGGTTGTTTTCCCGCAGCAGAACGATTTACCTATAGTAGTACTATCGAACCATGCATGTTATTTTTTGAAAATAAAAAATATTTTGTATGACGTACTATGGAAACTTTATGCCGATAGGCGCGAGTTACTATGGACCCGACCGATTTTTTTTTATTTGAACAAAAAAAACTTTACAAATCTATTGTACTACTAAGATAGAATCATTTCACTGCGGGAAAACAACCATTAAAATTTCACACTATATATAAATTAGTGATGCGCCGAATAGTGATTTGGCCGAATAACCGAATACCGAATATTCGGCCTTTACCGAGCCGAATATTCGGCCGAATTATTCGGTTTACCATTATTTTATTTTGCCGCGTAAACAGGTTCTATCGTGTACTCTACGTGCCGCTGCTGGCTAGCTCGGAGCGAGCCTTCTCTCGCGAGCGCAATGCAATCGCAATTATTGCGCAATAATTGCTCCAAAATCGCAGTTTCGTATCACATACCAGCCAAAAAAATACGATAGCAACGAGCGACAGTACTCCCTCTGCTGAATAATCAAGGAACTATAATTACATTTAAATCGCTAAATCTCCATACTTAGACCGATAGCTCTAGGTTTTTTGGTTTCAAAATTCTAAAGTTTCTGATTTTTTGCGTATAGGTTTGGGACCACTAGGTAAACCTAAAAAATGATTTTGTGTCATTTTGGTCGACAGCTTCCAGAGATATTTAGGTATTTTGTTTTTTGGTCGCTATAGGCCGAAAAAAATATTAAAGTTTAAAATTTAGCTTTTGTGATATTAGCAATATCACAAAAGCTAAATTTTAAACTCTCGGGCAGTAACAAAATATATGCAGACACGTTTTGTGTCAGATTCATCCACGAGTTTCCCAGTAATTTAGCAAATATTAGAAACGTCGCCTAATTGCGTCGAAAAAATATTAGAGTTTGTAAAAATGGTGTAAATAATGTAATATGGTTTATTTTATTGATGTCTGTTACTGTTAAAGTTTTGTGTCATATTCATCCACGGGTTTTGAAGAAATTTATATTTTTGCTATCACTATTTGCTATACTGTTGCATTTATTTCGTATCACCTAAGCTTTTGACAGCAATGCGATGGCAATCGGCGAGCAATTTGAACTGTTAAATTATAGCGATCAGTGATCACAACAAAAGTGATTTTTTCCGATTGCTTGTTTGTCGCTGAGTGGTTAGTGGTGTTTTACGTAAAATTTTAAACTATAAAACGTATTTTTATAACATTGGTGCACACAGTGCTCGTATTAGAAGCCATTCCTGAAGAAGAAAGCCAGAAATACAGTTAAATAAGACCTCGCAATCGCAACCGAGCCCAGGCACTGGAACTGTCTGACTGTCTGTGAGGAGTTTAACACATTGACAAGAAAAACAATGATTAACATCTGTGCAGTGTTGCGAAACATTTGCAACAACCATCGCCTGCCAGTAACGACGATTTCCAAGTGCTTCAACAAGTTTAGAACCACACTTTAGCCATTTCAGGATGTGTGTGTGTCTCAGAAAAAGTGAGAACCAGGTTTTAGTGAGTGGCAGACCGCAAAGAACTTGCAGAGGTTGTGATCTTTATTGTAGTTTTAAATAAAACTAAGTTTTGTAAATATAACAGAGCGCAGTTCATTTCGAGAGATTTTTACAAATGGAAATCTCAAGACAATATGGAGTCCGGATATGGAAATTGACTTGTCTGTGGTCATAGACTAAAAATGTTTCTTTTTTATGTGAAAAAGCAATAAGCTAAGGTTCAAATTTCTATTACAACATTAATGAAGTGAAAAATAAAGCAGTAAAACAGTGTTATTTGTTTCATTTGCATGTAGATTACTATTAACTATTAAGTTATTGTTATTTGTCTTCATGTAAGTAGAATTAAATGGAATACATACCTTTAATACTAAAATACATAAGAAGCAAGGTTTATTTTAAGTAGTAAAACATTTTCTTTAAATGACTAATGATTTTATGCATAATCTCCAATATAATGAACTGTGCAACAATAAATAAAAGATTTCATGTATTATTTAATAATAACAGAAATATATTAAAACCAATGTTAAAAAGATTTATTAAAGTCAGAATACTGCTTAAAACCCATCAATCCTCCAGCGGCAGGCGGCTGCCGCATAACAATTGAAAATCTATTGTGTGTGGCGTTTGCGACACCCACAATGGAGAGCTCAAACCTCTTATGCATAATATTAATTTCTTTATTAGTTTTTCATCGCGATGTTTTATAATAATAATAATAATCATTTATTGCAAGTATCCAAGACTCATATAAATAGGTACAGATCAAATTACATTAATAAAAGTCTGAGTGGATTCCTTTTCGACGGTTTGAGCATTGCACTACCTACCAATTTATCTCTAAATGCTTTGTTTATTTAAAACATTATTGTCTTTTTTCTGTTTTTTATTTTGTTTTATGAATTTGTTGTTTAAAGAAAAACACACATTACTTACATAATATAACAGTTATTATTTTAGCCTGTATTCTGCATGCATATGACAGCAGTGACTGATATACAGGTTATCAGGGCGTTCACAGAGCGCGGCCAGCATGCCGTTGGAGCTCCCCCGCATGCGCTGCACCAGCGACGATGTTCGCCTGCGCATTGTGGCAAAGAAACAGTCCACTCGTGCGCACGCGAACATCGCCGAAGCGCTGCACCAGCGGGGGAGCCCCACCAGCATCCTGAACGCGTTATTATATTGGACGCGAAGGGCACTGTAGGCCCTTTGCGTATATGCTGCCCAGAGGCTGCAAGTGTAGAAGGATGTACAAAAAGCTCTAAACAACGTCATTTTTACCTCTAACGAGCATCTCGCAAACCTCCTAACAACCATATTCGCCCTAACCGACAGTGCCCTTCGCTCCCTTTCGATATCAGTATCGTCTTTCAAAGTGGACGTCACAATGTGTCCTAGGTATTTGAACTCCTCGACTCTAGCTAAAGGAACACCATTGAGTAAAAGAGTCGGCACTGTATCCACCTTTCTGGTACCACCGTGAAAGACCATGTACTGACTCTTTTTACTATTGTATATCAGCCCATGCTCCGCTGCGTAACGCTCACAAATGTCAAGTAGCTTTTTGAGACCACAGACCGAGGCACTCAGCAAGACCATGTCATCCGCATCGCATAGTTTATGTTATTGAAACATACTCCATCTATATAACAACCGATATGCTTCATGCTGAGCTCCTCAATCAGTCCATTTATATAAAGGTTAAATAGGACAGGTGAGCTTAACCCCCCCTGTCTCATGCCACATTCCAGCTTGTAGGGATCTGACACCGCACCAGCCCATCTAACAATATTTATTTGATTATCATACCAATATTTAAAAGTATTAACCAATTCATGAGGTATATTCGACTTCCTCATCTTCTTCCAAAGAATGTCATATGACACGAGGTCAAAAGCCTTCGAAAGGTCGAGGAAGCAGGCGTAGACGGGCGTTTTTCTTGTATTATAATACTTGACAGCACTCTTAAGACACAATATTGCGGACTCGGTGGGAAGGCCAGAACGAAAGCCGAACTGCGCATCATGACATCTAATATATCTGTTTAAATGTGTATTAAGAATGCTGTCAAATACTTACTTTTGCAATGATAGTTGCTAGCGAGATGGGCCTGTAATTAGAAATATCTGATAGGCTTTTCGTTTTATTTTTCGTTACTGGGACCACAACAGTTTTCATCATATCGTGAGGCAAGTAAGAATGCGATATACAGAGATTATACAGCAAGGCCAAAACTCGCGATATATGAGGGCCAGCATATTGTAGGTGTTCAATGCTTAATCCATCGTGTCCGGGGGATTTTCCCTTGGATATTGATTTGATTGCCCTCACTACATCAGAAGCCCTAACGTTTACCTGTCAGCTATCTCTTTCTGGTCACTCGTACCATCCACAGACACCGGAAGACCAGGGCGGCTTCTCAGCCGCCTTAAATAGCAATATTGTAAATATTAAAATGTAATGTGTAATATTCATCAATATTATTGGACTTTAATTTTGCTGCCTAGTGCCTAATGTTGTGTTACATGATACTTAGGAGCTGAGCCCTGAGTGACATAGGCTATGTATGTCCCACGAGCGAAGCCGGGGCGGGTCTAGTTTTTAATATTTTGAAAAAAATAAAACCGAATATATTCGGTAACTGAGCCGAATAATTCGGCCGAATACGAATAGTGAAAAACATGCCGAATACGCCGAATACCGAATACGAAACGAATATTCGGCGCATCTCTAATATAAATATATATTATACATATTTGATATTATATTTCATATTTTACAGTAAGAAAGATGTACTACATAATATTATTATGTGTGTCTTTCTTTCGATCGCCTACTCTACTTTAGGCAAGGCATTCTATCTATATACCACTAACTATGTAACTATGTACCTATGCATAAGTTATTAACAACTTTAATACTACTACTTTAGTACTTTACTTTACTTATACTTAACAACTTTAATAAGTATCTATGTATACATAAGGAGTTGTTTGTGTGTTTTTGTGAGGTTTCACTACGGCTAGGTGTGATACGCTTCATTACACCACGGGAATGTCATTTCGTCTTAGCCCGCCCGCACACTACGTCTGTGTGGATTTGTTCTAATCTCATCTATCTTATTTATTTATTAATGTATTAAAGATATACCAAAAACATATTGCGGAAACATTCGTGATTAATATCTACTACAGTTTTGGTAAAATCTAACGCAATAGTCTATTTATACAGGTATATTACAGCTGAAATAAAAATTCTCCATATTTAAGTAAAAAGAATATTAAATTAAAGAAAATTTAAACAAAATTATATTCAACCGAAAACACATTTCCTCCAAAAATTTTGAACATTTTATTAGTTCAACATTCACAAAATTTTGAATAGTGAATAATTTTTTGCTAACAAAAACAACAGCCAAGCAAACAATATAATAATATTGTTTGCTTTCATTTAATAATATTATATAATATCTATGGACGCTTCACACCACGTCAGTCTGGCCCCATGCTAAGTACCTGAAGAACTTGTGTTACAGGAACCAGACAACGGAAATATTATTTTAATACTTTTACTATACATATATTTAAGGTTTTTATTATAATATCATTCACATATTTAATACATTCAGACCCGGGAACATTGAAAACTTTTTTGTTCTGTTGGCGGGATTCAAACCCGTGACCCCCGGCTTGAGCTGCCACATACTCAACCAATTGCCAATTGAGCCACAGAGGTCGTCAAGCACACACACGTACAAACAATATTGATTATTCCTTGTTTATTATTGTAGCCTTATTTATATATTTTCTTACTAATAAACGTTGACTGTTTGGCGTTTGTGTTAATATTGTTAAGAAATCATTTTTGTTGACATGGGAGAGCCATGCTTTGGCACGAATGGGCCGGCTCGACCGGAGAAATACCACGTCCTCACAGAAAACCGGCGTGAAACAGCGCTTGCGCTGTGTTTCGCCGAGTAAGTGAGTTTACCGGAGGCCCAATCCCCTACCCTATTCCCTTCCCTTCCCATCCCTACCCTCCCCTATTACCCTATTCCCTCTTAAGGTGACGCCATGTTAAAGTAAAAAACCGTGTTGGATGTGTTTTAGATTGCTTGTTTTCTATGGGAGGCTGGCCCGGCCTCTCATAGAAAACAAGCAATGGAACAGCAAAAAATTGAAAGGGCGTAGCGACAAAATGGTTTTTGTCGCGTAATCTAAAAACCATAAATAAATTTCATATAAGCTATGGACAAATTAAAGTGTATACTAGAACCAATTTATGTACAAATTTTGGAAGCTTATATCACTCTCCTCTGTTGGCAAAATAGGAATCCCTTTTTTTACAGAGGTCTTTTTGATTGATTATTCTGTGTTATAAAAGTTGACCAATCGTGTTATGCTATGGGTAATTCAAAGACAAAGACATGATGAATACTGACAGTGAACTTTAATTTCTTAGCCTTAGTCATTGCTGAGAAAAATGGACATCGCTACAGCCAAATTATCAAGGCGTCACCTTAAAAGGCCGGCAACTCTGCAGCTCTTCTCATGCTGCGAGTGTCCATGGGCGACGGAAGTTGCTTTCCATCAGGTGACCCGTTTGCTCGTTTGCCGCCTTATTTTATAAAAAAAAACTTTTAAGTGAATCTTTTTTGTGTGTAAGCTAAACCGACAAACATACTTCGTATTCCGTCCACGAGATTGTGCGTCGGGCCTTATTCTCTAGTGACGTGCGTCGCATTTCGCGCGGCCATTTTTTCGCCGTCACATGTGACAGGTGAAACTGTGACGTGACGTATGTGACGAAACGGACTTTTGGACGGGACACCTCCTTACAAGGTGGCGAAAGGTGACACAGCGTCCTCAGAAGAAACAGACTCGTTTTGCCAAAAGACTTCTTGTAGACTTCTGTCTTCTTGTGTCTACAAGAGGTTTGTGTTTTACCAAAACGAATCTGAGATGTTCCGTACTAATATTATGAATGTTTGTCTGGTAATTTTATCATAATCGGTTCAACGCTTCACGATTTTAACCGATATGCTAAAATTTGGTGTACGTAATAGCCTTAGTAAAAGGTATAGGATTATTAAGCCGGAAAAATGTGAGGTTTCCCGCACTGCAAACTTTGCAACGTTTAGTCTTATAGAAGCAACACTCTCTGCATGGAGGACATTCAGTAGTACAAACAGAAATAAGAACAATCATAATTAACTTTTAATTTAGTTTTGATATTAATTGTCGTTTTATCAGAGAATCTTTCTTTGTATATTTTGTAATGTCAATTTCTTGGAAATAACGATTCGTGTAATTCTTTTAAGCATAATTAAATCACGATTTCATTAATAATTTATCCCTTTGTCTTCATTGAAAAAATATAATTTAGTATCTACTCAACTTAAAAATAACATACACACGAAAAAATTTAAAAAAAAATCTGTTGAACTTGTGTTCTTTTTCAAATCCATACTTAATATTATAAAATATGTGAAAGTGTCTGTCTGTCTGTTACCTCTTCTCGCCCAAACCGCTAGACCGATTTTGCTGAAATTTGGTATAAAGATACTTTGAGTCCCGGGAAAGGACATAGGATACTTTTTATCCCGGAAAAATGTACGGTTCCCGCGCGATATACGAATTTTGGCGCAACGGAGTTGCGGGCGTCATCTAGTATGTATTTCTGATATCCTGACAAATAAAAATCTTTTTCTTCTGTCGTGTCAATAAAGACAGCACTGCAATTACTATTGTAATAATTTGTATTGTGGCTGGTGCATCGACTGTTGACAGCCGTTTAATATAAAATATTACACAAAATACAATAGAAAATGTACAAACATAAAATCGATCAATAAACTTTGTTTTCTTATGAAGGTTTTTTAAAGAAGTGTCGGCATAGAAATCAATGTAAATATCGTCATAATGTGATTCTTACTACATAATATTCTAATGAAAATTAAAATTACATAGTTTCATAAAGATCTAGTTAGAAGCACCTAGGGTGGGTTGCACCAGATTCCAGAAGCGTTAGGGTGGGTTGCACCAGAAGCGTAGTCAAAGTTAAAGTTAAGGTTATCGTCAAATATGGCGTCCATACTGGACTTATACTAGGGATTTGACAGTTTATTTCACTTTTTGTTATGGTTAAAGTTATAGTTAAAGTAGGTTGGTGCAACTCACTCTAAGGAGCTGAAAGATATAGTACGGGTATAAGAAATTAAAATTAGACAGAATAATATGGTTTTGATTGACATTTATATTTGATTGCCAATTGACATTTATTTAAAAACAAAACAAAGACATATTAATTAAATTATGTAAGGGTGAATTGCACCGGAAGCGAAGTAAAGGTTAAGGTTATCGTCAAAATATATTATGGCGACTTTTGCTAGGGATTTGACAGTTTATTTCACATTTGGTATGGTTAAAGTTAAAGTTATAGTTAAAGTAAGTCGATGCAACCCACTCTAACTGTATCAATTTTTTAATCAACGCGGTCTGTATGAAGAAAAAACATAGAGTTATAATGTAATTTTTTTTTCTATTAACAATTAATATTTTATCTTAAAATTTATGATGCGTTTCATAATAGTATTGCTCTTTTATACTCGCACAATATTTTATCTTGTTCTTATGTTCTAAGTTTCATACCGCACCTCAAAGCATCAGAATTCAAACATATTGCTTGTTTTAATGAGTCCTAAACTACTACAACAATTTTGATGAAAATTGGCACACAAATAACTAAATAGCCATGTTACGATTATTTGATTCCTAACAAAATTCTTACATGAGAGAAAAGTAACAAAGTAGCGCGACTGTATTCATATTAAAAGCGAAAATGTGTCTGTTTGGTCGATTGAAATTTGTTATGGAGATGACACAGAATTTGTTACAGCAAAATGTACGGTCCCAGTGCGATGAAATAATTTGTGCATGAACGAAATTACGGACAATATGTAGGAGTTGTAAACATGTGACTAAATAATAGGTATCATAAAAATATTTTAGATATAATTAAGAGAGGCTTTCACATTTATTTTTAGATGCGAGCGTTTATAACCATTATGCTCAGCTAAAGATGTACTTAATTTAGAAAATATAAGTAACCAAACTAATTATTTTTACGCTATACGCCTCAGTTTTTATAGCTAATCCAAAAATATAACAAAAAGATCACTTAAAGGTGATACTTTTTCTGTGTTTTCAAAAAGAAAAAATGACTTTTTAGGGTGCCGTACCCAAAGGGTAAAAACGGGACCCTATTACTAAGATTTCGTTGTCTGTCCGTCTGTCCGTCTGTCTGTCTGTCTGTCTCCAGGCTGTAACTCAAGAACGGTAATAGCTAGAGATTTGATATTTTCACAGATTATGTATATCAGTTGCCGCTATAATAACAAATACTAAAAATAAAATAAAATGAATATTTAAGGGGCGCCCCCATACAAGAAACGTGATTTTTTTGGCCTTTTTTGCTGTCTCCAGGCTGTAACTCAAGAACGATAATAGCTAGAAATTTGATATTTTCACAGATTATGTTTATCTATTGCCACTATAACAACAAATACTAAAAATAAAATAAAATAAATATTTAAGGGGGGCTCCCATACAATTAACTTTTTTTTGGCCTTTTTTGCTCTATATCAAAAATGGCAACAAGTAGGTACTTGAAATTTTCACAAAATCCTTAGTTATATGTGTACTTTATTATTTAATAATAATATTAAAATAAAATAGAAAAATAAGGGGGGCTCCCATACAAAAAACACAATTTATGGCCTAATTTTGCTCTATAATGGTACGGAACCCTTCGTGCGCGATTCCGACTCGCACTTGGCCGATTTTTTTTCGTGTTCTTAATGAGGTGCGCGTTACGAAATAAAATAATAAAATGTTTAATAATTTTTATTGTTTACGCTCGTCCTTCGTTGATAAAGCCGTTTTTTGTGAACATTACTTTGATAAAAGTCCCACTTCCTATGTTTTAATTGTCTATTCTAGTGTGCTTGTCTAGGTAAAATATGGCTTTATTTAACCTGGGTAGATAAATGTTAAATACAGCTGTGTATAAAGTTGCGACGGCTATTGCAGAAATAGAAAAATATCATAATATAACTATTATTTTATAGTAGGTTCTACTACTTCTACTACACCACTAAATTTAAAAGTCCAAAGTACAAAATATAGGCACAGTAGGTACACAAAATATTTTTAAAAAATTTAGGTACATATCAAAGTTTTTAGCCTTTTGTATAATATAGCCTTTGAGAGAGAGGGAGAGAGAGAGAGAGAGAGAAAATAAATAGAATCCGTAAATATAATAATAGATAATGTTAAGCCCTTATCTAAATAAAATGATAACCAAATGTTCAGATAACTTTCATAAAAGTTTAAAAAGTAAACGAAATAATATATTCAATTCTATTTATGTCTATAACTAGCTGTCCCGGTGAACTTCGTGTCACTTTAAAACCTTCCCTGGACTTCTAAGAATAATTTAAGACCAAAATCAGCCCAATCCGTTCAGCCGTTTTCGAGTTTTAGCGCGACTAACACATTTGAAAATCCATTTTTATATATAAGACTAGTTGACCCGGCAAACGTTGTTTTGCCATTTAAAGTAAGTATTTCTACTTCATCAGTTGATACAAAATCTTACCCTCTTTTGTCCCCTAAGAGGGGTGGGGGGGGGTAATTTATCAACAGATGTTAAGTTGGAAAACACAGTTAATAATATGAAGTAAGTCCAAGAAAAAAGTTTAATACAAAATCTGACCCCTCTTTCGTCCCCTTAGAGGGGTGGGGGGAAAAATTTTTATACACCAGATGTTAAGTTGGAAGGAGACAAATATATTTGCGAAAACCGCATTCAAATCGGATCAGTAGTTTTCGTGTGATAGTGGAACAAACATACAGACAGACAGACAGACAGACAGACAAAAAACTAACCACATTTTTGGCTTCTATAGCGATCTAGTGACACCCCCCGCTTATTATTTTTTGAATATCTTTAATGTACAGAATTCACATTTCTACAGTTTTATTATATGTATAGATATAAGAAGATATTTTATAGATGATAGATAGCACTATTGTTACACAATTTTATGTACACTGCTATAGCATTGGGTGAACCCTGTAATGATAGTTTAAGTGTTTGATGATTAATAAATAAATAAATAAAAATTCGTAACACAAAAACAAGTTACAAGTATGATTGTTACAACAATCAAAGGACAACGACTCCCATCAGAAAAGTAATAAAGTGGGTTATGTATGTAAATATAATGCATGTAATATGTATGATGTATAATTATACACTTAGTATCTGTTATCATAACTGTTTGTTTGTTTATTTAAATGTTTGTAAACAAAATTCTACTACAGTATTCATGCGAGGCCGTCGGGCCTAAATAATTGTTGTATTAATACATAATATGAATAATGAATATTATTATAATTTTCTTGATCTACTTATATAATATTTAGAGTCACATTTTGTTTGCAGTATGATTAAAAAATATTTTAAATTATAATTTAATTTTTTGAACGACGTTTTTTGACGAAAACCGAACTCTACATATTCTAGTCAAACTCTAATATAGCAATATAAATCTGGATAATTTATACTAAATTAGAACTAATAAAATGTATATTTTTACGTTTATTGCATTTAATTTAGCCGGGGTCAAGTTAGTCTGGTTTTTATGTCGATAAATCAATTTTACAACGCCGTAACCAAAATGTAGCGCCGCAGGTAGCGCGCGCCGTAAATAATATTATGATTGATTTGTACAGAATACGATACTATAATACGTTACTAATCTTGTACGTTTGCTGGTATGATTTGTTGGGATTTTATCTTAAAATTATATAGGTATGAGACTTTAGTCGTAGAGACACAACGGTTTAAGCTGTAGTACAAGTAGGCATAAATTCACGAATAGGAACTATACATATTTTTTTTATTTTATTTTTTATTTAGATAATTTGGGGCTGTCTATGGGCTGTTCGCCTATCCTTTTTTGCTATCAATCATAGGTGTTCGCACCAAGGATAATTTTAATAAATTAATAATTGTAATAATTGTATTCCATCACGCCTTGGATTTTTTTTTTGTTTACTTTACACTATGAATAATGTTTGTAATATGGATAAACGTTAGAAGAAGAAAATTAGAAGTTAATATATTGCGTAATATTACGAATTTAAATATTATACATGATTATATACGACATCCTTTAAATTTTATATATTTCAAATAATAATAACTATACCAAGGTAAATTATTATAGAAGTGGAGTTCAAAAACTACAAGACTATTTTGAAAAATATAAATTCTTAATTCTTTCATTGATTTCATTTTATATGTTTCATATATTGTCTGCCTAAAAGAAATTTAAATATCAAATTTAACGTTATAAACAAAGCTAAGGTTAGTGAAAATATTATGTGAATTTATCCATATTTATTATTTATTTATTTTTAAATTTTAGTAAATAATAAATGTGTTTTTAGATATGAGATGACACCTTCAATTCTTTGGTCGGAAATCAAAACGTTAAAAAGCAATGTAGAACATAAATGAAAAGTTCACAGCATAAAATACCTTTAAATATCAGAATCTAGATTGATTTTATCAAAAATGTTGTAAAAACACCGTGTAGAATTGTAATTATCAATTTCCTAAAACAAATCTCAAAACCTATAAACACGTGCCTTATGCTCAAAACGTGAAATACTGAAGTTTTGCCGAGTTTAATTGTACTTAAGACTAGCTCATTAAAACCACGTTATTATTGTGTATTTATAGCACAAATATAGAAATATATTTCGTATATTTTTTACCACTAAACAAGCATTTAGCATTCACATATTAAATCTTTATAGCACAATCACTCGAGGTAAACTAAATATTTACTTTGAGATGTTATCAGCAGCTAAATAAGACGTAATCGCAAGTAAATAAAATTAGCTTATATGAATAATTCAAAATATCGTAGAGCTCGTAATATGTAGAGCTAAATTTTCAATCAGTGGATTGTTTCTTATACTGTTTTTTTCCTTGTCAATGAAATCTTTTAGGAATAAAATATGTGTGTTTATAAAACGTTTAGGAATAAAATATGTATGTTTATAAATTTAAATAAACAGTGGCAATGTATGTCAGTGGGCTTCTCGGGAAACTTGAATCGTAAGTAGGAGATGTTAACGATTATTACAACCTGAGATGGGTACGGTTTCGCGAGCCGCAGGTACAACCTGTTCGCGGCCACGACTCCACATTAATCACTAAACAAACTCAAACAAACCGTGCAAATGTACGACACGTAGAGTTGCAAGTTGCACCGCACCCGCCAGCCCGACTCTACCTGCGCCGCACAAAAAACATCCCTCAATCCCTATCGGAACTTGGATCTCGTTGACCTGAGTCAAATAATACGACCGTATAAAATATTTACTCTGGTTTATTTAAATACTTAGATAATAATATAAAACATTTTAAGTCTAATTATTCATTATTTACCTACTAGAGGCGTTCACTACCGCTGCCGTCTTTATTACCTATTATACTCTATACAGTTATATACATTTCAACTTGTCAACTTCGTTGAGAATAACGAATTAATTACATTTACAACAGTTTGGTTTGAGCCGGCGCGGCGCCCGCGGCCCCCGGCTCTAGGTAGAGCGGACAGGAGCACACTTCCACTCACTTGTCGTTAAAAAAGATTCTAAAACATGTCTACGGGAGTTCACATCCGAGAACGTAACGCGGGGCCGGGGCGCACTCAACTTCGCACTTCCTATTCCTTGTAATTTTGAACAGATCTTACTACATCGACGATACAATTATATAAAAAAAATATCTATAAACAAAATTAAGTACCGGACTTGGCCACAATTACACATAAAAGAAAAAACAACAAAACATTAGTAAACAGGAATAAAACCATTTTGGCATCGTGTCTGCTTAATTTTAATAAATTACGGAAGCGGGGCCGAGCGGCGCCGCGCGACGGCGGCGGCCGCCGCGCCGCGCCGCGAGGCTTCGTCGACCACTTAAAATAAAAATTGCACCTATTGACTCAATCCTATTTCTGTAACGAAACGAAGCCTCGACCCGATTTGTCCGTACACTCCGGCCGTCGTCAGCTACGATTTACAGTTCCGACGGCTTCGAACACACCGCGAGTCCCTACGGCGGCAGGTCCGCATTAGCGTCGTTAATTTTAGTACAATCTATAAATAAATTCGATGAAATCGTCTCTCACAATATCGTCGGGGGCCGGCGCCGGTCGCACCGGGGTACTTACCAGGCGGCCGGCGGCGGCGCGGCGGCGGCGGCGACTCGGCGGCACTCACTCGGCCCCACGGGGCCGGTCAACTCAAACAACTCAAACTCGGCATTCGCGAACTATGTACAGCGCGAGGGCGAGGGCCGGCCCGCGCCGGCTATGTACAGTCCCGCGGGCGCTAGTGCGGCTCCGCGTAGTAGGGCCGCGGCGGCGCCCACGGGGCGAACTGTTAGTGCGCCGCCAGCGTGTGGGCGCTCTGGAGCTGGTGTTGCGCGTGCTGCGCGTGCGGGGCGTGCGGCGCGTGCGGCCCGTGGCCGGAGTGGCCGGAGTGGCCG
This sequence comes from Plebejus argus, assembly GCA_905404155.3. Taxonomy (NCBI): domain Eukaryota; kingdom Metazoa; phylum Arthropoda; class Insecta; order Lepidoptera; family Lycaenidae; genus Plebejus; species Plebejus argus. Next base: position 15,040,307 of record FR989937.1, on the reverse strand, counting down.
GAGTGCGGCGGCGACAGCGCGGGCGAGTGCGCGTGCAGGGGCGGCGAGCCGTGCACGTCGTGCCCGTAGTGGCCGTGCATGCCGTCCAGCATCTCGCCGCCCAGCGTGTTCGGCGGCGTCATGCGCTTCTCCTTCTGCCGCCTGTTGCAGAACCACACGCGCACGACCTCCTTCTCGAGCTGCAGGCTGTCGGCTAGCGACGTGATCTCCTGCGCCGACGGCTTTGGCTGCTTGTGGAAGTGCTGCTCGAGCGCGCCCTTCACCGACACCTCGATGGACGTGCGCTTCTTCCTCTTGCGGCCCTGCGCCGCGATCTTGTCAATGCTCGTCGGGCTCCCCGTCGTCGAGTCGGCCTCCTCGAGCCACTTCTGGAGGAGCGGCTTCAGTTTGCACATGTTCTTAAAGCTGAGCTGCAGCGCCTCGAAGCGGCATATCGTCGTCTGCGAGAACACGTTCCCGTACAGCGTGCCGAGCGCAAGGCCGACGTCGGCCTGCGTGAAGCCGAGCTTGATGCGGCGCTGCTTGAACTGCTTGGCGAAGGCCTCCAGGTCGTCGCTCGTGGGCGTGTCCTCCTCGGGCTGGTCGCGCTCGAGCGCGTGGTGATGGTGCAGCGGGTGCGGTGAAGGTTGCACGTCCCGCAGCATGTGGTGTTGGTGCATCGGCATCGGGTAGCCGCCGTGCAGGGCGACGGGCGAGCCGGCGCCGTAGTGCGCGGAGACGACGGGCGCGTGCCAGCCGTGGCCCTGCAGGTGGCGGTGGTCGTGCGGCGGCGCGGGCGGCTTGACATCGGGCTGGTGCGCGTGCGCGTGATGCTGGTGCACGGCCCAGGGGTCCGCGGGCGGCAGCGAGGCCCAGGGGTTGCCGAGCACGGGCGCGCCGGGCGAGGGCGAGCCGCCCGCGTGCAGGTGGTGCTGGTACTTCATATCGGCGGGCTCGGCGCTGCGCGGCGAGGCAGCGTGATACCCGCCTATGCTGCCGAGGTCCAGCTCCCCCGGCATGTACGTGGTCGCCGCCATGGCGCCGTACCTCAGATCCACGGTGGACGGCGTCTTGCCGGCTCGAAGGCTCTGGAGCCTTCAACTGGCACACTCGATCGCGAAAAAAGCGCGTCAATCGCGCGGCGCTGCGGCAGCGGCGGGGGCCACCTCACATCACCGGATTCGACAGCGAGCGACATGCGCGTGCGTGCGCGACGGCAGCACGGAGCGGACTGGGCCCGGAGCGGCGGCGGGCCGCGGCGCGCCGGCGCCGGAGAGGGGCGGCCCCGCCCAGCGCCGCCCCGCCCCGCCCCCCCGCGCGCCGCGCCCGCCGCCGCCTGCCTCCACCTCACTATTTACAAACATCACAATTCGCGCTACTACTTTTTCTCGTGTCTCGGTGCGGCCGCTACTTGACGTCGATTACTGCACAATGTTATCAAACTCGTCTTATTGAATTTTAATTTGGACCAATCGGCGCGTCCGGCGGCGGCGGCGGAGACTCTACATGCGGCTCACTCTCACCTCACTCATTTTAACACTTCGTCAATGATACTATCAATGATTTTCAGGCACAGTATTATAAAATGGCAAGGAAATATAAAAAAATTATTTCAATTTTTTTTACAATAATATGTATACCTAGACGTAATATAATCAAATGCTCTTTTTATCATAGAAATATGCGCTAGGCATAGTATAGTAAAAAAGTCATTACCTATACTCATATTGATTTTTTCGAATAAAAAACTTTGAATTAAATAAAAAAAGCCGCAAAAAGTTTTTCGATTTTAAATTATTTTAATTAATAAAACGATATCAATTGGTACATTTCTCTAAGAACTCTACATTTCTATTAAAATGTTTATAGGAACAAAAATTAAGAACATTACAAACACACTTATTCAAATTTTATTCACATTATATTAATTTGCTTCATTCATCCATTTTTATCATACGTACCTACTCTCCATCCCATTCTTACACATTAAGTCTCCATCAAACATGCAAAATATGGCCACTTGTAGCACAATTATTTTTGCTCATATTAACAATTTTTTGTTGTGTTCATGAGATAGCAACATAATTTAATGCAAATCTGTCTCACAACATTCTTGTCACAACAATGCTGCTCGATTTTAGCGGCTGCGTTTATTAACATATTAACAACGACACGTGCCAACTTTTTAACACCTTTTAATATTTATAATTTATTTAAATTATTACGTATTATATTAATACATTTAGTGCATTATGACATTGAATGAATTTTTTTTTGAGAAACACTCGTGTTTTTTTCGACAAGTGTTGGTTTAATATTTATGATACTTAAAAATAATTTTAAATAATTCGTCTACCTTGTCTTTATTAAACTAACCGTGACAATATTATGTTTGCTTTAATATTTTCAACAATGTAGAGTTAAATATGTAGAGTCTTGAGGGAACAATCAATTATTTTTACCTCCTATTACAATATTATTCGTAATTATTATTATAAAAAATATTTCATTACCGGTACTTATAAATAAAAAATAATTGTTTTTTTTTCCTAATATAATTTATGATTGTAGAATCTTGAAGGTTGTTTAGGTTCGTCTTATAAAATTAAAATTCAAAGTTAATAATAGCGTTAATTATAAGTATAATATTGCGGCTACTATAAAGATATAGTACATAAATCATACACATAATAATATAGCATACCTAATACCTATGGTAACATAAGAAGGCCTCATTTGCGTCAAAAAAGGAAAATATATTATTTTAATAACGAAGTAGTTATTTTATAGTCTACCTAAATATATTATTATGTTGTTATTTGAGTTAAGTTGTTAGTTAATCAAGTTATAAGGTATTATGTTCAAAAGCTATAATAAATTCTCTATGAAAATTTACACGAGGTTGACATTAAATGAAAAAAATTAAAAATGACCTTAAATGTTAACGAAAAATATGTTTTAACTTTTAATTAATTAGAAAGGAAAGGTTCTAATTTAAATTAAGTTGTAAATTGTTACACCTACGTCAACGTCTCTACCTAATTGTTAATTATGTTAAAAAGTTAATTTATAAACTATTCCAATTCTTCTTATTATTATTTTATTAATAACAGTAAAATACTTTTAGACTAAAAGTAGTTTTGTAATGCGTAATCTAAAAGTTTTAGTATTGTGAGGTAGGGTCACAGTAACAAGTCATAATGCTTTTATCCTTGAACAATTTTCTAAAATCTAAATAATAATTTTATTTCAATTATAAAATTATTATTATCAGTTAGGTAACATACGGCATATAGTAGAATTATTTATGAAAGAAATATAAAAGCAATTTTATTTAGTAAGCATTTTATTTAAATTATACTTTGGATGTAAGGTATCTAGTTATCTACGGAAAAGCATTCGGAGTCGGAGCTCGCTTCATTCAAATATTGCTACCCCTGGCGCCATCTAGCGGCGAGTAGACAAACTATAACTACGAAATGACACGGAAATCTAATTTAAAAATTAATGACGTTTTCCTGTTTTATACATTATTGATTTATGAATTATAATAACTTAAATAATATTTAGATATAACCAGGTCTTTATAAGCGTAAGTATAAATTAATATTCTAAAAAAATAGACAATTTTCAGTTCGATTTCTAAATATTTAATAATCTCTAACTATTATAACTCTTCAAATAGTGTTTTTGTTATAACAAAAATAACAATACTAGCTATTATAATATTGTAATAAGTAATAACACTATTGTTTATATTTACATCAAGGTATCAAGTACCTTTTTTTTTTTTTTTTTTTTTTTTTCGTTGGGAAATGCTTGATGCATTCCCGACAGCCTGGGGGGGGGGGGCCGCCTGGATATGTGGGACTCCACGGGTGCTGCGGCAAGGAGGAGCACCCTTGTTTACCCACCAAAACCCAACGTTGACTTCTCTCCACGTGTCGCTGAGCCGCTGGACCCGCCTGAGGCGATAACTGCAGCAGCCCAGACAGCGGCATCTGCTTTGCCAGCAGAATCACCCGCGCGGCTTTTGCCGCTTTTCCGGGAGAGTGATCCGGGGCTCCGGACGCACATCTACCGGGGGAGCTCATGTGATAGGCGACGGATTCCCCAATCCGCCGACCGAGCCCTGTTATGGCGGGAGTTGACGCTCATGTTGAGCGCGTCTTCGTCCTCCGCGCCTTCTCCTAATTGGGTCAGCTGCTACATCGGCTTCCCGATTTCTCTCAGCGGCCTCCTTCTGCGTCATGATGGTCTCGCAAAAAGTAGAGACCGCCTGCCAAGCTTCTCTCGACCGGACTAATGCTCTTATTATGTCCGGGAGAGTCAGGTCTGGTCCTATAGCGGCGCAGAGTTCCGCCCGTTGTGCGACCCAGGCTGGGCAGGCAACAAGCGTGTGCTGCGCCGTGTCGTCCTCGTCCGAGCAATGATGGCACTGAGGCGTAGGCTCCCGCCTGGCCGTATGGTGCAGGTAGTGGCCGAAACACCCATGTCCTGTCAGCATCTGCACCATCCGGTAGGAGAGAGTGCCGTTACGCTGCGCCACCCAATCCTCCAGTACTGGCCGAATTGCTGCAACAACTCTGTGACCGGCAGTTGGGGATGCCATTTGGTCTTGCCAGGTGCGCATTATCAGCATTCGCGCTTGGCGACGCCATTGGGCTGCCAGATCTGGTGGCACCCGTTCCCCTCTTTCCTTTGCTGCTGCAGTGCGAAAATAGATTTCCGCCTGCACACGGGCTTCCAAGTCCCATGGAGGGGTACCGGCTAACGCAAACGCCGCTTCGGAGGCCACCGTCCTGTAACCGCGAATCATCCGCAGGGCCATTGTACGCTGTGGACTCCTCAGTAATGCTCTTCTCTGGGCATTGAGATGATCCGCCCAGACAGGAGCTCCATAGAGGGCCATGGATTGAAGGACCCCCGCATAAAGTTTCCTGCACGCGGATCCCGGACCCCCCAAGTTGGGCAGGAGGCGTCCAAGGACCATGGCCGTCTTTTTTAGCTTTGGTGCCAATCTGCGGAAGTGGGGCGTGAAGGACCACCTGGAGTCTAGGACCAAACCCAGGTACTTCATCTCCCTGCCAATTGCCACCGTGACCTCACCGATGAGGAGGGTTGTGTCAGCGGGAGGCCGTCTACGAGGACCGTGGAAAAAAATGGCCTCGGTCTTTTCCACGGCCACACGCAAACCCTGCGCCTCGATCCGCATAATAACTTGGGACGCACCCGCCCTCGCCAGACGAATCGCCTCTTCAAAACATTCTCCGCTGGCCAGCATGTAGGTGTCATCTGCGTAGCAAACTAGGCGTAGCCCGCGGAGAAGAGCACCTCGCAAGACTCTGTCGTAGCCGATGTTCCAGAGGAGTGGGCCAAGAACAGACCCCTGTGGAACACCACACCACGTAACGATCCGGAGCACTACCCGACCGTCTCGACCCACACAGAAAATAATTCGCCGCCTTAGGTATCCGCTGATGGTACGGCGCAGGTACAGGGGCAGTCTATGGTATTCCAGGCCGTCCTCAATAGCCTCGAAAGGCAAGGTGTTAAAAGCGTTGGCGATGTCAAAAGACACCGCCAACACCACTGCGCCTTTCTTCGTCTGCTCCGTGCAGAAATCCTTCACCTCGAGGATCGCGTCCACGGTGGAACGTTGTGCGCGAAATCCGAACTGAGCTCCGGACAAGTTCGGTCCTACACGTTCGAGATGTTTAATGACCCTGGAGGCGATCACTCTCTCAAGAAGTTTGCCAGTTTCGTCTAGCAGAACTATAGGCCTGTACGCCGAAGGAGAGTCCGTAGGTCGACCATCCTTTCGGAGGAGAACGAGTTTGCCCTCCTTCCAGATCTCGGGGAACTTCGCTTGTATGAGGCACTCGCTTAAGAGCTTTCGTAGTCTCTCCTTTAGCGGTCCCAAAGCCTTCATCAAGACCCGTCCAGGAATCCCGTCCGGGCCAGGAGCAGACTTTCGCTTGCTCAGCCTGGAAATGGCTGCATCGAGCTCTCCTTCCGAGACAGGTGGTATTTCATCCGGCAAATCCGGCTCCAGGGGTACTGGCGGCTCTGAGTTATTGGCGGATGGGAAAAGTGCAGACACAATTAGCTGTAGCTGCTCCGGAGGTAGTGTGTCAATCACCGGCGGGCCTTGGCCGAACTTTTTTCGGACCATTCGGTACGGGCGGCCCCACGGATCTCGGTCGAGTTCCGCCAGCATTTCCGCTCGAGCAGCTTCTTTTGCCTGCTTGATGGCAAGGTGCAAAGCGCTCTTAGCCGCGCTGTAATCAGCTCTAAGCCCCCTCTCTAATGACTCATCGCGCGTCCTCCTACGCATTTGACGCTGGAATAGTCGGCGAGCTCTTACGCAGCGCCGCCGAAGCACCGCGATCGTATCCGTCCACCAGTACACGTTTTTTCTTGAGGGAGGGCCACGAACGCGTGGCATAGCGGCGTCACAGATTCGAGTCATAGCGTCCCGGAACCAGCGTGCCTCCGCGTTCACGTCGATAAGTGCCGGGGGTCTCGGCGTCCATGTCTCCGCTTCGATAGCTTGCTTTAGGGCCTCCGGGTCCAGTTTGGTCAATGACCAACGTGGGAACTTTGGTGCACCTCCCTGTGGGCGGGGATTCGTCCGAGGTGAGATCGACGGGGAGACACTGAATCGGATGTACAAGTGGTCCGATAGCGTCTCCACGCCCCCAACTACCCTCCAGTCCGTGATCAGCCGATCCACCGCGGAGTTGCCGAAGGAGAGATCTACTATGGAACTCCCCTGTGGCCGAACACATGTAGGTGTGTTTCCACGGTTTAAAATCGACAGTCCGGCCTGAATTGCCCACTCCAGCACAGCGTTTCCTCTTGCGTTAGATAATCTGGAGCCCCATGCTGTATTCTTAGCGTTAAAATCGCCGGCGACAAGAGTAGGCCTCGAGGCCACTCTTAGCACTGCCGCTAGCAATTCGCCAAGAAAGGCCTCATATTCCGCAAGCGTCCGATTTGGAGAGAAGTACACGCCGAAGATTGTGTACTCTCCCCGATCCACCGCGACAAAACCTTGCCCTCTTTCCCGTACAACGAGTGGAGGTCCAGAATCGCTTAGATGTATAGCGACAGAGCCCGACAGATCACCAGCCCAGGTGTTATGGGCCGGGATATAATATGGCTCCGACACTATCGCGACGTCTATTTCCCAGTGCACCAGCGCGTGGAATAAAAGGTCCTGGGCGCCGGCGCAATGGTTAATGTTCGCCTGAAGGACTTGCATAGGTCGTCTATCCATCATGATCCCATAGCAACCTCCTGTCGGACTTGAGGCCGACTCGTCTCTTTGGAACTAGGCTTTCCACGATTGCGCCTCCTCTTCGGAGGAGCGCAACCTTTACCACCAATGGTGTGGTTAGCGTTTCTCCCTGCCTCTGCACAGACAACACAATGCGGTTTTTCCAAGCAGGACGAAGACTTGTGCCCAGCCTGGCCGCAACGGAAGCACGATTGGCTTCTATCGACGTCCGATTTGCACCGCTGCCTTGTGTGTCCGAGTTCAAGACAACGGTAGCATTTCATTGCTCTTGGCTCCAACTGTTGGACGCGCGCTGAGCTCCAACCGACGAGCAAGCGCTTCGTGGCCACCAGGGCGTTAGCCGCAGACACGGGACATTTCACCCATATGGTCCCCATACCTCCTGGGCCTTTGCGGAGTTCACCCCCCTTAACATGTTCTGGGGAGCAGCCTGTCTTCAGCACTACCGCCGCTAGAACGTCCTGTTGTGTTACCGAGTCGTCGAGGCCAGATATGCGGATGTCTGAACACCTGATAGGCCTGGAGACTCTGGCCGAGCCGGCTAGGACTCCTCTAAGCTTTTCGGCCAGGCGATCGGCTATCTCGCTCGTCGCACTTGGTGGGAGCTCCATGAGACAAGCCCCTGTTGCCGCCTGTCTTACTCTGACGCCATCTGGAAGACCCAGGGCCGCCAGGTCAATTTCCTGACGGGCCTTGCGAATGACGTCACTGTAGGTGGTCCCACGCTCAACCGCTTCTTGTTGCAGAGTTACGACTACTGCAGCGGTTGCGGCAGCAGTGTTTCGCCTTCGTCTCTTTCTGTTCTTTGGCTTTTGGGAACTTTTCGGAGCACCCTCAAGCCGGGTCTTATTCACGCCCTGTGCACTCGGTCCTTCAGACTTTCCCTTCCTGCGTGCCACTACATTCCAGGTCTCAGTGGGCAAAGGACCGGGAGCAGCAGCTGCTGGTGGGGCTGGCAGTTGTTCTGTCGGTTTACCCTTCGTTTGATTTTTGACACCTTTCTCTTTTCTATTGGTAACCACTTTGTTTACTTCAGTTGCAGCTGTCACAGGAGTTGGAGTAGCAGCTGTCCTAGGCATCCTCGCCGGTGCTGTAGTTGCCGTCCTTCTGGAGGAATCTTCCATTGGAAGTGCGGGCCATTCTTCGGCCAGGCAGCTTTCAGCTGTGTCATTCCTGATTCTGTGCGCTGCCAATGGCGGTCGAAGCCGTACAGGTGGGAGCAAACGATCCTGTAGGCCTTCTATTCGCGCGTTAATCAAGTTCGAAGTCTTCTCCATGATTGAAGGTATCAAGTACCTACCACATGGGCCTACTGAAATCTCGGAAGAAAACTCGAAAATGTTAGAGCGCCATCTATGGGCATATCGTGAAGTCTACACAGAGCTTTTGCCGACTCTTCTTCATAATAATATTATTAATAAAAATAGGTTTACAGAAATTCACCTCAAAATCACTATACGATTGTAATTTTGCATTGAAAGTACAATTTTTTTATACTTAGGTGGGTAGGTGGGAGCAAACGATCCTGTAGGCCTTCTATTCGCGCGTTAATCAAGTTCGAAGTCTTCTCCATGATTGAAGGTATCAAGTACCTACCACATGGGCCTACTGAAATCTCGGAAGAAAACTCGAAAATGTTAGAGCGCCATCTATGGGCATATCGTGAAGTCTACACAGAGCTTTTGCCGACTCTTCTTCATAATAATATTATTAATAAAAATAGGTTTACAGAAATTCACCTCAAAATCACTATACGATTGTAATTTTGCATTGAAAGTACAATTTTTTTAGGACGGAATAATATATTATTATATTTTCCTTTAATCATTATTGGTGATAATAATAATACATATTATAGTATTTTGCTTTCACCTTCTTACTAGATAGACCGTCATATTGTCCGCAACTCATTGTGCCAAAATTCGTTTATAGCTCAGGAACCGTACAATTTTCCGGGATAAAAAGTATCCTATGCCTTTTCCCGGGACTTAAAGTATCACCATACAAAATTTCAGCAAAATCAGTTCAGAAGTTAAGCAGTCAGTAAGTGAGTTAACTGATAGACATGAAAAACTTTAGCATCTAAAATAATATTAACTAGATAACCCGTGAACTTTGTGTCATTTAACTCTCACAGTATTCCCCTTCCATCGACTTCCACGGATATTTCAAGACTAAAATTTGGCAAATTATTGAATTCAGCCATTCTCAGGTTTTAGCAAGACTAACAAGATTATAATTCATTTGATTGATATTTCTTACTTAACATTATTTTATTTTTTAAACAATTTATCGCACACCAGTAATATTGAAAATATTAAAATCACACTAATATTATAAGGTGAAAGTTTGTATGTTTGTTACTTATTCACGGCTAAGCGGCTGGACCCGCTGGAGCAAGTTTAATAAAATTTGCTATGGAGTTAGTCGATACCCTGGATTAACACATTGGTTACTTTTTACTCTGGGTAAATATCACAATTTATGTTCCCTAATAAACCGCGAGTAACACCGCGGGGCACCGCTAGTTAACAATAATTTTTATAGAAGATGATACAAAATACTGCTGATATAAGTATAGAATAATTAGTATAAAAAGTAGTAAGCGACGACCTCTGTGGCTCAGTGGATAGCACGTTGGTAGCTTAAGCCGGAGGTCGCGGGTTCGAATCCCGCCGACGGAACAAAAAGTTTTCAAAGTTCCTGGGTCATGGATGTGTATTAAATATATTTATCATATAATAAAAATCTTAAATATATGTATAAGTATAAAAGTATTAAATATATTTCCGTTGTCTGGTACCTGTAACACAAGTCCTTCAGGTACTTAGCATGAGGCCAGACTGACGTGGTGTGAAGCGTCCATAGATATTATTATTATTATTATTAGTATAATGTTAAACAATATTTTCTGATTAGAATTAAACGTACCTACAGAAGAACTATATTTTTGTATCTCAGACAGGAAAGAAAATCCAGCAGCGTTTTACTAAAACAATATCAGCCTACTTTTTATTTTAAAAATCTAAAGGTGTATAATCTTCAGTGTATAATTAAAGTAAAACTGTTTTTGTCTAGTATAATTTATACACGTTTTCAGTCTAGAGTCTAGACAATATTGTAACGCAATACCGTCTAATTACAGTGTTGCTTTCTACTCTACAATTACTTGTAATCGGATGCATAATCGGTACTATGTTTTTATTAGGATACGGGTATTTTTGTTTCTAAGTAAACTACATTATTGATTTTCTGGATATACATTCAAAGCAATGAAAAGTATCTCGTTTCGGTCCACGTAGTGTGCTTTACATATTTTGTAAATGATATTGAATATACTGTCACTTCTTGGTGGAAATTCATGTTGAATTAAATAATTATACACTTCCCTTGCACTTATTCCATTTTATTATATTAGATTTATTACAGAATTATTATATACACGACCGGTTTCGAAAAAATCAACACCAGGGAGGACACCTAATGATATTGTCGTCTATAATAATTTTGTAATAAATCTAATATAATAAAGTGGAATAAGTGCAAGGAAAGTGTATAATTACTCGAATTTACATTTGTACACAGTTGAAATCGAAATAAGTCCAGTTGTTTCAGAAATCAGTCAATGTAATTTTCAAAAAGATAGGCTGTATCAAGTTGTGTTTGAATATTTTAGTTTTGTTTGAGTAACCCATAGAAGATAACACATTAGAAGTTCCAATAAGACTCGACATAAAAATCGACATTAACCAAATACCAATTTCATTTTTAGACCTTATATTAACAGCTCTATTTCTCAACATCCCATCTGCTTTGACGACAGAACATTTATTTATGTAGTGTCACGAACTAAACAATAGTTGTCTTAAATTGTTCAATATTAAAAAAAGTATAACATTATACAAAAAGAAATCGCCCACGCTACTTATCAAAAACATTGCATCATCTAGTATATAACAATAAGTATAAAAATATTTTTATGAAATATTTCGCCTGCGGTATACTTTTAATTTCCTGTGGTTTCCGATAAGGATGATTTTCAATTTGCGCGCGCGCAGCAATCGATCCGTTCCGCCCGCGCCCTATAGAGATGTGCGATATATTCGGTCATATTTAATATGATATTCGGTTAATATTATATTCGGTACAAGATTCAATTAATATGAAATTATTAAAAAGATACTAAGTGAATCTTACTTCTTATTATAATTTTTGAATGGAAGAAAAAACTGTCCAAAATGTTTTTTTTTATTAAAAAAACATAACTTATTGCTCAAACCATTATGTTGATAAACGTTAAAATAGATTTTTAAAATATGTTTAAATTTTCTAGAAAAAAGGAACTAAGTAAAATCTGTACTAACTAAAGAAAAGCATCTTTTACTTCGAACTTATTTATTTTTAACCGACTTCCAAAAACGAGGAGGTTATACGTTCGTCTGTGGATATTTTTTTTTTTTATGTATGTTCAACGATTACTCCGCCGTTTATGAACCGATTTTCAAAATTTTTCTTTTGTTATAATAGGTTTCACTCCAATTTGGTCCCATTTTAACAAAAGTAGTGATCTGATGATGGGATCCATGAGTAATCGAGGGAACTCTTCAAAATTCAAATGGAAACATATGTTTTTTTTGGTTTCATATGAAGTATTCCAGGCATATGTTACCAAAAAGTAAGATTTTGCACCAGGATTTACTATGGTTTGAAGGTGGTGAACAGAACTCCTTACTCCTTATAGATACATGTTTGGGGGTTTCGGCGTTGTCTTAAGAACTGAAAGCATATACTACTATGCAAATTTAATTAATCATCATCATCATCACCACCATTCCACCATACATCCGTGAGTAATCGAGGGAACTCCTCCAAATTTATATGGATTTCGATTTTATGAGAAGTATCCTAAGCATGTGCTACCAAAAAGCAAGTATGGGGGTTTCGGAGTTGGTTTAAGAACTGAAAGCATATTATGCTACCATGCAAGTTACATTCATCGTCATCATCATCACTACTACCGGTCACCACACCATGAATTATCTAATTATGACCCTACTATTGTTACTATTAATCGTCTTTAAGAACAAAGCCCGAATTTGTCGAACGATTTAAAAATTATAATGTTATTTCAATGTAAATGACTCGACCTTGGTGTTTAGGTTACCGAGTTAGCAATTTGATTATAAGATCTATGAGGTTAGTTATTCTTAAAATTTATAAGGACGATTTTAGTTATATTATTTGAGCATCCATACTAATATTATAAATGCGAAAGTGTGTCTGTCTGTCTGTCTATCAGTCTGTCTGTTTGTTACCTCTTCACGCTCGAACCGCTGAACTGATTTTGCTGAAATTTGGCATGGAGATACTTTGAATCCCGAGAAAGGACATAGGATAGTTTTTACCCCGGAAAAAGTTAAAGTTTCCGCGCGATAAACGAATTTTGGCGCAACGAAGTTGCGGGGGTCATCTAGCAATGTTGAGTTGTTTTCATGAGTGTAATGATAGAAAGAAAGTCACTGAAAACTTTAGAGCCTTTAAAGACAGGCGTATGAACATTAATTTTATCATTGCTTGATTAACGCCAAGCAATAAGCATATACATACATACATTAGGTACACAGTGGTATATGCTTAGAGTTGCTTAAGCAATTCTGAAGTAGTGACATCAGACAATGAGTTCTCATAATATAATGAAAGTGTATCCTGGATCCAAAGTCACTAAGCATAACACATTAGTCTGTGCAGAAAACCAGCTTATAAATCACTTAAAAGAGTGAAATTATTATTTTTAACAAAAAATTAAAACCGACTTCCAGGGTAAAAACAATAATAATTTGTAATGAACAAAAAAGTGTTAAATAATTCTTACTCTTTAAAGTGCCTTATGCATAATTCTCCTAAACCTCAACTATTTCTGTACACAATCTACATTATTTTGAAGTCGGTACCAGTCTTAAATATTAAAAATATTTTGTCATAGAACTCAGCATTCTTATCTGGTACCGTCTTCAAAGTAATGTAGATTGTGTACAGAAATAGTTGAGGTTTAGGAGAATTATGCATAAGGCACTTTAAAGAGTAAGAATTATTTAACACTTTTTTGTTCATTACAAATTATTATTGTTTTTACCCTGGAAGTCGGTTTTAATTTTTTGTTAAAAATAATACATAATTAACTTTATTAAAACGAAAAAGTTATTCATAATAATTTGTCATCCCTATCATTGTACACTAAGGAATTTTTTAATAAAGTAATAAACGTGCTTAGCTTGTTACTTGACACGTTTGGACAGGCACTTATTAAAAATCTCAGACTGAATAAAACAGAGCGCTGCGAACAACAAAGTGAAGCCGATCGAAAGTACGCCAGCTGTGTATGTACACGCTTACGCCCACATACGCAAAACGAAAGTACGCCAGTTTTCGTCGTATACCTATACCGCGACTCGTGATTTAAGAAAATAATATTTTGTAAACACTTTAAAATGCCGAGCTGTGTCGTGAAAGGGTGTAAATATTATATAATATTTATTTCATTGATTTTAGGGTAAGTAATTTGAATAACATTGCAAGTTGCAACACTAGCCCGCGCAGTGCGCGGCGTGCACACATGCTTAAAAAACCTGCTTCACTCGCGTTGTTCGCAGCGCTCTGTCTTGAATTTTTATTTGGTCTGAGTTAAAAATTAAGTCACTTAGGCCCACTTGCGCCAATCTGGGTTAAAGTTAACTCTGAGTTAAACATCATGTCATATTATCTGTCACTCACCAAGTCAGTGATAGAGATGACATGATGTTTAACTCAGAGTTAACTTTAACCCAGATTGCCGCAAGTGGGCCTTAAAATTAAGTTAAAATTTAGTTGACTACCAACTTAATATCATTTAAACCAGCCATAATTGCTATATGTCAAAAACTAGCGACTGCGCTTTGCGTTATGCGCTTCAAAGTTTTTGACATCCCTACGGCACACCCAAAGGTATTTAGGACTGATTTCTTCGATAAGCACTTATGAGTTAGAGGCGAGCGGGAGTTGCGACACGTTTCTAAAGTTATATTTAATTTTATAATACTATAGTTTACTATCATACCACAGGAATGTAATAGAATTAATATGAAATATATGTAACTAAAATATTATTATTATTATTATTATTATTATTAGCCATTTGTGTCCCACTGCTGGGCAAAGGCCTTTGCCCAACTAAAATATACGGAACGAAAAATAAAGTAGGTATTGTCAATATCTAGATACCGACATTTTTACCGTGGTATTGTTCAATAAGTCAAAGCTCTATCTAAATTAAATGGTCGCTGTTAAGCATCTGTGTATTAACCCACAATTTTTTTGTTGAATTATGAATGCAGTGTTGTTCTAAATTATCTAAGAACATGACTGAATTCATAACTTAAATACGTGTTTTTTGTTAGATGATACAAAAATGCTTAACAGCGTCCATTAATAGCAATGAAAATCATAAACAGATTGATGTCTTTGACATTTTACATTATAATCTTCATTCTAATTTCTAGCCCGACATCAGCTATTTAGCTTCCTAAGCTTATTTAGTGTCAAACGCACATTTTAGTCGAGTTTCAGAACCGAGCGATGCTACGCACAATTCGGTAGAACCTAGACCAGGAAATATGGCAACCTCACCTTATCAACGTGCCACTTTTCTGAACTATTATTTGGTGATCGTAGGCTTATCAACGTGCCACTTTTCTGAACTATTATTTGGTGATGTCATAGACGTGCCATTATATAATATTTTTCTTTGTAATCCTGATGACGCGTATTTAAAAACATAATTTTAAAAGCCTAACTTGGCGCTTTTGTAGAAAATAATCATTAAAATAATTTTGTGACCTGCAGTAGCGGGCTCAAAACAATACATTCTAGTAACACTATTGATACAAAGAGGAATATTCCACCTTAAACCTTGCTGCTTGATGACGATGATGTAAAACTAGTTTATATAATTAGAACCAGTTTACTGGTATGTACGTAGTTGTACTTTATAGCTTCATACATGCCCGAGCATGTGACACGGTATTCGGGCCACAATGTCGCCTATGTACAGTTTTTATGGCGTGTTTGGTCTGTTTAGCACGAGAGGAACTCGTATTGGCATATTCTAGAATGTACTTGACACTTTCTAGAATGCTAAATCGATTTGTGGAATAATTAGTGTATGAATCAAACCAATTCTCCATATAAAGGGGATGTCTCGAGAATCGAGATATTATTTTTATAAACAACTTTATGTCTTATAGAAAACATTATTATTTTACACTTTCAAAACACATCCTTCACAATTTTTTTTTCATGTGAATTGTAGCTTAAATTTTGACCTAACCAAAAGTCTGCGATAACTGTGGAATATACATAGCTTTAGAGGGCTTTACTGTCCTACTGCTGGGCAAAGAGTTTTCCCTTTGTATTCCATCCTACTTACCTTCTTTACCTTTGACTTTTTTTATTTGCTTTGTTTTGCTTCCCAATTTTTATTATTTGCTTAAACAGATTTCTCGCTTTGCAAATTGCAATTGCTTTTCAATCACAGTAATAAAATGAGTGACAGACATTTAGCATCCACGCCCCCATGAAAATATCATTAAATATCCTTGCCTATACACGAACAATTAAAATACGTCGTAAATAACCACGTCACGACCACACCCGATCCAAATAAATTGATATAAGTAGCAAAGCATTTTAATTAAAAAGTAATTACGTACATGTTCTTATTATGTTTAAGAAGCTGATCTTGCTACTGTAAAATGATCTCGGCTCCTGCGCATGTATGATCCACTAAGGTAATATTAACTCTATCTCAAACAACTAAGGTTGGTTTTACATTAAAGTTGATAGGTTATAAGATGTTTTAGTATGTAGTACAGTGCGGTAATACTTGCGGTTTGTAAATGAGTGGGCGTATGAAGTGGAATAGTCGATAAGTCTGTACACGTGCGGATGTATTATTTTTTATTAATAGTTTGTAATTTTGATTAAATACCAGCCGCACTTAGAGACTAATGATTACATAACTTTAATTTAATTATTTTTCTTTCTCATATGACAAAGTCTAATAAGACTTTTATATATTGATAGTTTTCTAGTCTTTCATTTAACTTTGCAATGTAAAAAACTAGCGCATAATAATTATTCCAGCAGAAAATCTAGCTATCAGCTAGACATTTCTATGATAACTTGCCATGACAGTTTTTGAAGCCAGTTTTCTGTTTAGTCTTCAGCGTCTCTGGTTATTTGCTTTCCGTCAGTTCTATTAGATTTTTAGACTATCTCGCTAGTCAAAATATTTGCCACTTCAATTTATGTGTAGGTAGCTTTGCCTTCTGTCAGTTCTTTTAGATTATACTATCTCGCTAGTCAGAATATCTCCCACATTTATGTGTCCGTAGCTGGTTTCATTGAAACGAAGCCAAGAGTCATTACGTCGAAGTGTGTGCCCAATACACAAGGACACTGTTTGCTTACCCTCATTATCCAATGAGATGGATATAACCAATACAATAAAAGAGACACAGAATCGAATTTTTAAATGGGCACAACACATAGATCATCTTGACAGCAAGCCTACCTGGTACAGGTTTCCTCTGCTTAGTCTGTTATCCTGCTAGTGAACTAGGCGGCTTGTCTGCTATTCTGCTAGTGAACTAGGCAGCATGTCTGCTATATTGCTAGTGAACTAGGCGGCATGTCTGCTATCCTGCTAGTGAATTTGGCAGCAAGTCTGCTATGCTGCTAGTGAACTAGGCGGCATGTCTGCTATCCTGCTAGTGAACTAGGCGGCATGTCTGCTATCCTGCTAGTGAATTTGGCAGCAAGTGTGCTATGCTGCTAGTGAATTAGGTGGCATGTCTGCTATCCTGCTAGTGAACTAGGCGGCATGTCTGCTATCCTGCTAGTGAACTAGGCGGCATGTCTGCCATCCTGCTAGTGAACTAGGCGGCATGTCTGCCATCCTGCTAGTGAACTAGGCGGCTTGTCTGCTATCCTGCTAGTTAACTAGGCGGCATGTCTGCTATCCTGCTAGTGAACTAGGCGGCATGTCTGCTATCCTGCTAGTGAACTAGGCGGCATGTCTGCTATCCTGCTAGTGAACTAGTCGGCATGTCTGCCATCCTGCTAGTGAATTTGGCAGCAAGTCTGCTATGCTGCTAGTGAACTAGGCGGCATGTCTGCTATCCTGCTAGTGAACTAGGCGGCATGACTGCTATCCTGCTAGTGAACTAGGCGGCATGTCTGCTATGCTGCTAGTAAACTAGACGACTGCTAGCTCACCAGTCTACCTGTAGGCTGTAATCACGTCTGATTGTGGTGCGGCATGTCGCGCTAAATTGCGGCTCCCGTCTTACCCGCAAATGATTTACTAATATTAAACCTGCCCACGCTCGCGCGGACAACGCACACTATAGACGTAACTAAAACTTATTCTTTTACGGCAAATAATATTCAGGATTTAATTAAAATGAATAAAATGATACCTTATTCGTCAAGTACTTGTAAGAAAATGTGTTTTTTCTTTATGTTTAGTAATAACTTGTATTATTTGCAAAAAAGATTGTTATATATACTTACTTTAAATGTTTTACGATATACTATACCTAATTATTATAAAGTAATAAACTTAATATCGCGACATTTTCTCGTAGTTATTATAACATCGTCCCCAAAATTTCTAAAATTAACTGTACCATGAGTAAATTATTTATTTTACTTACACGAGATACTTTGAATGTTTATACTGCCTTTTTCATTGTTTTTTAATTTAATTTTTTTACATCATAAAATAGTCAGTTAGAGTAATATAATTATCTTGTAGTATATTTTGTGGTTAATTAATAAACAAAGAGTTGTTTATTATTTTATCTTAAGAGTATAAAAGTGACAGAAATGGGTACATTTTTTAAATTAGTATTTTACCCATGTCTTTAATGTGCCCTGTGCTTTTTCATATCGCAACCAGAATATCACATTACTCACAACGCAGTCAGCTGCAATTTAGACTCTGCGGTTATAGAGGTAGGGTTGATTTAACTGTACAGTTAAATATTAACTGCGAGTTATTATGAGGTAAACGTAACAAATTGGCCACAGTTTGATCGAATTGGATTATTATTAGTAGTTAGTGATACAATTTTGTATTTTTAAACTTAAAAACGATCGTGGGTTCACCATGATGGGTTATTATAAAATACCAGGCAAAAAGTCCTGTAACGTTTGCATATTTTTATACGAATAATAATATTAACTCCCACACCGCTTTCGGTGACGGTGGCCAGTTTCATTGAAACCAGGCCGGTTTCATTGAAACCAGACCAGTACGCAGGAGTAATTTTATAGTGCCCAAGTGTGTGCGCAGTACACAAGAGCACTCTCTACTTTTTACTCTCATATCCCAGTGGGATGGAAGACCGACCGACTGCATTGTCCTAACCAAACTTGGAAATAATATGTTTCCAAAGCGGGAATCGAACCCACGAACTCCGAGTCAAGAGCCGCGCTCTATACCACTAGACCACGGAGGCGTTATAAATAAAAAAAATAATACATAGTACATGGACATACGCTATTTTTGTACGGGATTTTTTTAGGAAAACTGACAGATTTCCGCTGGCTTTCATTGTGCGCGTAAAACCGTAGGAAACCTCTATTATAGGATATTTCTTATAATAGCATTACTACAGCAATTCCATTTTGCTATTATAGGTAATATAATTAATGGCTACTGTTGGATAACCCTTTTTCATTCTTATTAGCGTCATATTTAATTATAAATAGCAATCTCTACATAACATCAGTTACCATATATTAGTTTTTATGACATCATAATAACAGCCAATCAATAGTGGATCTAATGCTGTAAGTGTGTCCGTCTGTCAATTATACAGTGTGAAATTTTAATGGTTGTTTTCCCGCAGTAAGATGATTCTATCTTAGTAGTACAATAGATTTGTAAAGTTTTTTTTGTTCAAATAAAAAAAATCGGTCGGGTCCATAGTAACTCGCGCCTATCGGCATAAAGTTTCCATAGTACGTCATACAAAATATTTTTTATTTTCGAAAATTAATAACATGCATGGTTCGATAGTACTACCATAGGTAAATCGTTCTGCTGCGGGAAAACAACCACTAAAATTTCACGTTGTATTTGTAACTCAACGATTGATGTAAAGCGATTCAAGTCAATTTTCATTTTCATTTTGATAATAATTATTATTCCTTTATTTTGCGAGAAGCCGGCAACCTTAGTTTTATCTGTGATCAAAACTCTCTCATGTCTTTAGATCCATACCAAATTTTACCCAAATCAGTTTATCGGTAAGTATTTTTTTTTATTAAATAAGGGGGCAAACGAGCAAACGGGTCACCTGATGGTAAGCAACTACCGTCGCCCATGGACACTCGCAACATCAGAAGAGCTGCAGGTGCGTTGCCGGCCTTTTAAGAGGGAATAAAAATAAAAAGTAGAAAGAGCTGTAATAGAAGGACATGTAGACAGTAGACACGGCTCAATTCTCAAATCTATAAACATAAGTAATTTTATATAATTTAAACCGATTTATAGTTCCAATGATGTTGACATCACATAATATTTTAAAAGTGTTATAAATATTTTATTAAATATTTACACTATGTAAATGAATTTATTAATTATTTGACAAGAGATTTCTTGAAAAAAAAAATATGTTTACTGAAGGAACGTTCTCTTGAACAGTTTCAAAACTATTTCAACCATTAATTCTCCAAAATACGAAATAACATAAAAAACACAATTTTACACGAAGCACAAACGTCAGCTTCCTTGGTTGCGCAATTGTTATAAAGTATTGATTTGTAATTAATAAAATTATGATTAATTCTGTTACATGATATATAAATTTCTTAGTTTGTCTATACGTTGTATAATAAGCTTCATAACAACGAAACTGGCAAGGATAAAAGAAAAAACTATGTACAAGGACACACCTACGCTATTTTTATACGGGATTATTTTTTTGGGTTTTCCTCTTTGCTCGCGTGAAATCGTGGGCAGCCTAGTAATTTTATGTACTGGGCTCTAGCAGTAAAAGTTACGTACAACTAAAAAAATATAATGTATTTTACACGATATTATATACAATTATATAAAAAAAGCCTACCAATCGGTGGGACCTTTATTATTTTTATCATACTTCATGTAACAGTATTTCTAAAGTAAAATTATATGATACGGGTCCGTTCTACTTGTAACTTGAAAAACTCCCAAAAATGGTGACACAAAATTATTTTTTCCTTAGCCAAACCAGCACAGCATAGATACTTAGAGCAATAAATTAAATAGTTTATAGTCGCAATAGAAAATTTGTTAAGCAAATTGTAACTTTTTACAATAATTCAATTAGATCACGTTTTTGCTTGCGACTACTTAGCATCAGTGTGCATTATGTCTTTCATTAAGACTCATTTAATAGACATAAAGTTATGCAAATATAGCAGACTACTAGCGAACGAGTCTAGTTTTCTGCAGACGATAAAAAAATCGTGTCGTAACGTGCATTCCTCGCTGATTGTGTTAACATGATTTGTATATTTTTTTTTGTAGAAAAGGCGTTACAAACGATGCCCATTTTCGGAGTCCGCCCTGAGACAACAATCACTTAATTATACTAGATACCGACCATAAATCAATTGCATGCATATGCAACAGCTGCTTATAATGCAATCACTATTCCGTCATGCATCACTTATTTTAATGAACAAGAATCGTTATCCATCAAATTCGCGCCAGTAAAAAATATACTGTTATACCCACAATATAATGTCCATTATATAATCATTAGTATAAATATTTAGCGCTGTAATTAATATAAATTGCGCACTTAACGCGATATAACAATTTGTTTCCTTTTGATTTTTATTATAATTGTAGCATTGCGTTGGTAAGTATTGTGAAGATTGTTCTTATGGCGGTACCCACATTCGCCTAACATTCCTGCATCGCGCTATCGAAGTTTTCTGAGCGCGTCAGTATATATACGACAGCTGAAATGTAACACGGGGCTCCGGCCTGACCGAGCATAACACCTCGCTCGGTCGGAAGATCTTCCTTTGAGCCTCCACGCATTATTCCCACATTGGTGACCCCGACGTGATACATTTCAGCTGTCGTATATATACTGCCGCGCTCAGAAAACTTCGATAGCGCGATGCAGGAATGTTAGGCGAATGTGGGTACCGCCACACTCTCTATTTAAAAACATAATTTATATACATTTAATAGACGGTACTATTAGATAATAACTAGAAGATAATAAGCAGTCGGAACATTTTCAAATATAATGTGTTCTCAACAATTATTGTACCTACATGCAAAAGTTGGGTGTCTGTCTGTTACCTCTTCATGCCCAAACCGCTCACGGCTCAACCTATTTAGCTGAAATTTGTTATCGACATAGCTTTAGTCCCGGGAAAGGAATATTTTTATTAAGGTTTTCGCGCGAAGTTGCGGGCATCAACTAGTGCTCTCATAAAAATACCAAGTCCCAAGTGGAACCGACCTCTGCCCTAAGGCGGTACGCGCTGCATCGCTACGGCAATTATGCTATTAAAAAAATAATATTTGCGACTCTTCGTTTTGCGGCGCGACATGGAGGCCGTCATACTTTATTTATGCTCTTAATTATTGCCGGACAATACAAGCTGCTATTATTATACAGGATAAGGGTTGCCAGTGGAAAAAATTACTGGTCAAAGCGTAATAGCTCTTCGCATAAAAACACGGCGGCTAAAAAAAGTTGTAAAATGTTTTTAACAAATGAAAACATAAACGGAAAACGATAATTATTGGTACTTACTAATTTCACAATTTCCTTCATTACTTTTCTTATTTCATTGTCTTTTTTATACTTAAATTATTAATGTAAAATGGAAATATGGAATTTTGGTTACCGCCTCAACCAAAAGACCGCAAATTCTTAATTCTCTTTGTAACTATAAATTTAAAAAGTCTTACTAACAAATTTAAACCAGCTAGGTCTAAACTCTATAGTCATTTTTGCTCATAGCCTACTGTTTGCTTAGCCAGAAAAAAACTATAGGTAAAAGGTGTTCTAGGTATGAAGTA
This sequence comes from Plebejus argus, assembly GCA_905404155.3. Lineage (NCBI taxonomy): Eukaryota > Metazoa > Arthropoda > Insecta > Lepidoptera > Lycaenidae > Plebejus > Plebejus argus. The sequence continues at coordinate 15,017,889 of FR989937.1, read as the reverse complement.
AAGGAAGCCTAGATCTACCTAGGTACAGTCGCAGGTGACTGTTTATAACCTCACCATATAAGGTGTAAGGATAAATGGCGGATACAACATATCCTGTTGAAACATGGTTGAAACCTTTTTTGTTTTGTAGGGTTATGTGTCACAGTAAAAAATGTTAAAGGTACTTCAGTTAGTATTTTAATATTTTTCTTTTATTTGTTGCTTTGTGTTACTTTGTAATGAAATTCCTTAATCGAACGTATTCTTTATTTTGGTGTCAATTTTTTTTAAAGGTTACCGTAAATTTCTCCGATACAAAAACCATACTATGTCCATTCTCAGGACAAAGTGTTTTCATACAAAATTTTATCAGACAGCTGACCTTGTAAGGGCCTGTTTCAGCACTTTCTGATAAAGAGCTGAATAGGCTATTCACAACTTTTTTGACAGATTCTTCATACTCGATCTGTCAAGTTAATTGGTGGATAGCCTATCCGGCACTTATCAGGAAGTGGTGAAAGAGGTCCTAAATGTGTTTTAAAACTGACTAATTAATTAAAGTCTAAACAATAGTGTTTAGATAATAAGGGACATCAACTAATAAGAACAAATCTTTATCATCTTAACTTATATATTTGATCCCTTTAGTTTTTACTTTCGATGTCGAATGAGTTATAACTTTCGAATTTAAACATGCTATAAATATTAATTGAATTAAATTCCTCAAAGTATCAGAAGGTTAAGCAATTTAAAATGATTTAATCATAATATTAGATTCTTATTGGATTTGATAAATTTTCTGCTTTGATGAAAATCTTTATAATATTTTACCATGCAGGTAAAAGTTGAAACTGAGGAATAACGTATTCATTTCTATAAAAACCTTTGTCTAGTTTTCACGACTCACAAAATTACCAAATAAAACTAAGCTGGTGATCGTTTTCAGGCTTAAATCTTGTTCTTTGATTACAAACGTACCAAAGATGCACATAGTATTATACATTATACACCCAAAAAACATAACTATCATTCGAAATTAGTCGAGTAAGAAATCCATACTAATATTATAAATGCGAAAGTGTGTCTGCCTGTCTGTTGCCTCTTCACGCCTAAACCGCTGAACCGATTTTGCTGAAATTTGGTATGGAGATACTTTGAAAGCCGGGAAAGGACATAAGATATTTCTTATCGTCATCTAGTCATCTAGTCATCTAGTAGTGTATAACGAAACTAAGCATCTTACGGCTTACCACGGTAAAAAAATATACTTTGCAGTGATCTCACTTCAAACGCAATAAATCATTTAACTTCATTAAAACTAACTCTATCGAAAACATCAAAACAAAAACACCACCATTGTTGTGAGAAAATTTAAAATTAAGAGTAATACCGTGGGCATTACCAAATCCGGGCGCATAGGGGCCCTAAATCTTGACCGCAAGAACTGCGGAATGCGAGGCGCGGACAGCTCGCGAAACGTCGCATGCGCAGCACAAAAACAGATTTATGACATACGACGACATTAGAACCAGAGTGATCTAAGTCACATTTTTGGCATAAAGGGATTTTATGCAACAGCAGATAAAAATTACTGGTCTAAAGGAAAAAGTACAGGTTTCTCGTGGGAAAATACTGGAAAGCTGTGTGGCCTAAAAGAATGATGATATTTCTTGGTATAAAATCCAAGTTTTAGGCCGAAGAACGTCACTTAAAGATCCGTTAATGATTTTAATTAATGGATGATTTTTTCGTAATGATTCATAATAATTTAACGTTAGTTAATTAAATGATCGTAAAGGCCCAAAAAAAGTCACTATCCGGTCATATTACTAGCTATTTTTTATAGCTATTTACTATAATATGAATATAATATGTCCTAGGTTAATGATAACAGCGCTAAGCTCTTAACTGAAGCAATATTAATTGCTAAAATGCTAATATAATATCTAATATTGCTAATTTACAGAACCGGTCTGTCTGTCTGTTACCTCTTTAAGATCAAACCGCTGAACCGATTTTTCTGAAAGGTAGGGAGATACTTTGAGTCCCAGGGACGGACATAGGATACTTCATACTTCTACCCCGGAAAAATGTACGGTTCTCACGCGATAACCAAATTTTGGCGAGACAAAGTTGCGGGCGCCATCTAATTCTTATATTTTTATACACCATCATATTTATTAAGAAGAAATAATTCAAAATTCCTTAAGTAAAAAGCACTTACTCCTTATTAAATTTGGTTGTACTATCTGATGTGTGCCGCCTCACGTCGCTATCTGCCATCGTGCTGGCGCCAGCACATGCAAATTCTATTCCAGTGACGTCTGCTGGCAATACCTTGAGTCTTATAGAATGTGAGACGTCGAAAAGTCAGAACGAACGTCTTTAGCTTAGCCGAAAATACATAATATTATGGGCCCGGGTTACCCTCGAAATTTTCATACATTCTTAATACCAAAATCATTTTCTCATACGAAAATATTTAACATGTTTGAGTTATTTTTCAGCTTAAGATAATAATTACCTAGGGTTCTGAACAATTTTTTTTTACAAAATATTTAAATACTAAAATAAATTTTTTGTGGTTTATGTTTATATTTTTAGTAAATTTACTACTAAATATTTAAACACCAAAAAATAGACAAAAACACTAAAAAATATATAAATGAATAGTAAATTTACTACAAAATATTTAAATAATAAAAAATATTTTTTAAAGTTTAAATATTTTGCAGTAAATTTACTATTTATTTATATATTTTTATAAATTTCGAGGGTACCCCGGCCTCTTAAGGAATTATCTTAGAACTTTTTAATCAACAGAGAGACTAAGGTTAATTCAATGTCTTGGTCCCGAATACCTGTGGGTCTTTAGTTACGTCTAAGTTTCAAAAATCATTCAAATCAACAACTGTAACTTGACCAAATTCTAAGACCCTTAGCACATAAGGGTCTTAGAACTTTGAAAGATTTAATCATGAAATCAAGCAATAAAGACAAAGAAATCTCAATACTACGTTGCTGCTTAGTATTGAGATTCCTCTGTTGTTATTGGCTTTGGCTAGGACAGAAGTTGTTCCCGTTTATCTCCGTTTATCAGTGAAACTCACACTATTAGGCTATCGATGATTTTCCATCAAGCAATATAGTAAAAGACCGAGAGGACAACAAATTTTGGTTCAGGCCTATCAACTGATATTGAAACATTATTTGGTTATGATTTCAATTTTCAAATGCTTCTGATGTTTTCAAGTTTTTTTTTTAATATTCGGCATCTTGTATACCAATTATAGCTGGCTACTACAACGAAGCAAACATAATATTTATTATATTTTATTATTGCGGTTTTCAAGACTTGGCTACTGTGTGCTTAGATTTTATACTACACGTCTACAGACATTTCACGTAGGATTTTGATCCATATTTCATTGATATAAAGGTCTTTAAGGGGTAATATAGTTCTGAACAGACTGTACATATACTTTCCTGGTTCAACAGTACTGTTATGAGTATCGCTCTGTATGAGTATCACGTATGTCATCCTTGATGTCCACAAGTATTTCCTTTTGTTTAAACTAGAATGGCTTTAAACGTATATAACATTTAAATATCATATGAGGCGCTTAAAAGCTTCCATTCCTGATAAATATATCCGTCTATTTTTATACACGTCTACCAGTGGTGATATAACGTGGGAAAGTTACTATGAGAGAAATTCAAAGGCTATAGGAACTTTGTAAAGGCTAGCCAAGAGATGACGACTAACTTAATATCGACTATACATAACCCGACTACATAATTCTAGCCCGCCATCTACCTATGAATCAATTTATCTGATAGTACATGTTAAAGAAAAGTTAATTTAAAGAGGACTAAAACTAGCGACTATCTTTAATTAGAAGAACTGAAAGCTCTTATCACATTTCAAACTGCTCATAATTCATGCTAGGTAGATGCGACAGATACCATACATTTTACTACGATAAGAAGCTAAAAATATAGTACAGGAACCGTACTTGTTACCGCGGTTAGAAGAAAGGAGATTTTTATTGGGAGATGTAACCAAGTTTGGTATTTTCTTCTACCGTCTTGCTGTCTTTATTTATATCCTTGCCGTCTTTGTTATACGCAGTAATACTACATCTTATATACTTATTTATCAAGACAATAACCATTTGGGGTACGTAGGAGCACGCACGGTCCGCACGTAGCGCGTTTCTAACGCGGGCCGAGCGGCGCGCGCGCAGAATCTCAATGCGCGCTCGGAGAACGGAGACGCCAGGAATCACTAAGTGCCTGGGAATCGAATAATCCCAGAATAGGTTTGCCCGACTGTGGTGGAAGAAGGGTAATGATTATAGCAGCTTGTAAATTATAGGTTGTTGATGAGATTTTGACAAATGAACCAATGGACGAGCGCTCGGATCTCCGGATAGAAAGCGATTACCATCGCCCAAAGACCACAATATTGAAGGAGTAGCAAGACTAGCAAGTGCGTTGGCGGCATTTTAGTTAGGGTTTGATTTGTAGACCATACGAGTGTTAGAAATTCTTTGAATGTGATTGGCCATGAATGTCGCAGTCGGGCATCGGCAAACAGTGATATTTGCAAATTAAAACTTTGAGTCGAAATCTTTGCGGATACCGTTTTGCTCTCCTACTTTTTACCATCAAGGCAATAAAACGAAAATTTATTATAATATCTTGGCATAATAGACAGAAAAACAGACAAATCGATTAATACATATTATTCCTATTTGACTGATCCAGTAGGAGAGTTAGGTTTTCTGTGTACTTATTTGGTATGCGCTCTAAGACCTAAAAGTCTTATCGGATTCCAACCTTTAAAGTTGAGATACCTTTGGTGGTTATATAAAGGTGGTAAGATATAATGCATACGTCTCAGTCTGATTTTTTTAGGTTATTGAGGGTTAAAATACGTACGGAATACATCGCGGGACTTTCTCAGGCATTTGCATATTGTTTACCCGCGGCCGCGGCGATGTATGCATTATTCGACGTGTCAATCACGCGTCACGTTGGTCACGTTGTCGTCTAGCCCGCACCCACAATAACAATTTCAGGGTTCCGTGTGGAGTGTACTGAACCTTTGACTCTTTTCATAAAAGTCGCATAAGCATGTACAAAAATTTTAGCAGTCATTTGTGGGATTTGGTGCACAAACTTAAGATAAACCTGCATATTGCTGTGCCAACCTTGTACTTATAAAAAAAGAGTAGATAATGAAAGGTGTCAAAATAATTAATTTGTAAGGCTATATTATATTTTTTACACCGACAAAATAATATTATTTTTGGTAATTCCTATACAAATCTGATTATTTTTATTTTTTTTTCTTATTTATTAGGCTTGTGTCGAATTCGACAATGCCAGCCTTATAAAATACATCAAAATCATAGATCAAAATTATAAACTTCATTACTAACAATTTGCAAAAAGATACTAATTAGCTCTACACTTAATAAAATTTAAATGCAAATTCACTAGCCCCCAGCAAACAGGATCTTTCGGCTGAGCGAAAATAGCGCTCACACAACCGAGCTGTGTCAGCGCTACCCCCGCATCAGCCTCAAACTTATTTGATACATTTGTATTAGAATTTACCGATTATTAAGTTTTCAGGTATGCCCCTGATATTCTGGTTACTCTACCAGATGAAGACTCCCCAAGTGTTTCTTTTTGTTACAATCATAAATCATAATGTTGTCAAAGATTTTTATAGAATATTTTACTGCAATACGCTAGACGGCAGCACAGACAGTTAACAAAAAGTTTTGCTTGATGTTTGACAACGTTTATGTCAGTATCTGACACATCGTGTGCAACATGTCGTATGGAGTTTTGCCGGGAATGTGAAAGAGTGATGTTGTGACTTTGTATTATTTTCCTAAAATTGTGTTAAGTTGGGTTTTTAATGTGTAATATTGGTAGAATATTAACCATTAGATATTCGTTATCGTGCACAAGTGTAGGAAAGTGATGCATTATCCAGAAACGTGCGATTTTGTGTTTTTTTTTTTTATTAAATAAGGGGGCAAACGAGCAAACGGGTCACCTGATGGTAAGCAACTACCGTCGCCCATGGACACTCGCAACATCCGAAGAGCTGCAGGTGCGTTGCCGGCCTTTTAAGAGGGAATACGCTCTTTTCTTGAAGGTTTGCAGGTCATATAGGTCCGGAAATACTGCTGGTGACAGTTCGTTCCAGAGTTCCCTCCAAAACTCCATTGAAAGTTTCAGTAAAGCGTCTACCACTTTACTGAAACGACCGACTTGACTCCTTGACTGTATTGACTTGTACTTAGACTTTGACTAGACTTATGACCTGACGATATTACATGAAAACGATGCTGAAAATTATTATAGGAGGAATACGGTTTTCCCGCCATATTCCTTACCTTTTTACCTTGTCTGTGGCACAACATACACATACTTTGTGTCAAGTTGCCAAAAACGAAGAGAAAGAAAGAAAGAACATGTCGTATTTTCGTCGGATTATTTACTGTATGTGCTAGTAGCGCGCTCTGCTCCGACTTTTGTGTAATTTTATTAAAATTTTAACCATTCACAGTAATAATACACTTTGTTCATGCACTTATTCCACTTTTATTAAATAAATAAGTTATTTGATATAATAATCAATTTAATAATAAATAAATAAAAGTGGAATAAAGGCATGAAAAGTGTGTATTATTACTGTGAAACATGACTTTCCACCAAGAAGTTACAGTACATTCAATATCTATATCTATACATATTATAATAAAACTGTAGAAATGTGAATTCTGTACATTAAAGATATTCAAAAAATAATAAGCGGGGGGTGTCACTAGATCGCTATAGAAGCCAAAAATGTGGTTAGTTTTTTGTCTGTCTGTCTGTCTGTCTGTCTGTATGTTTGTTCCACTATCACACGAAAACTACTGATCCGATTTGAAAGCAGTTTTCGCAGATATATTTGCCTTCTTCCAACTTAACATCTGGTGTATAAAAAATTTTCCCCCCTCCCCTCTAAGGGGACAAAAGAGGGGTCAGATTTTGTATCAAACTTTTTTCTTTAACACGGAAACTACTGATCCGATTTGCATACGGTTTTCGCAGATATATTTGCCTTCTTCCAACTCAACATCTGGTGTATAAACTTTTCCCCCCACCCCTCTAAGGGGACCAAAAAGGGGGTCAGATTTTGTATCAAATTTTTTCTTTAATGGACTTACGTCATATTATTAACTGTATATTCCAACTTAACATCAGGTGTACACAATTCCCCCCCCCCCCCACCCCCACCCCCCTCTTATGGGACAAAAGGGGTAAGATTTTGTATCAACTACTGATGAAGTAGAAAATATACTTTAAATGGCAAAACAACGTTTGCCAGGTCAACTAGTCATAATATTATATTTAACCATTCACTTTAAATCATAATATAATATTTAACCATTCACTTTAAACCTACCTATTTTGTCGTATACTTCACCTATGAACAATCCTGGTTCTTGGCAGAGTTCTGCAAAACAATTAATAAAAGTGTGTACGCGCACAATTTGTACACACACAGAATTTTATTACTATTGTATTCAAAATACACAAAACGTCGCCAAGTGAGACTATTCTTTATGGTTTTTGTTTTCAATACTGATCGTGGCTACATCTACAGGGTGTAACAAAAAACATAGTGAAAATACTTTAGGCTGTATATGTCTCTTATATAGAGTTCAATGTGAAAGTAACAGCGCTGAAAGAGCAAACATTTTTTTTAAGATATTTTGTATGGGCAAGCACTCCAGTGTCATGAATTTTTTCATACAAAAGTAAAAAAAAAAGTTACTCTTTCAGCGCTGCTATTTTCACTGCGAACTTTTTTTATGGGACCTATACACATCCTAAAGTATTATCACTTAGTTTTGTTACACCCTGTATAATATTATAATATTTTTTGCATCGTATAGTCTTAAGTAGTACTGATTTTGATGAAATGTAGCTTGTACGATTCTTGTAAGATTTAGCACGTAAGGAGTCGTGGGAAAATCTTAATTTTTTTTTAGTTTTTTCCTTCATTAAATCTATTGCTTATATTAAATGTTAATTTAAAAAACAAGAGACTTTTTTTTGTTACACACATATTTTTATCATTATCATAATTATCACCATATTCACTTCATTTCATCTCGTCTAATTTTTGTCGCATACGCACGCTGTACTTCACCTGTCATTAGAATTCATTTTATCTGTAAACAAATTTTATGTACAAATTTAAATTGTAACAAATGCTGTTCTGTTGGTGAGTCCATAAAATAAATAAATAAATAAATAAAAAATCAAATGTAATATGCAGATTAATGACAATTGTAAAGTGTATAATAAAATAATAATATAATACTTCCCACACCGTCACCTTTTTCGGTGACGGTGGCCGGTTTCATTGAAACCAGGCCAGGTACCCGGGAGTAATTTTATAGTGCCCAGGTGTGTGCGCAGTACACAAGAGCACTCTCTATTCCTTTACTCTCATAACCCAGTGGGACGGAAGACCGACACGACCGGTGAGAGATCAGGCGCAGGACCGACTTTTTACATGCCCATCCGACCCACTTACTTGTCAGACAATCAGGTGATCAGCCTGTATTGTCATAACCAAACTTGGAAATAACATGTTTCCAACGCGGGAATCGAACCCACGACCTATGAGTCAAGAGAGATTCTATAGACCACTGGACCACGGAGGCGTTATTTAATGTATGTATAATATTACGTCTATCGATGGAACCAAGAGTATTCTAATGAAATGTTACTTGAACTCAACAATACTTTTTCCCAATTTATAGAAAATTTTTCGTGTCTAACCTCACAATCTAAATTCAATTTACGTCAACGCACATGCAGCTCTTCTGACGTTGCGATTGTCCATGAGCGACGGTAGTTGCTTTCCATCAGGTGACCCGTTTGCTCGTTTGCCCCCTTATTTTATTAAAAAATAACTTTCAATATAATATGAAGATTTAGACATCAACTCATATTCAGTCAAAATGCTAATTAAATTAAAGTTAATAAAAATGGCTGCAGTTAGCGTTAAAATATACATTACTTTGAAACATTTGCTTCTCAAAACCACTCATAATATCAGTATCATTACGTAATAATAAACGTATGCGTACTTAACTTTAATATATTAAAATTGCATTGTAAAGTGTGAACTGCTACTTATCTTTGACTGATTGTAATAAATTTGAATAAATACATCTAGATATATTCTTCGCAGCACCCGAGTGGAGTTATACGACTTTAAATCGTATAACTATGTAGTTAGGTTGCAAATTAAAGTTTTCGGCGCAAAAAAAAACACTTTTTTCACACTTTTGGAAAGGAAATTTTTGTTACAATAATCTTTGAAATTCTAGCAGCGATTGTTGAAATCGAAATGACAATATTATAAACAGCGACATAAAATCTTGTTAGGAGATGGTTCTGTAACATTTATATTAATAAAACAATAGAGATTACAATATAGACCCACGGCCACTCTCCGAGATTTTTAATGATGATTAAACGATAATGTATGGAACGCATAATATCAAAATCTTCATTTAATTTATAGTTAAATAATTAATGTTCAACTCTGAGTGCGGCAGTTACAGACATTTAAAAATGCATCTCATCGCATCGTCTTCTCTGGATATAATGTAAATTGCGAACTGACCCTAAGATGTCCATAAGTATCTTCGATCTCTTATTAATTGGAATAAACGTTCTTATTAGATGCCATGTTAATTGAACCTAAGAGGTAAATTTTTCATGGTTTTTCCTCCGATAGGGGGAAGTCTAAACTCTTGATTTGTTATTAATGTGCATCCGCACTTTTTACTGTCGTATTATAATTTATAACACAATGCTAATACACCCAGGTGCAAAAGCAGGGTGCATTGTTTTTACTGATCAGGGTGTCGATTCTCTCCGAATATTGATTCGATCATAGGCTGTCTTCTGCAAAATGAATTCAGAGCCTAAGCAACCTATACCGGTTGAAATTACACGTGAAGTATACAGAAATACACAAACACTCAAATAAGATTTTGCCATTGTAATCAGGGCGAGCAAAGCGAGCCCTACTATATCCTGAGTAGGTACTTTTGTGGTACACTTTACGGAAAAATTATCACGACTACTTATTTGTACTTCAACATAGTAATTTTATTTATATTATGTAGATATGTTATCATCAGTCAGTCAAGGTGTGACGACGCGAGCCCTCCAAAGCTCAGTTTTTAGCTAGTAATAGTGTGATTTTACTTGTGGTTAGGTTCTGTCTCTGGTTTTGTAGATTATTGCTACCAACAGGTGATCCGTCAGCCCATTTACCACCCTGCACATTTTATAGCTGAAGCAGTAAGGATGTGGAAGTCATCATGAGCACGAAGGTCTCGCGCAGGAAGTGGACTACGTGACGCCACGGTGCGAGTAGTCTTGATACTTGAGTCTATTGAGATGTCAAGATAATAATTTCAGTACTTGAAAGTTGAAAATAGGAAAGATAATAATAATATAAAAAATAAGTCTGAGAAATAAGTGAAACATATAAAAGACATCAACGAGATTAAAATATCTTTATTCGCGTATTTAAAATATTGACAAGTATTTTTCCCATATTATCACGAGTAGCTTCTTAGTCTTAGATAATTATCACAGTAATACACACTTTTCCATGCACTTATTCCACATTTAGATAATTATGTTAACTAAGGGCCTGTTTCACCACTTTCTGATAAAGTTCCGAACAAGCTAATCACAACTTTTTGACAGATTCTCCATACTTGATCTGTCAAGTTGGTGGATAGCCTATTCGTCACTTATCAGGAAGTGGTGAAACAGGCCCTTAATGTCTTCTGAAACTGTCTTAATTTATTCTAATATTAAAGTAAGCATTTAAAAAGCTATGAGTAAAATGACCAAAGCTGATGTGCCCTATCAACTAGATATATACCGACATACATATTTACCGACTTTCTAAACTATTTTTTTATATAAAAAATTAAGGCAGTAAGGTTCTAGTATCAAGACGGTGAATCCTCATACGGACTTTAGTCTCACGGAGTACGTGCGCCGGTGCAAAACTGCATCACGACTATCTACTACCAAAACTACATAAAAACTGTATACATTTGTTAATGAAGCAGGTGTAAAAAATTTCTAATCTGTCAGTAGTTGTCTTAGGGCACCCACAAAAAACTGCGAATTCGCAATTTCAGTATGAGTTTTGTTGCAGATTTCTGTGATGCGATGCTAATTCGCAGTTTTGTGTCCTTAGTTCCGTTACTATCCGAAAAACAAAGTTTGCAATCGATAAACAAGTCGAGGTATATTATTTTTAATTACTGCACGGGAGCATGTATAGACTGACAGAATAGAAAATATTACAGAGGTCGGAGCAGAGGGCGTTTAACTAGCAGATACAGTAAATAATCCGACCAAAATCCGACATGTTGCACATCCGAATATTGACAGAAACATTGTTAAACGCTGAACAAAACTTTTTGTGTTGTTGCTGCCTCTCGCGTGAAAACATTGCACTAATATATCCTACTAGATGGCGCCCGCAACTCCGTTGCGCCAAAACTCGTTTATCGTGCGGGAACCGTACATTTTTTTCGGAACAAAAAGTATCCTATGTCCTTTCCCGACTCAAAGTATCTCCATGCTAAATTTCAGTAAAATCGGTTCCGTGGTTTGAGCGTGAAGAGGTAACAGACAGACAGACACACTTTCGCATTTATAATATTAAATATGGATTGAGATGATAGTGGAGGAACCAGGCAAAATAAAATTAGTTTTATAACTCCCTCCTCACTCACTCCTTACTCCTTGTAATAATATGCCTAGGTATTAAAATAATCTCCGATCAAGTCGGCTTTTTCTCGGACGAATAAGAAAAGTTTTACCGGTGTCTTTAAACAATAACCAATAAAATGCATAAAATTAATTCGCCATAAAAGCACATTTCATAAAGACGAATTGACGATAAATTTTTATTGAGTCCTTCTTTAATTGCAGCTGCGTTGATAATCATGAACGTCACGAAGGTAATACAAATATGGTAATTTAACTATTTAACAATCATCATTATTGTCAACAATACATTGCACAATTTTCCGCATTAAGTGCAAAAAATATCGCATTATAAAGTGATAGGTCATTGGATAATATAGTGATGGTAAAAAACTTTGGTCTTTGTAGCTTTTTGTTTCTACAAAGCTTTCTTAATAGGAACCTTGATGTTTCTCGGCTGGCAAAGTAAAGCTAAGGTAGAGCCTGGCGTATTAGCATAAAAATAGCAGCAGTCATCTACGAAACGTTAAAATAGACGATGTATATTTAGGCCGTTTCCAGGAGCAATGAAAATAAATACATTAATTATTGTCAGCGTGTAAATTTTAACTAAGTATTGTAACATTACATGGAAAAAAGTTATCATTAATAAAATGATAACTTTTTTTCCATGTTACATATTTTAGTTAAAATTTTCATTTCTCTGTTGATAATTCAAAATAATTTGGTACTTACATAAAAATAAACTTAACATTTTCGTAAGAATAGTGCAAGAGCCTCCAAAAATGGTTATTACTTTCTTTACTTTTAGTCCTTCGCAGATAGTCTAAGAGACAGTCCAAAAACTTTCAAATGTAGTCCAAAAGCCTGCAAATAAAGTCCAAGAGCCTGCAGATATAGTCCAAGAGCCGTAGAATTAGTCCAAGATCCTGCAGTTCTAGTCTAAGAGCCTACATGTTCATGAATGGCGCAAGATGGCGGAGGAAGCGACAAAAAACGTCACGACGCACGGTGCGTCCGGCGTCACGTGCGCACGTCAAATTGTGTTTCCGCCGCTCAGACGTGCGCCTAGATAAGGGTTGCGGGTTCTCAGACTATAACTCATGTTACGCGGATCCTTTTGTTCCTTCGTGACGAGTATGAAACGGCGAGATGGTTTTGTCGCGCTTTTGAAGAAAGGCTTTGCTTGGAACTCTTGGAATGCAAGGAATAACCTTTATTTTACCTAACCAACCTCAATTGACGACGATCTAAGATCTACTTTCTGTTATATAAATTAATGGCAAAACAAAACTTATTGTTAACACCTTTCATGGCAAAAACTATGCCAAAATAAAACAAAATATTTTTAACTGTAAGATCATTTCACATTCTTCTCTCTCGTTACTATTTCCCCCAAACTTCAGGTGAAACGAAAAGTAGAAATCCAACTAGAAGCAGCATAAAGTTAATATACCTAATATTAACTTTATGAGAAGCAGAAACTAATCTTCAAACAAAATGACAACTACAATATAGTGTTACATCAATTACCATCACCGTATAAGTATCTGCCCTTGACAATGAAGAAGCCGATTAAATAAAGATTATCCTTTAAAGGAATCAGATTTAATTATCATATCAAGTTAGTCGTGATAAGAATGAGGAGCTAGCTCCTGGACTGCATGTATTAGCATACTTTGAACACGCATCCACTGACCACATTAATTAAACAATTTGCCTATTCACTTGTATACATTCTCCTGGCCTATAGTCAGAACATCCTAACTCATCACCTTCAACCACTCTAAAATCCACCCTAGCGTGTACAACACAAGGTTTCTTCTCCATTGCGGTGCTCACAAGATGTGAACTAAGACGTCTGAATGGCTGATTAGCATTGTAATACATGGTAAGTGGTAGTGACCACGGCAATTAGGCTGTGGTCGTGGCTCCGCGACCCGCTGAATGGTGATCAGAGGCGACAACTTGTTTATGTGATCACGACACTTCCCACCCCCGTGCATACTAATCCTTGGATGTGGGGCGGGAAAATTAAGTAAGTCTTAGAATTAAGATCATGGGTCCAATAATAATTGGACGTATTAGTAGAATTTTTAATAATATAATAAAAAAATTTAATTAGAAAAGACGACCGTAACTCCATTGCGCGGAAATTCGTTGATAGTGCGGAAACCGTCCATTTTTTCGGGATAAAAAGTATCTTCACACCACAGCACAATCGGTTCAGCGGTTTGGGCGTGTAGAGGTAACAGACAGACTTTCGCATCTATAATATTAGTCGTTAATATTATTATAACAGTTATAGTATAAGTGACTTCTCAAGACGTATCTAATAATAGTTTTTTAGCCAATTAGAACAAACTATTTTAGTTTTAGAACGTACCAAATAACTAAACATTTATCTAGCTCTACACAGGACATATTAAGATTTTATGAACTTGAGGAAGGAAGGAATACATTTTCCGGGAAATGACGCCCGCAACTCCGTTGCGCCAAAACTTGTTTATCGCGCGGGAACCGTAACATTTTCCGGAATAAAAAATATCCTATGTCCTTTCCCGGGACTCAAGGTATCTCCATGCCAAATTTCAGCAAAATCGGTTCAGCGGTTTGGGCGTGAAGAGGTAACAGACAGACAGACGGACGGATAGACAGACAGACACACTTCCGCATTTATAATATTAGTGTGGAAGTGTGGATATTAGTGTGGATACGCAATGAATGTCAAACTATTTGCGAGCAACATTTACGAATCTCAAGTTTGCACGAGCGAAGAGGCTTCCTTGTTCATTACAATACAAACTTTCCATTTTGTTCAGGCCATATTAGATTACTTTAAAATTAATTATGTATTCACTTTCATGACCTATTGCTTATAAAGTCATGTATAATGAAAACATGAAACTTATTGAAATGTGAGGTCACCGACTCTCTATTAAACTTCATAATTTAAGTAATTTCTGTTACCATAAGGCTTCTGCAAGGAGAGTTTTTTTACCATACTTTTTTCATCAGCCACAATTTGCAGAACGACTAAAGCTCAGATAGTAGTTTCATTTATTTCTAGTAATAGTAACGTTGATTACATCTTGTGTCTATCAAACAAATCTAAAAAAATTCTAAAAATAATAAACAAAAAAAATCTGGTGACAACTGACCAATGGCATTCTTCGATTCAAATTTGGAACGCCAACTGACCAATAGGCGGCGCGTGCGTCCCACGGTCTGATTAACACGCGATGCGACGTGGGAATGTAGTACGAGCTGCTATGTCACTCCGTGACAGAATTGCGATTTCGTACCTAATTACTTTATCCACCCATTACATATCATTACGGCTACTTAGTTGCACTTCATTATTTATCATTATCCTGCATCGGGTGGTAATTGCTGATCTGATTAGTGCCATATTATTTTAATGATTGCTACGTTGCAGTTCGTTAATTGTCATTATCCTGTATTTGATTAGGTGATTGTTTGCGTTCCTTTTTGTTCGTATGCCATTTTAGTTTAATAATAATTAATTATTTTATTGACAGTTATAATATTTTACCTACGTTGCTGCACTCCAATGTTTCTCACTAACCTGCGTTTGAATGGGTGCCAATCATTTATTTGATTATTTTCATATAATAATTTCTATTATTACTACGTTGGAATTCATTGCAATTATCTTACTTTCATTGAGTGACAAGTAGAGCCATAATATAGGTATTTCATTGAAATATTTTGAAGATTATTGTTTTATTAATTCCTATTTTATTTGTGGCTTCTTAGTTCTTTATCATGAGATTTTCTAAATACTGTCAGACAAACTTAGTATTCCTTAATCATGTTCACTTCCTAAAGAGTTTGAAATCGTCACCCGACAGTGTGGAGTATAATAACGCTAGTATTATTATTTATTACTCATTTTTATGAGAACTTAGTAGATTTTATGTTAATTAAATAGAATATAAGTATTTTGGAAGTAAAACTGGTATCCTCGTAACAAAAATTCCAATTTCTTCTTCCATTATCATTCATACCATTATCTGCAGTATTATCAATTTCAGCTGGACTATAGAAAATGTTAGTTATTAACATACACGATAAGCAGTGATCTGCGCGGGCGCAGGCGCGAACAATGGTGGTCACAATGCGCATTCCCGTCACGACGCGCTCCTTTACCGGCCGGCCACAATCACGAGTGACCCCTCCATGGTAATGATAACTTCATCTCCACTTGATCTTGTTTCTGTAGTTCTAGATCATATTTTACTAGTAAATCTAGTACAAAATAAAATAGTACTAGGTTTCAGGTAAAAATCAAGTTTAACAATAATAAAACGTACTCCTTTTGCACTATTTCCACTATGTTTTCTAATTATCCTGCATTATTTTCTTTGGATTTTATTAGTACTTACTATATATTTATTTTTATAATTTCTACGTTGTATCATAAATCATAATTTTAATATGTTATAGTAATAAAGATTTGCAATAATCTGATTGTATATCCATTAAATTAAAATTTAATGAATTGACAGACAAAAGCGCGTCTGTACTTCTGTAGCAATATATACCACGAGTCTTGGTCTACTGTATATTAATATAAAAAGCGGCCAAGTGCGAGTTGGACTCGCCCATGGAGGGTTCCGCAGCAGCAATAAGGTTTATTTTTATGAAATTAAAATATTTTTGATTTATTTTTATATTTCAGTCGATTTAATGAAATTTAGATTAAGGTTTACTATTTATGACGTATAAAAAAAACTACTGACTAGATCTCGTTCAAACCAATTTTCGTTGGTAGTTTTTATAGTAATCTACATCATATATTTTTTTTTAGAATTATCATGCCTCTACTTTAGAAATTAGAGGGGGGGGACACACATTTTTCCACTTTGGAAGAGTCTCTCTCGCAAACTATTCTGGTTAGAAAAAAATGATATGAGAAACCTCAATATGATTTTTGGAGACCTATCCATAGATACCCCACATGCATAGGTTAGATGAAAAAAAAATTTTTTGTTTCAGTTGTACTTTACTATTTATGACGTATAAAAAAAAAACTACTGGCTAGATCTCGTTCAAACCAATTTTCGTTGGTAGTTTTTATAGTAATCTACATCATATATTTTTTTTAGAATTATCATGCCTCTACTTTAGAAATTAGAGGGGGGGGGGGACACACATTTTTCCACTTTGGAAGAGTCTCTCTCGCAAACTATTCAGGTTAGAAAAAAATGATATGAGAAACCTCAATATGATTTTTGAAGACCTATCCATAGATACCCCACACGCATAGGTTAGATGAAAAAAAAATTTTTTGTTTCAGTTGTACCTATGGGGACCCCTAAAATTTTTAATATTTTTCCCATTTTTGCATCAAAATCTTAATGCGGTTTATAGACTACATCTGCTTACCAAGTTTCAATAGTATAGCTCTAATAGTTTCGGAGAAAAGTGGCTGTGACATACGGACGGACGGACAGACAGACAGACAGACAGACAGACAGACATGACGAATCTATAAGGGTTCCTTTTTTGCCATTTTGGCTACGGAACCCTAAAAACTAGACCGCAACTCCATTCGTTTATCGCGCGGAAAACGTACAATTTTCCACACAAAAACTATCACATGTCTCAAAGTTTCTCCACCAAATTCTGCGAAGTAGTTCATTTAAAACAGTTCTGTGATTTAATTGTAAAGAGATAACAGACACACTTTCGCATTTATATTATTAGTAACGATATTCGTCATTGACGTAACATTTTAGGTAGCAGTGTCTGCGCATTCCGTCCGGCACTTGGTATTCCGCCGCTGCGCGCAAAAAACAATGACTCCGTATTTATATGCTCCTAAACGTTCCACGAGGGCATTGATTTGATTCAGCCTGGCCTTTGATGGACTTTTGGACCAGTTCTTTTGGACTTAGGACTTCTTTTGGGGTTACAATTTACGAAATCGGCGGGCCGGTTTTTTAAATATTGATGAGGCGATGATTTTGTTGGCGATAGCGGTATAATCATTGCAGTTTTTAATCTAGTTTATTTATGTCGGCAATTTTGGATGTCAAATAGGCATACGATGAAAGTATGATTATACATAGTAATTATACTGCATATTATATTATTTTCAAATTTTAGACAAAGTAAATATTTCTTCCTTCTGCACATTAACATGAAATAACATTTTAAAGCAGTAAGTTATTATTATATTTTTTCTGTAACGAGTCGAAATGAATAAATATTCATGCATATTATGCCTCTTATCGGTTCTTGATAAGGTAGAATACATTGTTATTTCCTCATTTGAATAGAAATCATCACGATTCATTGAATTCGTAAAAAATATTATAATCTACTTAGATACTGAGCCTACCCTGTCTAACACCGTTATCATATCCCCTATAACCTATAAATAACTAATTTATTCATGGAAAAACCTTTGCACATTGTCGCTATAGCTCGCTTTAGGGTCTTATGTCATCCACATAAGGGTTATTAAACAGGTAAATTAATTTTGAACAGCTCAAGTTATGCATCACCTGGTTATTGGCTTTCAGTAAACAAGTTTTTGCTCGCCCCAAAACAATTCCTAGATGCTACGGAGTTTCAAAGTTTTTTCTAAGAATTCGCTGTAAAACCTTTTTGCGATGAGTTTTTGTAGTATCTATTTCGATATAGGAATTCGCTTGCATTGTTAAACTATGATATTTGGTTTTTGCGTATGGTATTTGTAATTCTATCGCATATTTGCAATAAGGTTTTTATTGTGTGGTAATTTGTAGACAGTAGTAGTATTTAAAACGGGTCATTCTGAATTTTAACTTCTTAATATTATTAAACTTTAATATTTCCTGTCTGTCTTGTTCTGGATGATTTGGTCAGAAGATTGAAGTAGGAATTTAAAATGTATCTGCTTTAAGAATTTCAATCTTCTTAAAATCTAATATTATAATATGACTTTTTAATATTACCTACCTCTAATATGCTACATCGAATGTAAGCCTAGGGGGGTCACAATGGACCCCCCTAGGCTTGGACATAATATTTTCTACTTTTTCTTCTCAACACTTTCTGTGTTAATCCTACTAATATTATAAAGGCGAAAGTTTGGATGTATGGATGTATGGATGTTTGTTACTCTTTCACGCAAAAACTACTGAACGAATTTTAATGAAACTTTACAATAATATAGCTTATACATCAGAATAACACATAGGCTATAATTTTAACCGACTTTCAAAATGGAGGAGGTATTATGTTCGTTTTTTTATGCTCAACGATTACTCCGCCGTTTATGAACCGATTTTCAAAATTTTTCTTTTGGTGTATAGGGCATTATCCCAATTTGGTATCATGTTCACAAAAATGGTGACCTGATGAAGGAATCAATGGGTAATCGAGGGAACTCCTCAAAATTCATATGGAAATATGTGGTGACTTTGGTTTCATGAGAAGTATTCCGAGCATATGCTAACAACAAGTAAGATTTTGGACCCAGTGACACCCACCCATGGTTCGGAAGCTGCTGGGAGAACTCCTGACTCTTTATAGATACACGTTTAAGAGTTTCGGCGTTGATTTAAGATCGGAAAGCAGATGCTACTATGCAAATTACATTCGTCATCATCATCATCATCATCACTACCATATTATACCATCAAGCTGCATCGTCCCATGATACGTTTCATAGTCTTTTTAGATCGAGACTCGAGTTTGTCAAGCGATTTAAAAAAATATATACTAATATTATAAACCTGAAGAGTTTGTTTGCTCAAAGTTCAAACACGCTAATCTCAGGAAGTACTGGTCCGATTTAAAAAAAACATTCAGTGTTAGCTCATTTAGCGAGGAAGGCTATTTATTATTATTTACGCTAAGACTAATAGGACCGAAGAATCAGAGGAAAATGTGGAAAAAACCGGGAAAATTATTAGAAAGGGTTTATCTCACGAAGTACTGGAGCATTTTTGATATTATTTGTCACAGATCTCACACACTCTATACGTAGACTACGTGAAGGGACATAACTCATAAGGATTTTTTTGCGGGAAAATGTACGGTTTTCGTAAAATTCCTAATTTACGCGGGCGAAGCCGCACGGGACATCTAGTATGATAATATATCCAACTCATATTTTTTACCATTAGTTAGGTAATTTGTAATTTTTATAAGAATTATTTTAAAATTTAACTTTGAACATTATTTTATATTTTAATTGCCACACATGGTCAGTTATAAAACCACTACACATATACCACAGTACCTTCAGTCCGTCACGTAGTGGGCATTTCTGGTGGGGAGGGGGGGAGGTCGGCAAAGACTCCTCAATGACATAAATATATAAGTACGGAGTCAGAATATGTAATGAGGACTGTCTGATTTGGGCCTTTACGACATATACGTTAAGAAGTTTAGTATTATGAAGCTAAATTTTAAAACTTCCTTTCTTTTGCTTAGCTCATAATAACTTGTACAATTAATATTATATAACAATCGTAATGATGTTAATCCCTTAGATCAATATATTATATGGATAAATCAATGTAATTTCTCTAATTCAATGAACTTCTTCTAAGTTGTGATTGTAGTACTTGTAAAATATGCAACAGAAAAAATATGAAAATACAATATTATAGATTTACAAAATATCCAACAGCTACCCACCAGGAGGCATTGGAACAATACGGTAGGTATAAGTTATAACACAAGTGTATTTCCAACCATTAACTATTATAGAGACCTTATTGCGCGGAAGTTAAGTAGCTATCACACCTGATGATGATGTTAACGAAACCGGTCGTGTGAGATATAATTTTAGTAAATTAAATTAATAAATGTGGGAAAAGTGCATGGAAAAGTGTGTATTACTGTGAAACATGAATTTCCACCAAGAAGTTACAGTACATTCAATATCATATAAGTAGCTATTATTATAGCTGTCTAACAGACAGACAGACAGACAGACGGATCGACGGGTGGATAAACGGACAGACATACAGACGGACAAACGGACAGACGGTCGACGGACATGTAACAGACAGACAGGGATCAAAAGAATTATTATAATATGTCTATTACCGGTACTCGAAACTATATCTCCATACCAAAAACAATCGGTACAAGCAGTTTGGGCGTAAAGAGGTAACAGACAGACAGACACACTTCATAAAGTCACCTTCTATTCATTTCATAAAATTTCTTCACTTCACAAATAAATATTAACGTTGAGGTCCCATACAATAAACGTGATTTTTTTGGCCTTTTTTGTTCAAAGTCAATTATGGCAGCCGGTAAGCACTTAAAATATTCACAAAATCTTTAATTTTATTTTTATTTTCATAATTAAAATAAATTAAATATTTAATAAAATAAAATAAATAATTATCCATACAAAAAACACAATTTTTGTCTAGTTTGGGCTGTTTGGCTCGGTCCGACGCGCACTTGACCGATTTTTTTGTTGATTTTTCCCTGAGCTTACACACAATTACCGAGTTGGATTCCAAATTTCAGCCTTCTGGGTCATCTGGAAATGGCTTAGAATTTTGATCTATAGGTCAGTCAGTGATAAAAATGTATATTTTCGGACGTTAATGTCTTAATAACCGTTTGAGCTGTGTTTATGAAATTTAGAGCATGTATTTATCTTGCAAGTTTCATTATATGAGCCAAAGAAACGTTTATGTTAGTTCTGTTATGCTGGAACTTGGCTTGACACGCTACCGCGTGTCAAAAACTTACCTTGTAAGTTGTACGTACTATTTCTTTGGCATTTCTTTTTTTTTTCTTTTTAGTTTATTGTTATTATTGTGTTTTTGTTTTCGTTATAATGTCTTGTAGTGTAGTGATAAAAAAACGAATAAACGTTTATTTATTTATTTAAAAAGTAATAAAAAATAAAAAATCGGCCAAGTGCGTGTCGGACTCGCGCACGAAGCGTTCCGTACCGTTATTGAGCGAAATTACTATTAGACAAAAAATTGTGGTTTTTGTATGGGAGCCACCCTTAAATATTCATTTTTATTTAATTTTATTATTAATTATTAAAGTACAATGTACTTAAAGATTTTGTGAAAATTTCAAGTGTCTAGCTGTTATCATTATTGATTACAAGCAAAAAATAGCAAAAAATCACGTTTGTTGTATGGGAGCCCCCCTTAAATATTTCATTTATTTTGTTTTTAGTATTTGTTGTAATGGCGGCGACAGATATGCAGTAAACACAGTCTGTGAAAATTTCAGAATTCTAGCTATAGCGGTTCTTGAGATACAGCCTGGAGACACACAGAGAGACGGACAGACAACGAAGTTATACAATATTCAAGAAATACGCAATATTATTAGCACTTTATTGATTTATAATGAAATTTAAATAAATAAAATAATTAAGGGGGCTCCCATACAAAAAACACAATTTTCAGTCTATTTTTGCTCTATTGTGGTACGGAACCCTTCGTGCACGAGTCCGACTCGCACTTGGCCGATTATTTAACATTCTTCTTTCATGTAATTTGTCAGAAAAAAAAACAATAACCATTTAATTTCAACAGAAACATATAAATTGTAGAGTATTCCTTTGTAAGTGTTGCTTTTCTATAACCATAAAAAGTTTGCATTGCCTCCTGTTCGACTTGCAGTGAAATGAAGTACCTTATATGCATTAATATTATGTATTAACTTTCTGCAATGAAACTTTTTTCTCTATGTTTAGACAGATTTCTTCTACTATTCCTTTACCGTTCATGCAGTTAGATTATGGAATTCCCTTCTCCACACTATTCGTGACAGCCCATCTTTCGCTGTCTTTAATTAAAAAGCGACTAAAAGAGCACTACCTCAACAAAGGATCCTAAAATATATAGTACTTATGTATTTGTTTATTTATTAAATTATAGTAGGTATGTTTTATTTATATAAGTATCATAATGTAATATTATTATGTCATGTAGCCTGTAGATATTTGTAATTATTTAATCATATTATTATAATGTTAGTTGTATGAGTGTATTATTATGTGTGTAGGTATTATATAATTATTTATCTGTGCACGCCCTATCTAATATTCCCATCACACTTCTCTCTATATAGGACTGCTGGAAGAAATTTCTGTTAGAGATAAGAAGTACCTGTTGTGTCGTCTTTCTTCTGTATATATTTCGTGTAAAACATTTGTACATGCAATAAGTACCTAGTAAAATAAAAATGAATAAAACATAATAAAGGTACCAGCCGTTACAAATAAAGGAATGAAAAATTAAATTGCTACTGCTTTCCTTGACATAAAAGTATTTTATTTTTAAAATGTAGAGAATATTATGATATTGTAGAGAGTATTTTACCTACCCAAATCTCCTTTCATTCACAAGATCAGTCATGTATGCAGTCTCTATATTTTCTCTGAGCAGCACTTACATAAAAATGAATATCAATTGAACACTTGAGAAAAGAACAATTTACTATCAATCCTGAGCATTTCTTAATTGTTACCAGAGCGCCACCTATCGCACGGCTTGCAGACTGCGACTAGCGTTGTTTGATCTCCAACGATGCGCTAATACGTACAGCCATCAGCGAGTTGCTAGTTCAAATTACAACGGTCGCACAATAAGTATTGAGTGCCATTGTTTTTCGCCGCGGCCGTGTTTTTTTCCACCGTTTCGGCGGCAAACGGCGGCCAATGGGAGGCGAGGAACGCGCTGATTGGTCGCTCGCTGCGGCGCGCGTAGGCGGGACGCATGCCATAACCTTTTCACGACGTCAACAATTACGTTTCATTTTTCAATGACTTCCGAAAGGAGGAGGTTCCTCTGATTGATTTTAAATTTCGATTTCTTGAAGAAAGAAATGTTTGTCGAAATGTAGGTATGAAGGTTTTCGGAAAGTAAACCGCATAATGCATGAAACATCTCTGTTCCAGATTTTTTCAAAATAGAATAAATTTTGTAGAGCACACGTCATGATTTTCACTAGAAAATTATTAATGGCGTTTGAGTTTTACACGAATTTTATTCATATTTTCGTAATAATTATTACATAATATGAAAATTACCTACATAACATTGAGTTCATTAATCTTCATCTTTTAATTACCTAATTATTATTAAGTAAATATTATGTAAATAGCAGTTTTTTAGCTATTTTAATGTGATTATTAATTTTAATCTTCCTTTTTATAATTTTAACTCCAAGACGATTTTGACTACATACCTACTTAATTATTATTATTGATTCAATTAAACGTACTATGTTTGTACTATCAGAGAAGTTGATTCCTAGGGAGAGCGACAGATAACAATAATAATTACCATTGAATTGATATGATCCGACCAAATGAAGTTGGTCTCTGAAGTGTGAACTACCTAGGAATCAAATTCCTGAATGGTACCTTGCTACACAATTTTTTCCTTTCACATCAAACAAAACCCCACTTTAATCCTATACCATCAACTAGGATACAAGGATACCCCCAAAAGGATTATCAGCTGTTATCAGCTGTTATCACGTTTCCGGACGAAGGATCCAACTTCCCAGGCGTGGGATTTGAGAGTCCTGGGCCTTATCTCACACGTTGAGGACATTACAGATACATCAGCGGCGCAGGCGCAGCGTGACGACTTGGGTGTTCCCAGGATACATGGGAAAAATGGGACTTCTGGCAATTGCGAGGCAGATAATTATTACTTAACAAGTTAATTAGGTGTTCATGAGAAATGAGAGTTTATAGCAATTAGCATATAGATTTATCAGCAACGAGGGCGTATCGACGTGAATGTTAATTTATATATTAGAAAATAAACAGCATTTTAACAAATAACAACAAAAAAAAAGCAAATTAGCTCATGTGTATGTAATATGTATATTCCTAGGATACATGGGAACGATGGGACTTGTGGTTGGAATTTTTATCTGCTAGGCAGATAATGAGAGTTTATAGAATACAATATTTTCATCAGCAGCGCGGCACGGGCGCAGCTTTTACTTATAGCTGCAAGTGCGAGGCAGGTAATGATTACTTAATTTAAATGAACAATAATAATATTATTATGATAGAAAGTGAGACATTATAGTATACATAATATTACATATAATGCATACTATAAGCCCAATGCGCAGGCGCACAGTGACAAGTTGGGTGTTCCCAGGATACATGGGAAATATGGAACTTCCGTGGGAAGCATTTAATGATTACTTATTTTTATTATATTTTCATTATAATATTGAAGTTAAATCACTCTGCGGCCTTTGGACCTCATACAAGAGCGACGACTCACGTACCGATAAAGGTGATAAAAGGGCTTACCGTGGGATAGACAAATTTCTGCACGTTTTGTTGGTGTTTATGAAGTTTTATGTTTATATTACTTATAGTTGCAGAAGAAATCACAAAAAAGTGATATTTGCTTCATTACAATTTCTGTTTAGCTCATCATTTAAATGTAATCATTTAGCACTCTACAGCCAATACACTTTGACATAATGTTTGTCGTGTCATACTGGGTTCATACTTTTATGGTAAGTGTTAAGAACCTTAAAACTCTACCTCGGATGATTCCTATATAGATAATAGTCATAGAACTAACCCAAGGTAGAGATTATATTATATAGGACTCACCTAAGGTAGACTATGTTTTTCTATATTCTATAACTTATAGAGTAGGTACATAATATGTATCTCTTTTTTCGCATCACGCTAAATCCCGTGGGTACTTTTTTATTCCACATCTTTGTTTCAGATAAAATGTAAGCATCGTTAGCTCCATATAATCGATAGCCGTGAACTTTTCTAAATCCCTATTTTATTACCTTGTAACTTAACTTTTATTACATTTAAAAGCAAATAAACAAAGATTACAATTCAAAGTGTAATGCCAACAGATTTGAAAGTCACCCTCTCTCTCGGAAGCTCTCTCAGCCCCAAAGCTCTCTGTTGACGCTCGCGTTTACACCCAAACAAACTTAATAACGTCAAAAAACGGTGGGAGCAAGTGTTTGAAACATCAAGGGGTATGCTTTGAAGTTATGTTTTAATGTCAAGAATTTTCTGAAGAAAATAAGAGAGAATATGGGACTAAAATTGGTGTTACTTAAGGATGGAAGATCAAAAATGATACAATAAGGACCAAAGCACGCTTTGTGTACACGGGTTGTCCACAAAGGTTTGCCATAGGAATTAGGAACTCTACATAATGTAATATTTTCATCGCAATAATTATAACTATTCTATCTTTTTCAATGATCATCGAAGGACACCTTTATTGATTACTTAATTTTAATTTAGTTAAGTTTTTACTTGAGCACCACACGGTCTCAAACTCCTCATTTAATTAAGGTTAAATAATAAGCATTAATTTTTCCTGAATGCGTTAAATACTTATTAATTAAAAAAACATACTTTTGTCATAAAAATAAAGAAATGATAACCCCAGCTTAATTAAAGTATACGCGTGTCCAAGTGGATCTTGGTGCTGTTTGTGATGCAAATTCCGCGATAACGCCCACTTCAGTTCCTGGAGGTGTCTGCTCTCATTGTGTCATTATTTTTCTATAAAAAACTGGGTACTTAGTCAAATTGTGTACGATACCACAGACGATACAGGGAAGTAGGATGTATGTATGGTATATTATGTAAACGATCAGAGCAATAGCCCATATTGTAACCGATATCCACTGCATTTGAAAAGTTGCAGTACCAGTATCCACAGAAACTACAGGCAGTAGCTAGGAAGAACCTATGAAATTTTGTAACACCAATAACCCTCATAGAGCTGAGATGATGTCCGTAACTTCATTACGTAAAAAAAAGTCAAAAACAAATATTTATGGAAGGTGTAACAAAACCAAGTGATAATACTTTAGGGTGTGTACGTGTTCCTTGTAGAGAGTTCACTGTGAAAGTAGCAGCGCTGAAAGACCAAAGTTTTTTTTTTACTTTAGTATAATGCAGGAGAAACTTGTGACGCTGGGGCGCTTGCCCATACAAAAGTGAAAAAAAAATTTTGCTCTTTCAGCGTTCTTTCTACAAGGAACACGTGTCACGTATACATCCTAAACTAAACTTACTGATTGTACTGAATTCTAGCTATATATAATATACTTAATAAATTGTAAGGAATCCAGTTATTGTGAGCTAATTCTGCCTACAAACTATTATGCAGTTTGGCAGAAAAAAAGGTGTTTGATAGTTGTAAGTTCGTTTATTGAATAAACCTTTTTTTCATTCATTTTCATTTTTCAATTTTCAATAATCCTAATATAATTATAATCCTAAAGTATTATCACTTAGTATTGTTACACCCTGTATTCAGAACGAATCAATGCTAATATTTTAAATTATGCTAAAGTGTGTCTATCCGTCTGTCTGTCTGTCTGTCTGTTACATCTTCACGCCGAAACCGCTGAACCGATTTTTTTATGAAATAAGGGGGCAAACGAGCAAACGGGTCACCTGATGGAAAGCAACTTCCATCGTCCATGGACACTCGCAGCATCAGAAGAGCTGCAGGTGCGTTTCCGGCCTTTTAAGAGGGAATAGGGGAGGGTAGGGATGAGAAGAGAAGGGAATAGGGTAGGGGATTGGGCCTCCGATAAACTCACTCACTCGGCGAAACACAGCGCAAGCGCTGTTTCACGCCGGTTTTCTGTGAGGACGTGGTATTTCTCCGGACGAGCCGGCCCATTCGTGCCGAAGTATGGCTCTCCCACGTCAAAAAAAAGTGATTTTGCTGAAATTTGGTACGTAAGTCCCAGAAAAGGACAAAGGATACTTTTTATCCTGGAAAATGTACGGCTCCGCGCGCGATAAACATCTAGTTTCTGAATACATATAAATATTTGTTTTAGATTTTTATACAAAATGTTTTCTGAACGTCTACATCAGGTAGGCATTTAGATATACGAGTAGCCTATCACCGGTTCGAGAACTAAGCTAAAAATTCATTCTACCATGGAAATCGTATGATTTGCCACGATAAAAATACCTGTCATTATTTGCTCACCACCAGTGTTTTATATCTCGAATTCTATCTAGATGACTGCAGTGGTTTCATCGACTGATAGACAGAGAGAAAACCAGACACTTTTGCATTTATAATATTATTTCATCACATCAAGTTTGGCTTTTCAACTCTCAGAAGCTAGCTTTAATTTCATTATTGGATTTATTAATTGCATTGAAATCATTATTTCGCAATACTCAAACAATAAGGTTTCAAATAACCACAAACGGTTAAACAAAAGCATTAAACAAAAGTTCCCAATAATTATTGTGTTATTGAAAGGTAAACGGTGTCCCGCTGTGATATTGATGTTTGTGTGTTTGTTTGTTTGTTAAACATGTCATTAGATCGACGCGTGGCTTGCACAATGGACAGGGGACAATATTGGAAGTCGCACGACTGGTTTGGTTAAGGATTTTGCTTTGAGTAAGGGACTAGGGAGTGTTTAACCGACGAAAAAAAGTGCCAAATTTCAAAAGTGTATACAGTATGTTTTTCTGTTTGTGTTGGATTTAAGTGATTCTTGTTTACGTTGTATTGTTAAGCTAAGTAGAATAAATACTGTTTCATAAAAATCGATTCAGCAGTTTTTAGGATAGGAAATTTTGAAATCATTTTTATTATATTATGCGCATGGTGATTATAACAGCGAATTTATTATTATTACAGTAGAGGCAACATTTTAATGTTTAGGTATATTATTTTAAAATTTTGTTTTTATTAGAATAGTTTGTGTTTGTGTAAAATGTACGTTTTCCGCGCGATAAAACAATTTCGGAGCGAAGAAGTTGAGAACATCATCAAGTTTTATTATTAAAAAAATAATGGGCATGATGAGTATTTTTTAAACATCACATCGGTGAAAGAATTACTGTATTAGCTTAAAAACTTTCCAAGATAGAACAATTCAAAAATCTCATAAAAATTTATAAGTACATCTAATAAGACTGTAGGATTAATGAAAATTCTGTACATTAAAGATATTCAAAAAATAATAAACGGGGGGTGTCACTACATCGCCAAAGAAGCCCAAAATGTGGTTAGTTTTTTGTCTGTCTGTCTGTTTGTCTGTCTTTATGTTCCATTATCACACAAAAACTACTGATCCGATTTGAATGCGGTTTCCGCAGATATATTTATTTTCTTCCAACTTAACATCTGGTGTATAAAAAAAATTCCCCCCACCCCTCTAAAGTCTAAGGGGACAAAAGAAGAGGTCTGATTTTGTATCAAACTTTTTTCTCTAACACGAAAACTACTGACCCGTTTTGCATACGGTTTTCGCAGATAATATATTTGTTTTCTTCTAACTCTACATTTGGTGTATAAAAATTTTCTCCCTAGCCCTCTAAGAAGACCAAAGAGGGGGTCAGATTTTGTATCCAACTTTTTTTTTTAGTGGACTTACTTCATATTATTAACTGTGTTTTCCAACTTAACATCAATTGTATAAAATTTCCCCCCCACCCGTCTTAGGAGACAAAAGAGGGGGTAAGATTTTGTATCAACTGATAAGTAGAAATACTTTCAATGGCAAAACAACGTTTGCCATAGACATGCCCGAAATTAACTACTATTCTACTACAGCTATTCTACTAGGTATACCTACTAAAAACTGCTACTCGATTATGACGTCACCGTAGACTAGCTTGTAGGCATCGTGGGAGAACTTTGTTCGATAATAATAATTGTGCTTATAAAGTGGTGTCATAACAATCGCAGACACAATAGATTTTTCAATTGTTATGCGACAGCCGGCTGTCGCTTGGGGATTGATGGGTTAAATTAAAGGTGTTCATATGATGGACACCTTTAGGTGATGATGATGAGTATACTAAAAGTCCCCGAGGGTGGGACACAAGCCGACGGTGGGGGAGGGGAAGAAATGTCTCTTTTTCAAGGTTTTTGCTCGTGACTCGAAAATTATTTATAATATCTCTTTAGTGACTTCTACATTAATTATCTACATTAAATTTCCAATAAATTACGTTAAAATATTTTACTGTATGATCATTACTTTAGGAAATACAGAGTATCAAAAGGGTACGCTCGCACTGTTTTTTCCATACAAACGTATTCCCCAATTCACTCCCTGGATAATGCATTTGGACAAATAATGTCTATACAATATTATGATCCGTTAAAGCTACGTTCGATTTTTTCTAAATTTACTAATAAATAAATTAATATAACCCTTAAAAATCGCAAAAAATGAGTTCCCCGTACCCCGCCAATTGACCAGTCATAAAACAAATTTGAAAGATCTTTAAGATAAAATAAAAACGTATAGGTATAGACTCATTCTTCCTGAAGATATTCAAAAAGAATAAATTTGGATAGGATCAACTTTGAAGGAGGAATCACGGGAATACCTATCTACGTTACCTCGATTAGGAACAACTGTACCAACTTTCAAAACTACATGAATTATTCGGTCGACGATTTTGTAACTAATTTTCTTAGACTATAATACCTACCTTGTCTAGAACTTTCATTAAATTTTCAAAAATATTTTAAGAGAGATAATATATTGAATAAAGTAATTTATATTTCTTTCGTAGAGTAAGATACTTTTTTAAACTTATTTTTCTGTAGCAGGTTTTCATTTTCCGGTAAAATTATAATTTCCGTGTGAAATGTGACGTATGGGCTGGCCTTCGACATGACGTGATCTCCAAACCAAATGACAGTCGAAACATTATGAAAATAAATACTGCAGGATGTCGAAAATTTGAAAAAAACTGTTAAATTTTCCGTCACTGTATTTTTATTCAAACTTTTTCGATCTGATAACATTGACCTTTTAGCTTAGGTATAAAATATAATTTGACGTTAATAATTCATTGAGTTACGTTTAGTTGAGTTACGTGATAGCTTAAAATAAACTTTAAAAAATATCACCTTTCGCAGTCGGGTAAAAACTAAAAATACATCTTCAAATCAAAACTCGTATAACCCTTAGAAATTTTGTTTTTAATACGTTATAAATTATAATAACTATTCCATGTAATCATGGTATTATCTTATTTTATCAATACCTACCATAAAAGGTCTTATTATTTAAGCAAGTCAAAATACTTCATATCGCAAAGCTCTTACTCAGTAATTTAAAATTGACATACAGAATTCCGACAAAGTTCTATTTTAAAACACTCACTTCTCGATTTACATAATAATCAACAAAAATCCCAACAATAAAAGGGTTGATAATTAAATACATACGGTGTCAGAAGCAACGCGGATAACCTTCTCGCGGCGCGGGTTCGTTTGGGGCCGTAATTAAAAGCGTCGAGGCGGAGGTGAGGACTCTTAACCCGGCGCTGCAGAGGGTCTCCTAGACCGGCGCTCTCAACTCCCGTCACGCGCCGCCTACATTGTGCACTCAACATGTCCCAGTTTCTATGTACATAATTAGTAAAAACGAGGATCGTGAATCCTCTAAACTCTAAAGGGAAGATAAATTATTATTATTATTGTCTTTGGTATTAAAAGGATCATCTATACATACCTATTATAAAACAAAGTCGCTTTTTTCCCTCGTGTCCCTTTGTTCCCTTTAATCTTTAAAACTACGCAACGGATTTTGATGATTTTTCAGTGTTAGATAGCCCATTTTTCGAGGAAGGCTATATTTTATCACGCTAAGACTAATAGGAGCGAAGAAATAGAGGGAAATGTGGAAAAACGGGGAAAATTATTTGAAAGGGCTAACTTGAACGCGCTAATCTCAGGAAATACAAGTCCGATTTGAAAAATTATTTTAGTGTTAGATAGCCCATTTATTGAGGAAGGCTATAGGCTATATTTTATCACGCTAAGACTAATAGGAGAATGTGGAAAAAACGGGGGAAATTATTTGAAAGGGCTTATCTCGCGAACTAATGGAGCAATTTTTATGTTATTTGGCTTACTAGATAAGAAGTAGACCACGTGAAGGATCATAAACTATCGATTTTCATCATTTTTTCAGTGGCTATATATTGGAACGTTGTTCCTTTTTTATACCCGTGCGACGCCGGGGCGGGTCGCTAGTTATCATTATTTCAACGTATATAAAATAATTAATTTCATAGGATGGTACTCGTATAATTTTCTTTTATATTTATATCCTTGTCTTACTAATGGTAGCAAAATCATATTGGTAGTACTACGGACTACCATTGATTCTGGCTTCTGCCTAACTCCTAAAATCAAGTTTCATTGCAACTCTTGAAAACATGATATTATTTTCATAAGTGGAGTAATAAAATAGTTTACAAAATATCGCACAACTTAACTAGGAACTATGTCAGCTATCGAAACTCCGTTAAAGCAAAGTTATAATGCTTGTAAAATTAATATTATAATAAATAATAATGCACATAAAAATAAATAATTTGTACGCCAGTGCTTGAAATATAGCCTAGAAAGTAAATTCTAAAAATAATGTCTTTAACTAGAGCACCTCTCAGTTGTATTGTAAATTATATGTAACGGGCAAAAGAATAAGGAAAGTATATCATCTATGTAAGTATGTGAACAGTAAAAGGTATAGTTAGTAGCAATGAAAGTCTCATCGTCATTGTATTCGATGTTTTTGGCATCGGATCTCAATTTATTATGTTTTAGGATAGGTGTGCTCAACCTTTGTCTAGAATTTCTTGAAACCAATCATTCGGCTCGTTATTTTTAATTAAAATGTTTGTGAAGACATAAAGGAGGTTTTTTATCATCATCAGCCAATATTGAGTAATAAGGGTCGCAGATCTTCGTTAAGCCTGTTATGATCAGTCATGCGATGAAGACAATATTTTCTTGAGAACAGTTCGCGAGCCCTGATTTCGGGAGTTGCGCGGGCGCATCTAAATCACAGATGCGGATCAAATATTGATGAGCCCCGGCGACGGGCACCGTTAACCCCCCGCCGCCCGCGCGGTCCCGCAGACCCCGCGCGACGTTTTTGCCCATTCGATATTCATTTGACCGTTTGACGTCCATCATCCGTCACGGGTCGCGAATATACATAATGCACGATTTTTTTCCGTGTACGGAAAAAAATTGAATGGTCCGTTCTTGACTCGGAGTTTGTTAAAATTTTTTATTTGAATAAATCACAAGATAAGGTCAATTGCGTATTTATTTAATGTTGTTTCTGGAACTGTGAAATCTTGATTTTGAATACGTAAATGCGACCTCACTGAGCGTCCCCTATGTTGTATTCGATTTCAAATCTATTTCTTATCTTACATAATATACATCGCTCTTATACAAAAATTATATTATCAATTCCAAATTGATCCACATCTTATATACTTTTTAAGATATTGTTTATGAATACCTTAATATTTCATTAGGGTGCTTATAACAAGGTGTCAGGTTGTAAGGATTTTTTTGACCGAACAGATTCCTTTGAACTATGTCCCTTATAAATCATTTGCTATGAATCGCAGACGTGTGAAAAAAGGTCTGCTGTGGAGAATCGACTTCATAATAGAAGATTTAGGGCAGTGACAGGAATAGTAAAAAAAACATCAGTTTTTGTAGAGTGATATATTTTTTGTTATTTCAGATATCTTTCGGTATCTCATAGCAATTCAAAGTTTTTAGTAGCACGATCTAATCTAATCATACTTACAAATTATTTCCGTATTTTTTGGTGCTCCATTTGACTAGATCTCATTTATGTTATGTTTTATTTATTTCACGAGCCTTAAAAGAATTCGGCAATATTTACTAAAAATATCACACTTCGGTATTTATAATCAATTGGGGCTCGTCGATTTAGACATTTTGCGACGTCAAAACAAATTCAAAGAACGCATAGTATTAATTAACTTAGTTTTTGTCTATCCGTAGAATGTTTGGCTATTGTTACCGAAGTTTTTACGAACAAACCCATTCATTAGGAAGTTGACACCTGACTAGCGTCTACAGGTGCACAGATACCATCTCCAACACCCATTAACACGTCCTAACACGCGGGTCACAATGACCCACGCCTGTCACTGGAGGGTTTTGTAAAGTTTTGGGGACATGGGGTCTGCCGAGCCCATGAGGACAGATTTTTGGAACAATATAATTATATATTTATTTGATCATTACCGTTCCTTAATAAGCATGAAACATATTTTTATAAATAATGCAAAGAACTAAATACTGACTTTTAGGAATTTCAACACACCGTCTCTACATTTTTTAATTGACAGCACATGAACCTATAGAATATGGACAAATCGACCACAAAGTTATTTTATCACGCATTATTTTGCGAAGTAAGATGTGGAACCAAAAATATTTTTAGCTTTTTTGCAGCATGTTTTAGGCAGTCTCAAAATAAGTATAAGAGCCAACCATTTCCAGCTATTTGATGCTATCGATAATTTTCTATTATATTATGCATGTATTAAAAATATTATCAATATCAATACTAAAAAGACTGCATTTGATAATTTAGACTATTTTAACCTTAAAAAATATTCAAGTTTGATATAGACTAATTAGCTTGTCAGTTTATTTATTGTTTCCAGTCAGTAACGGTTATCGTCACCATCACGTAGCTTCCCCGAAGTAACTATGATTTGTTTGGAAGTTGGAACGGTAGCTGTCATGTGATCCCCCGGGTACAGGTAAAAACGGGACATTCCACGAAGTGCATTCGCTAAAATTATACGATATGTGTTTTGTCGGA
This sequence comes from Plebejus argus, assembly GCA_905404155.3. Classification (NCBI taxonomy): domain Eukaryota; kingdom Metazoa; phylum Arthropoda; class Insecta; order Lepidoptera; family Lycaenidae; genus Plebejus; species Plebejus argus. Next base: position 14,983,410 of record FR989937.1, on the reverse strand, counting down.
TACGTGATTTTGATTTGTCATTGTCTTTGACTTGGTTAATGTTTTTAGAGCTGCAGAATAAGTATAGGAGTTATCTTAAAGCAATACTATAGCTGTGTAGATTTTTTCTAGGAAAGCTGTGTTTATGTTTGGTAAAATCAACTAACAATATTTAAGGCAATTCATACTTATGAGTTATAATATTATGTATAGTTTAGGACAAAAGGCATCAAATCTAAAACTATATAGAGAAAATAATCACAAGATTAGGTAATATTTTACTTAACAAAAAATTAAATTGGACTAAATCAAATAGGTACGTATAAATTTATCTATAAATTTATCTAACAGATATTATCAAACCCAATAAATTAACTAATCAAGTATAAGAAATTACAAGTTTTTTTTATAAATTCCGTGAATTTGAACTTCCGTGTACATAAATCAGAGCACAGTCAGATAAAATTAATTTGTATGGGTCACATCACAAAGAAATTATAGATTGTGACTTAAGAAATTAAATAATTATAAAAATAAAATACCAACTATTTATTATATAACCTAACAGATACATACGTCTAGGACCTAGGTAATAGGTATATTCTGCACAATATGCGTGAAGTAGGTAGTAGCAAGCTAGCGGCCTGTTTGCATGTGATTTAGAGTTCATACTAAATCAATTCTACCGTGATCACAGATTATATTAATATCGGGACTAAGCTGGAGCTGATACAACCAAATCATATCACAATTTAGTCCTTTGATTCTCTCCTCCCTCTGAATCGTATCCAACGAAGGGCCGCTCGAATTGTTGACTGCCATAGTGTTTGAAACAGCTTGGACCCCTTGGAATTACGCCGAGATGTAGCTTCACTCTGTATCCTCTATCGGTTATATCATGGGGAGTGCTCAGAGGAATTGTTCGGAATTCGCCCCACGCGAAAAATATCCTATCCTCATCACCTTGAAGAGTGGTAGTCTTCCACCGTACGTTTTTCGCGTAACTTTCTGCCCCGCACTGTAAAACTCTGGAACGAACTGTCACCAGCAGTAGTATATGACCTACAAACCTTCAAGAAGAGAGCGTATTCTCTCTTATAAGGCTGGCAACGCACCTGCAGCTTTTCTGATGTTGCGATTGTCCATGGGCTTGTTGTTGCTTTCCATCAGGTGACCAGGTTATTTGCTCATTTGACCCCTTATTTCATTAAAATAAATCTAATTGCACTGTCAGTTGTTACCATCATGACCAAGAAAAATCTTATTAACACCTTATGACACACCTATACCTCAGCATACCTGTCATTGATGGGAATCCAACAAGATATTTAGTTTTAGGCTACAAAGCTGTACCTAGTACCTACCTACAACTGCCAAGGAAATATCCTCTATTCCAAATTAAGTAATTTGCATAAAATAAAATTAGCGTTATGAACGATAAATAAGATTCCCTCGTAAAAGGCCGGCAACGCACCTGCAGCTCTTCTGATGCTGCGAGTGTCCATGGGCAACGGAAGTTGCTTTCTATCAGGTGACCCGTTTGCTCGTTTGCCCCTTTTTTCATAAAAAAATCCTGTGTTTTACTCGAATTGTTTACTTAGTAAATATTTTTCTGGGTACTCTATATAGATCCCGTGTGTGCATCTATGACGTGCAACTGAGAGGGCTATAAATTACGGAGGCACCTATTGAGATAGCGACACCCCCCGCCGCCCCCCACCCCCGTTACACCCCGCACCGCACCTGACTGACTTGCTGGAACTAAATCATTCTAATCTAGCCACTGGGGATTGTGTGAAACATAGATCTGCTAGCTTTTCTTAGAGACAAAAAATTTAACCGGAGGAAAATGGTTCCAAGACTGCTCTCAGTATTGCTACAGCCTATTTTATTGAAAGGATGCTTCAAAGAAGTTAACATCAATCTCGTTAACCTTTTTTACGGTTCAAACTTTAAATAAACGGTTTCGTGGTTTTACTTCTGGAGACTTAGAAATCAGTGTGGGGACTGTATAAAGCATGAGCCTACTCATTACACTTTTCTGTGGCAAAAATGTAGCGTTTAAGGACGCTATCACAAATATCAGCGATTTTCCGGTACCCTAATAAAGAATTAGGAGTCAAACTGCGAGGATATTTTGGTTTCAAATGAAAGATAATATATTCATCTCCACGACTGTACCATAAAAACTATAAAGCCGCATACAAAATTTTCACATAAAATACGTTTTAACCATCACAATAATCGCAAAATATGAAAAAATGGGGTCTGATTAGGTACCTTAATATCTAAATACACTGAACTGAGGAAAATAAATATACAAAAAAATTGTTGCTTATTTAGTCCTCTATAAAGTCCGCTAAAAATTTTATATAAAAATAAACAACTTTTCCAGTTATAAGAAAAATAAGAAAATTTCTCAAATTTTTTCATACATTTTCGCCATATCAAGAACACGGCGAGCATCGCAACCGCCACTGTACAAGACGCGCCAATATGAATCTTATTTTAATGTCAGTAACGTTGATATTCGTACTGACAGACATCCGACCTGCTAATTAAAAAGTTGGAGCATTTTTAATAAAAGAATACTTGAAAATAAAAGAATACTACACCATGAATTAGGTAAGCCTCGATATTGCTTCCTTGGGATGCTGCCTTATCTGTCTGCTAGTTTGACTGTCTCCTTACGAAATCTGTAAATTTTCCCCGTCTCCTGTGGATCTTCAAGACTAAGAATTGTATTATTAGTATTTAGTATTCGTAGATCATGGTTCTATTATTTTCATCTAAGGGAAACCTAGCTAATCTTGCGAGCATGCAGAGTAATCAGCCTCATCGGTGAGATGAAGCGCTATGAGAGTAACGAACCGTGCGAGGTTAATTAAGACTAAATACAGCCTAGATTATAGCAAACATAGGACCTAACCTAGATTTTAGGCACAGACAATTATACAGGGTGTAACAAAACTAAGTGATAATTACTTCAGGGATTGTATGGGTCCCCTGTATAGAGTTCGTTGTGAAAGTAGCAGCACTGAAACAGTCTTTTTTCACTTTTGTATGGAAAAATTCATGACATTGCGGCGCTTGCCCATACAAATCACAAAAAATTGCTCTTTCAGCGCTTTGCTACTTGCACAGCAAGCTCTACATAAGGGAGTAGGGACCAATACACCCCTAATGTATTATCACACCCTGTATATCTCATTGATATAAGATTTTTTACAAATACGATTTTTCTAATCTCCACTATGAGATTAAGTAAGTGGTTTTCCTCCTTTAACCGATTTATGTGTCCAAAAGAAGGAAAACAATTTAGGCTTTTTAGGAATGTTATCTTTGTAGATACATGCGTTCTTACTTCTTCCCAAGGGTTACTGCTCCTGGTCTAGAAACTAATCTAGATCTAAACTAATGATCGAGATTTCAATAGAATCGTTATTGAAGGACAATGAAAAGATTGATAATAATCATAACTTTGTGGATTTTAAACTTCAAACTCTTTGATAACCAACCGCCTCGCTGTCGGTAGCTCCAAACAACATTGTTTCGCTACCGAAACAATGAGTTTTAAAGAAAATTTTGCTCCCAAAAAGATGATACCAATAATGATTTATATTGGAAATATTAAATGAACAATCCGCAGCGAACAAAAGGCGCAGGGCGGCACTTGTGGCCATAAGTTACAACACAATGCACGGTCAATACGGTAGCCGGGATTTGCATATCGAGATACACAAAGACATACATACAGGTGGACTGTAAATATAGATAGTCTGAGAATGTATGCATCTACTAATAATAATTATATATTTTTAGAAATAAATTGTTCTTGTGCAAAGTTTTAGGCTTCTTTAATTTACGGGAGGTGGATCAAATCTGGTCGGAACTAATTGCAGGTCAAGCTGATTATTATTAAAAAAAATTATGAAATAAGGGGGCAAACTAGCAAACGCGTCACCTAAAGGAAAGCAACTTCCGTCACCCATGGACACTCGCAACATCAGAAGAGCTGCAGGTGCGTTGCCGGCCTTTTAAGAGGGAATAGGGTAGGGGAGGGTAGAGAATTGGGCCTCCGGTAAACTCACTCACTCGGCGAAACACAGCGCAAGCGCTATTTCACGCCGGTTTTCTGTGAGCCCGTTGTATTTCTACGGTCGAGCCGGCCCATTCGTGCCGAAGCGTGGCTTGGCTATGTAAATAGTCTTTTTGAAAAATTGGAAAAAAATTATTTAGGTTTGCGTTTAGTGGAGACTGGATACCAGTACTCTAGTCACACTCGTATGTAATTTTTTAACTGAAAATACATACTATTTTCAGCTGCCTACGTCAGAACTCATAACGGTCTCAAATTCTGATGCTTACGTCATAACAATATGATAAAGGTGTTTATCTACTCGTAACAACAAAAACATGAATTCTTTGCATGAGAATGCACAAGATAATTGCATAAATTAATGGCTATTGATTTATAGGAGCTATGTCAAGATTGCGTGCATAGAAAAAAATTCAATCTACACTACTATTATAAAGAGGAAAGATTTGATTTTTTGTTTGTTTGTTTGTTTGTTTGTTTGTTTGTTTGTTTGTTTGAGTCGAATAGGCTCCGAAACTACTGGACCGATTTGAAAAATTCTTTTGCAATTGGAATCTTACATTATTTCTGCTGAACATAGGCTACATTTTATTTTGGAAAAAAGTAGGGTTCCGTAAGATATTTGAGTTTTTCGGACGCAAGGTGTAAAAAATCAGCTAGAAAAGTTACTTATTTTGCGTACGCTGCCTAAACTATAAAAGATAGAACCATAAAATGTTCTAAGTAATTGTAGATCTTATAAATATCTACAAAAAAGTCCGCGACACACTATACCTATCTATGTCGAGTGAGACACAATAACCATTTATTTATTTAAAAATCCTGATTTTTTTTTGACTACATTTAAACGGATATATTTTACTCACGCTATTAATCCTTATCAAAATAAATTATTTTATCACTAAGTACAGTTTATGTAGATAATATTTGGTCTTTAAATGATTAAAATTGGACGTTTGGTTTTGAAATTATGGCGAAATTAAAATATTACGATAGTGGGCGTCACCAAAGCGCGTGCGGGGAAGACAATATTCTGTTGTAGAAATGAAAATTCTGTACTTAGAAGATAATATGAAATGACACCCGAAATTACACCTTTGTCACTACATCGCTATAGAAGCCAAAAATGTGGTTAGTTTTTTGTCTGTCTGTCTGTCACTCTTTCTGTCTGTCTGTATGTTTGTTCCAGCATCACACGAAAAATATTGATCCGATTTGAATGTGGTTTTCGCAGATATATTTATCTTCTTCCAACTTAACATATGGTGTATAAAATTTTTTCCCCCCACCCCTCTAAGGGGACAAAAGAGGGGGTCAGATTTTGTATCAAACTTTTTTCTTTAACACGAAAACTACTTATCCGATTTGCATACTGTTTTCACAGATATATTATATTTGTCTTCTTTCAACTCAACATCTGGTGTATAAAAATCCTCCCCCCCCCCTCCCCTCTCAACCCTCTCTGGGGACCAAAGAGGGGTCAGATTTTGTATACAACTTTTTTCTTTAGTGGACTTACTTCATATTAGGTATTAACTGTGTTTTTCAACTTAACATCTGGTGTATGACCTTCCCCCCCACACCCTCTTAGGGGACAAAAGAGGGGGTAAAACATGTATCAACCGATGATGTAGAAAATATACTTTAAATGGCAAAACAACGTTTGCCGGGACAGCTAGTGCTTTATAAACTACAGCATCATCTCAAATACATATCCATGGCACCAAGTACCACGCCGTAAATATTGTCCACGCGATTCCGAGCCTAATTTACATACACATAGGCGTTATAAGCGCGTGGCGGTGAGATGTACCCAAGTGCTAATCTGCGATGTACCGATAATACTGTCCGCCGCGGCGCCCCTTACTATTCATATTAACTCACGACTTTTGGGGAATAGAATAAAGGGATTTTTCATGGAATGTAGTACCTAGGTATTGTTACTGTGGGAGGGAAAGACCCAAAGGATACTACAGGTTGGCCCTAAAGTAATATTTAGTACTAAAAGTCGCCCGCAATTCCGTTGCGCCAAAATTCGGTTGTTTGTCTGTTACCTCTTCACGCCCAAACCGCTGGACTAAATACCATCCATTCCCTTACCTTTCACGGGACTCAAAGTGTATCCATCCATAGATACTTTGAGTCCCGGAAAAGGACATCTTAAAAATAATCAGATAGGCCTGCGATCAGTCCCGATCAGATTCGATACGACTTTTATCCCGGAAAAAGGTTCCCGTGCGATAAACGAATGTTGCCGTAAAGTAATTGCGGGCGTTATCTAGTTAAATTATACCGTACTCTCTACTCACAATCTGTAAAAACAGTTTTCGTTGAATTGTATTGCACAATATGGCCACGTGCGGCCGCGTGACCACATTACCATGGATTTGAATTGACGGACAGACAGCTGCCTGACGGAGATTTCCAGAATATACAATATCTATGTAGAGACTAGAGACCGCTGGAATTAGAAAAAATCGGCCAGTACGAGTCGGACTTGCACACGGTGAATTCCGTACCATTATAGAGAAAAATTTGCCTAAAATGTGTTTCTGTATCGAAGCTCCCCCTTACAGAGGGACAGATATCGAAGTGTTAGTAATAGGGTCCTAGGGTTTTTACCCCTTGGATACGGAACCCTAAAAACTACTCAAATTTGCATCTTAGCTGCAACGCTCAAGAATTAAAAAGTCTTGACTATTCACTAGGTACGCTTTCTGTATTAGTAAAAAAAGTTCCAAATTGAAATAATATGTCGCGTGCGCCACGTGGATTGTGGAAGTTGGAACCAAGTTGGAACTCCGAAAAATAAAAATCAACAAAATAAAACATCAACACACTATAACCTCCTCCGTTTTGGAAATTGGTTAATAAAATAGAGAGTTGGGAGTGGTAAAAGTTATTTCCAAGATCATGGTATTTTTTTAAATTTAAATTAAGTATCCTAAAAATATTGTTATAATATTAATTAAAAACATTTTTAATGTAAGTAAAAGATTTCAACGCGCGACGCGTACGTTACATTGCAATGTACGATTTTATGTTTTAATAAATGTAAAATCACGGTTATTATAAATGTACTATTACTTATAAATAATAATCATTAAAAAATAATTTCTATTGTATTTCTATACCTTAAATGTAAAGTTTAAATATAGAAAAACAATATTATTCAACATTTTTTATTCATATTTCTGAGAGTTTTTGAGAAGATTTAATGTAGGTATTTAATACCGTTTTTTATTGGTAAATTTTGATATAAACCAACGAAGTTCTAATGAAAAGATAATCCGGTGAAAAACCCTAAGAAACCGTGCATTATTCCAGGTTAATTCCTCCTACATAATATCATTAATTTATTGTAATAAGAGCTCTGGATAAACGCATGCGCCACGTGAGATCCACTTGTAATTTACATCTTTATCAACACATTAATTAACTATAAATTATAGTTCAGTGACAGTCCGGTAATAGTCTGTAAAAACAATTCCAACTTAATGCATATTTGTTGCAGAAAAACGTTCCTTAAATGAAAATAATATTGATATTTTTATCCTTCTGCAATAATATACAGAATGTTATACAACTAAGTGATAATAATTTAGGGGAAGAAACTTATTTTGTTCATCTGAATAATATTTTTGGGACCAGCTTCCACAGTGTTTCCTTAGAAGTTAGAACGAGCTCTAGTTAACTTCTGCGTTTAACTTTAAAGTTTTCATAATATTATTGACTATTTTAAATAAATTTTGTATTTTATTAAGCCATTACAGTAGGTAGGTATATCTATACGGCAATTAATTAAAACCTTTTTTTATGTTGCAATGCAACAATTTCTCATTACCATCGAACAAAGGGTATCGAATTCTTTGCACCAACTGTTGACGACACCTGCTCGGTACATTTTAGTGCAAAAAACACTATCGCACACAGTATTGTTGTTTCAAGATGGCCGACTTTTTCTAGGTAACAATTGTGTTATTCCTTAACTTTAATTGATGGTACCTACTTTTTGATGTGTGTAGTGAAATATCATCAGATATGAAGATTAAGTTTGTTATCCTTACATCTTATAATATGACGTGTGCTGTATATTATAAATGTGAATATTTTTGTCTGTCTATCTTTATGTATGTTACCTCTTCGCACTAAAAAGGGAAACCGCTGAACTGATTTAGGACAGCGCGATATATAGTATATTTTTGGAGCCAAAATGTACAGTTACTGCGTGATTTTTCTGTACAAATGAAGACCCGGGAAATAGGTAATGAAAATTCCTAAAAATTATACTAGATAATAAAATTTGCGTGTTTTTGGTCCGGTCGGATTCTTGGCTGTTTTAACTGCCAAAATAAACGTGTTTTTTATACATCATACTTGTTAATATAAATTAATTTAACGATGAGCAGTAACCCAGCGGTGTCACGCAGGTTGTCGGTGAAATCTGTTGACTGTCCCCTACGAGACACAAGCTGTGTCACACACCTGCTGCACTTTGTCACCATCGTTACACTTGGCAGCGACGTACAATACATAGGGAAGTCGTATAAATATCTTTAAAAATTGTAAAATAATCGGCCGAGTGCAAGTCGGACTCGTGCACGAAATGTTCCGTACCGTTATAGAGCAAAATCAAAAATCTTTATTTTCTTTACATTTCATATTTGCAAGGTGGTGGGGTTTATCCATTTCATGGTGGTTTAGTCAGGTAAATCTCGTTAAGTTTTGTCTGTAGGTCTTTGATTTGATGCAACTTCCATTCATTAATTCATTATGATACATCAACACCGCTACACACAATAAAACAAGCAAGAAAACGATTTAATTTGAAAGGGTAAACGCATAATGACTATGTTTTTGTGACACGCGTCCACACAAACAAAAACTGTTAATTGGAGATAAAATGCAATCAAAATCGAATGGTCGTTTGTTGATTTTTACATTTTTATAGAGTCGTAAATGAGTTAGGGATTCACCTGATTAAAACTGTTTTTAACTTTGGTAGTGAAATATATATTGACGCAGCTTATAACTATACAATTAAATTCAGAAGTACAGAAGATATCCCAAAATCTGCTTGTATTTGTCTAGTTCTAGTACATTGATTCCCAAAGTGGTCCAGGTGGACCCCCAAGGGTCCACGGGAGCCCGACAGCGGTCTACGCTTGCGTGGAAGAAAAATGGGGGTCCACGAGTCGTTAACGGGGGTCTATTAAAATAAGTGACCCGACTTGACTTCTCCTATGAATATAGGTAGACAATATTATAATATTAGCGGATTAAATATCACAGAGCGAGGAGGTTTACGGTTATACTTCTAGCCAAACATTGATATTCTATTGCGACTTTTAGGTACCACCCCGTAGTGGAAACTTATTGGCTAAGTATTATTAACTATCACAAGTTAAGTTATTTTGTATTACCTCCTTTGAGTTAGTAAACACGGTTTAAAGATATTTTTTAATAATAATAATAATATCTATGGACGCTTCACACCATGTCAGTCTGGTCCCGTGCTAAGTACCTGAAGGACATGTGTTACAACTTACAGGTACCAGACAACGGAAATATTATATTATTTAACACTTTTATACTTTACATATTATATTTAAGATTTTCATTCGATCATACACATATTTATTATTATATATATATTGTGTATACACCCAGACCCAGGAACATTGAAAACTTTTTGATCCGTCGGCGGGATTCGAACCCGCGACCCCCGGCTTGAGCTGCCGCACACTTAACCAATTGAGCAACAGAGGTCGTCAAATTGCATAAAACAATACAAAATGTTTGTAAACAGCACGTAAAAACTGTAATTTGAAAAACTCTACTACATTTTGATATACCCAGTGTCACTGTCAGTAAGTTTAAATCTAAAAATCTCTCAAGGTAAATCCATCAAGCCATTCTTGCAAAGTGTGCTAAATAGTTATACATATATTATGTAAATTAACATACTCTCAAAAACATAGCCCTCCAAGTACAGTCGGTTAAAAGACATTAATTAAAACCTATTACATAATAGTCTGATAAATTCGGCACAAACAAGGAAAGTAACGGGAAAAATATATTAGAGTGGCCGATACATATGTATGTTCGGTCCGAAAACAATTGAATTATACATGGACGGAACTTGGGGAGACAGGGAGCTTGTGGCTAAATGTATCACGGGATTCAGTAATAAAGTATCGCGGGCACCGTGCTTTTTGCACGCTATTTGCTGATCACTGTGTTCTCTATTTTTTATAGCAATAGATGAAATTGATGGGTGAAAACAAAGGTAAGTAAGCTGATATATATATTATATTTTAGATATAAATTTAAAAAATACACAAAATAAAATAGAAAAGCAAAGCAAAAACTCGCACAGTTTCACATAATATGACAGATTTGTACACACAACTGCAGTACCGTGCGATTGTCGAGACATTGAAACCAATAAGAAGCAAAATAATTGAAATTGAGATTTTTTTCTTTTGACTACAAGCGGATCTCTAGTTCTTCAATCAACCCAGTACTTTCGAAACGTGCTACAATTTTTTTGGCATTAAAAGGGATTTTGCTTTTAGGTGTTACTGGTTTTTAGCACTTAAACCCCCATAAGGTAGGTATGCAACGTCATCGATACTGCAAAAAGTGGCAGTAATCAAGCAGTTAATATACATGCGATCTTTTGCGATTCGACAGTCTTCCATATACGGTAGAGGAATTTTATCAGAGCGACGGACGATCTTGATAGTACGGTAAGTGTAAAAACAATATAAATTGTCGCATTTAAGATGGTTAAAGTAACTCTGTGTTTCAAATTATGAAAAAAAATACTTAAGTTAATATTTCATGTCGAAAGTATGAAGATTAGTAATTCGTGTCTTCAATTCAACTTAATAAAGCAACAATTAATATTATACAGCATGACTGGTGAGACATGACCGATACTTAAGGATACTCGGTACTCGATTCTCATTATAATTATTATGTAATAAAATTAGGTACTTAATTTTTGACCAAATTTCCCTTTAAACAAATGAATGATGGACACTTAGTAAATTACTATGCGGCCGGCGCGGCGACGTGCGCCCCGCGCCGCGCGCTACCCCTCCCACGCGCGGTGTCCATGCGTTAGGTAAATAATCATTTAACTTTAAGCTACATTTACTCATTGATCAATTGATATTTTTTTTTTCTACTAATATAATAGCCAAAATATACATATCACGTCCTCGAGTATTGAACATGTCTCACCAGTCACCAGTCATGCTGTATAGATTCAGTAAAGTTTCGACTCCGTTTGATAGAGCTGTTATTGAAAAATTGGGTTTCTGATTATGTTCACATATTTTAAAACTCGAAATATTATGCAGTCCGTGTTTTGGCCATCTAGGATTACAAAGTATTGAAATCCCATTCATGAAAATTCTATCACTATTTTAGACTCTACAGTGGAAAAACTCGGCAAACTTACAATTCCTTTGACTTCTCCGGAGTCAAGTATAAAGTTTCATAGTTCATTTTTCAGATTAAGCAAAACTGCCATGCGTATGACCAGAATGAGAAGATGAATGAGAAAATGAGAAGGCCAAAAAGTCCCAAAAAATATAAAACAAACTTTCTAACATAAAATCATATACTCCATTTGCTCGACTTGTCACACAAAGTATTGATAAATGTGCACTTCCGTCCGCCATTTTTATTGCTGTAATGACATCCTAAAAAGCGACATTAGTAGAAATAGGAAGCGCCGATGCTCGGGCACGCGACTACGTTTTTTACGCAACGGAAGACGAGACGTTATACACAGATCATTAAATCCCCTATTTTTAGTCAAATCACAAATATATTACGCGGGTAGTACAAAATTTAGTATACCATACGAAATTACAACTTATAACAAAGCGATAGAACTGAATTTTGCTTATACTACAATGTAGAGTCAAGTTTTCAGTTTATGTCAAATCAATTTTAACCATATCTCAACAGCATAAGGTTGAGTTTCGTTTGTAGAGTCATAGTGTCATGACTTAAGGGCTGTCATACAAGAGTTATTATTTTATGACGTCTTCATAAGGGCTAAGGGTGAGTTGGTCACGGCGCGCGCTATGGCCCGTGAAGTGTAAAGTGATAGGGCATAATGATTTTATTGCTTGTTTTATTTGTTGTTGCTAATGTGATTTGTTGTTATTTATTGTTGTTAATATTAAGTTTGATGTTTATATTACGGGCATAAGAAAATATTTTCTGGACTACACTGCAAAGGGTAACCTCCAGGCATAGGACAAGCTTTGTTGTAACTTCGAATGGAAAAACATTCATGGATAATATTACTTATAATAATGTCTTATTTCTCATAATACAACTTACAAGCTATCTCGCCGTAATGAGAAAAGGCTAAAGGCCTAGTTATTTTTATTTTGAAAGTTAAAAAGTTATCCAGAGTGTGTAACTCTAATTTTTCGACTTTCGCACTTAACAGTTGCCTGTCTGTTTGTTTTAATTCAAATTATTATTAAACTATTATTTACTATTATTATTACTTTTGTTATTATATTACTATTTACTAGGTAAACGTGGGTTTTCCGAGTTAAAAACCATAACATTTCATAATATTATGTCCCTTCCGGAGCATAAAATTTCTCCATAAGTATCAAATTTTGCAAGCAGACACAATAATATTACGCATTTTTAGTATAAACTGTAAAAAAATTATCACTTCTGAGTTCTGATTCCAAGTTTGGCTGCATAGAGCGCTGCATCCTAAACTAAAAAGATAAAATCTTTTATAAGCGTCATCTTTTGCAAATCAATGAAACTAAAACAACAAAACTTCGTTTATAAATAGCATACTAACGCAATAGATGTCGCTTTTAATGCCTAGAAAAGAGACATCTAGCGTCAGTCAATCAAACTACTCAGCAAAGTGACGGGCCTGCTTGTATCACAATAACATAATAAGGCACTAGATGTCGCTAGCATACAAATTTTTAAAAGATGAAAATTATGTTTAACATCATCATCATCTCGAGTGTCCTAATATATTGTATGGAACAAGAGAACTAAGTGACAGAACCAGTGATTTTCCTAGGTAAAAATGATATAATATGCACTGACTGCTGCAATTATAGTAAACATAATACAGTAGTTTTATTTATTCGTAGATAAAGGATGGATAAAGGTAGGTACAGACCTACTTTTGAACTGATTATAAATAATAATACCTAAGTATTTAAATTTTTTGTAAAATTTGCTGACTACGAATAATAAATAGTTTTTATTATTCGTAGTCTGATGGTAAAAAATGGAAAAAAAATTGACGCTACCAATTTATTGGGGAAATTGGAGCAAAGCGTTTGATACATAGAGTTATAATATTATACTTATGGTTTGATAGGTACTTTTTTCCTTATAGCAGCTGATTCTGTGTGTGATACATGCAAAATGATATTATATCCAATGCAATGATATTATATCCAATCTGTGGATCACACTGAATGATCAAGTTTTTTTTAAATCTCCTATCCGCCATGAGATTCTGGTAGACCTATATTTACATAATGTTATTAACAAAATACGATTTGCAAAATTTCTTGTTTTCTTCTATCCCTGTTCAATGTATCGTAAAGCAAAGAAAAAGTATTACTTAGCTAGAATACCTACCTTGAAAAAATCGGATGGTGTAACAACCCTAATCATAATACTTGAAAAGACATCACGAGCTAATGACCGGAAAGGCTTGTTGATTCGTTGCCATAACAACATAATTCCACTGTCCGATTGTCTGTCGATGGCTGCTGGCGTCAATAGCTGTCCACAAAAAGAAAACAATATTCACTTCATCGCTTAAAATTCTATGAGTAAAAAAATAAAAACTAAAAAATAAAACGTTCGAATTTCAAATGTGTTCGTCAAATTCGATATGGTGCGTCTGTGATGTGTTGTCTCGTGTATTCGGCGTTGGAAAAGTGTGTTTTGTTTGTTCGGGGGCCTTGGATGAGGACTTATGAGCGTGTCGGTGCATTCTGTGGTGGTGGAGGGGCCAAACGCGAAAGCGCGGGGCCCGTTCACGTTTGCTAACTCGCCGCGAGCTCTGTACAACAATGTCAAATTCAAGAAGGTCCCGTCATGGTAGGTAACTTTATTTTGGAATACTTTACAATCTACTGCATGTTTAGGGTTCGATCACACGTACCGAGCAGCCCCAGATTTATAAATAGGCCGTTATAGACCTAGGGTCTGCAGCGTTCGTAGAGGCCCTACAGGTTATGTACATCATACACGGGGCGACAGAAATCAAGTGCTCTACTCATATAAAATATAAATTCTGTACTGCTACCATAGAGTTATTAATATGTACTATTATGTGAGTGACTGCTACCGAGTATGGTGCCTAGTGGCAAGACAGTGCCCTCGGCCGAGCACGCCCATAACCATATAAAACTGACTATTGGTTGGGCCAAAGACACTGTCCACCATTCTACTCGATCGGTGTGATCTTGGCATTAGTATCTACTTATGCAATCTACCTAGAAGTGGAACCTTTGTACTGAAAGGCTCTACTTCCACGTACTTCATAATTGAACGTCGATCATGTATTCGTCCATCATCAGCTTATAGCCGAATAAAGGACGCTCTCAATAAAGCACAAGCGATCGACGTTGATCATACGCAATCATAAACGTATTTAACATTTGCAACACCTTTTTAGGGTTCTTTCATTATGTTTCATCGTTCATGAGACAAAGTTTATAGAGACCGCAAAGTTACGCTGCATGCATAGATTTGAAAATCTAAGATAAATTATGCCACGATGTAGGCATATTTTAACAAGTAAACTTTCAGCTTTCTTACAAGTAAAATATCTCAAAATGGCCCTAAAGAAACTCGGCCTTTCAGACACAAATAAAACACAGTAATACTTGCACTTTTTCCACTATATTCATTATTCGTTATTTATTACAAATTTCACCTAATCACGACTGGTTTCGAAAAAATCATCTTCAGGCTCCACGCTTTATCTCAACGTGCTTTGTCTAAGCGCTTTTAAAGGCATAAAATCAACAAAATCCATATTTTTGGAGTACCTTTAAGTAAGAACACAATAACTACCACTTAGTGTTGATGGAAGAGGCGTTATCGACCTACGCGGTCATTAGCGAGTGAAAAAATAGGGCTATCAGCATACTCCGAATAAAATAGGTTCTGTATCTTTTTCGTAATACGAAAAAGCATATTGTTTAGACTCCAGACTCTAGAGTCTAGAAAGAGGACATCAGGTACCAAATATACAGGAAAAATAAACGGTTGCCGAACGGTAAAAGTTTTCCTGTGCAAGACGCAGACAACATCTATATGCTTTGTTTTGGCATAGAGCAAAATTAAACCTATATGCCATCAAAGTGGTATTTTACTTCTGTCGGTCGCGGTTGCGACGTGCTTCGAAGGTCGCAGGAACACGCCTTCTCTACCATCAGTCCCTGAAAAAGTTTAGTGTAATAGTGGTTTCTAGTCTCAAAACCTAATCACTGCTATTTTAGGATTTACGTTCACGACAAAAGCTGCAAATGGAACACTAATCGTGTGTTCGCATGTTGTGGGCAAATCTGACTTGACAAAGGTCTGACTTTACACCCATGACCCAAGGTCAGAGTTCCACTTTATAAGTTTCCAAGTTCCAACCGTTATGATGTTTTATTTACGTTTGGTTTGCATTAACTTGCAAAAGTACTGTAATCTAGCTCGAAACCGATTTATTAACCCTTATCGAAAAGGGGTGTTATTAGTTTGAACTGTCTTTCTGTTTGTGTGTGTCTGTCTGTCCGTACCAACTGGATTCGTAGCATCGTAGCGGCTGGAGTCTGGAATGAAATCTCGATCGTTGGAATCGCAGACACAATAGATTTTCAATGGTTATGCGACAGCTCCGTGCCGCTTGGGGATTGATGGGTTATGTTATGATCACTATTTTTTTTTAAGCTGAAATGATCGAGAGTTTTTCCTAAGTACTTACCTCATCATCCGAAACGCTCATGGCTGAAAAAAACGTTTTTTTTTATTCCTTAATTTATGTTATTGTCATTAAGGCCAATGTTTTACTCATGCTTATGAATACACACATGCATCAAACTACACATTCTTTGCTACATCGCCAATAACTAGCCGTGCAGCTTAGTTTGAGGCACGCGAAAATAAAGAACCCATATCACTTTGTTTTTGCTATTAAGCCTTATAACGGTAACTATGACTTACCATAATATACTTATGTTTCACAGCTTCCTAATAAGTGCCGAATAGACTATCCACCACATAACTTGACAGATGAGAATCTGTCAAAAAAGTTGTGAATAGTCTATTCGGCACTTTATCAGGAAGTGGTGAAACAGGCCCTTAGACAAATAAAATTAAAATATGAGAAAAACAAAATAATATAAGCTGCAGCAGCTAGTACCTGTTTAACAGTTTCTCCTGAAAATATTTTCAGTCACTTTGTTGCTCTCAGTAACAGCTTAAAACCAAAATAATATTTCATATTTTGACCTTTTCGTTATAAGTGGTAATATAATTTAACGACCTTGTGCGTTCCACGCACCGGATTTGCGTCAGGCCACGGCAGATCACTATCGCGTTTTACACCGCACCCTCACGCGTTAACTAATATTCCGTTAGGGAGGCGATAATGGACTTTACTAGCTATTGCCTGCAGTTTCGTCGCCCTAGATTTTTACTTTTGGCAATCATTTTTGGGTGCATTTTTATGCGCTAGGAAATTCCGTTTTACCTTTTTTATTACCAGTAAAATTGGTCGCCATTTGGCATCAGTTTTTTTTTTAAATAAGGGGGCAAACGAGCAAACGGGTCACCTGATGGAAAGCAACTTCCGTCGCCCATGGACACTCGCAGCATCAGAAGAGCTGCAGGTGCGTTGCCGGCCTTAGGAATAGGGTAATAGGGGAGGGTAGGGATGGGAAGGGAAGGATTAGGGGAGGGTAGGAAAGGAATTAGGGTAGGGAATTGGGCCTCTGGTAAACTCACTCACTCGGCGAAACACAGCGCAAGCGCTGTTTCACGCCGGTTTTCTGTGAGAACGTGGTATTTCTCCAGTCGAGCCGGCCCATTCGTGCCGAAGCATGGCTCTCCCACGTATATTTTATTATCTTTCTTAAGCTAAATTTACACCACGGAATAGAACGGAATGGAAGCGTCAATTTCGCCCCATGACACGGGAATTGGCAACGGAGAACTCTCGAGAATTCAGTCCATTTTTTTGGCTCGTATTTAATTTGTATGTTATACTGTTGATATAAAAGTTCATTTGTACTATGTAGAGTTTCGATGCAAAAAGTCGCTTCCATTCCATTCCGCGGCGCGGCGGTGTAAACTGAGCCACTGATTATACTTTATTTGACTCGTACTTCATTTATTAGTTACTACAAAATTAGACGTGAGACACATTGACTGGAAAGACCATAAAATTCATATACCGCTAGGTATATTATATGAATCTTTATGTGACAGACTTGCTGCTCGCGATGTCAGAGTATCTGTTCCAAATTTGAATGGATCATTAAAAATGCATCGCAACACCTAGCGTTGCAATGTACATTGACCCTTAATTTTCGAGGTCTTTAAGAGCTTTTCCAGTGAAAATTACAAGTCAGATTCTTTGTGTTATTTAAGTAACGTGTAATTTTCGTTAAACTATGAATTCCATTAGCATATTTTTGCTCGAGGAGCCTTCACCTTGAGCTGATAGTTCTGTGGCGTGGTCTGGTTGCCATGGTAACTACACGAAAACGTTGACCTCAGATGAGATAGCAGTTTAGGGTAAAAGATTTTATTGCGGACTCATATCTCAATCATGAGGTCATCGCAACTGAGCGATATGTTGTTTTAATATTATGTAACTAGATGCATTTCAGCATTACCCGTATATCTCTGTTGCCTAGCCATTAGCCATTAGCTATGTCCACACTGTGCACTTTCATCTTCAATTTTCATCATCTTTTGACATTCAACTTTCATATTGGCGCATTTAATAATTATTGAAAGCGTCAACGAACGCAACGCCAACATTGTTATTAAAGAACAAAGCGAAAGTATTGGATACGGTCAGAGGGCATGCGTCGCGGGCATGCCTCACGTGCTCTGTTGACTGCGCTATAACGCATGCCCTTAATGAACATAAAAGGCACAGTGTGGACATAGCTATCCGTTTGCACGTGAGAATTACTGTACATTCAACATGCGATAGTTTCTATGTTATATTATTTTATGTCTTAACTATACCCAACGTGAAACGTCCCTTAGACCTAAAGGCGGCTTTCCGCAAGCAACTGCGACCGACAATAATTCAAATAAAATGCCACCATATGACATATAGATATAGGTTTCATTATCTACCGACAGTGGTCTAGCGATCCATGTCGCCGCTACCTTGTAGTGGCATAGAGAAAAATATAACCTTGCCGCGTTGATCGGAACGGCACTTTTAGATCTTATAGTTCACGTGACTAGAAAGTAGCGTCATTAACCGAGACTTATTGCCTAAGTCTAGACTTTAGACTTTGTAAGTGTAAGCACCTTGAACTTACACTTGAAGCTCCAAAAGCACGAAAGTTCGTGATCACGTCTCTCAGCAACCGTCTACACGAAAAGTACGGATTAATTACCGAATATAATGATATCAGAGCGATTGCATCAATGCCTTGTTAGCTACAGTCTAGAAATTTAAACATTTTATATAAAAAAAGATCGCTTCAATGACGTACATCAGTGTCCTTCAACCTGTGAGTCACGACCCCCTGGGGGGTCGCGTAGCTTCTGTAGAGGGATCGCAAGAGGTCAAGAGAACTGTTTCAAATAAAAGAACAATATTTTTAACAAAAATATTATTTTTATTGTTCTATAATACACAGTTACTATGATATAAAAGCAAAGGGTCGCGAAATAGTTTTTCTTAACGTCGCATCGGTGTCGCATCATGAAAAAGGTTGAAAACACTGGCTTATACAGGGTGTAATAAAAATAAGTGATAATACTTTAGGGTGTGTACGAGTTCCTTGTAGAGAGTTCACTGTGAAAGTAGCAGCGCTGAAAGACCAAAATCGTGACGCTCGGGCCCTTGCCCATACAAAATTGAAAAAAACTCGTCTTTCAGCGCTGCTACTTTCACTGTGAACTCTCTACAAGGAACACGTATACACCTTAAAGTATTATCACTTATTTTTGTTACACACTGTATATATTTAGGTAGCCAGTTTCATACCCAATTTAGTGTACTATAACTATTACAGAAATCAGAATTCAGAATACCGAGTTTTTCCCGTGGTGACGACTACGTAAGCACTGTATTTTATGGGAAGATCTGTTTACACTTAACACTTTTTGGACCAAAAGTAGACTATGTGTAAATCCAAAACCTAAACTACAACCAAGCCAAAGACAATAAATAAATTTAATAATAATAATAATATCTATGGACGTATCACACCACGTCAGTCTGGCCCCGTGCTAAGTACCTGAAGGACTTGTGTTACAGGTACCAGACAACGGAAATATATTTAATACTTTTATACTATAAATAATACATATATTTAAGATTTTTTATAATATCATACACATATTTAATACACATCCATGACCCAGAAACTTTGAAAACTTTTTGTTCCATCGACGTGATTCGAACCCGCGGCTTAAGCTACCAACAGCTCACCAACTGAGTCACAGAGGTCGTCAATTTTACATAATAAATTAAATTCGTGATAGCTACTAACAATCACATTATGCACAAAGTTAGCTTGTAAAAATTTGTGATACCTCTCACGCAAGTAAACATACACACTATATTACTATTTATGTATTTATCCGGAAACGCACCTGCAACTCTTCTGATGTTGCGAATGTCCATGGGCGACGGTAGTTGCTTTCCACCAGGTGACCCGTTTGCTGGTTTTCCTCCTAATTTTATAAAAAAATTAGATATGCTCCATTACAACACAATTTATTTATGCGTTATATTCGATTTACTTTATTAGCTACTAGCTGTCCCGGCAAACGTTGTTTTGCCATTTAAAGTATATTTTCTACATCATCAGTTGATACATGTTTTACCCCCTCTTTTGTCCCCTAAGAGGGTGTGGGGGGAAGGTCATACACCAGATGTTAAGTTGAAAAACACAGTTAATACCATCGATTTATATGTAAAGTAATATATAAGTCTATGGTTAATACCTAATATGAAGTAAGTCCACTAAAGAAAAAAGTTGTATACAAAATCTGACCCCTCTTTGGTCCCCAGAGAGGGTTGAGAGGGGAGGGGGGGAGGATTTTTATACACCAGATGTTGAGTTGGAAGAAGACAAATATAATATATCTGTGAAAACCGTATGCAAATCCGTGAAAACCGTATGCAAATCGGATCAGTAGTTTTCGTGTTAAAGAAAAAAGTTTGATACAAAATCTGACCCCCTCTTTTGTCCCCTTAGAGGGGTGGGGGGAAAAAATTTTATACACCAGATGTTAAGTTGGAAGAAGATAAATATATCTGCGAAAACCACATTCAAATCGGATCAGTATTTTTCGTGTGATGCTGGAACAAACATACAGACAGACAGAAAGAGTGACAGACAGACAGACAGACAAAAAACTAACCACATTTTTGGCTTCTATAGCGATGTAGTGACCAAGGTGTAATTTCGGGTGTCATTTCATATCTTTTATATGTACAGAATTTTCATTTCTACAACAGAATATTGTATTCCTACCGCACGCGCTTTGGTGACGCCCACTATCGTAATATTTTAATTTCGCCATAATTTCAAAACCAAACGTCCAATTTTAATCATTCAATGACCAAATATTATCTACATAAACTGTACTTAGTGATAAAATAATTTATTTTGATATGGATTAATAGCGTGAGTAAAATATATCCGTTTAAATTTAGACAAAAAAAAATCAGGATTTTTAAATAAATAAATGGTTATTGTGCCTCACTCGACATAGATAGGTATAGTGTGTCGCGGACTTTTTTGTAGATATTTATAAGATCTACAATTACTTAGAACATTTTATGGTTCTATCTTTTATAGTTTAGACAGCGTACGCAAAATAAGTAACTTTTCTAGCTGATTTTTTACACCTTGCGTCCGAAAAACTCAAATATCTTACGGAACCCTACTTTTTTCCAAAATAAGATGTAGCCTATGTTCAGCAGAAATAATGTAAGATTCCAAGCCTATTCGACTCAAACAAACAAACAAACAAACAAACAAACAAACAAACAAACAAACAAAAAATCAAATCTTTCCTCTTTATAATAGTAGTGTAGAAGTAAAATAGTTAATCTGCTCAAGATTTATTTCCGCCGGCCGTACACGTATCTATTGCATAGGGTGTCGTTATCAGTGTAATTTACCCGGGGACCTAGTTTAGTATTGAATGGACTAGTGCACCTCGTACCGTGTGTGCAATTACTGGAACTAAAAGTAGATTGAAGTGCAGTATCGAATATGGATTGAAAATGAGTTATACAAATTATAAATTGTTGTGTATCCTGTATAGCTTTTGTTTTTAATTATGAAGTTTTGCCAATACAATTAAATTGTTATACAAGTTATTTAGTGCAAATGTTATTCTCTTACGTATATGTTAAAAATATATGTATTGAAATCAATAATTTGAAATATACCTGTGGTGAGTCAGACCCAGAAACTCTGAATTTTAAATTTCAAACTTATTTCTCAACTTGGCCCAATTAGGCTATTACTAAATAGAGCATTGGATTGAAAGCTGAGCTCCCTGACAACGTTTGTTTACACCTTTGTCACGCTTGCGCGGTAGCCTACCGCAGTAGAGGCGGTCACATCCAAACCGTCGGCCCGCCGGACGATGGTCAGTCACTTACGACGTTCTACGCCTAAGCGGTGACCACTAGTTTGCCACCAGTACGACCGGGGTGGTCATGTATAATGGGCACGCACTCCTTTACCGTGCTGAGTACCATGCGTAACGTGAATATAGTCAAACCTCTTCAGCATGATGGGGACGTCTCGCCCCAGACTATACTCGATCCGAAGTTCTCGAGAGCACTTGACTTTAAGCTGAGGAGGCTGAAAGAGAAGGAGGTTTTGCAAGCTAACCTCAAAAGACCGACTCGCAAAAGAATAACAGCTTCGAACCCCAACATAAATATGCAGAGTCCTCCCTCAAAAGTTCTCAGTCGGTCCCATCCGCGAGTGGATATTTGTGACAGTGACAAGACCAAGTGTAAAAGCAAACCCCGTTTCGTGACGACGGTCAAGACTGGACAGTTTCTTCTCCCTCCTCCGCAAGTGGCGTCTCTACTTGGACTAGAGACGCTCTACCCTGCGCAGGAGAGAGAGAAGATAGTGTATTCCTACTCGAATAAGCCCAAAGCGGTCGCGCCTCGGAGTAAAAGGTCCATAGCAGAGAAGAAGTCACCTCAACCACAGAAGGCTCAAGAGGAGAAGATACATGCTGGAGATGCGTTCAGGAACGTCAGGAGTCTCATTGCAGGGGTGGCTGGAGTCAAACACCTCCTGGAGCAGCGAGACCATGTGTCAGTATTTAGACAGTATTTTAATTATTGTTACTAAATGTTTGTCCAGTTGTCCTCGTCATCTGTGCCAACTATCATCAAAATCAATATATTATTTTCGGAGTTTTATAGTAATTAATAGAAATAACAAACAAATATCAAGATACATAATTATCAGAATTCAGATATTTGGGCTTGGTCGTCTTATTTATTCTATGAGCAATTAAAGTATAAGCTTATATAATATTATATATAGCTTTACAAAATAGCGAGACATGCGTCCATGAGTCTTTTATTACAGGCATAAAATAAGACTATTTTACATAAATCCAAATTTAAGAATTCAGTCATCTAGAGGTAAAAAATTTGTATAATTTATTCAATTGCAATAATACATGAAAAGTGAAAAAGTAGGTCTTATCGATATTTCTATTTCTAGATGTTCCCATTAGAAAATGCCCTAGATTACTCATTGCACCCGCATTAAATAAGGAATATTTTAAATTATAATTTAAATATGATTAGTAGTAACTGCCCTATTACCAATAGGTGGAGTAGCCTGATGTTGACATTACTGTCTAAACAAGTGGAGCTGGAAAACTGCCAATGAACAATGCTAACTTTAAATGTTTGCTGTTAGTATTAAAAGTGCATCTATAATTTCGAAATGTTGAAACTTCTGTTCTAATATTACTTTTTAATACTTGCTCAAAAATATGTAATTTGTAACACTATGTTCATAACTTCATACTAAACAGCTGATCTAAAATTAGACAAAGGCGGTCGGAGTGTTAGGTTTTTTTTCGTTACGGAATTTCTTTATTCGGTTGCCGCGCGCTCAAAGCCCGCGGTAAAAGCTATACAAGAGCTTAATAATTTTGGTAGTCGTGGGAAAACGTCAGGTCAAAGTTTTATCGTGATGTTTGGGTCAATTTAAAACGGTATTTACGTACAAAGTTTAGCTTGACAAAAATACAACTATTTGGCCGTAAACGAGGGTCAAAACCATAAAGTTAATATACCTAGCGGAATAGAGAAACAAAGGCCTGAGCAAGCGAGATGTCACTATCAGTAACACTGCGTGGTAAAAAGAGACGTGTGATACATGACAGCATCACTCTTTTTTTGACGTCCATCAGCCCGGATCAGCCCCGTGGCCCGTTGACAATTTAATCTCATAGAATTCATCTTCAATCATGCTTGTGTAAGTGTATACGTACACATATTTTTTACACAGATGAAAACCAATTTCGGTTACGTTTGACAGCTCGAGTTTGTTGCTCTATCCCGCTAGGTATATTAACTTTATGGCCAAAACTAGAACCTAATAATTTGAATCCTAGTATTTTAACATTCAACTTTCTTTAGTCAATTAATTCCATTGCTTGTTTCTAGAGTGGTATTTAGTTAAAAAAAATGTTATCCAAATTGCGCGCCTAGTGGAATCACAAATATGTGATCGAAACGTAATATTCATATTATTATTTTTATTGCTCGTTCTCAAATCGTAAAAGTGCGCACACAATCAAAAATATCCATCTTTGTAAAATATATCAACGCGCGTAATGTACGTACTAGCAGATATAAAAGTTTATACAAGATACCCAAGGCTTAAACGTGAGATATCTAAAACCTATAATATACAAGATAGCTATAATTTGTACATGCAAGAAATCCACAGTTTTTACGCAAGATAACCACATTTTATACTAAAGATATATACAAGGTTTATACGCAAGATATACAAGTAGGTTACACAAAATCTAAACTTTATACACCAGATATCCAAGGCCTATGCTCAAGATATCCAGTTTATACGCGAGATGACGTTACGATAACCCGTGTGTATCGATGACTTACGTCAGGTGCGTGACCTGGCGGCATTCAGGGGTAAGTGGGCCACTACCCCCACGTCCCCACATCTTGACCCCTTTTTGTGCCCAATCAAAATTGTACGACTGGTTTTAATTGTATAAATTGGTGAGGATTTTTAATGATCAGTTAAAGCGTTATATCCAGGAGTTTATGCGGCTGTTTTATAGATAGCGAATATATTTTATATGGTAAATATAGCAAGAAAATCTAATACTGTACTTAATTGTCATTAAAAATTGACCTGCATTGAATTATATTAAAAGTAGTTTATCAAACTAAATTATCTTTAAAATGTCGTAGTCCGTAGACCACAATATTTCGTAGACGCTCTACGACGTAGAGGATCTACGAGACCATGGAACATTCTATTTTGTATGGCAAAACCACAAATGACCATAATGCATAAATACAGATGATTTTGAATTTATAATCGTGTGTATTATGATCAGTGACGGTTTTAGCATTACCAGCGCCCTGGGGGAAATTTTTTCGGCACCCAGGGTGCTAACAGTAGGAGTGGTATGTTTAACTTCGGCGCCCCTTTTATCCGGCGCCCTGGGCGTTCGCTTAACGTCGCCCAGCCATAAATATAAAAGAATAGATTTTAAGCCCCTAATACACAATGGCTAACGATGGCCAACAGCAAGCCATCGTGAACTGTAGACCACAATCACTCGATGTTAAACACAATGGCGCCTCATTACTTCCTGTCAATCCACTGGTCATCGTCAGCTATCATACACCATTACCCCGTTTAGTGTCTACATGGGTGGCCAACCGGTCGATCGCGACTGTTAGTCCAGTCGATCGCGGCCAGGCAAAAAATATAACTAATTAGATCAGACTGCGCAATCACCAATAAGCTACATTATGCTGTTTCATTTAAGATTTCAATAAGTATATAATTAGGGTACTTGGTAGATCGCACAGGGTTTCGTTAGTAAACAGTAGATCTTAGGTCTAGTCAAGTTGGCCACCCCTGGCCTACACAATGGTGATGGCTTGTAGTGGGCCAGCATGGACCGTTGTGAAGAGGCACCTTTAAGTATTGTGAGGTCATATTTCTAGCGAATCTCCACTTTTTAATGATAGTACTGTTTGTTTCAGCGGCAGCCTGGGTACGGTGGCGCCGTACTCCAACGTGATGCACGACCGCCGCGTGGTGAGGGGCAGCACCGTGCATGCTCATGCCGCTGTAAGTATAATGTGCATTGATTTGTATAATACAAGACTACTAAATGTTTCATCTGTATCGCCCTATTATACTAATATTGACTGTATATTATAGTCAAATTATGGACAAAATGAAATGTAGAGTATATTATAATTTATACCTAAGCTTTTATAAGAGTCTCCAAAAAAAGATTTTAACAAGGCACGCTAGGCTTCTGTCGCGGACCTACGTTATTTAGTCGGGTTGTTAAGCTGACCTTGAAAAAAACTTGACCAAATTGTAGGTACCTACAATATCTGCCTATAACTTAATTTTTTCTAAATGTACCTACACTGTGCCAGAAGTGTTAAATTAATCAATTATTATCCTTTCGCACTATTGGCGCCTACACAATTTTGTTTCTGAACACCTAAAGGTTGACTGGTAGAGAATGTCATTTGGCATTAAGTCCACCTATGTACCAAAATTGTGCAAGAGCATAAATAAATAATAATAATAATAATAATAGGTACGTTGCCTTAATCTTCGTCTGCATATAAATTAATTTATTTTCGTGGTATTATTAATTCATTGGATTGCAATTTGCGATACTATGGATCAATGTGGTATCTTTCGATTATGACTTAAGTCTTAACCGCCACAATCTGTTAAAAGCACTCGAACCTACTACAAGTTACGACTGTATCTTACCTTCAACATAAATTATAGGTTCTCTTTCAGACCATAGCGTTTCGCAATAATGAAGAAATTACACGGCTACCGTAAATAATTACTACCTTATTATGTCATGAGCCAGCAAATGAGACTCTATGTGCAAAGCCGAAGGTTGATTTTGCGTTGGGCGTAGTAATTTGCAATACGCCTTGCAAATTATTAATGAGTTCATTGATGCTTTAAATATTCATTCATTAATGGTGTTTGAATGGGGTTGTGTCGTTTCTTTGTGCGAATCGTGAACTAATGGCAAATCGTAAAAATTAAAAAAAAAGCTGACCGATAAGACTCAACATACTTATTACTTATTTCTAACATATTAAGTATCTAATATATTATGATCTAATTAATATTTATTATTATCTTACATCTGGAAAGACATATAAATAAGAGACAAAACATGCAACAATTCAAGAAGTAGCTGTAACAGAGAGTTGGGTCGCAATGGGACTTTCATACTTCCATTTGACTACATTGTTGGTCCATTCTTCAACTTTAACTTTATCTATGGATAATTTCACTTAATTAAATATCTAAATAGAACTCTTGTTATGCTAAATTTTAATCATATTTTAATCATATCATCAGGGCGACAGTGTGGACAGCAATGCGGTACGTGTAGCTCGCACGCGGAGGCGCGCGCTCGCGCGTCGTGCGGCGTTAGCGCGGCTGCGGCCCGGGACGCCGCCCCCCGCGCCCGGCAGACAACACCATCCTATACAGACTGACCAGTATTTGGAAGAGGTAGGTGTAATCCAAAGGTAGAGAGTACTACCTCTTTATAGACCTCATATACCTACCTCCTTAGACCTCAAGGAAGAGGGAATTCTGCTAAATAATGTAATGTGGCAGTAATAGTATCTGAAATTGCGCAGCGCAAATTACATTAATTGCAGCTTCCAATAGAAAATGTAGGTTAGACTACTACCGTGTTTAAATTGATCCACCCTGTTGTTGCCAGCTTGATTGAACATTTCAGTACCATTCCTCTGTCAGCCAACAGTCCTTTGTTATATTCATACTTTGTATTGAAACTGGGAACGATATTAAAAAGTCGTCTGTCTATCCACAGCTATTTGACAAGGGTGTGGAAATGGAGATCGGCGTCCAAACGGATCTGTTCGCGGACCGGCCGAGCACTCCCCTTTACGTGCCCGCCAAGACTGGCGCTGACGCCTGGACTCAGATATACCCTGGGGATGTAAGTGAACACGTCATATTCTTAGCCTTTTTCTTCAGGTTTTCAAGACAACAGACTAATCAATCAATGTTGACTTATTCCGTTTGAAACTAGCTTGCTGGTTTCATTTGGCTAGGTGGTTTTTGATGCCTGCATTGGTTTTGACCATATCCTGAATAGAGACTGAGCTTTAACGAGCTGTACGTTCAAATTGGTCAAACTCTGCTTACAAACACACTTCAGTATAATCTTTAACAGCTGTCAGACTCCTATTACAACTTGGCATAATATGTTCCATCCGTAAATCACAGGTATCCGGCTAGCTCAGATCTCAGGCCCCCTGCGAGTTTCTTACGCCGGTTCTTCTCGCCGGGTTAGTTCCCGAACCGGTGGTAGGCAACGTAGACTTCTGACGTTCAAAAAGTGTATCATGATACCTATTTTGAATAAAAAGATTTCATTTCATTTCATTTCATTTCTCACTCTAATAGTCATATCCTCTGTCCTCAGCTGTTCGACTTCGACACGGAAGTGCAACCGATCCTCGAAGTGCTAGTAGGCAAGACGGCAGAGCAGGCGCTGGCTGAGGTGGCTCAGGAGGAGGAGTTGGAGGCCCTGAGAGAGCAGCAGCGGCGATACCGCGAGCTGCGTGACGCCGAGCGCGCTGAGAGACGACGGCTGGAGGAGCAGGACAGAAGATTGAGCCAGGAGAAGGTGAGAGAGGGATGCATATAAGGGAAGTGACGCAAAAGGAGTTTGAGTCGCTGAGGTATCCTATTTTTAAGTTCATGTCTTTCTCGCCAAACTTCTAGACCGTCGTGTAGCTTGACTTTTATCCATTAACGTTTTTGAACCTAACCTTTGCTTTTCATGACCATTGTCAATTCAAAGCCTGTCTCTACCGAAGAAGACTTTTTTAGAATGCCTTTCTCATTTCCAGGAGCGGCGCATAGAGCAAAGCGCAGCAGCAGCGGCAGCAGCACAGGAGGCGAAGGCACGGGTGGCTGCGGCGGCGCTGGTGCGGGGATACGTTGCCGACCTACTGCCCGCCGCGCTCGCCGGCCTGCGGACAGCTGGACACCTGCAGAGTGAGCTGCAAAGAGGTGAGATGATGATTTGCTATCAGAGAAGTTGGTTCCAAGGCAGGTGGGGTCGACCTACGAAGTTTGGTCGCGTTACGTCAAACCCAGCCACAATAACATTGAATTGACATGTTCCAACCAAATGACATTGATCTGTCAACTGCCTAGGTATCAATTTCCTCGATGGTACATGTATAAATTTTTGAGGATGGTTGGATGATTGATTGATGGTTTGACGCGGACGATGATGCCGAAATGATTCGATCGGCGACAGCTCGCCACTTTCCCACATTATAAGGATAATAATTATGCCAACAATCAGGTCGACAACTTTTCCCAAATATGCACTACAAGTTGCAACGACACTGCAGTCCATGTGAAGTCACAGGACACGTGAAGTCCATGATTCACTTTATTATATGAATACAACTTGCAGGTGTTGAGGACGAGTTCATGCCGTGGCTGATCCAAGAGGTGTCGCTGGAGATCGAGTCCATCATCACCAGCAGAGACGTCATCACCGGTAAATTGCTCGTGTTATTTGCTCTCCATTTATTAAATAAATCTAGAAAATAGTTTCGTTTCTTGGCTCTCATTAAGTAAACGTAAATAGCTAAGGCCCACTTGCGTAGATCTGGGTTAAAGTTAACTCTGAGTTAAACATCATGTCATATCTATCACGCACTTTAAAGAGTGATAGAGATGTCATGATGTTTAACTCAGAATTAACTTTAACCCAGATCTACACAAGTGTCCCTTAGGTCCACTTGCACAAATCTGAGTTAAAGTTAACTCTGAGTTAAACATCATGTCATCTGTATCACTCACGTGCCAATTTCGCTAACTTCTGTTAGTGTTAATGTTTTGTCAAAATAGCCAATAATTAGCGCATATATAAATAGCAACTTGCCTTTCCCAAGTTGCTGTCATAGGTGCTTTAAGGACGCTATTACAAAAATCAGCGATTTTCCGGTACCCTATTAAAGAATTAGGAGTCAAACTCCGAGGATATTTTGGTTTCAAATGAAAGATAATATATTCATCTCCACGACTGTACCATAAAAATTCTATAGCCGCATACAAAATTTTCACATAAAATACGTTTTAACCATCACAATAATCGCAAAATATGAAAAAAATGGGGTCTGATTAGGTACCTTAATATCTAAATACACTTAACTGAGGAAAATAAATGTACAAAAAAATTGTTGCTTGTTTAGTTCTCTATAAAGTACGCTAAAAATTTTATATAAAAATAAACAAATTTTCCAGTTATAAGAAAAATAAGAAAATTTCTCAAATTTTTTCATACAATTTCGCCATATCAAGAACGCGGCGAGCGTCGTAACCGCCACTGTACAAGGCGCGCTAATATGAATCTTACTTTAATGCCATTAATTAGATAATAATCTTATGTATGCCACCTGAAATTTTTTGTTAAATTTTTGTTAAGGCCGGCTTAATCTTCATGATGTATGGCCTTTATAAAATAAAGATAAAAAAAAAAAAAACGTCGATATTCGTACTGACAGACATCCGACCTGCTAATTCTCTGGTTGGAGCATTCTTAATAGGCGTTTGTGAAATAATTGGAAATAGATCTCGTGGAAAACATAATATTATAGTTTTAACTCTTGCTAGATGACGCCCGCAACTCCGTTCCGCTAAAATTCGTTTATTTCGCGGGAACTTACATTTTTCAGGTATAAAAGGTAGTCTATGTCTTTTCCTGGGACTCAAAGTATCATCTTACCAAATTTCAGCAAAATTAGTTCAGCGGTTTGAGCGTGAAGAGGTGACACTTGACAGATAGACACATTTTTCATTTAATATATTATATAGTATGGTTCTCCTTTGATCTAAGCTACAGTGAGTAATCTCTTTATAGTTTAAAACATTATTTTCAAATGTTGACAACATTACAGAGATCGTGCGAGAGGTGGTGGAGGCGCGTGCGGAACGGTACGCCGCGGAGCCGGAGAGAATATCCTTACCCGACACAGAGACACCACCCTCACATATGAGCGAAGGTAAGTCCTTTATATAGTCATTGAATTTTAGTTCTATCAGTTTCGTTAAAGTCGAGATTTGAACTGAATCTGCTATCAAAAACTATTTTTCCTGACATGCATGACCCTAGCTGCTAGGGTCATGCATGTCAAAAAAAAAAATAGTTTTCAGGAAAATTAGCTAGGGCCTAGCTATAGCAAAATATGGCAAGTACCTAAAACGAGCACTACGACACCTGATACTCAACTAGTATCGCCCACTGTCGTCTAGTGTCGGCAAGTGTCGGCAAGTGTCGGCAAGTGTCGGCCAGTGTCGGCAAGTGCGGGCACCTGTCGTCGCGCGATTCGTCGCACGCGCCACGTGCGGTCGCCTCAATGCGCTCATCAGCCCCATTACTTTGCGGACACGCTGTAACAATCTGTTTCGAATCGACACCTAAAACTTCACCCAATCATACAAATTCCAACCTTAACCCTATGTAAATGCAGTTAATTTTCATCCAAACGGCAGGATATAGGTTTGCGAAATTTCGTACAAACCAATTTGAGTTCTATCTCAATCGTATAAAATTTATTTTCGCACGCACCATTCTTTACAAATCGCACACGCATCACGCCACATCTACACTAGATATTCAACTCTACCACCTCACAATAAAGCTCATTTTGGCTCAGCTCTATTATATAAAGGGTGTGTTAGACACGGTGCGTCGCACGTGCGCATTTTGCACGCTATTCTAAACTCATTTGTAGCGAGGGTCGTGTTTGGTTGACAATTAACTGATATCGACTTAAGCCAGTGGTTTCCATGCAATAGTAATTTCTATTGTCATATTTTGGAGGGAGAAAGGCCCTGATATGAAAGCGTTTATCGCGGTTGGATTGTCTTTGAATGAGATAATTTGTCAGTGTGAGGCTTATGGTGGTTGAATTTGACGCAATAGTATACAAGGTGTAACAAAACTAAGAGATAATACTTTAGCATGTGTACCTATGTGTCCCTTCCCTTAGGCCTTATAATATTTTTTTTATTTTATTTTATTTATTGACACACAGAAATGAATATACAGTAATAAAGTAAGTATAACAGTGTTAAAAAGCCCCTACTGGGCTTGTGTTAACACGGCTTCACGGGATATAATATTGGAACGCTACAGTGGACAATTAAGTAAGTAACCTACATCTAAAATATTCTATAAAGTACATATTTTTTATTAAATAAGCATTCACCTGTTCATCACACTGCATTTTATTATTATAATAAATTATTATCACTTACTTTTGTTACACACTATAAATGGATAATACATATTTTTAAAACAAGAGTTCTAACATTTTTATCTATTTTATTATACCAAAAAACAAAATTATATAAAAACGCTTGCTGGTTCCACAAAATTATACAATCCTAGAAATTAGCCCTAGAAAGCGCAGGAAAAAATTAACAATCGAAAAATAACAAGTATCGTAGAGAAAATAATCGACCAATAAATTATTAGACAGAACCGACCGAATTATAATTTATCGATAGTATAAAAGCTTTCCGACTTCTAATATTCGTCTCCAACTCGATGCTAACTATATTATAAAATATTATACCTACAGCCTACAGACGAACATACAGCTCCTCCTTTTTGGAAGTCGGTTAAAAAATCACGGGTTCGCGGAGGCTTTGAGTATTTAAATAATATTATCTTCTACAAATAATGATAAGCATAAGTGCAGTAACATTTTGATAAATTGCTAGAAACCCATACAAAACAGGAGAGCGTAAAAATAACTATTTGCCTTTATTGTTGTCAAATCTCACCCATAAATCTAAACAGAATATACGAAGTCCATGATATTTACATTCGCCGTATTATAATTACTTTATTCAATCAACGCTCTGATAAGATCGCTCAATGCATTAGAGATTTGATGGTATTAAGATACGGGAGTGGTGAGGCTGGGTCCGGCGCACGTGGTAGATGGCTGATGGTAGATAAGACCCCGGCTCACTGTTTGCGTCACGCGGTGATGGTGATTGCACCTGATGGGTTTGACAAAAGCCAGAAGTTTGGGTGCATTGCTTATTTTCACAATTTTTGGTTGGAATTATACTAGGAAGCAGGTGGATAGTTTAAACTTTAAATAGGTAGGTAGTAGGACGTAGGTACAAGCTATTGAAGCCGCCTATACAGTGTCAAATTTTAATGGTTGTTTTCCCGCAGTAAAATGATTCTATCTTAGTAGTACAATAGATTTGTAAAGTTTTTTTTGTTCAAATCAAAAAAAAAAATCGGTCGGGTCCATAGTAACTCGCGCCTATCGGCATAAAGTTTCCATAGTACGTCATAGAAAATATTTTTTATTTTCAAAAAATAACATATGCATGGTTCGATAGTACTACTATAGGTAAATCGTTCTGCTGCGGGAAAACAACCACTAAAATTTCACGTTGTATATGTCGCAGTCATCTAGTTCAATCTGCGGTTCGATTGAATGACTAGCGCATTCATTGAATGACTCCATTCAATTGAATGACTCGGCAGAACGTTGATTGAACAATCGTCACTCAACGTTCAACTAGTTAGCGATTTTTAACATAGCCCTTTGAAGAGAGCGGATATGAAATTAGTCAGGTAATTGAATGTATTTATTTTTAACGGAATAGGAAATGTATAAGAACAGTATACAATTCTTAGGTAATTAATAGCAATGTATTTATTACTTCGTCTGTCCAATACGATTGGATTTGGTTAGGTTAGATGGCAAGGCGGGAGCGTAGCGCAGCGAAGCTCCCGCCTTAGCCATCGTGGTTATTTTTTTTGTAAACCACCCAGAACTAGCCGTCGCCACATAATTGAAGTCAGTTTCTAGATTAACCTATTAGTACGCCACCAACAATTACTTTAAAAAAATCATAGAATTCCATTTAACGACTTCACTATGATGACGTTTAGTCAAGACGTTAAACGTTACAGTCAGCGTCTTGACTAGTTGTCCTTCAGTCATTCAATAGAACGGTGTCATTCAATGAATACGCTAGTCAATCAATCGAATCACAGATTGAACCAGATGACTGCGACATATATACTAGCAAAACTTTGATGCAATATGGTCTGTATCAACGATGTCAATATTATAATTATTATAAACGAGGTCAATATAATTTTATACGATGTCAATATAATTAATAAGATTATAATTCTATGGTCTGTAGGTACGAGTATAGCGTTCTTACCTATACGTCATATTAGAAGGAGACTTTTGCATTGATTATTATTATCATTATTCGAGATTACTAGACATGTTTTATTAAATAAAATACACAGAATAATAAGCAGACCACGGGCAAAGAATAAATACACTACCACGGGGAAGAACATTGATTTTTTTTCTGTGAAAATAGTTTTTCGTGAAATATTATTTTACGCGTATAAAGTAGCAAACATCTACTTAATTTATCCGGTTTCAGTTATCCGGACTATCATCGGAAATAGTATTTTTTTAACAAACACCTAAATCCTAATATTAGGTATGTACCTACTGTTCATATGCACCGAATCCGTTTTTCTTGATACCTCCTGCTCCAGTCGTGTTCCTCATGTCTGAGGGTCGTGACCTCCCCCTTCTATGACCTTCCTTCTAATGGTCTCACGCCAGCTGTTCCTATCCTCGGCCACTCGGAGAGCGTCGTAGACGGTGGACTCAGGTGTGGTGCGGATTTGATCAGACCAACGCATGGGATTGGTCTGATCATGGCATTATTTCTTTATACATTAGTCACTATTTAGTAATCTGTGATTAAGTTGTGTGGATTTTCAAATATCCTAATGCCTAACGGCAACAATCAGCTCGGTCAATCGAGTTCCTCCTGTATTTTCGTATTATATTATAGCGTACTTGGGAGACCTACATCAGCACTATAAAAATTTGGTCATACTATCTACCGCGGTCTACACCGGTTGTAATGTGTATCCACTATCCAGTAACACCCGGTGCACCGGCCGGCGCGCCACTGTCAATATTGTTGCAGCACTCGCCGCGCTATTAAATCTGACCGAAATAGGGTTGACACTACATAGTTATTCGTTACATTTTTAATTTAAATATTTTTTTCAGTCTCAAATTTAATTAATTTAACAGTAAATGTTGACATATACATATAAATGTACAAAATGACGAGGATAAGGAAGCTGCCTAAATTAATTCTTTAGTGTATTACACGTAATACGAAAAATTAACTAGCTCCTTAATTAAAACATTAAAATGGAAATTGTTATTTTTCACACCTTTTGCCGTAAAAAAGTTTACCCTGACGTATTTAAATTTTAAACCCATAATTCGAAAATACAGTTTTATTTTTTATCAAATCAGGCAAAATTATGTAAAAAAGAGCATTTTAAAATACCTATGGCTGAAGACCGAATAAATTCCAGCCCAACCCAATAAATAATAGTATCCGTGCCGGATTTTTTAATTATAAAACAACTAAATAATAACGTTATTTTTAATTAAGTAGCAATTAACAAGTGACAGCCCTGGCCACAAGTGCAATATCAGCCGCTCATCTGCGGGCACGCGGAAATTTCGCAAGTGTACAACTTGACCTATCACACACCACAACATAGTATAGACTCTATATTCGACGCCATAAAGACCTCTTCCCTTTAACATATTGTATGTTATTTAAAAATCAATTAAAAATGATATTCAATATGCACCTTATTGCGTTGTAATAGGGTTCTAAATTGTGTGGCGATTTTTGTTTGTGCAGCTGCAGGCGCGAGCGTCGCCTCTCCACAATACAATAATAATGTAAAGAGCTTAAATGTTACAATTTAGACCACTTCATAAACACGGACTGATGGATTACAATTTAAACGTCTTGATACTTTGTCCTTTCAATTGTTTTTTTATTGAAAATTAAAAAAATACGAAGGTTAGATTAATATTTTATAATTTCTATTAATTTACTTTAAATGCATATAAGTATATTATGTATAAAAATCCTGAAATTCGCGGTATTCATATTACATATAATATAACTTAAAAATATTATGTAATAAATTATTTAGGGCCTGTTTCACCACTTCCTGTTAAGTGCCGAATAGGCTATCCACCAATTAACTTGACAGATCGAGTATGGAGAATCTGTCAAAAAAGTTGTGAATAGCCTATTCGGCACTTTATCAGACAGTGGTGAAACAGGCCCTTAGGGTTGCAAAATATCTAAAACTATGACGTAGAATAATAATTTATGGTCGGTACTTGGTTGCATTCTTCCTTTAGGTCACGTTTACTGTTTTTTTAATTTACTGAATATAAAAACCATTTTAAATTATAAGAAAAATCTTTCTTTTCTATTTTAAAATATTTGTAAAATTTTTATTTGGATATGTACGAAAGATCACAACTTTTTGAACTTGTGTACCCTTTGAATCTATAAACTATAAAGTCTTTGGTACTACAATATATGTATTGAGCTTTAATAAATAGATCAATACTTACAATTTTTTCACTAAATGAAATCCCAAACTATCAACACCGCTCTCTCGCGGTACACGTCAACCCGCGTGTTTAATCTTTTTTACTGAAACTCCGCGATCACCCCTCTCGCTACATGCCCGTCAAAATGTCGGTCGCGATTTGGACTAATGTGTTTAATACCATTGATACATATTTAAATTGAGATTAATTTGATCCACATTTATTTTTTAACTATTTTTGAGGTCATGACAATGCTATTATTAAGTCGTTGTGGCTAGTAGGTATAATAGCCTGTTATAGGATTCCCGCACTCATACGAATGCTGCAAGAAGATAAGAAAATTTCTCTGTTTAGGAAACAATAGTATCAATAGTAAAGTATTGTTAATGTTAAAGGGTATCGTTTTTAATAATTATGACACATCTTACGGCTATGAAATAAAATTCATGATGCAGCTTTGGATTTTACCAAAATCGGGCTCGCAACTGCTTTGAATCACTTTTAAATAAACAATATTTTTTTCTTTTACAGAAACAGAAGAAAACGTTTTAGAAGAAGAAGAATGAGACAACATCGGACATTTTGTAGTGAAATTCTTTAGTGACTATTTAGAGCAAAGTATGTGGAAGGAAATGTAAAAATTTGTTAAGGGTATCTAAAGTCTTCAGAATGTTTGAAGCTATTATGTTTTTGACCAACGCAGACATTATTTTATTAATTTCCGTTTCCTGGTAAAATATGGTTCTTCTTTTAGTTTAACAGATTGTTAACAGCGTATGTAGCGAAACCACCATAGAAATGGTTTCTTTTTATGAATAATTTTGACTTATTCACGTTGGCTTCTGATGGACAAGCAACTGCGAACAGAACATATCTGTCTATGATCGCCCTTAATCGGCGTCATAGTTGCATGCTATAGACAGCTTAGCAATAATGGTTATGTATCTTGGAAAAATGTGACAAAAACTATAGTGGAGAAAGATAATGTTACGTAATTCTATCATGGAGAAACTTACGTTGAAAGTGAACGTATAGACAAAATACAGATTGATAAATAGCTATGTCCACATTATGCAATTTCATCTTAAATTTTTGTCATCTTCTTTTTATTCAACTTCCGTTTCGCATATTCAATAATTGAATGCGTCAAAATCCACCCGCGTTGAAAGAAAAGTGTCATAGCGAGCGCTACGATTTCAGCGCGCGTCACGGGCATGCCTCACGTTCGCTGTTGACTGCGCTATAACGCGTGCCCTTGATGAACAAAAAAGGCACAATCTGGACAAAGCTATTAAAATATGTCAAGTACTCCATAGAATCTACAAGAATTCTTGTGTAG
Source organism: Plebejus argus (assembly GCA_905404155.3). Lineage (NCBI taxonomy): Eukaryota > Metazoa > Arthropoda > Insecta > Lepidoptera > Lycaenidae > Plebejus > Plebejus argus. The sequence continues at coordinate 14,945,925 of FR989937.1, read as the reverse complement.
AAACTGTATTCTACGGTGGTAGCTACGCGTGGCGTAGACATTGCTACGCCGTAGCGCCGTGCTACGCGCCTATACGCTACGAGCTACGCGCTTTATTTGATTCCAAAGTAATGTTGTTTTTTTAACAGACTTCCAAAAAGGAGGAGGTTTCTCAATTCGTCTGTATAATGTATACATTATGTTCTTTTTCCTCTACGAATAAAAAATATAATTATTCTAAGAAAAAACTAAAAGATATAATAATAATAAATATTGCTTTAATTTCGAAAATGTCAATGTTATTTCTTTTAAATTCATTGTAAAAAGTAGTACAGTATATTTTGTAGACTTTATACGTTGTTTATTTAATACAAATTATAATAAAGTATTATAGAATTACTTTTGTTAATAATTATTTGTAACAAAGTATACTTTTAATAAAAGATCTTTTGAGATCCTAGCTAAGGAAGCTTAGCTTGGATCTCAAAAAACACCTTAAACCTACCATTTTAGTTCAATATTACAATTTACAAAACAATATTAATTTATCAATTAAATGTTTTAGTTTGATAGTAAACGAATTAAATCGAGCAAGGAATTAAATTGCATTAATAATAATGCATAAAATGGTAAATTTAAACTGATTTAATCAACCTTTAATTCCTTTTACATACTTAAATATCCTATACCAAAACAAATTAGAAAATCTTTCAATATAAATTATAATCTACCACCATATCAAATCAATTTTCATGTAAATGTACAAGCAACAGTCTGCGTGCACAGGTGCAAGATGCATGGTGCATGGGGGCGGGTCGTGGGGTGATTCGGAGGGTTGGCCCTCTGGCCCTCTGGCCCTAGGGCTATATATACCGAGAGGGACCGGAAAGAGTGCCAGTATGTTGGGACCTTTATACCTCTTTGGTTAGAAAGTTAGAAAAGTTTTTGAAGTTCGCAAAAAATTTGCCAAAAAAAGTTTTGTAAGTTCGTAAAAAAAATCCGGAAAGTGAAAATATCGCGAAGTTTCTTAGCTTCTTATTAAAATATTAATAATTAGTCTCTCTCTACCGTTAACTATCATTTATCTCAGAGTTAAGTACGTGTCAACCGAAAACTTAACTCTGTCACATCTCCAAGCTATTTTCTCTAAGCCCTCTTTAACGGCCTCTCAGAAATAAGCACCTCTCATCTCTTTCCTCTAAGTGACCCTCAAGTTGTATTCTGCAAGTCCCCCTCAACGGCCTCTCAGAATTAAGTCCCTCTGAAGATGTCGTGGCGTGCGCGTGTGTTAGCGCGGCGCGGCCTCCGTCGAGGACACACGTCGCGGCCGTTTTCACTCGCGGACTTGGCCGACGCCGTGCGGGGCGATCATGATGAAAATGTAAGTACTATCTGTGTCATTTTATAAGCTACTAGATGACGCCCGCAACTCTGTTGCGCCAAAACTCGTTTATCGCGCGGGAACCGTACATTTTTCCGGGACAAAAAGTGTCGTTATTTCCCGGGACTCAAAGTATCTCCATGCCAAATTTCAGCAAAATCGGTTCAGTGGTTTAGGCATGAAGAGGCAACAGACAGACAGACACACTTTCACATTTATGATATTAGTATGGATAGCATTGCTTTTATCGCGGGCTTTGGCTACCGAATCAAGAAATTTCGTAACGAAAAATATCTTACAACCCCGACTCCGTTGCCAGACTTCAGCACGATGTTAGTCCATACCATTTGACAGGCGTAAGAATGTGTGCGTGGCCGACTGAAGTTTTTGCTGACTTTCCTTAAAACAACAATATTATTTTATTAATTTATATTCATTCATCAGGTATACATGGACGTGGACGTATTCGACAACCTGGTCGCCCGCGGCGGGCCAGCACGAGCTGTCATCAACGCACGACTGGCGCCAGCACCGCCGCTGGCAACAGCACTACTCTGCCTAGACACGGGCTCTCAGACTACATTTGACCAACTATCGAGTCTAGATCTGTCGAGCTCGCCGACTTACAAGGGATATGGATCTCAGACTATTGCGGGCTCCCCGGCTATATTTGGTCTGGATGCAGGCTCTCCGACTACATTCAGCCTGGACGCGGGCTCTCCGACTACATTTAGCCTGGACGCGGGCTCTCCAACTAAGTATAGCCTGGACGTAGCCTCCCAGACTATGCTCATGTGTAAGCTAAGGCTAAGGCTAGAAGCAGATGTGGAGCCAATGCAAGAGATTTCCGTGTGGTTCGACGAACATACGTTGGCCCAAATCGACATGCCGTTCCTTACGTTGAGGAATATTACCGGTGAGTTTAAATTCTAAATAGTCCCTCTTGCGAATAACAATATAGCTAGTATCCAAGGTACAATAATTGTATATTTTGTCTGGCAACGGAATCAGAAAAAAGGCGTCAAGTGTCAATCGCTTGCATTGTTTCGCCGAATGAGGTTATTTCCCCAATTATGTGCAAACCATTTTAAGCTTACACGAAAAAGACGGCTCATTTAATTTCTATATTCCAGGCAAGAACAACTACACGTGCCACGAATGCGGCGCAGAATTCGAGCACCCCAACTCCCTAAAGATTCACCTATTTCTGTCCTGTCGGTCCTTCGAGCCGGATTTGTTCTGGGCGACGATACTTCGGCGGCTCCGCGCGGTGGCACCGACTCCAGCGAGATTGGAAGCCCTAGCGGCAGCCTGGGGCCGCTCTAGGGCAGGCCATATTTGCATGTATTGTGGAAAGCTGTACTCGAGAAAGTACGGCCTGAAGATCCATATTAGGACGCATACAGGTTTGTTTGGATAGCTATTTTAGTTTAAATAATGTTTTTCATTAACATATAATATTTTGTGGGCGGATGGATTACACCAGCAATAATAATAGACATTATTGCAATGATTTACACTAGACGGAAGCACCAGCAGATAATTGACAAAAAGATTTGTCCTATGTTTGACAACATTTCCGTCAATATTCTAGAATCTAGTAAATGTGCCATAGAACTGCCAGTCTCCAGCATTTTAATTACATTTTCCTACTTTGTGTTAAATTCATATAATTTTCAGGAAATACTATATCCCTACTTTAGTTATTTCTGTATCTTGTAGGTTACAAGCCCCTGCGCTGCCGTCACTGTGCGCGGGCTTTCGGCGACCCGAGCAACCTCAACAAGCACGTGCGTTTACACGCGGCGGACGCGGCGTACGCGTGCGCGCTGTGCGGCAAGCGCCTGGCGCGGCGCCGCGACCTGCAGCGACATCTGGCCTCGCACCATACCAGCAGCTGACCTGCTGTACTGTATAACCGCACAATGTGTGTTACCGACTTGAGATTGGATTAGTGGGATAATATGCAATGCCCCAAAGATATTCCGATTTCCGTCCGAGCGGAGGAGTTCGGTTAGACCAGCTATACTTACTCAACCTACGACCCAGTGGGGTTTCATCAGCGGCCCACGTGAAGTTAAACCATTTTTAAATTCACGCCACCGATAATTTTGTGCAAAATATTATGTATTTACAGTGTCAATTTTGAAGAATGTAATTTTTAAATGTTGATTGCGGGCTGTGTTCCGCGACACCATGACCAAAACATGTTTGCGGCTAGTATAAAAAAAAGCGGCCAAGTGCGAGTTAGTCTCGCCCATGAAGGGTTCCGCAGCAGCAATAAGGTTTATTTTTATGAAATTAAAAGGTTTTTGATTTATTTTTATATTTCAGTCGATTTAATGAAATTTAGATTAAGGTTTACCATTTATGACGTACTTATAAAAAAAACTACTGGCTAGATCTCGTTCAAACCAATTTTCGTTGGTAGTTTTTATAGTAATCTACAGCATATATGCTGTAGAATCTCCAAAAATCATATTGAGAAACCTCAATATGATTTTTGAAGACTTATCCATAGATACCCCACACGCATAGGTTAGATAAAAAAATTTTTTTTGTTTCAGTTGTACCTATGGGGACCCCTAAAATTTTTAATATTTTTTCCATTTTTGCATGAAAATCTTAATGCGGTTCACAGACTACATCTACTTACCAAGTTTCAATAGTATAGCTTTAATAGTTTCGGAGAAAAGTGGCTGTGGCATACGGACGGACAGACAGACAGACAGACATGACGAATCTATAAGGGTTCCGTTTTTTGCCATTTTGGCTTTTTTTTTATGCGCAGGGGAAACCCATCATGGGTCCCCCGGGTCGGGTATGTGCTCAGCACCCCGGGGGTATGTGAGACTCCTACTCACTAAAACCACCTGCGGTTCGCCTTCAGCCGTATAAAGGAGGGATATCCCGGATCTAACAAACACGGGACTCCCTCCACTGCCATTTTGGCTACGGAACCCTAAAAAGGTTCGAATACCACTGGGTTAGACCAAAGTCATTCAGCTGGATATTCAATATAGAGAAGACATTCAAGTGCTCGTAAATTTTTTAAGAATAGATAAATAATTAACAACGTTTGTTACTATAATATTTGGGGCCGATTTTTCAATCGTCGGATAACTTTTACCTAAAGAATTAATATAACACTTTGACATTTTTTTCATATAAAATCTGTCAAAACGCCAAATTTATTCCTATGGTAAAGTTTATCTGATGATTGAAAAATCAGCACTATATTATAAATATAAGAATGTAATCTAGTCATAAGTATGGAAGTCTGTAGTAAAAATATTTGAAATGTTTTATACTACATAAATCATAATAATATACTGCGTGACTGGTGAGACATGTTCAATACTTGAGGACGTGATATTTGGCTATTATATTAGTAATTGGAAAAAAATAATATAAAAAATAATATCAATTGATCACTGAGTGAATGTAGCTTAAAGTTAAATAATTATTTACCCAACGCATGGACACCGCGAGCGGGAGTGGTAGTTATGTGGTGTTTCTTTGGTAGCGCACGCCTCTGCACCGGCCGCATAGTATGCCTACTTGCCTAGCCGCGTAATTTACTTAGTATCCATGATTCATTAATTTTTGGGAAATTCGGAAAAAATTAAGAACCTAATTTTATTATCTATTTATAATGAGAATCGAGTACTGAATACTCTCCTTAAATATCGGTATTGACTCACCAGTCATGCTGTATTATGTGCTACTTTTATCGTGCAGAATATTATGATTGTTGGAAATCAAATGTTTAAATATTGTAAAAATTAAAATATCAATTGATATTAATAAATAATTAATGTTTGTGTTCTGAAATTTTACTAATGCAAAAGACTTCTAGCGTGTTACCAAAATCTGAACTAACGCTGTAGGCTGCTTAGGTGCCGGTTGGCAGCGGGCGACATGATTCATGAAGCAACCGCAGACGACGTGTCGCAGCGACACTACTGGTTTGTATGTATTTCAATGAAATACCCTCCGCAGCTAGGGACACTTATTCATAGAAATACATAGAAACCAGTAGTGTCGCGACGACACATCGTCGCTGCAACTTCATGTAGCCGGCTTCCAACTTGTACCTTTAGGGTGTGTTTCCACTGACGCGGAACGGGGCGGAGAGGAGCTTAGCGGTGCCGAATTGACCAATCACCATGCTCAAAATCGCGAAAATTTGATTATCGCGCGAAATCGTATATTGTTTGCGATAAAAAGTATCCTATGTTCTTTCCCAGGACTCGAAAGTGTCTCCACGCCAAATTTCAACAAAATCGGTTCAGTGATTTAAGCGTGAAGAGGTAACACACAAAAAGACTCTTTCGCATTTATAACATTAGTATGGATACTACTAAAAACTTAATCATAGCATTCATAGCCTCTTAGGCTGCCTTCACACTAGTTTGTCCAGCGTAGGCGTTCGATGAACGTATGCACAGCGCAGACGTCGCGACAACGCGGCGCGTTGTCGTAACGTTTCCTCCACAGAATTATCGAACGCCTACGCTAGACAAACACTAGTGTGAAGGCAGCCATAGCTATGATTGTGAGACCAATTATCATGGATAAGCCGTCTAGTAGTACGCCGCCCGCGCCGCCGCACAGTGGATCGAAAATCGAGTTTCATGGACATAGGAACTCGAATTTCCAGATGTCATTTTTTTGGGCTGAAATGTCTTCTCCTAGTTGTTATTACATAGTAAAATGTTATAAGACTCAACTACGTGTAATAATAAGGGAGTTATAATTTTTTTAAGAAATTTTTGTATGGAGCCGACAGGAAAAATGAACATATCTCTGGAATCGCATGGTTGCCCGTTATATCCTTACACACTATTATAGTACTAATTATTACTCACATTTTGGCATATTTTATATTACGGCACCAAGTGCGATTTTTTTTCTAAAATTCGTCAAAATTTAGAATATTTAGCCTATTTGTATTTGTTGCAAAAGTTTATGTTGTGGTTAAAGGAGGTCTCTTTCATAATATTTTGATACCATAGGATCACATAATTGGCCAAGTGCGAGTTGGACTCGCGCACGAAGGGTTCCGTACCGTTATAAAGCAAAGAAGGAGGGGTATTTCGTAGTTCGTACCCACTAATGTAGCACTTTGAGACATATACCAAATGAAAGGACTTAAAAAGTTGAACATTTTATTGTATAACGAAAAATCTCTAAACCATGGGAGAAAAAAGTTAATGAGGGTAGACTGAAGGTAAGAAAAAATCACAAAAATTCACCCTGTATTATTGCATCAATTTATAGTGTTGCTGGTAAGGAATCATTTCTGGAAAGTAATCGTATATGGCAAACTTGAGGAAAGTGTTTTATTTTAGTATATTGTTTCACATTTTTAAGAAATGTATGGGAAAACAATAAAACCTTAAAAATTTTACCTTTCCTGGATTTTACCGTATACTTTACCTTAGAGAAATTGTTTATACTAAGTAGTACTAGCGATTGGTGCATTAATACAGGTGTTTTATTTTTCATAAATCGTAAGAAATAAAGAAAACCTCCTTTATTATTGCATCATGCGCTAGTATTGCTAATTATAAACAATTTCTCCAAAGTGATATTAAAGAAAAAAACAGGTAAGGGTTCGACATTCAGCATTTTATTGTTTTCCCATACATTTCTCTGAAATATGAAGCAACATATTGAAATACAACACTTTCCTTGAGTTTGACATATATGATTACTTTCAGAAATCATTCCTTACTAGCAACACTACAAATTAATTCAATAATACAGGATGTTTTTTTCTTTTTCGGAAAAAATTAAACATCCTGTACCCTGTATTATTGCACCATTCGCTAGTATTGCTAATTATAAAACATTTCTCCAAAGTAATTATACACGATAAAATTCAGGAAAGGTTAGATTTTTAAGGTTTTATTGTTTTTTTCATACATTTCGTAAAAATATGAAACATTCTATTAAAATCAACACTTTTCTCAAGTTTGCCATATACGATTACTTTCCAGAAATGATTCCTTACCAGCAACACTATAAATTGATGCAATAATACAGGGTGATTTTTTGTGATTTTTTCTTACCTTCTACCCTCATTAACTTTTTCTTCCATGGTTTTGAGATTTTTCGTCAGACAATAAAACGTTCAACTTTTTAAGTCCTTTCATTTGGTATATGTCTCAAAGTGCTACATTAGTGGGTACGAACTACGAAATACCCCTCCTTCTTTGCTCTATAACGGTACGGAACCCTTCGTGCGTGAGTCCAACTCGCACTTGGCCAATTATGTGATCCTATGGTATTAAAATATTATGAAAGAGACCTCCTTTAACCACAACATAAACTTTTGCAACAAATACAAATAGGCTAAATATTCTAAATTTTGACGAATTTTAGAAAAAAAATCGCACTTGGTGCCGTAATATAAAATATGCCAAAATGTGAGTAATAATTAGTACTATAATAGTGTGTAAGGATATAACGGGCAACCATGCGATTCCAGAGGTATGTTCATTTTTCCTGTCGGCTCCATACAAAAATTTCTTAAAAAAATTATAACTCCCTTATTATTACACGTAGTTGAGTCTTTTAACATTTTACTATGTAATAACAACTAGGAGAAGACATTTCAGCCCAAAAAAATGACATCTGGAAATTCGAGTTCCTATGTCCATGAAACTCGATTTTCGATCCACTGTGCGCCGCGCCGCGCGGCGAGCGGCTTTCGAGGCCTATCCATATAAATCTATACATTGACTGAAGCCTAAGGGCTACCACACATAACTGCGAATTCGCAATATCTGCGACAAAACACATACTAAAAATGACATTGCAATGCGAATCCACAGTTTTGTGTGGAAGCCCCACAACATCATGATCTAGGTAGTGAAATGAAACGTCTACATGTGTTTACACTATATTCACTGCGAAGCAACCTTGGCAGCGATGCGCTTGTCTCTCTCCTCGGCGATGGTGAGTCGGATACCCTTGCCGCGCGGCAGCGAGATGTACGCCTTGGTGCCCTTGCCGATGATGAATACGTTGTTCAACCTGGAATAAAAAATATATTAAGTATTGCATGTACTGCATACACAGCTTTTAGATTCTGCGAACTTGAAGGGTACAAGCAACAAACGCTAGCTGTAGCTACTAATAACTATCTCCAACAACGACTAACAAGATAAAACGACAAGATAAAGTGGGACAATAAAGGTGATCGCACATTTATCAGCATGCACGTGCCGAACGCGCCGCACATGCAGTGCGTTGCGTACGCCGCGTACGGTATGTACTAACAAATGTGCGCAGTGCGATTAGCTTAAGGTACGCTTATACGGGCAACTAAAATTGCTCCACTCCAATCAATTCTCGTCAACTTTGACGTCACGACTACATCAAGCAATTTTCGGCAACAAGTAGCAACAAGCAGCGCGATTGCGCTATATATATTGCGCAATACATCGCAACACAGTTGAGCGATTTGGCGCAACTTCATCAACTAGTTACTAGGCAATACTGTCATACACGAGCCCATCGGATATTCGTCAATTTGTATCGGCGACATTGAGCGATATGAAATATCTGGAGCAATGTCGCCGTTTATTGAAATTGCTCCATATTGCTCCACTAATTGCTCCAGACCGGTCCATTTGTGTCGCCGGGCAATTATGTGTTAGCTCTCTTTCTTAATTATTTCTTACATAAATTGACAATTCTTAGTGATGATTTAGGTCCTCAATAAATTGCGACAACTGTTTAGACTCTACATAAGGATTATTGTGGAGGAAAAAATCAGTATTTTGCCCTTTTAAGGTTTCACGCATAGCAACAACTCAACGCCAACTGAACTCACAGCTTATGTATATCATGAAAATAGTGTGACGTACTTCATGGATAGTCCCCAAGAACCATTATGAGTTGTAATATAAAAACACAATAGCAATCTCACCTAGTGGCAAAGGTGTGTCCCGTGGAGTCCTTGATGTGTACAATGTCGAAGGATCCCGGGTGGCGTTCGCGGGACACGATCGTGCCCACTCGCCCCAAGTTACGACCTCCCGTGATCATGCACAGGTTGCCTGCAATTTGATAAACGAACGTTATAGATCCGCAAATGAATTAATAGCCTATGTGATAGCCGATAGGATATCTTTGATATATTAGGATATGTTTGATATACTTTGAAATAATTGAATCCTAGGAAATGACTTAGGATATTATTTAGTTACAAATATTATTGACACCTTAGAATTTTCACAGAGACGGTACAAGGCGCAGCGGTGCAAAATAGCAATACAAAACTAAAATACCACGTGATATCTTGCTATTGGAAATTTCAATTTTGTAAGTCGTCTTCTATAACATTTAGGCTTCGGCCAAGCCTACGCGTCAGTAACGCGGGACGGGAGCGTCTGCAACGCGAAACTGGTGTGCACACCTGCACGAATATGGTGAGAAACCGTAGATTATTCCCACTCTGCCGACGCGAACGTCCCGCGTTGCAGACGCTCCCGCTTCGCAGTCACTTTGGTCGCGTAGGTTTGGCTGAAGCTTAAATGCGCAAAATAGCGCGATCTCTATCTGTGCCAAATTACATCAAAATTTGTCCAGTATTTTCACGTCCACGTCCATACTGCATGCACTTCCACATTTATTATATTAACACAGATTACATCAGAAGCATAAACAGAGAACTCACCGGACTCAAATTTTATGAAGTCCATGATCTTGGATGTGGCAATATCCAGCTGGATGGAGTCGTTCACCTTGATGAGGGGGTCAGGGTAACGGATAGTGCGTCCATCGTGCGTCACCAGGTAAGGCACGTTCTTAGGACCGGTGCCGACTTGGCGGACCTTGCACAGCTTGTACTGGAATTGCAATAAAAATAGTTTTTATCTGCTTTTAGCACAATGAAATAGGGCTATCTATACTGGGCACAACTTGAAATAACATATCTAATAATAACTATGTACTAACAACTGCTGAAAATGTATGTTTCTTATGCCGCGGCCGCAAATGTGTGGTGCTTTGTGCTAAAACCGATACTATTGGACGATCTGCGTGTATCGTCCAATAGTATCGTCTCTTTGCACGAAGCTTCGGATGATACACGCAGGTGCGGCCAGGCCGTTAGAGATACATTTGATAATAATATAGAGATATGGACACTTTGAATGCTTTTAGTTATTATTTCACTTCACATTAAATAGTGTCTAAAACTCTAAATTAAGAAATATTCTGTTACAATGGGAAGTCTTTAGCTTCTTAATCCATCAATCCCCAAGCGGCACCTGGCTGTTGCATAAAAATTGAAAATCTATTGTGTCTGTGATTCCCACGATCGAGGGTATCATTGAGCTATCTATTAAACTTCACATACAATAATTTAATAAATTTGATCCTTCTTTGGTAGAGAACTAAAATGTTGGCTCTCATTCCACTTTCTATTAACATAATATAAGCTTTTGAATAAATATTAATAATTATTATATTGAAGAATTATACATAATATAGCGTAGGACTATTTTACTTCATAGTTTGTTGTATTTTTACCTTAGCCTCCTCTGGAGTAATCCTGTGGATTGTGAAACGTCCCTTAACGTCATAGATGAGACGGAACAACTCATTGGTCTTCTCAATGGAAACCACATCTGAAAAATAAATGTTATTGTTGTTAAATGTTAAGGTTGCTTTATGGAAACAGGAGAATTATTTATTATTATTATTTTAAATATTTAGTATGGCAAATTTTAGAGCGCCTCTTTGTTCGAGTATCGAATAATACTATAGCTTTATACTCATAGTAGAGCTACAGATTTCAGAATAGCACCTAGAATTATGGGGTTTATAAAACTATTTAATCAATGACTACACAACAGTAATTTTGGCTTTCTATTACTAATTAATATTAAGTTATAACTGTTTTCAATATAAATAATTAGACATCACTTGACATCACAAAAATGCCACCACAAAAATTAATGAGTTTATAATAAATAACTTTACATTTTAACTACATAGTAAAGTAATTGTTTTGCCTCAGCAGTCTTACTACAATAATGCTTCTTTTACTATGATAGACCAAAATTGTCACTTACCCATGAATCCAGCAGGGTAGGTAGGGTCTGTTCGGACCTTTCCGTCAACTTTGATCAGTCTCTGCTTTACGATTTTTAGCACTTCATTTCCAGTAAGGGCATACTTCAGCCTGTTTCTCAAGAAAATGACGAGAGGCAAGCACTCCCGGAGTTTGTGCGGGCCGGTGGATGGACGAGGTGCGTACACACCCCCCAATTTGTCCAACATCCATGCTTTGGGCGCGTTTAAACGCTTCAAATGCTTCTTCGGTCCACGAGCCTAAAAACAAGTATACGATTATAACCTATACGATACACAAAATTGTTGACACAGAAATGCTTTCACAGCATAATATTTGTCGCTTTACAGACATGAAACAGTTATTAATAATATAACGCACTTTCTTCAGACACCGTAGGTACTTTAATTTCGGTTTATTTAGTAAGGAATTTCGGTTTTCTAAAAGTGTCAAGATGAGACGTTTCCCGGACAAGAATGCAAAAAATACGGGTTTAATTGAAACCAAATAAGTTTCTGCTGAACTAAAAACACTTGAAATCTTGCTTTTAATGATATATTTCTGTGATTCAAACCGATTTTACACAATTTCACTTGAAAAACTCACCATGTTGGACACAAGTTATAACAAGAAAGAATTTTGAAAAGTATGGAAATTGGAAACGTCAAGTTTGAGATGGTCAGTGTCAAGTCAAGGAAACCATAGACAAGTATTTTTGTTTTTTAATAAGAAAATCTTGGCCACTGATCTCTATACAAGTACGCTGGAAGTGGATTGCTGATAGCCTTTGAAATTGACGACCGTGTATTTCTTGCTTGCAAATGTTACGAAATATCTTTGACTATGACTTTGGCCAATACTTTACTTTGAGGAAAAAACGTATTATGTCAAATCACAGATTAAGTATACACCTCATGTGTCAAATAGAGATGACTGATGATTTGGGAGTTTTGCCGGGAATGTGAAAGAGTGATGTTGTGATTTTGTATTATTTTCCTAAAATTGTGTTAAGTTGGGTTTTTAATGTGTAATATTGGTAGAATATTAACCATTACAGCGCTTTCACACGAGACACGACACGAGACGATTTAGGAACTGCACGACAGACGTCACACAGGCTGTCGTTTGCACGTTTTCACACGAGCGACGATTTCGCGACGACACCGCAGCCACCACAGATTAGAGATTTCTGCTGCGACGACACCACAGATTAGAGTATTATAGAGTAGAGACGACACCACTTATAGCTGGCTTACACGTAATATGGCTGGCTTACACGTATTAGTTGATAAGTAGTTGACTAAATTTTAACTTATTTTAAGTTGTTAATTGCACGTAAAAACAAAATTTAGTAGCAAGTTAAAATTATGAATTATTAAATAAATAAAACACTTCTTTCTTCCTGACTTTTTATTTCAAAATGTTCAAACTCCGGCTCCAAAATACTGCAGACTAAGCGCCATGCATTTTTCCTCATTATTTTATCTTTGTAATATGTTCACTACTTTTGTCCCTTAAACACGGATTATTTTCCACTACCTCTATTAAGGTATAAATATAATAATATTTAAACTTTTCCAATATTAGCAGCACACCACCATACACATTTTAAATTTCAAAACAAAATTAAAAGTAAACAAATGACCCACAGATAACTGTAATAAATCATAATATCTTTGTAAATTTTTTATCTATGCTAAAAAACGTGACGACATAGCGGATTGTCGTCTCAAAAACGTGTGTCGTGCTGTGCCGTGTGAAAACGGTGCATAGAAATGTATGGCGCGCTGAATCGTCACCGCTTTTTGTCGTCTCGTGTCGTGTCTCGTGTGAAAACGCTCTTAGATATCTATTCGTTATCGTGCACAAGTGTAGGAAAGTGATGCATTATCCAGAAACGTGCGATTTTGTGTTCCCTCCAAAACTGCATTGAAAGTTTCAGTAAAGCGTCTCCCACTTTACTGAAACGGCCGACTTGACTCCTTGATTGACTGTATTGACTTGTACTTAGACTTTGACTAGACTTATGACCTGACGATATTACATGAAAACGATGCTGAAAATTATTATAGGAGGAATACGGTTTTCCCGCCATATTCCTTACCTTTTACCTTGTCTGTGGCACAACATACACATACTTTGTGTCAAGTTGTCAAAAACGAAAAAGAAAGAAAAAAAGATGACTGATGAAGAAGAAGAAGATGTTAGAGAGGTTATGTTCATGTGAGTTTATGTTTATGTGAATCGAATCAAAATTATTTAATTATAATATAATAAACTGCAGCATTCGGGAGCTTATTTCACAATTCACTATACATATCTAGAGGAAATACTCTAAATAATGAGTATAACAGCTATATTATGTTCGTAGTTGGCAAATAATAAATGGACTACGATTCGGACAGCAGTGTAGGCTGGATTAATGCTTCGTCGGATAGTGAATCTAACAAAAGCGTGTATGTTTTAACAATCTAAAAGTAGTTTGTTTGTCTTTTTATAAAAACCAGTCGACTTATATATTATTTATAATTTCTTAGCTTATTAAAAAATTGTCCATTTAGGTTAGAAAAGTTTCATCGTATCATATTCTAATGTATTTAATATTTTAGGACTTCAGACATGGGGATTAGTGACCATGAAGAAGAGACTCTAGTCAATAATTCTGAGGAAAAAAAACACAAAAAAGCAAAGAAAAGAAAACATGATGAAGATTCCTCTATATGTGTTGATAGACCAGCAAAGAAAAAGCATATTAAAGTAGAACCAGAAAGTGATAGAGACAAAAGTGGTCAGGAGGATAGTATAGTTCATTCTGAAAGCTTCGATAACTTAAGAATAAAACAAGAAAGTGCAGACGACACTGATGAACCAAGGAAAAAGAAAAAGAAAAAAGATAAAAAATCGGAAAAGGAAACTAAAACAGAATCAATTTTATTAAATGACACACAAGGTAATGAGTCATTTGAAGTATCAGCTGTAGAAGAAAGTGCAAGAAAGAAGAAGAAAAAAAAGAAAAGCAAACATAGTGAAAGCGAGGATGTTGGGGACGAAACTATTGTTTCTCAAAAAGATAATGAAAATAATGATAATGAACAATCCATTGTAGATAGAAATGGCAAAAGAAATAAAGTTCCATCGTCCACCTTTTTAGACAATGATTTAAATGTGACAAATGAAACAATAAACATCAGCGCTATACCTTCAACAGTACCTAAGAAAACAAAAAGGATATCTGATCGCCTAAGGTTTGAAGATGATGAAATTGTTACTACACTTGAAAATGGTTACGAATCAGATAAGGAAGTATCTTATTCTAAAGAAGTTAAAACATTTTTGAAGAGAAATAAAAAGTTCTCTCCGCTTACATCATTTGCTCCATTTAAAACCGATGAAGAAGATATCTACATTTTAAAGTGTCCAACTGGAATAGACATAAAAGATTTTAAAGATGTTAACTTAGCTTTAGATGGTAAGAGCAAAATCAAAGTTGCAGGACACACTTATGATGGTGTTATTACAGAAACCGACACCAAAAAACTCTTAGTTACTAGTAGTAAAAAGAATGTATATCTTAGAAATGAGCCTGTACTTAAAACTATAGTGTTCCGCCAAAGGATACCTGTCCCTCACATTCAAGATGACTCAGTGATTACTAGTAATCAAACAACATTTATTCCGTTGCCGGATACAAAATGCCGACATCCATTATTCGGTACTAACTATAAAAATGCTATAAAGGTGCCTAAAGGTGTTCGTGAGCGCTTATCCGAGAATAATTTGCAGCCTGAGGCAGTAAAACAAGAGACTTTGTATAAAAATAAGAAAAAGAAGCACAAAAAGGAGAAAGAAACAGTTGAAAGAGAATCGGAAGTTGACAGCAGCATAATTAAAGAACAAGGCGAGAGTTCTAAAAAGAAAAAGAAGAAACGAAAAATTAAAGAGGAGACTGAGGCCAAACCTGCCAAGAGGATAAAACTTGAACAGGATCCTGGCGCATGGGAATCTGAGAAGGCAATAGAGGAAAATCTATTTAATTTTTAAGCTCAAATACAAAATATATTATTTTGTTTAATTTATTTCCAACTTTTTATTTTCAACAAACAAAAATTAGATTAACAAATAGTCATATTGTTTTCATTATTGTCTCAATTTAAAAACAAATATAGTTTTGATATCTAGCCCCCTTATTTGCATACACTGGATAATTTGTACGACGCGACGTAATAATATTATTATATCTGTCATGTTACTTTTTCAGACCACTAGACTTATAATAACTTAGTTTAGTTAATAATTCAATAGATGGTGCTGGTAGATTATAAATTTCTGTAATTAGTACATACATAAGTAACTAGATGGCACTGTCAGTTATTTTGTACTGTTAAGTTATGGTCGATTTTGGACTTCCTAGGTAAGTACCTAAGTAAAATTAACTTTAATCTCTAGATACTTCATACTTAAATTATGTTTGTAAAGGTTATTAAAACAGGAAAGACTGCAGTAATTTTTATAATGTTCATTTTTTTAATTTGCTTACTAAAATTAAACAATTACTGTTTGCTTCGAATATACGACTTGATGACTTCCACAAAATCTTTATCGACTTCGAATCCCAAGGTAAGTGCGCGCTTATTATCAAACTTGATCGGCAAAGAGGCTACAATGCGTGAGCACTTTTCATCAGGCTTGAAAACGATTAAATCGGTCGGTTTTTTACCGGCAACTTTCGCCAGAGCCTCAATCATCTCTTGGACGGTCACAGTGAATCCGGGCAGGTTGATGGCGCGCCACTGTCCTAACGCTTGATTAGGAACGACTGCACCGTGGACGATATTACGTAACACTGTCTCCGGGCTCGTCAGCCACAGACCCTGGTCTCTGCTGACGGGAACCTCGCACACCTCTCCATTAAGAGGTTCCCTGATGATGCCACTAGCGAACGACGTCACTGCCTGGTTCGCTGCCCCAGCCCGCACGCTTACTGTCGGCAGCCGCACTATCCGCCCGTCCACGTAGCCGCGACGAGAGTAGTCGTTGATGAGCAGCTCGCACATGGCCTTGGCCGAGCCGTACGAGTTCTGCGGAGTGGTCGCCGTGAAATCGTCTATTACTGGTGGAAGTTCCCCGCCGAAAACCCCGACCGTGCTCGTGAAGACGAACTTGATACTCGGGTCGGTGTTCCGGATCCTCTCGAGGAGAGCTCGAGTCGCTTCGAAGTTAACCCGCATGCCGTGGTCGAAGTCGGCTTCGGCGTGACCGCTGACGACGGCCGCTAGATGGAATACGAGGTTATAGCCTGGCTGGATGATCCTTTCTGCTGCGTCTTTTGTTGTGAGATCGATGGCAAGGCAGGAAACTCGGGGATCCTTCCGTTCCGTCGGAGCGATGGTGTCCACGAGAAGAAGTCGATTTACTGGTACTTCTGACTTATCTAGAAGAAGGTCAGCTAGCCGAGACCCGAGGAATCCTGCCGCTCCAGTTATAATAATGTTCATCTTACTTATTATAATTTTCGGGCGGTTATAAATTGGATAGGAAGCCCTGCTCTAGTCTAAGTCCAAGCTCCAAGTCAAGTATTAAAATAAAATACTCTATCGTAAACGTACTTAGGCATGTTATAAACATTCATTTGTTAGGTTAAAGGTGAAAATAATCTTAAAGCAATATTAGTATCTTGATACTACCTACACTACTTAACAAACACGATAAGAATATTTAAAAATATTAATGAAGAGATAACTATGTACTTAGTTTACAATGGCATGAACTATGAAATCTACACTACTAATATAAAGAGGAAAGATTTGATTTTTTGTTTGTTTGTTTGTCCTGAATAGGCTTCGAGTCCGAAACTACTGGCTCTGAAAAATTCTTTTACCATTGGAATCCTACATTATTTCTGCTGAACATAGGCTAAATTTTACTTTGGAAAAAATAGGGTAGAAAACAAAGCCAAAGTTACCTCTTTCAATGCTGTGCTAAGAATACTGAACTAAGCGACCTATTTTTTATAGCTTTAATTAGATAAAATGATTATCTATCCGTATTCGCAAAAATGATTCGAATATATAATAATCGAATTATTTATTGATGCCAGTGACAAGATATCTAGAGAATTCGCGTACGCCGCGGCTTACCGAGCTCCGACAGTCGCGCGGTGGCCCATACAGATACATTTTCAGTGATAGAAACTACTGAATACTGATCCGATTTGCATACGGTTTTCATCAGATTTATATTTGTCTTCTTCTAACTCAACATCAGCTGGCCTAGCATAGTACCTACGCCAACGAGATAATATATCTCATTTTCGAGATAAGTTGCAGGTGGTATGTCGATTCCGAACCTTCCGGTTCCCCGTGATACAACTGAAAGAGGATGCAGAGTGAAGCTACGTGTCTCGGCGTAATTCCTAGCTGGGTCCATTATTATCATTATTTAATGTGCCTTAAGCCATTAGTTAGTTCATAAAGGCGGCCTACAGTCACGAAAGAGCGGCCTGCAGCATGCTTTTTTTTTACGTAGAGAAATGCTGTGATGCATTCCGCAGGGGATGGGGACTCCCACTGCGGATATGTGGGACTCGCCGCGGCGAAGATGGTGTGTGCCGCGGCCCTACCCACTAAAACTCTACGGTGCTCCTAGCCACCGCTTCCTGACGAAGTCGCGGGAACTGCAGTAGCTTACATCCCACTGATGTCTATTATACAAGTACGCGTACGCGTACTTGTAGGTATAGAGATCAGTGTTACATCCTCTTTGCTCGAGTTTTGACTTTTGGCTCTCACTCGGGAGTCGAGTTGTTTGTGGGTGGCCTTAAAGTTTTTTTTATTTATTTCTCTAAAAAGTGTAAATATTATTATTATTAGTAATTATAAATTGTAATTATTATAATAATGTATTAAAATTTAAAAACACGTCCAAATCATAGCATTAATGAACGCATAGGTAACGCATGTTTATCACAGATGATTTTGAAGGTCACTTTGAGGTGACAACTGTCAAAATAAGTTCACAAAAATCAAAAGTCAAAACATTTAGAAAAATTTAATTTAGGGAAAATAAATAATATATTATTTCCTTCATTTATGCAGATAAAAGTAATATTAAAATAGTAAGTAAGTCTCAAAATAATCAGTGCGTCTTTTAGTGTTATCAGGAGCTAATGACTTCTCATAAGTAACATAAAATCACAAGTAAGTACACAATAATAATGTTATCTTTGCTCTTGGTAACATGATTTTGGGATAAATGATACTACATAATATTTTATTTTATAGTAAAAATATTTTTATTACGCTAGCCAATTGATTGAATTACGTATTTGAGAAATATTGGCAACGGCTTACCATAAAAAAGTTCGAAGGTACGTTTTAGCAAGTACCTAATGAAAAACATTCACACAACACAACCTTCATTATTTTGAAAATAACACGAGTTTATTAGAATAATATTGTATTCTATGAAAAATCTTTGCATGATTCTGCAGAAGAACTGATAAAAAAATCCTGAGTGGTATGATATTGTTCTTTTTTAGGGTTCCGTACCCAAAGGGTAAAAACGGGACCCTATTACTAAGACTTCGATGTCTGTCTTTCCATCTGTCTGTCAGCAGGCTATAACTCAAGAACGGTAATAGCTACAGAGTTGAAATTTTCACAGTTGCCGCTATAACAAAAAATGCTAAATACAAAATAAAACTAATAATTAAGCGGGGCTCCCATACAACAAACGTGATTTTTTGGCCTTTTTAGGGTTCCGTACCCAAAGGGTGAAAACGGGACCTTATTCATGAGACTTCGTTGTCTGTACGTCTGTCTGTCTCCAGGCTGTATCTCAAGAACCGCTATAGCTAGAGTTCTGAAATTTTCACAGATTATGTATATTGGTTACCGCTATAAAAACAAATATTAAAAATAAAATAAAATTAATATTTAAAGGGGGCTCCAATACAGCAAACGTGTTTTTTTTTGGCCTTTTTTGCTCAATAATAGCATAAGGTAGGCACTTGATATTTTCACAAAGGCCTTAATTATATTATGTCTACTTCAATATTTAAGAATAATAATGGAATAAAATAAAAATTTAAGGGGGGCTCCCATTCAAAAACCACAATTTTTGGCCTATTTTTGCTCTATAACGGTACGGAACCCTTCGTGCGCGAGTCCGACTCGCACTTGGCCTATTTTTTGCTCCATATCAATAATAGCAACAGGTACCCTGTACTTGAATTTTTCACACAATCCTTAGTTTTATGTGTAGGTACTTTATTATTTTATAATAATATAAAATAAAAAATTAAGAGGGGCTCCCACACAAAAAACACAAATGTTGGCCTAATTTTGCTCTATAATGGTACGGAACCCTTCGTGCGCGAGTCCGACTCGCACTTGGCCGTTTATTGTGTACAAGCTGTTGCCCGCGACTTCGTCCGCGTTAACATGGTATAATAACGGAAATGGCATAGATTTATGATGGGTCTCGCATCAGACCCATCATTAATCTATGGGAAATGGATAATTTTTGACTATTTATGGTATTATTAATCAAAATATGACACTCGAAAACTGTATGTTTGTTTAGTTTAGGTTATGTACAGAATTGACTTTCCTATGATTTTATTCTGTTTATAGATAATTACAATCGATTGTATAGTTTAGGTACGCGCAAACCTGTAAGTCTTTTGAGTGGGAACCATACATTTTTTCGAGATGAACATTATTTTATGACCGTTCTCAGGACTATATGTATCTGCATACCAAATTTTACCAACATTGAATAGTTTACGCGCAAAAAAGTTTATTGTGTGGGAACCCTACATTTTTCCGGGACAAAAAATATCCCTTGTCCTTTCTCGAGACTCAAAGTATCTCCGTAGCAAATTTCATCAAAATCGATTGAATAGTTTACGCGCAAATCATAAAAGTTTATTGTGCGGAAACCATACATTTTTCCGGGACAAAAAGTATCCTATGTCCTTTCTCGGTACTTAAAATATCTCCATACCAAATTTCATCAAAATCGAATGAACAGTTTACGCGCAAATCATAAAAGCTTATTGTGCGGAAACCGTACATTTTCCCGGGACAACAAGTATCCTATGTCTTTTCTCGGGACTCAAAGTATCTCCGTACCAAATTTCATAATAATCGGTTTAGCGGTTCGTGAAGAGATAACAGACAGACAGACAGACACACTTTCGCATTTATAATATTAGTATGGATTCTATGCCATTCTGTTCTGATGGTATACATTTGCACTTGTTATATTGAGAAGTTTTAATCATGATGTGCATACGTGTTTATTTTGGCTCAGGTAATTGGCACTAAACCCCTATTATATTCCACTTGTTATGTAAAGCATAATAAATTTATTATAAAGGTATGTTGCTGGTTAGTGTTGGTAAAAATAGCATTAGCAATAATAATTAATTGTTAAATGCCCATTAGCAATAATTAAATTTATCGTACATGCTAAAAAATACGATTGCTATTATTATTGTGCGTAGCAAAAGTCTGCGAACATGATAAGAATCACGTCTGCGTTGTTTCGCACCGCGATGCTAACTGTTAATGAATTGCTATTTTTTACTCGATGCGAAATCTACACTACTATTATAAAGAGGAAAGATTTGATTTTTTGTTTGTTTGTTTGTTTGTTTGTTTGTTTGTTTGAGTCGAATAGGCTCCGAAACTACTGGACCGATTTGAAAAATTCTTTTGCTATTGGAATCCTACATTGTTTCTGCTGAACATAGGCTACATTTTATTTTGGAAAAAAGTAGGGTTCCATAAGATATTTGAGTTTTTCGAACGCAAGGTGTAAAAAATCAGCTAGAAAAGTTACTTATTTTGCGTACGCTGCCTAAACTATAAAAGATAGAACCATAAAATGTTCTAAGTAATTGTAGATCTTATAAATATCTACAAAAAAGTCCGCGACACACTATACCTATCTATGTCGAGTGAGGCACAATAGCCATTTATTTATTTAAAAATCCTGAATTTTTTTTGGACTACATTTAAACGGATATATTTTACTCACGCTATTAATCCTTATCAAAATAAATTATTTTATCACTAAGTACAGTTTATGTAGATAATATTTGGTCTTTGAATGATTAAAATTGGACGTTTGGTTTTGAAATTATGGCGAAATTAAAATATTACGATAGTGGGCGTCACCAAAGCGCGTGCGGGAGGAAGACAATATTCTGTTGTAGAAATGAAAATTCTGTACATAAAAGATATGAAATGACACCCGAAATTACACCTTTGTCACTACATCGCTATAGAAGCCAAAAATGTGGTTAGTTTTTTGTCTGTCTGTCTGTCACTCTTCTGTCTGTCTGTATGTTTGTTCCAGCATCACACGAAAAATACTGATCCGATTTGAATGTGGTTTTCGCAGATATATTTATCTTCTTCCAACTTAACATCTGGTGTATAAAATTTTTTCCCCCCACCCCTCTAAGGGGACAAAAGAGGGGGTCAGATTTTGTATCAAACTTTTTTCTTTAACACGAAAACTACTGATCCGATTTGCATACGGTTTTCACAGATTTGCATACGGTTTTCACAGATATATTATATTTGTCTTCTTCCAACTCAACATCTGGTGTATAAAAATCCTCCCCCCCTCCCCTCTCAACCCTCTCTGGGGACCAAAGAGGGGTCAGATTTTGTATACAACTTTTTTCTTTAGTGGACTTACTTCATATTAGGTATTAACTGTGTTTTTCAACTTAACATCTGGTGTATGACCTTCCCCCTCCCACACCCTCTTAAGGGACAAAGAGGGGGTAAAACATGTATCAACTGATGATGTAGAAAATATACTTTAAATGGCAAAACAACGTTTGCCGGGACAGCTAGTATCAAATAATACTCAACGCGCGCGTTGCGATTCTAATCGATAATAGGGATGATGACAAGGTCAAAGATTAGCGAATTTTGTTAATAAAATAAAGAAATCACGGTAAAAAATAAGTGTTCCCAAAATTTCAGCTCGATAGCATTTGTATTTTTTTTATTATGTATGTTTTAGTAAATTTACTACAAAATATTTGAACTAAAAAAATTTTTTTAGTGTTTAAATATTTTTTAGAAAAATTTTGTGCAGGAACCTAGGTAATTACTATTTTAAGCTGAAAAATAACTCAAAAATGTTAAATATTTTCGTATGAGAAAATGATTTTGGTATTAAGTATGTATGAGAATTTCAAGGGTACCCCGGCCCCTTAATGAATTTAATAGAAAATAGCATTAATTTCCATTACTATTGCTGGTTAAAGGGATAACATGTGCGTGGCCTAGTGGTTTGTTAGATATCTTTGATAACAATAAGTTACCCTTTGGGTACGGAGCCCTAAAAAACACCTCACGTTATTTGTGGATCTTTCTTTATCTTGAAAAAATGTATTATCCCGACACAATAATGAATTTCTGCACAAATGAGTTGTGAGCGTCATCATAATCCTGTTGTGGGAAGATTAGGTAGGAAATTCTTAATCATCAGTTCCTACCTGGACAATAATGTGTGTTTTAAAACATTTATTTATTTTAAATCTAGTTATGTATTTAAGGTACTTTTGTTATATTATGTTCTCTATTGTTATAAAGAGCTTTAATAGTTGGTTCAGCATTATAATTTTTAAATGGTATTTAGAGAATAGGAGAGCAGTTACACATAGGAAAGATAGTAAGAGTAACATAGGCAGACTAGTGAGGAATAGTAATGAATGAATGCTGACCACCAACCCGAGTGTTAACTTTGTTGTGGTGGAAATATAATTTCTTGTTGGTACCAGCAAACAGGATAAAAAACCTTATCCTATAAACACTGGACTTTATATAGGGCCTATGTAAAGTTATATTTCATTACGGTTTTATGTTACTACAAAATTACACTATAAATAGGCTTATTGTACTATGTTAATGGGCGTAAAGCAATGCCAGAGTTGATAATCTAAGCCAGTTTTGCCATTTCTATCATAGAAAGTGACTTAGACGCTAGTTACTATAATTTTAATGTTCACAAGTTCTTTAAATGTACCAAAAAATATGGTCTTCAATTATTGTTTTTGTAGTATAATCAAATTAGGATGTTTTCAGGTAAGTTAAAGAATGATTAAAATATTTGAGAAAGATATTATAGATAAGAGTAAATTCATAAAACATTTAACTTCTAACCTAGATTATAGATATGACCTATTTCCTTTTGTAACTTTAAATAAAAACCTGTAATAAGCATATAGAATTACTTATAGGGATAGAACAAAAGAGATGCGGTCGAGATACTAAGTTAGCTACCGAAAGGAATACAAAGGAGTGTAATTTGATATACAAGTATCCCGTTTTAGGTTTGTTATAATAGCGCATCTACATTCACGACGAGAACTGTCGCGAGAAGTTATCTCTCTTTCTAACGTTTGACGCGAACGCGAGAATTTGAAGGCAAGATGTCGCGGTCACAGTCTGAAATCTGGACTCGGCGATCACGAATATTATAATATTCTGTGTCTACGAAAACTATACAGGTTGCTACGAAAACGTTGTAGATGTCTACGAAAACTGTACAGGGGGCTATTACGAGCTCTTATATCCAGCCAGTTTACGGCCAGTTTACAGGCCGTTGTCTAGACACCGGCCTGTAAACTGGCCGCAAACTGGCTGGATATAAGAGCTCGTAATAGCTAGTGTCTAGACAACGGCCTGTAAACTGGCCGTAAACTGGCTGGATATAAGAGCTCGTAATAGCCCCCCTGGTGTCTAAGAAAACTATAAGCGTCTACGAAAACTCTGCAGGTGTCTACGTAAACATACCGTGTACTACGAGGGAGGTCGAGTGATGTCAGCTCGGAAACCGCACATTCCTACGACAAGAACTCTAGCGAGAAATCATATATAGCTCTTTTTGACGTTTGACGCAAACGAGTGAATGTGAACCAGAAAACCCGTTTACGTTGCTTCTCGGGATTTTTCGCTAGAGTGTAGCTGATCCTTTAGAATAGAGAGATGGCACTCTTTACAAACTTATGTGACAGTAGTGTTGTGTTTTCTGTTCAACATGCTTGCTCGTCATAGCTCCTATTGTAGGAAGATGCAAGAGAAACTCTCTGATAAGGTTGTTCATTTGTTATTCTAGGATGGATATAAGTAGCTTGACTAAACACGTTTTAAACTACTTCATAAGCGTAATCGTGTCATATTATATTTGTATAATTATTGTGGCCTATAATAATAATAAATAGAATATTATCAATAAGTGATCCAACTATTTTACTACAACGTACTAACAGTATCTAGTATTGAATTTTGAGCGCTTGTCGTCTTAACATGTCCCTGATTCTTGACATTTAGATCTTGGGGCCCGGTTTTTTTTATGAGTGTAGGCCACTTTATTTCCGCCGCCCCTAGGCCGCGGCCTTTACGGCCTATTTATGAAGCCATGGCTAGGGGCCTTTGAACACATTCTACAAATTATTTTAATTTTTTATTTTCAGAGACAGGTAGCGATGGGGAAGCGGATGAACGAGGCGGTAATCGCGCTGGACGAGGAGCGGGAGGTTCGAGTCATAACGTTGGAGCACGGGGAACATCATGATGCTACGTTATACAGGTAGGTAGAACAAGCTTTAGTATCCATCTGGAAGACCCGTCTTTAGACGGGGCTGGCAAAGTTGGGTTTAGAATTAAAGATATTTTCACAAATAAACATGACATTGTTTCGTTTATATCTAGAGAAACATTTAATTATTGATACATATAGCTATAATATAGCATTAAAGATGTGGGATTCATATTCATATTATTACTAATATTTACGCGAAATTACGCTTCGCGTGATTCGGCTGCTGCGGAATTAGTGTATGTTTTTAATATTATATGCTATCTAATTTTCACTTTAGATTCGACAAAGGCATATATCTGCAATTCGAGCCGGGACCCAGTCTACTTGGCAAGAAAGTCACTCTCTACACCAACTATGTGCCAGCAGATGGCGGTAAGTTACATTTAATTCTTTCCTTAGCTGCTTATATTATAGGGTCTCCCCAAGTTGGCCCATGAAGGATAACAAACGAACCTGTGGAGGAGTACTTTACAAATTATAAACTTCAATTGTGCAGATGTTTTGAGTATACACTACTGAAGACTGTTAATTATTTAAACGATAATAATATATTAATTTAGCATTTAATTTCATTTATTTAGCGGAAGGTAAAGAGCAGGAGTTCGTACGTACGCAATACTACACGCTGGAATGGCGTGCGTGCGAGCGCGGGCGTGCGGGCGCGTCGCTCGGCGCAGCGGTGTTGGTGACGGACGACGACGTGTGCTGTGAGCTGCGTCTCTCCCGCGCCGGCTCCTTCCACTACTACTTCGTTTACGACAGCCCGTGAGTATAGTGCGAGAGAGACAGATAATAGACACGCCGGAGTGGCGTGCGTGCGAGCGCGGGCGTGCGGGCGCGTCGCTCGGCGCAGCGGTGTTGGTGACGGACGACGACATGTGCTGTGAGCTGCGTCTCTCCCGCGCCGGCTCCTTCCACTACTACTTCGTTTACGACAGCCCGTGAGTATAGTGCGATAGAGACAGATAATAGACACGCCGGAGTGGCGTGCGTGCGAGCGCGGGCGTGCAGGCGCGTGTGATGCTTTGTACTGCGTTACTACGTGTGTAATGTGTATAAATAGACCGTGCCCTCTGAATATATAAAAAAGGCATATACCTATTTAAAACATAAAGCAACTTCACTTTTTTACCAGGCTTACAAAATAATGATGCTTTCTTTCCATTTAACCCTGAGTTATAAGTAAGAATTTAATTCTCATGCCTACTCCTATGCTTTGGCACTCAAATTACTAACCTTCGTAGGGAGCGCGGTGGGCCGCAGGGCTCCGGTTGGTTCGGCGTAGCGCCGGCTTTGCCGATGCCACTGGACGGCGTGATGTGTCAGACAGTGCTGACCAAGTGCCTGGGGCCGCTGCCGCGCTGGCGCAACACGCTGCGGGTCGCACACGAGGCGGGCTACAACATGATACACTTCACGCCCATACAGGTATAGTGTTATGCTGCAGGGTGAATATCGTGTAACAAGAATGCATCAGGCGTTTGATAGAAAATATTGCACAATACCTACTGACTGTCATAAATTACTATCGAAGAACAAAAAGTACTATCGAAGAAATTGATTCCTAGGCAGTTGATGACGCTGTACGTCATTTGGTTGGTCGATAGTACCGCCGACCGCATCTGCCTAGGAATCAATTTCTCTGAATGTATTCAGAACTCAGAATATCAACATTTTTGACAAACAACAGATATTGGTGTGTTTGTGTCGCCTTTGCCTTGTATTATCCCGGACTCCAATTATTGTGATCTCTTTGTGACTCTACTTACAACTTACAAGTTTGCGTGTCATTTTATTTTAAATCTCCTGTCAAAGATAAGCGCCATCTAGCGGCACCTAACACCATTATATTTATGTACTTTCAGGAGCTTGGCGAGTCCGGTTCTAGCTACAGCCTGGCTGAGCAGCTCCGTGTGGACCCGCGGTACGCCGACCCCGCCGCCGGCCGACCGCCCACGTATGAAGACGTCGAGAAGATTGTCAGCCAGATGCGGAACGAATGGAAGGTATGAGAGTTTGATGGAATCCCAATTTATTTAACGTTTGGGAATAACTGTGTCACTCGTCTGTTTTGATGTATTATGTTGTACCCTGTATATTAAGTTTTAAAGATTTATCTAAGAAAGCGAAAAATGTGCTGCGATCTTTGTCATTCTTTGATCTTAATTATCGATTACATGACATACCTATAGTTCCTACACGTCCTATTACACAAAGAGAGTGCTGCCAACTGGCGTCACAGATCCGTAACTTGTGCATCATTAACAAGACATGTGCTGCCACCTACAGTTCCAACACAACCTGTTACACAAATACAGTGCTGCTAACTGGCGTGACAGATCCAAAACTTCTACAAATTATTTTCTTGTGTGATGCCATCTATTGCTACAATAACTAATGTAGATAACTCTTAGATGCTGAGCATCTGCGACGTGGTGTTGAACCATACGGCGAACGAGACGTCGTGGCTGGCGGAGCACCCCGAGGCGACGTACAACTGTGCCGGCTGCCCGCACCTGCGGCCCGCCGCGCTGCTGGACGCCTGCCTCGCGCGCCTCACCGCCGACGCCGCGGCCGGCGCGCTGCCTGCCGTGCCGCGCCGCGTGACCACACATGAGCATATACAGGTACAGTCTAGTATTATTACAGTCGATACAATCTCGTACAAATACAGGTACAGTCGCGTGCAGTCAGTACAGTCATGTACACAAAGTGACACTTCAACGCTGATGCTGCCATCGCATCACTGCGGCAGTATGTAGTAGCGCAGTCAGACGTACAGCCGCGCCGGCTGCCGGCACCTGCGGCCCGCAGCGCTGCTGGACGCCTGCCTCGCGCGCCTCACCGCCGACGCCGCAGTCGGCGCGCTGTCCGCCGTGCCGCGCCGCGTGACCGCACATTTATTTATTTATTTATTTGGTCTGCCAACAGGTCTACATCTTATAAAAACTTATTTCACTAATATTGCAACACGAAACTTATTAAGGTGCAGACCCAATTATAGGCAGACTCAGCATGCAAATCATATTGTTACGAATGCGGACACCTAGTGTCATCTAGCGGCAACACAGCGAAACTATCGTGGAAACACAGACAGCGTAAATCCCCTATTCAATACCAGATGCCGCTAGTTGTATGTTTTATTTACCTGCGCGCAGGCAGGTTCGCGCACATTCTCGAAAATAGATGGCGCTAGGTGGTACATGCTCGAATGTTTGAAGGCTTGTTTACGCGAACCGGAATTGTTCCCGGAAGTTCCCGAACATTCTTTTATTTGCGTCGGCCCATATAAATAGACGCAGGTGGACGGCCCGAGGGTCAGTTTCGAATGAGCGATCATCAAGACGACTTCGAAGTGAGAAACAAGTGATCAATAGTGACTTTGTGAGTGAACCAGTGATAGTGCTTAGTGTTTGGACTTAGTGCTTAGTGTTTGGACATAGTGCTTAGTGTTTGGACTTAGTGCTTAGTGTTTGGACTTAGTGCTTAGTGATTTGTGAGACCTAAGTGTAGTGTAAATAAGTCTTCAAAAGAGTCACCAGGTCTTTCTCTCCGAATCATCGAACCTTAGCACGTAACAATATATTTATAGCGAAATTGTTTTTTTTTTTGGGGTCGATGATGACAATATCGCACATTACGTTGGGTTGGGCACATGAGCATATACAGGTACAGTGACGTACAGCCGCGCTGGCTGCCAGCACTTGCGACATACTGGTATATCGCGTATTATTGCAGTCAGTACAGTCACGTACACAACGCTGATGTCGCCATCGCATCACTGCGGCAGTAGTGTAATGGTGCAGTCAGACACACAACCTTGCCGGCTGCAGTGCGCTCGCGTCTCTCATACGCCCGTGGGGTCAGCCTAATACTTTAATATTCATTAACCGACGTATTCGTCCCCAGGCTATCCGTCACATTTTGGAGACAGAGCGCGTGCCGGCGCTGCGCCTTCACGAGATGTTCACGTGCGACGTCGACGCCACGGTGCAGAAGTTCTACCAGCTGGTTACTAACAAGTAAGTTATGCTGTGCTGATTATAGTTGTATAGGGAAGATGCATATTTTAAAAATTATCTCATGATTTTCCGGCTACAATGTAAAAATGTAATATTTGCACTTCAATCACTATTGATTTTTGGTAACAATAAAATTTGAAAAACGTGGATCGGAACGTTCTTTAAAATATTACAGTGACGTCACATTTGTTTTTGTAGTACGTTGCTATATTTTTTTTTATTTCCAAAATTTTCACTCGCTCACTTTACAATTTAATAGTCAGCTTGAAACCATAAGATTTTGCATTACTTAACGATCTCGGCAATTCTACAAAGTTAATATTAAATGTGTATGCACTAATGTTTGTAAATGAATGTTATAAATCTAAATGGATAAACAACAAAGCTGCATCGATGACATGTATATCTCACTTCATCCTACCGACTGCGCTAACTCACCATATTTTCAGACTACCCTCAGGGAACGCGGAGTCTGCGCCGCTGCGGCTGATCACGGATCCGCAGCGTCGTCGTCTCGCCGCGACTGTCGATATGGACTTAGCGCTGCGCAAATACAATGTATACAGGTATGAAACTTCATGTCATGCTATGAATATATTTGAGTTGGATTCAAATTGTTCTTGTTTGAGAATAAAAAAGCGTACTGTAATTGACATTTTTGAAGTAATTAGCCTTGTAGAAAGTAAATAAGTTGCGTATTTCATATTCAGATTGACTTGAACATCTTTGCGTACCGGTTCAGCGTACGTGCACGTAAAAATGTGCGGGCAACCTGAAGATCCGAATACATAGTCCCGTGTAAACAATACCTAAGGTTCAAACTTTATGTCTAAAAAATCTCAAGATAAGTCATCTAAAACGACCAATCAATTCTATTCAACATTTGCAGGGCTGACTGCCATGACGAACAGTCCCGTGTACAAGCGTGCTGCGCGGAGCTGCGCGTGGCGCTGCTGTCGCTAAATGCCGCTGCCGCCGCCGAAGTCGAAAGTCATTTGCGAGCTGCCATTGACAACAGTGTTGCTGGCATGATGTATGTTTTATGAAGAGTTACACGATGAATAAGATTATGACATTTTATAAATTACATTATATTTTTGGGTTTGGGGGGGGGGTCGGTTGGGGGGGGGGTCGGTTAAGCCTCGGTGGGATGCGGCATACTAGGGGCCAAATCTCTAAAAAATACCGAGTAACAGCTTCAGCGTACGTCCAAGTGTGCAGAGTTGGACTATTACTTAACGCGAACCGACAAGTCTACCATACACGTCCACGCCGTCACTACTACTGCCGCCGCGGTATAGTGATGGGCTCACAACATCATCTGTGAGTCGTACCCCCTGGACAATGCTACAGTCAAACACGAACTCTGCACAAAACATCTACTTCGTGACTGTAGCAGCCAAGTATGGAAGGCGAAGGCGAGTATTCGGCGCCATAACCGAATCAAATTCCTAGATAGGGGAGACAACCCTGAAACAAAAACAAATAAAAAAAATATGGAAGCAAGATTTAAAGAAAAACTACCCCAGGAGGGTACCGATAACATCGGAGAATCCCTCCCTGAGCAATCAGGCTGTCCCACGTATTCTGGGGGGGACAAAATTTTGCAACCCCATGCGTCGTCGTCATTAAACAAACAAAAAGTGCTAACACAGCAACTCTTCCATCCAGGGTTATTTAATAGGCAAAGATCTTTGTCTACAAGTGATACTTCTAGGACACCACAACATGACCAATCACCAAACGTGAGCTGGCAAAGACAGCTAGAACAAAATCAAAAAAGGCTACGCTCACCAAATGGAAGCGAACAAAAAAGCTCGAAGCTAGCTAAAACTCACACATCTAGCGAACAAGTTAAGGACAAAGCCTATGACATCATCTCGGATCAAGAAGAAAATATCCCTACTTCTAATAGTTTCTCCGTATTAAACTTGGACTGTGATGCGGACATAACTGAGAAAAGCAAGAAACAAAAAACATCTAAACCACCACCAATTATACTATACGGTATAGAAGACCTCAAAAAGCTAACAGACTTCATCGCAGAAGTCGTAAAATCTGGAGATTACTCTTACAGAATATTGTCAAAGAACCAACTGTCAATATCTACAAGATCCATTGAAATTTACAAAACTATGATTGAACACATACGCGGCAAAGGATTAATTGGACACACTTTCACATACAAACAAGAAAGATGCCCAAGATTCGTCATTAAAAACCTACACCACAGCACTCCAGTGGACTCCATTGTTCAGGCAATAGAAGAAACTGGAAACAAAGTAAAGGGCGAGATAGTTACAGCCCGCAGAAAAGGTACTAAGGAACCTATGAATGTCTTCTTCGTCAATGTCTACCCAAACGAAAACAATAAATTAATAAAATCTATAAGATACATCTACAACCAAGTAGTTACAATTGAAGATCCTAGAAAACCAAATGTTACAGTAGTCCAATGCAATAGATGCCAACAATACGGACATACAAAAAACAATTGCATGAGGCCATACAGATGTGTGAAATGTGCTGGTCCACACAAAACAACATCTTGTATAATGGACAAAAACACACCGGCTATATGTGCGTTATGCTCTGGTGCTCATCCAGCCAGTTACAAAGGCTGTCAAGTATATAAAGAAATACTGTCGAGAAAAAAAATAAAACTACTCAAACATGCACCACACCATAAAACCCGAACTCCAATAGAAAATGAAAACAAAATGACACCAAGAACGGAAACACAACAAGACATACTACCATCACCACAAACAAACTATGGACCCTACAGATATAATGACATCATGAACAAAGTCTTACAAAACAAAACACCGGCGAAAAAAACGAGCAATGACACAACAAGAACTATCGAAAAAACTAACAACACGCAAACATGGATTGACAAATCAAAAAGAAAATCACGACGTCAACAAGACAACAATACAGACGACCAAGAAAGGTCGCAGAGAACACATCGCAAAGATATACCTAGATCGGACGACAGTTACCACCATATACCTGAAGAAAAGCGTAGATATAATAATCTAGAAGAACTAATCTGCAAACAAGCTGAAAAGATAGACCAACTAATAGCACTCGTGGGTTCAATGCTAGCCCTCATCACCAAACTCGTGGAAAACAAATAATAATGACCTCGTTGCGCATTATCACCCTTAATATCAACGGTCTGGTTCCAAACCAATACGACCTTGAAACGTTGATCAAGATAAACAAAATAGATATTGCACTCATATCTGAAACACACCTTAATGACCAAAAGTCGGTGAAATATAACGAATTTGACATATACACAACAAACCATCCTGGAAATACATCAAATGGAGGAACTGCTGTCATAATAAAAAAGAATATAAAACACCACTTACATAGCCGATTTAGAGAGGATTACCTTCAGGCAACTACAATCACCGTGGAAACAAATATGGGTCCCATTAATATAAGTGCTATTTACTGCCCCCCAAAACACAAACTGAAAGAAGATATGCTTACCACTTATTTCATGACTCTTGGCCATAAGTTCATTTGCGGCGGAGACTGGAACTGTAAACATCCACACTGGGGCTCTAGGCTAGCCACTACTCGTGGACGAGAACTAAAAAAATGCCTAGAAAAACTTCAACTCTCATCACTATCAACAGGGGAACCTACTTATTGGCCTACAGATATGAATAGAACACCAGATCTTCTTGATTTCTATGTAACAAAGGGATTATCTCACGTATATGTAGCAGTGGAATCATCGGCTGATTGCCTATCCGACCACAGTCCTGTTATAGCCACCATTAGCACAACAGCTATCTATAAAAAATCTAAACCAGTATTACACAATAAAAAAACCGACTGGAACGCATTCTCTGAACACCTGGAAGAAATCATAGATCTCAACGTCAAGTTAAAAACTGAAGATGACATTGAAAAGGCAACCTTCTATATCACCAACGCGATACAAACAGCTGCCTGGCGCTCTACACCGAACCTAAAACATACTGAAACTCTTCAAAACATACCCTACTTAATTCGCCTCAAATTACAAGAAAAAAGACGACTTCGTAGACGGTGGCAATTGAGTCGACAAGAAGGACACAAAACTCTTTACCTAAAAGCAGCTAGAGAGCTCAAAACAATGATTCGGGAAAATAGAGACAGTATGTTCAAAGAAAAAATTTCATCCCTTTCGGCATTAAAAAAGGATAATTATTCATTATGGAAAATAACGAAAGACTTTAAAAGGCCACAACAAAGTATACCGCCACTAAAACCACCAAATGGTCCATGGATCCGCCGAGCCAAAGAAAAAGCTGAACTATTTGCCAACTACTTAAGTCAGGTGTTTAAACCAAACGAATCTGACGACACTGATTTTGAACGTGAGATTGATGAATTCCTGGCGAGTGACCAACAACTAAGTCCCCCACTAAAACTTGTAACACCAAAGGAAGTTTTTAGGACAATATTACGCCTAGAAAACAAAAAGGCTCCAGGATTTGATCTCATTACTGCCGAAATACTCAAAAGGCTGCCAAAAAAAGCAATTGTGTATTTAACAATGCTAATTAACGCTATATTCAGAACCCACTATTTTCCAGAGCTGTGGAAAGTATCACAGATAATAATGATAGCAAAACCAGGTAAACCTCCAACAGAACTAAGTTCATATAGACCTATTAGTCTTCTCCCGATCCTGTCAAAAGTGTTCGAAAAGCTATATCTTAGCAGACTTCAGCCTATTCTTGAACAAGGCAAACTAGTGCCCGACCATCAATTTGGATTTCGAACAGGGCATTCGACCGTAGAGCAAGTGCATCGAGTTGTTCACAAAATCAGACAGTCGCTCGAAAGAAAACAATACTGTTCTGCAGTATTTCTGGACGTCCAGCAAGCCTTTGACAGAGTCTGGCACAAGGGATTGCTGTACAAGCTCAAAACACTGCTACCCAACTCTTATTACATGATCATGAGATCGTACTTGACCAACAGAAAGTTCCAAGTAAAATATGAAGAAGAAACATCCGAACTATATGACCTCCAAGCGTCAGTACCCCAGGGTTCAGTGGTAGGACCAATGCTATACACACTGTACACAGCTGATCTCCCCCAGACTGAAGATGTGGAAACAGCCACCTTTGCAGACGATACGGCATGCCTTGCTAGTGATAGCGATCCAGAGAAGGCATCTGAAAAACTCCAAGTCCAACTTAACAAAATAAATAATTGGCTGCACAAATGGAGAATAAAATCCAGCACCACAAAATCGATACACATAACTTTCACCTTGAGACGGAAAGAATGTCCGCCAGTACACTTAGGAGGTGAAATCCTGCCAAAAAGCGACTGTGTAAAGTATCTTGGTATGCACCTGGACAAGCGACTCACATGGGCTAAGCATATCAAAGCAAAAAAGAGTGAAGCTAATATGAAATTTAAAGGTCTATTGTGGCTGATAGGTCATAACTCACAGCTATCTCTGACCAATAAACTACTTGTGTACAAAAGTATTATTAAGCCGACCTGGACTTACGGCATAGAACTCTGGAGCTCCGCAAGTAACTCAAATATAAAAATACTGCAAAGGTTCCAAAACAATGTGCTCAGAACTATAACAAATGTTCCATGGTTTGTTCGGAACTCAGAAATCCATGAACACCTGCAAATAGATACAATAAAGGAAACAGTAAATTCATACACCAATAAATATAAGAGCAGACTTAAACAACACCAAAATGTACTTGCGCAAAATCTCCTCAACACTACAGGAGACACTGTTCGCCTTAAAAGGAAACAGATTTTAGACTTGGAATGATGTTCATGGGAACAACATCCACTTACACATATATTAAAAGCGACCTCATCAGATTATAGCTTCGAAAGCTGATTGCTGATAAAATAAAGGAAAAAAAAAAAAAAAAATATTTTTGGGTGTGCATACGCATTTGCGTGCGTATACGCATATTATGTTATGCGTATACACACGCAAATTTTGGCTAAAAAATACATCACTGATGTGCAGTTTAAAAATTGACATGTTTTGTTAACAATAATTAATGTTTTGTTTTAACAGGTACTTCCGCTTGCAAGAAGATGGTCCAAAAGTGGAAGAAGTCAGCGAGACCCATCCTTTAGTGCCCAGGTAAAGTGATATGATTTGTAATAAATAAATATAAGAGTCATGTTTTGTATATTTTTTATCAATTGTTTGTTAGTAGTTTAGAGATATTCACGTTTTGGCACTTCAATGACGGTACGTGACAATTTAGCAAGTCTGTAATATGTCACCATGAATAGTCCATACTCCATTACTAATAATATAAAATATGCGCAAGTGTGTCCGTCTGTTACTCTTCAGGCTCAAAGGAAAGGACATAGGATAGTTTTATCCCGGAAAAATTTACGGTTTCCGCGCGATTAACAAATTTTGGCGCAACGGAATTGCGGGCATATAGTAATATATAAAACTCAAACTTTTAAAGCACATACACTTCTAAAACAAGTAAAAAAACAGCGTGTGTGCCGAGCACACGTGTCAGAAGTGAAACTAAGTCAAAATCGTCGCCATACTCCGTGACGGTATCGCCATGACGCGACCTTGAAATTTAACTCTCGACGCGCCTAATGAAGTTTCACTTATAAAAACTTATATTTGTTACAGATACTTTACGTACCCGGGCGATATGACCGCCTCGCCCGACGAGGTAGAGGCGGTCATCTACGGTGACCTTGGACGGGCGGTCTCTGCCCACAACGGCTGGGTGATGGGCGCGGATCCGCTCGCCGACTTCGCCGCGCCTGACCAGGGCGGCCGAGTGTATCTACGCCGCGAGCTGATAGCTTGGGGCGACAGTGTTAAATTGCGGTAAGTACGCACGCACGCATTGCGGTGGGGACCCATTGCGTCTGAGGGAGGATGCGACGTATCAGGTCGTAGAAGGAAAAAAGGAAAACAATTTTAAGTGGAGGCCGTCGTGTACGACGTGACGTGACCTTGGACGGGCGGTGGCTGCCACAACGGCTGGGTGATGGGCGCGGACGCGCTCGCCGACTTCACGGCACCTGACCAGGCGGACGAGTGTATTTACGCCGCGAGCTGATAGCTTGGGGAGACAGTGTCAAGTTGCGGTGAGTAGGTACGCACGTACGCACGCACGTATTGCGTCCGAGGTAGGATACGACGAATCAGGTCGTAGAAGGAATAAAGGAGAACATTTTAAAGATTTTGCTGCTGATAGCGTGGGGCGACAGTGTTAAATTTAGGTGAGTACGCACGCACGCACGCATTGCGGTGGGCACGCATTGCGTCCGAGGTAGGATACGACGCAGCAGATCGAAGAAGGGCAAAAAGAAGAATTTTAAGATTGTTTGCCGTTTGTTTATTTTTCTTTATGGATTTATGAAGGAAGAGTATAAATTTTATATTCAGTAGATGATATTATGATGTTATTGCAGTACGATTACCAAAGACTGCACCTACTTATCTACTACTAGCTGTCCCGGCAAACGTTGTTTTGCCATTTAAAGTATTTCTACTTCATCAGTAATTGATACAAAATCTAAACCCCCCCCCCCTTTTGCCCCCTAAGAGGGGTGGGGTGAAAACTGATGTTAAGTTGGAAAATACAATTAATAATATGACGTAAGTCCATTAAAGAAAAAAATTGATACAAAATCTGACCCCCCTTTGGGTCCCCTTAGAGGGGTGGGGGGGAAAGTTTATACACCAGATGTTGAGTTGGAAGAAGGCAAATATATCTGCCAAAACCGTATGCAAATCGGATCAGTAGTTTTCGTGTTAAAGCAAAAGTTTGATACAAAATCTAACCCCCTCTTTCGTCCCCTTAGAGGGGTGGGGGGGAAAATTTTTATACACCAGATGTTAAGTTGGAAGAAGACAAATATATTTGCGAAAACCGCATTCAAATCGGATCAGTAGTTTTCGTGTGATAGTGGAACAAACATACAGACAGACAGACAGACAGACAAAAAACTAACCACAGTTTTGGCTTCTATAGCGATGTAGTAACACCCCCTGCTTATTATTTTTTCAATATCTTTAATGTACAGAATTCACATTTCTACAGTTTTATTATATGTATAGATTTATAGTTAAAGAAATTTATTAATTATAATAGCAATCAAAAATAATAGTCATTCAAAACGTATTTTAAAAAGTCCTAAAATATTACTTTCTTAGTCATAACTTTTAAAGCTTTTTTGAAATTAGGATTATAATAATGAAGCACGATAGTCTATATTAAATCAATAAAGCAGCACCCGGCTGTCGCATAACTATTGAAAATCTATTGTGTCTGCGATTCCCACGATCGAGGTAATATTAACGTGGACTCTCCGGGCGAGTCGGTGGCACTGATAATAGGCTTAATGACTATTTTTTTCTTATTGGTAATTCAAAGACCCTTAAAAAATAGAAACATCACTGAAAGAATGACTCTGATAGCTTAAAAATTCACCAAGATATGACAATTCAAACATCTCATAAAATAGACCTGCCCGAAACGCTCGATACAAAATGAGTACGAAAGACTGACGTCACTCTTTCTTAGTTTGTACGTATCGGGAGAGAACTTTGTTCGATAGGTATATTAAATATTGCGTTTATGAAAGTGGTTTCATAACAAAAGTTGCTTTTAATTGCATAAGTTATCGAATGGTATACAAATATTAAGAAATTTAATAGAAAAAAAATTCGACTTGATTATCCAACTTTGAAAGCTCATAACAAAAAAGTACAAATGCTATCAAGCTGAAATTTTGGGAACACTTATTTTTTATCGTTATTTCTTTATTTTATTAACAAAATTCGCTAATCTTTGACCTTGTCATCATCCCTATTAAATCTCTCCCCTACCGCACGCACACCCGCGCGTCGCGCCTTGACGCCCAATTCGCAACGTGCAGCAGAAATCGTAATATTTTAATTTCGCCATAACATTAAAACCAAACGTCCAAAGTTAATCATTCAAAGACCAAATATTATCTACATTAACTGTACTTAGTGATGAAATAATTTATTTTGATAAGGGTCAATAGCATTATTTAAATAAACGCGTTTAAATATAGTCCAAAAAAAATTCAAGAGTTTTTAATAAAAAAATGGTTATTGTGCCTCACTCAACATAGATAGGTATAGTGTGTCGCGGACTTTTTTGTAGATATTTAAAAGATCTATAATTACTTAGAACATTTTATGCCTCTATCTTTTATAGTTTGGGCAGCGTACGCAAAATAAGTAACTTTTCTGGTTGATTTTTTACACCTTGCGTCCGAAAATCCCAAATATCTTACGGAACCTTATATTTTTCCAAAATAAAAATTTGCCTATGTTCAGCAGAGATAATGCAGGATTCCAATGGTAAAAGAATTTTTCAAATCGGTCCAGTAGTTTCGGAGCCTATTCGACTCAAACAAACAAACAAACAAACAAACAAACAAAAAATCAAATCTTTCCTCTTTATAATAGTAGTGTAGACTATATATATACTATGTTATATTATTCATTTAATTAAAGTACTAAAGTACTTATCGTTAACTTTGTTTTCAGGTACGGATCTAAGCCCGAAGACAGCCCGTTCTTATGGGCGCACATGCGCGAGTACGTGCGCCGCACCGCCGCCGTGTTCGATGGCGTGCGTCTCGACAACTGTCACTCTACGCCACTCCATGTGAGTACACGCAAATGTGTAGGTTTGTGTACATAATTACACATATTTTAACACACTTGAACGTGTAACTTACGCACAGGTTAACGACCATGGATTTGCAAGGAAATATACTCACGTGACACGTACAAGTAGATACGCAAGTATGCACACTTTCACTTGCAATCCCTCAAACTCAAGCGTTTGGCGTTCTATTATAGTAATATGTTAGATCTCAAAATCTGACGACCTCTGTGGCTCAGTGGTGAGCGCGTTGGTAGCTCAAGCCGGGGGTTCGAATCCCGCTGACGGAACAAAAAGTTTTTCAAAGTTCCTGGGTCATGGATGTGTTAAATATGTGTATCATATAATAAAAATCTTAAATATATGTATAGTATTAAAGTATTAAATATATTTCCGTTGTCTGGCACCTGTAACACAAGTCCTTCAGGTACTTACCACAGGGCCAGACTGACGTGGTGTAAAAGCGTCCATAGATATTAAAAAAAAATACGACTACTACTAACTATTACTTTTTAAATAACTATTACTTTTTAAAATTCACGCTGGATCTCTTAAAGTTTACGTAATGTAGTTACATATCGCGCCTTTTTTTCTGAGTACTAAAGTAGACTCAGAAACAAAATGCCCTTGGTGCAGTAAACAAACAAACTCTTAAATGTTACATAGGTAGCAGAGTACATGCTGGACAGCGCACGCGCCGTGCGGCCCGAGCTGTACGTGGTCGCGGAGCTGTTCACGAACAGCGACCACGTCGACAATGTGTTCGTCAACCGCCTCGGCATCACCGCGCTCATACGAGGTAGCTCAGTCTCATATATTCGTCTCTATCACACATATGAAGTCGAAGTTGCGCGAAAGTCGAACGTCATCAACTTGCGATCACGTTTCTATTGGTTGTGCTTGTGGACAGTCGCAGTTTTTATGCAAATGCTAAAAAACAGACAGACTGGAAAACAAATAACATGCTGTTACATTTTAGTAATTATCGGGAATCTTTTTTACTCTTTATATTTTATGGAACCTCAAAATAAACAATGATATTATGTTTCAATTCCAGAGGCACAAAGCGCTTGGGACGCACACGAGCAGGGCCGTCTAGTGCATCGTTTCGGTGGGCGTCCTGTCGGGTCTTTCCTGCTGCCCTCCCGCCGTGCCGCCGTCCCTACAGTCGCCCGCGCGCTCTTTATGGACCTAACACATGACAACCCCTCACCATTATCTAAGCGTACAGTCTTCGATATATTGCCGACTGCCGCGTTGACTGCCGTGGCAGCGTGTGCTACTGGTAGCACGCGTGGATATGATGAGCTGGTTCCGCATCATGTGAGTATTAAAACCAGATCTGGCTGCGTATAATGATAGATCATGGACCTCACAGTTAACACACGACAATCTCTTGACACGCGCTAAACGCTTCGTCTTCCATATCCTACCAACTGCCGCGTTGACTGCTGCTCGTGTGCCCCTGTTACTTATATTGTAATAAATTAAATTTCGTTCATGACGTAACACCAAGGGGCGTGGCTCATATCTATTGGCATTCAATATTCAATATAATCATTTGACATTTCCCTCTCTATTTAGAGACAGTGACAAAGATATATTTTTTAATCATAAAACCCCAACCCCAAACACGATTAAATTAATGTCACTTTAACACTACAGATACACGTCGTTGATGAGAACCGTCTATACGCGGAGTGGGACGAGAGCGGCTCGGGCGGGGAGGGGCGGGTGTGCGAGCAGGACGGCATCATGGCGGCGCGGCGCGCGCTCAACCGCCTGCACGTAGAGCTCGCTGCCACTGGATACAGCGAGGTGAGAATATAGACCGTACAGACAGTTATTAGAACGACAATAGTCTGAACATAGAGTGGGACGAGATTGGCGTGAGCGGGAAGGGGCGGGTGTGCGAGCAGGACGGCATCATGGCGGCGCGGCGCGTGCTCAACCGCCTGCACGTAGAGCTAGCTGCATCGGGTTACAGCGAAGTGTGAATATAGACCGAGTAAAGTATTGAAAACAGAGTTTTACGAACGAAAAAGTAAGGCTATTTTGTCTTTCAAGCGTGTTTTCCAATGTGTTTGTCAAGCACAAACATTTTTCAAATGTATGATGCGCGTGAGCTGCAAACCTGACTTTTACTATTTAATATTTATGTCTTTTTACAGGTATACGTCGACCAAATGGATCCCGATGTGGTAGCTGTGACCAGACACAATCCAACTACCAGAAAGGTTCGTATTTATTAGCTTTATTTTCTTAGATCGAAACAATTAAAACTTCACTTTTCTCATGTTATTTTGTTTATTTTTGTACTTTTTGAACCACTTATTGCTTAAGCAGTCAATGAGCGAGCTTCTCTTTTTGAGAGAGTTATGATGTGGGAATTACTTATCATTTTCCTTTTGAACGAGTATTTCGTTCTAGTCGGTGATACTAGTGGCGTATACGGCGTTCGGTGCGCCTAAAACTGCGTACCCCGGGCTTACTCTAATTTCGCCTCTCTTTCTTAAAAGTGACAAAGCTATATGAGTGACAGAGACGGCTATATTTTTCAGTCGGTGATACTAGTGGCGTATACGGCGTTCGGTGCGCCTGACCCAGCGTACCCCGGGCGCGCGCTCAAGCCGCTTACATTTGAGGGGCAGTTGGAGGAGGTTATTCTAGAGGCGGTGCTGCTGCATAAAGACTACAAGTAAGTGGTATTAGAATTACATATTTTACAATGTCCTGTCAACATGCAAGATAATATCGGCAGGACGATAATGTATTATAAGCTAAGTTTCCTAATACCTAAATATCTTAGGGCCTGTTTCACCACTTCCTGATAAGTCTTGGATAGGAAATCCACCACTTAACTAGACAGATAAAGTATGGAGAATCTGTCAAAAAAGTTGTGGATAGCCTATTAGGCACTTTATCAGGAAGTGGTGAAACAGGCCCTTAGACTGCATAACAGAAAAATTATCGACGCCTCTTTATCAGGAGCACCGGACGTGCGCTCGTCCCGGCCAGTATAGGCGAGCTGGGTACTCGCTACATCGGTGGGCTATCGGCGTACGAGACGCGCGTCCGCCGCGGCGTGCCTCTGCCGCAGTCGCGCGTATTCGCGGCGGCGCGGGCGGACGGTGCGCGAACTGAGCTGGACTGGCGCGCCGTGCTGCCCGGCACTGTTGTTGCTGTTCGCGTCGCACCTATGCCGGAACAGGTACCTATAATGCTACATCAGTGTACGAGACGCGCGTCTTTTGTGGCATGCCGCAGCTGCAGTCGCGCGTATTCGCGGCGGCGCGGGCGGACGGCGTGCGAACTGAGCTGGACTGGCGCGCTGTGCTGCCCAGCACTGTTGTTGCTGTTCGCGTCGCGCCTACGCCTGAACAGATATATTAATATAGCACACTAGTACTCGTCGTATGGTAGTGCGAATGGCCCTTTCAATCCTTGCTCAACCTCATTTGTCAGCGTACTTGAAACACGCTATAAAGATTTTCGTATCCGTGTTTTGAGTTATGTGTTTCTTCTATTCCACAGGCGGAAGCGATTTCAGCAATCCGCGAGACCGTCGCCGCTCTCGACGCGGACCGCGACGCACTGACTGCTGCGCTCGCGCCTTTACGGCTTGACGAGCTGAGCAGGCTGCTGTACATGTGCGACGCCGAGGAGGGCGCGCGCGGCGGCGGCGTTTACGCCGTGCCCGCACACGGCCCGCTCGTGTACGCTGGCCTGCAGGTATAATGATAATTCATAATAAGTCTCAACTTAAAAGTCACAAATGATAAGCTAAGTACTCACATACGGTTTTTTCGATCGAGCAATAACGTCGAGCAAAACCCGCGGCTCGGGATTTCGTCCACACATTTCTCATTGCTCGATAGTTTTATTCTAAATCGATATATTTTTTTTACTTCTCACCTCATAATATTAACATTCCCTTCCAAATTTCCAGGGCGTCATATCTCTACTGGACAAGGTCGCGCCCGCTGATGACTTGGGCCACCCGCTGTGCGACAACCTGCGCACTGGCGACTGGCTCATCGAGTACACTTGGAAGCGTATTGAGGGTACGTCATAAATTCATGTACATATTTAGAGTGTAATTATGACAGTAAAGTTTTAAATATTTAAGCTATACTGTCGAATATAAGATAGCTAGATGGCACTATGTGTCCGTGACAATATTAAACTTATTCGTATAATGACTGTTTCTTGTCTAAAAAAACTTTTTTAAACAGATGACGCGCGACTGTCGCCTGTGGCGGCGCGGTATCGCGCGGCGCTGCTGCCGGTGACGCGTCTGCCGCGGTACCTGGTGCCCGCGTACTTCGAGCTGGTAGTGCGCGCGCTGCACGCCGCGGTGTCGCGCCGCGCCGTCGCGCTGCTGCCGCTCGCCACCCGCGTGCGACAGGCGCTGGCGCTTACTAGCGTGCAGGTATGTGTCGTAATAATTGCGCATGACTATCGCCTGCTAGATACCTCTGATTTGAAGATTTGCAAGATGCAACAAAGATACAAAGATTATTTGTTGTTTGCAGCTCGCAGGCGAGGTCCCGGGCGCGCCGCTGCCGCCGCCGTCGCCCGCGCTGCCGCCGCCGGCGTCCGCGCCGTCGCTGTCGGCGGGCCTGCCGCACTTCGCCACCGGCTACATGCGCTGCTGGGGCCGCGACACCTTCATAGCACTGCGCGGCATGTTCATACTGACCGGCCGATACGAGGTAAGTTTGTCGTGCAGCTCGCAGGTGCGCTGCCGCCGGCGCGGACGCGGACGCCGGCGGCGGCGGCAATATTTTTATAAAATGATTTTGCATAGCAACTTTCAACGTCACATTAAAAATTCCCAATGACCAAGATTTTTATTTTTATTTTAGTATGTTTCGCATTCTTAAACTCCTTCACAGGATGCCATGAACCACATTCTCGGTTTCGGCGCGTGCCTCCGTCACGGGCTGATCCCCAACCTGCTGGACGGCGGCCGCAACGCGCGGTTCAACTGCCGCGATGCTGTCTGGTGGTGGCTGCTCAGTATCAAACAGGTATTATTTTATTTTTATTTTATTTTTTCACGACACTATTATTTGGCCGAATTTGCATTGCGAATTTAGCGGCTCGAAATTATTTTGTGGCAGTAATTTTTAACCATAAAACTCGTATTATGCAGTACTGCACGGAGGTGCCGGACGGGTACTCGATCCTGTCGGCGCCGGTGTCGCGCATCTTCCCCCGCGACGACAGCGAACCGCAGCCGCCCGGCGCCGCGGACCAACCGCTCCACGACGTGATGCAGGAGGCGCTCGACGCGCACTTCCAGGGCCGCGTGTTCCGCGAGCGCCGCGCCGGCCCGCAGATCGACGCGCACATGACCGACCGCGGCTTCACCGTGCAGATCGGCATCGACCCCGACACCGGCTTCCCCTTCGGCGGCAACGACGCCAACTGCGGCACCTGGATGGACAAGATGGGCTCCTCGGACCGCGCCGGCACGCGCGGCCGCCCCGCCACCCCGCGCGACGGCAGTGCGGTCGAGCTGGTCACGCTTGCGCACGCCGCCGCCGCCTGGCTCGCCGCCGCGCACGCCGCTGGCGCGTACCCGCACGCCGGTCTCACCCGCCGCCACCCCGACGGCGCCGTCACGGCTTGGACCTTCGCCCAGTGGGCCGACCGCCTCCGCCGCGCCTTCGAGCGTCTGTTCTGGGTGCCCGCCGCGCCCGGCGCCGCCGACCTGCGCCCCGACCTCGTGCACCGCCGAGCCATCTACAAGGACTCGCACGGTGCCTCCCAGCCTTGGGCCGACTACCAGCTGCGGTGCAACTTCGTCGTCGCGATGGCCGTCTCGCCCGACCTGTTCGACCCGAAGCACGCGTGGCTCGCGCTTGACAACGTCGAAAAATTACTTCTCGG
Source organism: Plebejus argus (assembly GCA_905404155.3). NCBI lineage: Eukaryota > Metazoa > Arthropoda > Insecta > Lepidoptera > Lycaenidae > Plebejus > Plebejus argus. The sequence continues at coordinate 14,901,228 of FR989937.1, read as the reverse complement.
TCCCCTCGGGCTGAAGACCCTGGACCCGGCCGACTGGGCCTACCGCGGTGACTACGACAACTCGAACGACTCGACCGACCCCGCCGTCGCGCACGGCTTCAACTATCACCAGGGGCCGGAGTGGGTGTGGCCACTGGGCTTCTACGTGCGGGCGCGCCTGGCCTTCGCGCAGGCCAACGGGCAGACCGCTAAGGCTATCGCGGCCGGGTACGCGACCCTCGCGGCGGCGGTGCGCGAGCTCCGGACGTCACCTTGGCGGGGTCTGCCCGAGCTGACTAACGCCGGCGGCGCGTTCTGCCGGGACTCGTGCCGCACGCAGGCCTGGAGCTCTTCCACGGTGCTAGAGGCGCTAGTGGACCTGGCCGCGGCCCGGCGCGCGCGCCCGCTGGCGGACTGACCGCGCCGGCCCGCGCTGCGCCGCCTGCTGCAGCGCGCGCGCCCGCCCCGCTCCCCTCCCGCCCGCGCCGCGCCCGTCCCCGTCGTCTACAGCGACCGCTACTTCGTCTCCGGCCTGCCGCTGCGTCTTAAAACGGAAACCCCGGCGCATCACCTGCCCCTTCCCGCGCTATCTGCGTCTCGAGCTCCTCCCGAAGCTGTCGTTCATAGAACCTACGTCCGAACCGATCGCCCGAGGAGATACGGGTCCGTGCGTCGCACTCGTCGCGACCTGCCCCGTATGTTCGGTGCTGCACCGGTCCCGAGTACTTACCCGCCGCGTCTGCTGCCGCTGGAGTGTCGGCAGCCCTCGAGCGGCGCACGACCGCGGTACGTACCCCCACCAGCCGCTCACTCACTGTCACGCAACAGCCGCGAGGAGGCGGGGGAGGGGCGGGACTTATATGACGTGCTGTACGAGGCGTACTGCGGCTCGCGACTACTGGCTTCGAGGCTGGCCAGCCGGGTGACGACCAGAAGTCAGGCGTTGTGCCAGGACCCCGACCCCGTGCCGTCCGGGCCTGACGAGGCTCAGGTCGAAACACCCCTCGAGGGGCTCGACGCTTCGGAACATCCATACGCGTCCCAACATCCAGACGCATTCAAGCATCTAGACGCGTTGAAACATCCACATGCATCGAAGAATATACACGCGTCGAACGTCCAGATGTCCCAGCATCCCGACGTGTCGGTACAGTACGAGGCGTTGGCCGATACAGTCCAATACGAGCTGCTAGATACATCGCAGTGTTACTCGGTGCCGTACGGGATGTATACGCCGTACGCGGCGCGGCGCGGTGATAGATCGGCGCGTGCGCAGCGTGCGGCCGTGCGCTGCGTGCTAGCGGCGAGCGGCGCGCTGTACGCACTTGCGTTTATCGCCTTCTATTTCCTCAGCCTGTGAAGGCAAGCCCTTTAGCCAAGACTTTTTCTTTATCGCTTCTTTATAGAATCATATAAGCGTTCGTTAATGTGACGTTGACGTTCGACTCGTCTAATGTCAAATCAATACATTTTGTTTGGCGATTCTATAAAGAAGTGATAAAGAAAATGTCTCGGCTACGGGCCCAGTGCTGGCATCGTAAATTTTCAATGGAGAAGATGCATTTTTGTTTCAAAATGTGCTACCAAAACTATTGTGACGTCACTTAATTCAACTTAAGTTAAAAAATCGTTCCGATCCACGGAAATTTTCAAATTCTTGTCTTCATCAAAAATTAATTTTTATTAAGGTGAAAATATTACAAAGCGCCATTTCTTTTGTTTCTTTTGCATTGAAAACGCAAAATAAAAAATTATATATTTAATATGCATCTTTCCTATTGTCAATCCTGCCGTTGATAACTTAATACGCGTCTATATTGTATACCAATATTTTAGCTTCCGCGCTATAGAAGGCGTTTTACGTTACGCGTAGTTTTACTCTAAGCTTGTGCCATAATTTCAATGGTTCAATGTAGAATCACACAGAGATAGTATGGATAATGGATATTATGTAACGTTATTTTTAGTAGGTAGATAATATTTTTGTATAATAATAATATATATTTTTTATTATATTTAGTGCGTTGTATTGATGAATTATTATTAATTAGTATTTATAGCACACAAATATAACCCATTATGACAAGATGAGGCTATAACTCGTAAGTCAATAATACTATCAAACCGAAGTTCCTATTTTCCAACACTGCCAAAGGGATAAAATGGTTCAAAATTTTGTATATTTTGTATATTATTTTATACACATAATATAATATTATTAACATGAAATACTCAATGGCAGCTAATCGCGCTAATAAAATAAGTAATTTATGTGATGATTATATTTTATTAAGTAATACTGTTGAATTTTAAAATGATTATAGATTTATTTATTATAGTGTTGTTATATGTTATTATAGTGTTGTTATATTAATTATGTTGAATAGAATCTATTATTTTTGGGAATCGTATATTTGGTTTTATTTCTATTAACACCTCTTGTTAAAGCTACAATAATTAATATTGTTTTCAGATGCGTACGCAAAATACGTACGCATTACGCACGTAAATTATTATGCATTTATGTGACATGCAGTTAACGTCGTACAAAACGATTCAAACAATGACTGTTTATTGTTTGATTCATTTTACATATTAATATTGTTATATTATTATAATAAACAACTCGTAAACATAAATGCATAGTCTGTTACTACCATCGAAGAAATTGATTCATAGGTCGCATTTTGTCAATTCACTGTCAATCGTGATCTGTCGGCTGGGTTTGACAACGAGATCAAATTACGTAGGTCCACGATCTGCGGAGATCTGCCTATGAATCGTCTTCTCTGATAGTACTTACATGAGTCCCACACATAAAGGCCGTCACAGACTTAGCTATAATATAATAATAATAATAACATATAAATATTAATATACCGTACTAGTCACACTGAGACCAGAAATATATATTATAGCTGAGTGTGTGGTCACGCGAAAATTGTATAGAAAATATATAGTAATATGCCTAGCTATAAACATATTAATATATATTATAGCTAAGTCTGTGACGGCCTTAACTGCAAATTCGCATCGCATGGCAAATATCTGCGTTAAACTCATGCGATGCGAATTCGCAGTTTTGTGTGGGAGCCCTTAGGGATCACTTTTGTATGAACCCGCGCGGGTGCACAGTTTACACTTTACGCCCTAGACCCACTATAGCGCAGATCTCGGTTAAGGTGACGCCATGTTAAAGTAAAAAACCGTGTTGGATGTGTTTTAGATTGCTTGTTTTCTATGCGAGGCTGGCCCGGCCTCTCGTAGAAAACAAGCAATGGAACAGCAAAAAATTGAAAGGACGTAGCGACAAAATTGTTTTTGTCGCGTAATTTAAAAACCATAAATACATTTCATATAAGCTATGGACAAATTAAAGTGTATACTAGAACCAATTTATGTACAAATTTTGGAAGCTTATATCACTCTCCTCTGTTGGCAAAATAGGAATCCCTTTTTTACAGAGGTCTTTTTGATTAATTATTCTGTGTTATAAAAGTTGACCAATCGTGTTATGCTATGGGTAATTCAAAGACAAAGACATGATGAATACTGACAGTGAACTTTAATTTCTTAGCCTTAGTCATTGCTGAGAAAAATAGACATCGCTACAGCCAAATTATCAAGGCGTCACCTTAAAGTTAAATATTATGCTATAATTAGGGCCTGTTTCATCACTTTCTGATAAAGTGCCGAATAGGCTATTCACAACTTTTTTGACAGATTCTCCATACCATACTTGATCTGTCAAGTTATATGGTGAATAGCCTATTCGGCACTTATCAGGAAGTGAAACAGGCCCTTAGTCTTTATTATAATAATATGTTATGACACTATATGCGGAAGGCCGGCTTCCTTGTATATGTTGTTCCAGAACTCCATCCTCTCTCTATCCGCGTATCTGCCCGCGGGGAAGTTGTCTGCGATGTTGAGATACTCCTTGTTATGTCTCGTGTACCGCGGCCAGGACACTTTTAACTTGCCGTCAGGGGTAGGAGAACTGAAAAAATGTATGTGTAAGGCCGGTATAAATAGTCAGTACTCAAGATGTATCTCGGTCTCAAGACGCGGTTCGGCTCTATGATTGGTCCAAATTTTGACAGCCAATCAATCACAGAGCCTGAACCGTGTCTTGAGACCGAGATGCATCTTGAGTACTGACTATTTATACCGGCCTAAGTAATGTAATAGTTATGATTTTGATAGGGAGAACTGTTTTTGATACTATACTAATGAAAAAACGATCTAATGATGATATCGACGTTATACAATATTTTGTTATTGTATTGCCTGAATCTGATACGTTAAAATATTGATTGACAAAGAAGTACATATAGGACATAACACTGATTAATGTAACATCTAAAAGCCGATTGCGAACAGCGAAACACGTGGTAATTAGTGCATTGATACACTTGTCTCTTACTGGCGTATAAAAATATTGCCATAGCCCATAGGTATAATATAATAATTATAGGTCAATATTCGAATTTTCACACTTTGCGATCAGATAAAGCGAAAACATGTTAGGCTCAAACTGTAAACTTACCCGCACTTCGCGAAGTTAGCCCATAATGTCGTCACTTTGTCGACGATGGCCTTAATTTTGGGATTTTGGTAAATCTTCGAGGTTATGTAGTTGGAGAATAAGTAGAATAGCTCGTCTCCATGAGTGGCCCCCTCCAGATCCGGAAGTGTCGCCTTCAGAACATTCAATTCGGTTACAAAATTGAATTTATAGAAGTAGACTTTTTCAAATTCGCTGTAAAGACTCGCGAATCTATGGCTGCTGTAAGCAAAGGTGATATCAGTTTGTAAGTCACGAATGATTGCGCCATCCTCAGCCGTCATATTCCTATCGCCTACGTAGAATTTCTGCACTCTATCTCCAAATTCTTTAAGTTTCGCTTCGGAGACTGTATTAACTATTTCCTTTTGTATATAGTAGGATGGGTTTCTGTTGAAACCATCTAATTTGGCGATGTGGTACGGAACGAGCGCTATGCCCTCTCCTGCATTATATCCGATCATCAAAGGTACTCTATTTATTCTTCCTTTAGTCAGGGCAGATACAGGGTGTTCAGTAATGAACGGCTCGATCTCTTTAAACTTCGATTCAATCGCTGGTACAAATCTGGCGGGAACACCCCTGTACATTTCGTCTTCCGTCAGAGTAACTTCCGTCAAATTAGTCAAAGCAGACGCTTTCAAGGACATGAAGAAGTCTAACAATTTGTTCACATTATTGGTGTCTTTCCCCAATACTTTCCCAGCTCTGAATGCTCTTTCTATCGAGTCCTGTGATATAGCCCAATCCTGGATGCAGTTGCCGCTCTCTGCGATCACTTTGTGGAATAATCCTTTAGACATTGGGGAGAGCATGTGGTACGTTACTGCGCCCGCTCCGCTGCTCTCTCCAAAAAGAGTCACACTGTTGGGGTTCCCACCGAATTGTTTGATATTTTCCTGGACCCATTTGAGTGCAGCCACTTGGTCCTTCATTCCGGCGTTTCCGGGCGCTTCGGGTATGTCCAGAGATAGGAATCCGAGGACTTCCAATCTGTAGTTTAAAGTGACGAGGATAACGTCGTGTTGTATGAGGAATTCTGGTTCGAAGAACTCGTTGGCAGCGCCGAAAGCGAAGGAGCCGCCGTGGACAAAAACCATGACGGGGAGATTGGCTCTAGGGTCCAAAGACCTGGTGAACACGTTGAGAAACAGACAATCCTCGGAGCCCACGAAGGTTACGTTGAACTGAGCGCATGCTGCGCCATATTTAGTCGCGTCGCGAGTTCCATGCCATGGTTTTGGGGGTAACGGTGCCTGGAGAAGGAAAAAATAAGAGCATTATGAACCGTAGGCAAGTTGTGGAACAGACCATGCAATACCTAAAGGTTATGATCAGTCTACAAATAATTATTTAGTTATTAGAAAGTAGGTAAATAAGATTAAACCTAAGTCCGCCTATGATATTTAGTCAATGTTTTGATTTCATTCTATGACCTATAAAAGATAACGTTATCGGCTAGACATGATTAGCAAACTCCAAGAATTTATGAGGAAACTTCGTGTTATACTTAATTAGTAATTACTAATCTTTTCTGCGACTTGCTTTGAATGTGTTACGAGCAAAATACAAATTATTGTTTGTTAGATTTAGCGTGATATGAAACAAAGAAATAATATAATATATTATTATGTCCATGAAGTAGGTACGCAATAATGTAACAAAACACTACACATGAATATCACTTTGCATAGTTAGTATTTCCATCCTAATATTATATGAAGATGTAGGTACGTTTTACATAACTTAGAATAGAACAGTTCTTCTGTCTCTCATCCAGTCGTGGAGGGAGTCCCGTGTTTGTTAGATCCGGGATATCCCTCCTTTATACGGCTGAAGGCGAACCGCCGGAGGTTTTAGTGAGTAGGAGTCTCACATACCCCCGGGGTGCTGAGCACATACCCAACCCGGGGGACCCATGATGGGTTTCCCTGCGCATCAAAAAAAAGTTCTTCTCTCTCTCATGATCGACCGACTGAGTCATGACACTTCCTTTAACTACCTGAGGGAATGTTCTCTACTCGATAATTTTAGACTTACTATCTACAAATCTTTAATATTTAATAGATGACTTAATTAGTGGATCAATGTTGCAAATTCCTTGGTAAGAAACTATATAGTACATACTATAGATAATAATGGTTAGTTCTGTGTACCTTAAACCGAAGTGGTCCCACTGGTGGTTGGGCATAGGGAATACCCTTGAAGCTGTAATATGAGAACCCCTGCACCGCCTTCTCTTCAGATCCTTTCAAAGTCCCATCTCTGATCTTTACTTCTGGCTGGTTCTAAAATAAATAATGACCACTTACTTACTTAAATTAAGGAACACATAAGTTTTACCTTCGTACGGGTACCAAGGTAAAACTTTATGAGTTCCTTTTTCAACTTGTACAAAAATAATATTTAAAGAGAAACATAATGTTATAATCTCCTCCTTTCTGGAAGACGGTTAAAATTAATTAAATGTTAGGAATGTGAGAGTAGGTATAGTCGGGTTTTGTAAATTTAAAATAGATTTCCTACCACCATTAAATTATTGAAATATTTAAATACTTATTATGGGTTCAGAAATGCTGCAAAATTTAGGAGAAAATGTCTTCAGTGATTACCAGAAAAGGTTATAAATACCTTGTAAATTAAGAATAATATATTTTATAATCTTAAAACTTACCTTGGTCAAAGTTCCAGTAGAACATAATAATTCAGTGAAAATCAAACACACCAACACAAAACTCTTTACTGACTCAATCATGGTGCACGTCTGATCACCGTAGCGTCTTCTGTGCTTCTGATTGTATGAGGAAAACAAATCTATCTGCCTACTTTACTTCTGATAGTACTTAGGTACCTACTAGAAGGAAAATAAAAGTATACGTAGTCGGGATTTTGTGTCATGGGTTTTTAGATATTGGAGTGACAGTCTATGAATACAAGATGTGGGTTTTTCAGTAGCGCGTAGAGGCATAATTATTAACCTTTGTTAGGTACCTATAGTTAGTTTTTGATCAGATCAAATTTAATAGAAACATAAATATGTATTTTTATTACGTTTTCATTCCAATATAATACAAGATACATAATATATTACTTAGAATATATAATATCTATCTATACTTACCTACTAAGTGCCAAAATATGGAAATACCGCGCTAACGTTGTTAGGTACAATAAAAGTAGTCATTCCAATAATTGTTATACTACCTATATTACCTATTATTATCATAAGTAGGTTCGTAATAAAGCAATTACAGTTACTAAACAATAATTATGTTAATATGAGGCAATTTAGGTTTAACCTTAAGTACTTATAATTAGATTGGGCTTACATATTGAATGATGTTGTGATCTATCAATTAACTACTTAAGTAAATAACCCACAATTAAGTACTTAAGTTAACCAAAACTTACAAATTAATATTAATCTGTAATTTTCGAAGTTAGTATTACCTACAGGAAAGCACATTTCTACGGACTACGGACACTACGGATTAACAGACTTGATAGTATCTAATTTTTAATAAAAATAGCAACTACAATACAGTTACATTGCTATTTAATTTTCTCACAAGTTAAAGCAAAGAGTAAATTATTACATTTGCATTAAATAATAATTATTATTGATCCTGGGAATTTTAATGGACTCTATGGTTAAAAGACTTACACAACGTAAAGGTATTTACTATTTAATTTTCACCTTAGCCTATTCTACTATAAAGAAAACCAGTATCTTCAATATCAAGTCACAATTTACTATTTTAGGTCGTAAGAAGTTTAAAAGTATGCGCGAGACATACAGTATGACTATGTTGTTCCTGGCTGTCGGCATGATGCATCCCTGTGCTAGTGCAGTCCGAGAAAGGGTCAGGTTGTCAGTGATTAGTAAGTTTTAGTATATTATACTATACTATTGGTAATTATTTATAAGGTAGTGAGGACTGAGGGGGGAGCTAAGTATCACAATTCATATATTCTCTACCCAATACCCATGTCAAGTGAAGATTAATTTATTCCTATAGGTACATGTTTGCGGCCTCCTGTAGTTCAGACGGCAATGTAATTATAATTAATTATAATTTGCTTGTTAAAATATGGTCTAACTATGCTTTTATGCTATGTCTAATGTGAAATGTCTATGTTTTTATTTATCATCGTCCCCGTACCTACCTAGTTGGGCTGTGACTTGTGATTGACAATTGGCACCCTAATTAGATTCCAGATTCTTCGTAGACTATGCTTGCTTCTTTTCTTCATAACTACACATAAGTAATTTTCATTTCATCAGCCTTGTCATTACTTTTAAGGTTGAAATATTCTGTTCGAGTTTCTGATTTTGGAAAGTAAATCACAAGAAGTTACCTAGATATGTTCTTACAGGTATCAACATAGCTCTGGTGATCATTCCATGTTTCATCATCATCACCAACGACATGCGTATCCGGATATTGACCAATGACATGCCGAATCTAGTTCGCCAGCTTATCATCATCGTTTGTATCACCTTCGTCTTCATCAAGGTATAGTGATTTATTAAAATCGGCTCGTTTTAACTCATTTGAATACCATACCATTGTATGGACTGGCCTGGCTTAGACGAAACCGGCGACTTTCAACGAAACCATTGTGGGATTATTATCTACCATTGTTGCATAAATTCTGAAACTTCTGGAGAATCTGGAGTCGAGGGAGCATCCATCTAAAGTTTGTATCGTAGACACTAATTATTATTATTGTTCTGACGATTTTGGGAGAGTTGTAACCAAAATTATACTAGGCCATAGATCTAATATTTATATTAGGTATGTGTCAAATCTTTCTCGAATTACTTCACAGATGATTTCTAGCATAGTCCGACGAAAGGAGCTCAAAGAGATCATTGACACAATCAGCGCTGACTACGACAACTTTAACAACATACCCGAAGACTACCAAAAGATAGTCCAAGAATCGATAACGAAGACAAAGTTCTTCGAGCGAATTTGGATGGTGGCTATAGCCATAACGGCATCCTCTTACCCCATCTTAGCTACTGTTTTCACGGTTTATTCCCAGTTGTTCACTGATACTCCTAAAAGCTACATGGTCCACGATTGCTACGTTATATTCCTGTCTGACGAGCAAAGGTTTCAGAGTCCGTATTTTGAAATGTTCAACGTGTTTGCCATGACTACTGTATGGTTGATCTTTATTGAATTCACTGGTAAGTTTTGGGAGAAATTAATGAAGAAAAAATTGAATGTGATTTAAAATGTAGAGAAGATGATATTATAATATTATAATATAGAAGTTCAATATGTTTTATCTTTTTTAACCGACTTCAAAAAAAGGTGTATGTGTGTGTGTGTGTGTGTGTGTGTATGTATTATATTGTATGTATGTATGTATGATGTATGTATGTTTTTATGTTTGTGCACGCATATCTCCGGAACTACAAGTCCGATTTAGGTGATTCTATTTTTTTGTACCGGGTATTGTTCAACTTAGGGAATACTTACTGCAAGTTTCATCTAAATAGGTTTAGTAGTTTTGGAGATAGGGAGTTTTAATTCTCAATTACGTACAATTTTAAAGTCGGTTTTATCTTTTTAAAATACATTTATTTATATCTACAATCGTGTTGCCTGCACTGAAATTTTGTGTACCTAGATATAGCGCGGACTTTGAATTATCACTTTATTATGGTGACAAAAATTTCGTCAAAATCGGTTCCATGGCTTTGATATACAGCATGACTGGTGAGTCAATACCGATAATTAAGGAGAGTATTCAGTACTCGATTCTCATTATAAATATGTAATAAAATTAGGTACTTAATTTTTGACCAAATTTCCCTTTAAACAAATGAATCATGAACACTTAGTAAATTACTATGCGGCCGGCGCGCGGCATGCTCCCCCCTGGCCCCTACCGCGCGTTACTACTCCCGCGCGCGGTGTCCATGCGTTGGGTAAATAATTATTTAACTATAAGCTACATTTACTCAGTGATATATTGTTAAAAAATTTTTATACTATTTTTTTCCAACTAATATAATAGCCAAATATCACGTCCTCGAATATTGAACATGTCTCACCAGTCATGCTCTATAAATAAGTTATAAAGAGGCTGTTGGAGAGGCGTATAGACTGTTCACGACAATATCTCATTCATCATCAATTTTAAAGACAATCTTACCACCATTATGGCTCGATAATCCATACTAAGTGTGTGTCTGTCTGTCTGTTACCTGTTCACGCCCAAACCGCTGAACCGATTTTGCTGAAATTTGGTACGAAGATACTTTGAGTCCCGGACAAGGACATAGGATTCTTTTTATCCCGAAAAAAAGTATGGTTCCAATTTTGGCGCAACGGAGTTGCAGGCGTAATCTAGGCCGGTATAAATAGTCAGTACTCAAGATGCATCTCGGTCTCAAGACACGGTTCAGGCTCTGTGATTGGTTGGCTGTCAAAATTTGGACCAATCACAGAGCCGAACCGCGTCTTGAGAGCGGGTCGCATCTTAAGTATTGACTATTTATACCGGCCCTAGTTACCCTAACTGACTCGTATCTTTTCAGGGTTCGACGGTATGTTTACAATATCAATTGTACATGTCTCTCTGAAGTTAAGATTTATTTCTCAGAATTTGAAACATTTGTTGGATTCGGGATATGACGGACATAAAATTAGCCGAGGCATTGCAAAATTCGTCGTCGAACATTGCGAAATTGAACGGTCTGTAAAAAGAAATTAATCCATACTAACAACTAATAAGTAATAAGTATTAGGAAATAAAGACTTACATAAGTATGTACTTATTTACTATTATAAAATTGAAAGTGTGTCTGTCTGTCTGTCTGTTATCTCTTCACGTTCAAACCGCTGAACCGATTTTGCTGAAATTTGGTATGGAGATACTTTAAGTCCCGGTGTAGAATCCTCGAGTCACTGGCTCACTAAACACACACAGTACGACTGTAAGGTGCACGTCTATCCTCTCTCGCAGTCACTGCCAACGAATACTATACTCACAAACTGCATAACTGAGTCATTGACAGCTGTCAGCTTGACAGATGACTTATATAGACTGCGTCCCTACTACTGGTGTTTATGAGACAATGTTAAGTATCTGCTATGTGGATACACTGCGCATACACTACACCCGTGTAAGGACATAGGATACTTTTTATCCCGGAAAAATGTACGGTTGCCGCGCTATAAACGAGTTTTGGCCCAACGGAGTTGTGGGCGTCATAATAATTTTTAGAGTTCCGTACCCAAAGGGTAAAAACGGGACCCTATTACTAAGACTTCGATGTCTGTCCGTCTGTCCGTCTGTCCGTCTGTCTGTCTCCAGGCTGTAACTCAAGAACGGTAATAGCTAGAGAGTTGAAATTTTCACAGATTGTGTATATCTGTTGCCGCTATAACAACAAATACTAAAAACAAAATAAAATTAATATTTAAGGCGGGCTCCCATACAACTTTTTTGCTCTATATCAATAATAGCAACAGGTAGGTACTTGAATTTTTCACAAAATCCTTAATTATACTTGTACTTTAACATTTTATAACAATATTAAAATAAAATAAAAAATTAAGGGGGGCTCCCATACAAAAAATACAATTTTTGGTCTAATTTTGCTCTATAATGGTACGGAACCCTTCGTGCGCGAGTCCAACTCGCACTTGGCCGATTATTAATTAAATGTTGTATAGATTTCCTTTTTACCTTTTATTCCTTCTGTAATTGTTTTCCTTCAGTAAGTACCTAAGTTCACCTGTTTTCGAATGACCTAGTTAGTACACTTATTTTAGGTTCATCAAGAAGATACAAAAGTGTTTCGAAGTTTGGCTAGGCGGAGTATTCTTCAACGCTGGACTGAATATCGCGATGGCTCTGAGTCAGACTACTTCTAACGATGTAAGGAAATTACCACAGATTAAGTACTTATTTATCTTCATATTTTAAGATTGTTTCTTCTCTACAATTAGGTATTTTTATTCTATATCATGTTTATTACATTTATCTGTTTGTAAGTAGAGTCAGGAGAAGGACTTGAACACATACATCTACTACTGTTTCGCGATCGCGACCGCCGTCCACATCTACCTGCCGTGCTACTTGGCTGCCGATGTCGCTAACTACATAAGTTGCTCTTTGGTATTTTTAGGGTTCCGTACCCAAAGAGTAAAAACGGGACCCTATTACTAAGACTTCGATGTCTGAACGTCTGTCTGTCTCTCTGTCTCCAGGCTGTAACTCAATAACCGCTATAGCTAGACTTCTGAAATTTTAACAGATTATGTATTTCTGTTACAACAACAAATACTAAAAACAAAATAAAAATAATATTTAAGGGGCGCTCCCATACGACAAACGTTATTTTTTGGCTTTTTTGCTCGTTATCAATAATGGAAACAGCTACATTCTTCATTCTTTTAGAAAGACCAAAAGCTTATGTCTACTTTAAATAATAACATACAAAAACACAATTTTTGGCCTATTTTTCCTCTATAACGGTACGGAACCCTTCGTGCGCGAGTCCGACTCGCACTTGGCCGATTATTTACTTATTCATTAATTCGTATCAAAAAAACAAGTACTTAGTACATAAAGGACTTATTACCATAACATGCTCTACCAGTCAACTTTTAGTTTAGAAAGTGTTTTGTGATGCAACAGTCATAACATATTTTAGTCACTTGGGGACCATTCATAAAGTACGTCACACGATTTTCATGCATTTTAAGCCCCCCCCCCCCCCCCCCCCCCCTTCCGCCTTCTCACAGGTGGTCACGTCATTTGTAAGACTAATTGACATTTGACCCTAACAGCCTACTTCAGGTTGTAGAGACATGGCTCTACAAAATATTGTTTTTTATCTGATAATGCTTCTACAGATTGAAACCCTTGTTATTTTGTTTTAAGTATATTATTTCAAGGTTGTCAGGAAAAAACCGCTTTTAGTGGTAAGACCGCCTGTTTATGCAGATTCCTATATTGTTTTATTTTAAATTGTAATTTAGTTTAGTATGTGCAAATAAAGAATTTTCTATCTAACCCTACATTTTCATTAACAGGGTGTAGAAATTTGTGATTTTGCGTACGGCTGCAAATGGGAGACCATACTGGATCTGAGGATCAGGCGATCGATTGCCATGATCATCAACAGAGCACAGGTGCCAATAAGGTTCAGAGCTCTGGGAATGTTGACGTACAATATGGAGCTTTATTTGAAGGTAGGTAAGAGTTAACTACTTTGACAGAATGTTATGGTGAGGACTGAGGCCACATGATGGATCATATTAAGTATAAATATTTTACAAAATTATAGAAGAACCATCGAGGCAATTGATTCATAGGCAGCTGTAGCAGCAAGACGCGACGTCTTTTGGTCGGATTATGTCAATTCAATACTAGTCATGATTAAAGAAGAAGAAGAATACTAGTCATGAGTCACGACTCACGATTTGTCCATAAAGTTAATATACCTAGCGGAATAGAGAAACAAAGGCCTGAGCAAGCGAGATGTTACTATCAGTAACACTGCGTCGTAAAAAGAGACGTGTGATACATGACAGCAGCACTCTTTTTTTGACGTCCATCAGCCCGGATCAGCCCCATTGACAATTGAAAGCATTATTGAATATGAATTCTATGAGATTATAGAATGAAAAGTTGTTTCATCTGCACGCTTTTTTTAAATTTTTTTCGAGAGAGCAGCCTTAACACCACAACTCCATGAGCTTATGTTGGATTTCTTTCTGTCTTGAGCAGCCAGCCTTAACTTCTAGACTCTATTGTCTAAAGCTATACAGATTCTACCATTTATTTTTCAGATTCTACAAACGAGTTACACTATGTTCACAATATTAAGGAAATAGATCGTTTCGTTTCATATTTCTGACGAATTTTCCAGTTGGGAAATAGTGTTTATTGAAGTCAAGTTAATGAAAATATTATAATAGTTAGTATAGCGATACTTAGACTTTTTAAATTTATCTCTTATTTATATTTTGTATTAGTAATACAGTATTAATAATACATACGCCTATCTCTTTGGTATATTGCTTTTATACTATTGTATATTATTGTATGATTATTTGATTAATAAAAGGATTTGAATTCTCCAACGACTTTTCAAATAGCAGTAATCTTTTTAACAGGCTTGAAACATCGATATGGTCGTATGTCCCCGCCTGGGAGTGGATTGGCATGACTCATGCCAATTCACTCCCACACACGGTCAGTTCTAACTGATCCAATCGGTAGCGTCATGCCGATTGAACGATAGGAAGCACCGTGTATGGCCACTATAATAATACTACTTAAAAATTGTTCTAAATGAAGCCTAAGACGATCATGCAGCATGACATGCATTTATGTATGGTTGCATGACATGCCGATTGCGAAACGATCATGTGTGCATGACAGCACGTAACGCACGTCATGCTGCATGATCGTCTTGGGTCCGCTTAATATTGGCTAAATGATCTCTTCACGTCACATGACAACGAATTCTGCAAGTACTCAATTTTCATTCGTTTGAACTTTGAAGTCGGTACCAGCCCAGAACTGAGATACTTGACATAGAACGCCAGTTATATAACCTCCTCCTTTTTGAAAGTCGGTTAAAAATATTTTAAGCCTTTGACGGTTAATATTTTAATTTAAATTCGAGACGATTTCGGAATAAAAAAGAAACAAATGCTTTTCATTTAGCTTACAAAAGTATATTTTACAAGAATAAAATTAAACTATATAATAATTAATAATAATTATATTTCTGTTATTGAATAATTGAAGTAATTACACGTCAGAGAAAAAAAATTGTATCCGTGACAAAAGCAATACATAGATTTTAGGTTCGGTTAACGAGTTCTATTTCGAAATTATTATAAATAATATAATATTAATATAATATAATATTAATAATATAATATCTGGTATCGGACCGGACGCCGGTGTGCCCACAACCTTATACTTCCTCAGGATCGCACATAAAGCTAACTTCACAAGGTAGCTCCCGTACTTGTAACCTGGAAAACATTGCAATATACAAAAAAAACAACTGGTTAGGGTTCCGTTTTAGGGTTCCGTAGTCAACCAAGTTTTGTTGATTACAGAACCCTAAAACGGAACCCTAACCAGCAGATTTTTTGTTTATTGATAGGTTATTACTTATATAATGAGTAACATTGTCCTAAAATTTTGATTTGATGGCCTAAAACAATCCAAATTTTAGGCCATCAAATCAAAGTATGAAATCCTTTCTATCTCTGATAGCTTCGAGATTTTTCGCAGAATGCAGATACAAATGTTGTTCGTCTTATCAAAATGAAGCTTTAAGATAGTAATATTAAAAAAAAAATGTTTTAGGGAACCCTGACATGGGTTCTTCATTCTTACCGACACAACTGCGAGCACCGTAGCTGAAGGGTATATAAGCGTTAGCATTGACGTCGGTCAGCCGCTCCGGCAGGAACCGCTCGGGGTTGAAGTGATCCGCGTCAGGGCCCCAGTATGCAGAATTCCGGTGGAGGCTGATGATGGGAACCGCTATGCCAACACCCGCGGGAACCACTCGCCCAGATGCTGAAAAAAATTTTGTGGTCTAAAGCCCGTATAAATAGTCAGTACTTAATATGCGACCCGGTCTCAAGACGCGGTTCGGCTCTGTGAACTGATTGGTCCAAATTTTGACAGCAACCAATCACAGAGCCTGAACCGTGTCTTGAAACCGAGATGCATCTTGAGTACTGACTATTTATACCGGCCTAAGATCGGAAATTAAGTCGTCACTTAAGCCTGGCCGCACATTGTACGACAGTTTTGATCAGAAACAGTTGAACGTCCGCGCTGTCTGAGTGAGCTAGAACTCGCCGCAAGGATAGTTCGGATAATGTGCGGGGTGGCGGTCCGGCGAAATTCAACTGTTTCTGTTCAGAATTCGGATAATGTGCGGCCGGGGTAAAGAGCTTACAGACGATCAACGGCACTTGTCGGTTGTCGCATGGCAGCCGTCGACTGCCGTGCTACGCGTGCCATCGACAAGTGCCGTACGTCTGTAAGAAGCCTTACCGAGTTTATAATAGAATAAAATATATATGACAGTAGGTAGGTAATAGACCTATTACCTACTGTCATAATTCATAAATGTTTCTCAACATTTTTTCTAATGTACCTGTACCTAAATAAAAAAAAAGAATTATTTTCTACATTAATTCATTCTATTATCGGTTCGGTAAAGGCCATCTTAAACTCTGATACTCTACTATTACATTCTAAGCTCAAGGTCAGAGTCATTTGGTGCTAGACATGGAAGATTGGAAATTCGGAAAATTGGAACACGGAAGATGGAAGTTAAAAATGTTCTTTTAGAGTTTAGATCATAATCATCAAGCAAAACCTAATTTCTATTATATACTAATACTTACATAATTTAAGTTCTTTGTGAGCTCTGCGCATAATTACAGGTACAGGCGGGTAAAGGCGAAGGACCTCTTTCATGACCATGTCCAGATATCGCAGTGTCGGCAAGTCATCCTTCTCTAGTGGTCTGTCCGAATCACCGAAAATATCTCTCAACCTAAAATCAAACCGTTTAAGGTGACGCCGCGTTAAAGTAAATAATCGGCCAAGTGCGAGTCGGACTCGCGCACGAAGGGTTCCGTACCGTTATAGAGCAAAAATTGGCCGAAAATTGTGTTTTTTGTATGGGATGGCCCCCCTTAATTTTTTATTTTATTTAAATATTATTATTAATTATTAAAGTACAATTATACTTAAGGCCTTCGTGAAAGTTTCAAGTGCTTACCTCTTATCATTATTGATTACGAGCAAAAAAGGCCAAAAAAATCACGTTTGTTGTATGGGAGCCCCCCTTAAAGAATATACTTGGCTGTTTAAATAACTATTCCTTTGAACGCTCTCCTAGGAAATAAAAAAAAAGTTTTGACACTTAAACTGTGAGGAGATTTTACTAAGTTTTTTTACCTACTCTCAACCTGTTTTGTAAACAAGTTTTGTGAGAAAAAAATGTATGGAGAGATCTGGTGTTTAGTTTTTATTTCATTTAAATAAGTGCAAAGATGATAATAAAAGTTAATGTAAGTAATTAAACCTCTTTTGTTTTATTTTAAGTAAGGAAATCTCAAAGATATTTTTCGAAAATTTTTCGAAAATCTAGATAAATTCTAGGTGTCATATTTCAATTCTTATATTAGATTCAAATCGTTGCTCTGGCAAACATGTTGAAAGAAAATGTGAAAAATAGCTCAATCTAATTAGAATAGTAATAATAATTGTAGCAATACATAAATCTTATTAGAATCGTAGAAAATCAAGTTTTAGATAGACTATCGGCTCGCAATACCGCGTCTGTCGCGGTGTCGCCGGGCGGTATGACACTTATCAAGATGACTCAGCAGATTAATCGACAGAGAAGAGGTTAAATATTATTTTTATTTTAGTATTTGTTGTTATAGCGGCACCTTACCGGTGCCGCTATAACAACATCTCATCATCAATACACAATCTGTGAAAATTTCAGAACTCTAGCTATAGCGGTTCTTGAGTTACAGCCTCAAGACATACAGACAGACAGACAGGCAGACGGACAGACATCGAAGTCTTAGTAATAGGGTCCCGTTTTTACCCTTTGGGTACGGAACCCTAAAAACCGTGTTGAATATAATGTTAATTTAAATTTCTTGTTTTCTATGAGAGGCCGGCCCGGTCTCCCAGGCCTCTCATAGAAAACAAATAAAATCGGCCAAGTGCGAGTCGGAATCGCGCACGAAGGGTTCCGTACCATTATAGAGCAAAATTAGGCCATAAATTGTGTTTTTTGTATGGGAGCCCCCCTTATTTTTTTATTTTATTTTAATGTTACGAGTATTATTAAATATTAAAGTACACAATATATAACTAAGGATTTTGTAAAAAATTCAAGTACCTACCTGTTGCCATTTTTGATATAGAGCAAAAAAGGCCAAAAAAATCACATTTGTTGTATGGGAGCCCGCCTTAAATATTCATTTTATTTTATTTTTAGTATTTGTTGTTATAGCGGCAACAGATATACATAATCTGTGAAAATATCAAATCTCTAGCTATTACCGTTCTTGAGTTACAGCCTGGAGACAGCAAAAAAGGCCAAAAAAATCATGTTTGTTGTATGGGAGCCCCCCTTAAATATTCGTTTTATTTTATTTTTAGCATATTTTGTTGTTATAGCGGCAACAGATATACATAATCTGTGAAAATATCAAATCTCTAGCTATTACCGTTCTTGAGTTACAGCCTGGAGACAGACAGACATGAGACAGACAGACAGACAGACGGACAGACGGACAGACGGACAGACAACGAAGTCTTAGTAATAGGGTCCCGTTTTTACCCTTTGGGTACGGAACCCTAAAAACCATAAAATTAATATATTTCATAATATAAGCTATGGGCAAATTAAAGTGTATGCCTGAACCAATCTATGTACAAATGTAAGCTTAAATCACTCTCCTCTGTTGGTAAAATTAGAATCCCTTTTTTTACAGAGGTATTTTTTATAGATTATTCTGTGTTATAAAAGTTGACCAATCGTGTTATGCTATGGGTAATTTAAAGACAAAGACATGATGAATACTGACAATTTTAACTTTAATTTCTTAGCTTCAGTCATTGCTGAGAAAAAAAGATATCGCTACAGCCAAATTATCAAGGCGTCGCCTTAAAAATGGAATGTTAAATAATTATACTAGTAATGGTAAATTTGTAAAGTTGTTTTATGTTGAACTCTATCCGCTATCGTTATAAATTGAGTACTATATTTCAGAGAAGTATACTTTTTGGGATAAAAGGTAGCCTGATAGCTAATTTTAATGTTCAAACTAAACTGTAGTGAGTTTCAGGTTTATCTAGGCATATTTTTGCTATTGGAACTCAACTCCATTTTAGTCATTCAAAATCACTCACTCCTCATAAACTTTGTCTTGTACTTCAGGGTACTGCCCCATCAGCATCAGTGCAAACCCAGTCGCGATTGCAGCCTCCTCAGATGCACCAACAAGCACTGAGATTTCATCTATAACATCCCTTTGCGGGAGCTTAGAACCGACCAAACCATCAAACAAACGTATTATGTCCTTTTCTTTGTCGGGGTGACCTGAAAGAATATGGGAAGTCGATTTGCTGGCGCTATATCCTTAATCATACGCACAAAAATAAATCCTACGAGTATATTTTTTCAGATGTTATGCTACAATACCTATTACTTATACCAAAGTTCATCAAAATCCGTTTACTAGATTCTTATTGCGTTATAGAGTATTATTATAAGAATATTAAAACATAATATAGGTACTGATTTTATCATTTTATATACGACTAGCTGTCCCGGCAAACGTTGTTTTGCCATTTAAAGTATATTTTCTACATCATCAGTTGATACATGTTTTACCCCCTCCTTTGTCCCCTAAGAGGGTGTGTGGGGGGGGGGAGATCATACACCAGATGTTAAGTTGAAAAACACAGTTAATATCTAATATGAAGTAAGTCCACTAAAGATAAAAGTTGTATACAAAATCTGACCCCTCTTTGGTCCCTAGAGAGGGTTGAGAGGGGAGGGGGGGGGGGGATTTTTATACACCAGATGTTGAGTTGGAAGAAGACAAATATAATATATCTGTGAAAACCGTATGCAAATCGGATCAGTAGTTTTCGTGTTAAAGAAAAAAGTTTGATACAAAATCTGACCCCCTCTTTTGTCCCCTTAGAGGGGTGGGGGGAAAAATTTTATACACCAGATGTTAAGTTGGAAGAAGATAAATATATCTGCGAAAACCACATTCAAATCGGATCAGTATTTTTCGTGTGATGCTGGAACAAACATACAGACAGACAGAAAGAGTGACAGACAGACAGACAGACAAAAAACTAACCACATTTTTGGCTTCTATAGCGATGTAGTGACAAAGGTGTAATTTCGGGTGTCATTTCATATCTTTTATGTACAGAATTTTCATTTCTACAACAGAATATTGTCTTCCTCCCGCACGCGCTTTGGTGACGCCCACTATCGTAATATTTTAATTTCGCCATAATTTCAAAACCAAACGTCCAATTTTAATCATTCAAAGACCAAATATTATCTACATAAACTGTACTTAGTGATAAAATAATTTATTTTGATAAGGATTAATAGCGTGAGTAAAATATATCCGTTTAAATGTAGTCCAAAAAAAAAATCAGGATTTTTAAATAAATAAATGGTTATTGTGCCTCACTCGACATAGATAGGTATAGTGTGTCGCGGACTTTTTTGTAGATATTTATAAGATCTACAATTACTTAGAACATTTTCTGGTTCTATCTTTTATAGTTTAGGCAGCGTACGCAAAATAAGTAACTTTTCTAGCTGATTTTTTACACCTTGCGTCCGAAAAACTCAAATATCTTACGGAACCCTACTTTTTTCCAAAATAAAATGTAGCCTATGTTCAGCAGAAATAATGTAAGATTCCAATAGCGAAAAAATTTTTCAAATCGGTCCAGTAGTTTCGGAGCCTATTCGACTCAAACAAACAAACAAACAAACAAACAAACAAACAAACAAAAAATCAAATCTTTCCTCTTTATAATAGTAGTGTAGATTGTATAGTTACCTGAAGAATTTGGGTTTGAATTAGTTGATAAATTATTTCTTCGAATTTTATATGCCTAAAAGATAAACGAGATTTCATAATAAAATAATTAATACAAACAAAAATCTTTAAATCAAAGCGCACGGAGTGCGCGGCCAAGTTCCAGCAGGCCGCGCGCATGCCGTGCACTATTTACACGAACGGTTTCGACGCACTTTTGACCCCCTTGTATCTCAGTGCCTATTGCGAGAGCAAAGATAAAATTTTACCTACCTAATTATATACTAGTACTTACGCAATATACCAAATTTCATAGATATAGATTTGTTAGATCCTGAAATATTTCCTTGTAAAAATAGCTAATTTTGGCACTGACTCACTGACCGGTAATCAAAATCTCTAGGCCACTTCCAGTTGTCGTAGCGTTATGAAATTTGGCACACAGGTTGTTTGTTATATGTAGATTAACAAAAAATTAAGAAATTCGAGTAATTGGTCAAGCGTGAGTCGGCTCATCTATGAATTTGAGATAAAAATCGGTAATCAAAACCTCTAGGCCACTTCCAGTTGTCGTAGCGTTATGAAATTTGGCACACAGGTTGTTTGTTATATGTAGATTAACAAAAAATTAAGAAATTTGAGAAATTGGTCAAGCGTGAGTCGGCTCATCTATGAATTTGAGATAAAAATCGGTAATCAAAACCTCTAGGCCACTTCCAGTTGTCGTAGCGTTATGAAATTTGGCACACAGGTTGTTTGTTATATGTAGATTAACAAAAAATTAAGAAATTTGAGAAATTGGTCAAGCGTGAGTCGGCTCATCTATGAATTTGAGATAAAAATCGGTAATCAAAACCTCTAGGCCACTTCCAGTCGTCGTAGCGTTATGAAATTTGGCACACAGGTTGTTTGTTATATGTAGATTAACAAAAAATTAAGAAATTTGAGAAATTGGTCAAGCGTGAGTCGGCTCATCTATGAATTTGAGATAAAAATTAATATGTACAAGTAAATACACTGAAATAAGATGAGGAGGAAAGAAACAAATTGGTATGATTCCTTAAAAAAAGTATTGAAATCTCACCAAAAACATACCTGTTAAAACGGGGCCAAGTTCCTATTCACTAATTGTTCGCCTTAAAAAAGAGTTGAAATCCAATTCAATGCCAAGTTTAGATGCACTTCCAAATCGATCATAATCATCTTCATCAACAGCCTGATCCTAAATACTTCTAAATTTGAACTTGGCAGGTTTTCATGCTAGTAGCACTTGATAATTATTGTATAATTTTTAAATTTAAATATAAGATATCTATGTGATTAAATTAACCTGCCAAGTTCAAATTTAGAAGTATTTAGGATCAGGCTGTTGATGAAGATGATTATGATCGATTTGGAAGTGCATCTAAACTTGGCATTGAATTGGATTTCAACTCTTTCTTAAGGCGAACAATTAGTGAATAGGAACTTGGCCCCGTTTTAACAGGTATGTTTTTGGTGAGTTATAATATACAACATTGTTTCATTCGTATTTAGGTAAAAATAATGTATCTTATTCCTAGAATGTACGCACACACATGTAATTCTGGTGACGACGCGACCCAACAATATTATATTTTGAGCTTTTACTCGCTCACGTTTTCAGCGCTATTTCGTTTTCACAATTAATATTAGTGTAGAAAATAATAGCAATATTTTATTTTTATTCAAATTTAACTAGCTGTCCCGGCAAACGTTGTTTTGCCATTTAAAGTATATTTTCTACATCATCAGTTGATACATGGTTTACCCCCTCTTTTGTCCCCTAAGAGGGTGTGGGGGGGGAAGGTCATACACCAGATGTTAAGTTGAAAAACACAGTTAATACCTAATATGAAGTAAGTCCACTAAAGAAAAAAGTTGTATACAAAATCTGACCCATCTTTGGTCCCCAGAGAGGGTTGAGAGGGGAAGGGGGAGAGGATTTTTATACACTAGATGTTGAGTTGGAAGAAGACAAATATAATATATCTGTGAAAACCGTATGCAAATCTGTGAAAACCGTATGCAAATCGGATCAGTAGTTTTCGTGTTAAAGAAAAAAGTTTGATACAAAATCTGACCCCCTCTTTTGTCCCTTTAGAGGGGCGGGGGGAAAAAATTTTATACACCAGATGTTAAGTTGGAAGAAGATAAATATATCTGCGAAAACCACATTCAAATCGGATCAGTATTTTTCGTGTGATGCTGGAACAAACATACAGACAGACAGAAAGAGTGACAGACAGACAGACAAAAAACTAACCACATTTTTGGCTTCTATAGCGATGTACTGACAAAAGTGTAATTTCGCGTGTCATTTCATATCTTTTATGTACAGAATTTTCATTTCTACAACAGAATATTGTCTTCCTCCCGCACGCGCTTTGGTGACGCCCACTATCGTAATATTTTAATTTCGCCATAATTTCAAAACCAAACGTCCAATTTTAATCATTCAAAGACCAAATATTATCTACATAAACTGTACTTAGTGATAAAATAATTTATTTTGATAAGGATTAATAGCGTGAGTAAAATATATCCGTTTAAATGTAGTCCAAAAAAAATTCAGGATTTTTAAATAAATAAATGGTTATCGTGCCTCACTCGACATAGATAGGTATAGTGTGTCGCGGACTTTTTTGTAGATATTTATAAGATCTACAATTACTTAGAACATTTTATGGTTCTATCTTTTATAGTTTAGGCAGCGTACGCAAAATAAGTAACTTTTCTAGCTGATTTTTTACACCTTGCGTCCGAAAAACTCAAATATCTTACGGAACCCTACTTTTTTCCAAAATAAAATGTAGCCTATGTTCAGCAGAAATAATGTAAGATTCCAATAGCAAAAGAATTTTTCAAATCGGTCCAGTAGTTTCGGAGCCTATTCGACTCAAACAAACAAACAAAAAATCAAATCTTTCCTCTTTATAATAGTAGTGTAGATAAGCAGTGTTTGGTAGAAGTTTGTAAAATATGGTAACATTTTACAATCCAAGAACCATAGACTTATATATTACTACCAAGAACATAATATTTTATCGTTGACCACACTTACCTTTTCTCCGTACTCTTGGAAGGCCACATATTTTTTATGGGTTTCAGCATAATTCGCTGTAAGCCTGTGGATCCAATTCGGGTACATCCATAGGCTGACCCATCTCTCGTATACCAGCTTCAGGCATCTATGATAGTCATACAGTAATTGCAAAGTGCACATTTCCTTTCTCACATCTTGTGCGTCTGCTGATCCTGAAATATTTAGAATCGTTTTAGTTCAGGAAATCATATTGCAATGTTCGTAGATTTTTTAAAGTGTTGAAATTTTTTGATAATTTTAGGCTGGATTTATATGCGGCTTGGCACTGACCTACACTTCGAGAATACAAACAACTGTATCTAACGATTTATTTAAGTATGTAGTGGCGCGTTCACGCCATAGTATAAATTATACCATGTTCACGCTGTCAATTACTATAGTACATACCACAGAAATAAATCAAGATATAACGGCAACGCGCGTGCGTTGCTAAAGAATCGCTCGTGTCAATTTTTGCTTTGCTTTAAGTTACAAATAACTTACCCGTGGAAAGAAATACCTCCTTTTACCGATTCACTTTCGTACTTCTGTTTTTACAATTAGACACTGCACAATGGCAAAGGCATTTTTGCACAACCGCTCCGGTGTAATCAAGTCGAGACGTGCGCGCTGACTGAATGAACGTTCAACGAATCTTGCACACTTGTGCAAGATTGAAACATGCGTACTTAGCCGTTCTATCTTGATTTATTTCTGTGGTACATACAGTTGCTTGTCATCTAGCGTAGCCGCCAAACCGCGCATTTGCGCATGTAAATCCAGCCTAATAAAGAAGACAGAAGTCAGAACTACTGAATAGTGAAGACTTCATTTTTAACTCCCATGAGCAAAGCAGCTCCCTTTCATGGGTGTGATCTCTAAGAAATAAAATAATGTACCGTCGAAGAAATTGATTCATAACTCATAAGCCGTTGACCAACCTACGACATTTGGTCGGATTATGTCAACTTAATATTATAATATAATATAATATATAATATCTATGGACGCTTCACACTACGTCAGTCTGGCCCCGTGCTAAGTACCTAAAGGACTTGTGTTACGGGCACCAGACAACGGAAATAGTATATTTAATACTTTTATACTATACATATATTTAAGATTTTTATTATATTATGATACACATATTATTTAATACACGTCCATGACCCAGGAACTTTCGAAAACGTTTTGTTCCGTCGGCGGGATTCTAACCCGCGACCCCCGGCTCGAGCTACCAACAGCCCACCAACTGAGCCACAGAGGTCGTCAATGTAAGTTGTCATCTGTCGGCTGGGTTTGACCAAACCAAAATACGTAGTAATGAATCAACTTCTCTGATTGTATAAGAGGAATTTTGAGTACCTTGTCATTTTGTCTGGGACGGTTCTGCGTCCGCTCCTGAAGTCAGGATTCTTTGGAGTTTTATAGATTGTGAATGGCATACATACTTAAGATACTGTTGAAACAGAAGGCGCCCAAGTACGGCCCCGCAGCAAATGGGCCCTTGCCTACAAACGGTGCCAGACTTTCCGTCAGCGCCACACTCTCCGCCCACATACTCTCGACGTAACTCGACAGCATGTTGATGGTAAATGATGGCAGCAGCACGCGTCTCCGAACCTTAGATTTTGATGCATCTGCAATAAGAATTTTACTTGTTTACACCATAGTCAGGGTGCCCTAGAACATTTTTTTTTGTGATTACTAACAAGCTATTTTTTTGTGAGTAGCTACATTTGGATAAGACGAACAACATTTTTATTTTCGAAAAATCTCGAAAGTGGTAGCTAACAGAGATAGAAAGGATTTCATACTTTGACTTGATGGTCCTAAAATATGGATTGTTTTATTTGTAGGACAAGGTTACTCTTAAATAATATAACTATTTACCTACCAATATACAAAAAATCAGCTGGTTAGGGTTCCGTTTTAGGATTCTGTAATCAACAAAACTTGGTTGATTACTGTACCTTAAAACTGAACCCTAACCAGCTGATTTTTTGTATATTGGTAGGTAAATAGTTATATTATTTAAGAGTAATCTTGTCCTACAAATAAAACAATCCATATTTTAGGACCATCAAGTCAAAGTATGAAATCCTTTCTATCTCTGTTAGCTACCACTTTCGAGATTTTTCGAAAATAAAAATGTTGTTCGTCTTATCAAAATGTAGCTACTCACAAAAAATTAGCTTGTTAGTAATCACAAAAAAATTTGTTCTAGGGCACCCGTACTACCTACCAGGGTTTCTTAGCTTTTAAACTACGAAACACTCAACAAATAACTTTGATTTCATGGAACTTTACAGACTAGGGTCCAATACTCTGCTGCATGAAGAAGCAAGAATAGTTTGGGTCAATTAATATATCTGGCGCAGGCTTGAAAACTTCACGGAACCATTGAGTTCAGTGCAACCTATCGAGAATTATATTTGCATTCCAACCCAAGTCTCTCTCTTATTCTTGTATTTAAATGTAACTTTACCAAAGACCTTTAAAACAAACCAACTTTACATGAAACAATTTCAACTTACCTGGCATGAACACACTTCCGGTGTTGGTGATGGCCTGGAGAAATGTGTACATATGGTGTACATGTAGTCCTTGTCCAAGTATAGTCTCAGGGCTTCGGCTATGTCTGATGCGTCTGTCATCACTGTAGAAGAATATTATGTCACTTTTTAAAAAGCGTTTTTTAAACTTTTTTCACAGACCTCTCAGATTTCAAGAATTTTACAATTATAGCATACTAGCTGTTTCCCGCGACTTCGTCCGCGTTAGCTTAATATAATAACGGAGATGGATAATTTTCTCCTTTTAAGGTCCCAAGGGTAAAAACGGGACCCGCAGCCAAGTAGGCACATATTAATCAAGTGACACACGAAAATTGTATGTTTAGTTTAGGCTACAATCTTTAATAATTTCAGTTCAATCAGTCGAAAGTCAAAGAAAATTTCTAAAAACTTTCATCCCCTATTTCATCCCCTTAGGGATGGAATTTATTGAATTCCTTTCTGAGGGGATGCCTACGTCATAGTATCTTTATGCATATTGCATACACAGTCTCAGCCCGATCAGTTTAAATTTGACAAAAGTTTCATGCAAAATTTCATCCCCTATTTTACCCCCTTAGGGGTGGAATTTTTTAAATCCTTTTTTAGGAGATGCCTACGTCCTAGTAGCTTTAAATGCATGCAAATTCTCAGACCGATCGGTTTGAAATTGACAAAGTTTCATACAAACTGTCAACCCCAATTTCACCCCCTTGGGGGTAGAATTTCCAAAAACGCTTAAATATACTTCCATTTAATTTTAATCAGTAACCAAATAATAAAGTTTCATGTTTCTAACTTAAGAAATGACGGACTTTCATTCACATTTTCAACCCCAATTTCACCCCCTTGGGGGTAGAATTTCCAAAAACGCTTAAACACGTATTTATTCATTTTTAATCAATAGCCCAAAAACAAAGTTTCATGTTTCTAACTCAAAAAATGACGGACTTTCATTCAAACTTTCAACCCCAATTTCACCCCTTTGGGGGTAGAATTTCCAAAAACGCTTAAATACTTATTTATTTATTTTTATTCAGTAGCCCAAAAATAAAGTTTCAAGTTTCTAAATTAAGAAATGACGGACTTTCATACAAACTTTCAACCCCTATTTCACCCCCTTCGGGTTAAAATTTCCAAAATTCCTTCCTTAGTGGGTGTCTACTTAATAAAACAACCCTGCTCACCAAATTTCGTGGCTGTAACTTTAACAGTTTTTGCTCTGCGATGATGAATCAGTCAGTCAGTCAATAAGTCAGGACTTGTAATTTTATATATATAGATAATCATTATAGTCTCTATAGTCGATAATTTTACTCTGAGTTCTCAGTAAAATGTATAAATGGCTAACTTTTAGTTGACTAGGTGACAACTTGTTGTAAAGAATCTATAAAATTTTTTTCCTCATAGCCTGATAATAAAATGGAAATAAATAATAATAGTCATTTTATTACCTTTATTATATTATTACGCTGGCGATTGCCTGTCCCCAACGGTGTTCCTGCTCTTCCGCTTAAGGCAGAGCCACGGGATACGCGAAATACACAACCGCGACCCTGCCAGCGGATGCCCCTAAAGGCTTCAGTGCATGACTGTTAGGTCCACACTGACACTACGAGGCGATGCGCGGAACACTTAGCGCATCGCGGCCAACTCGGGGTCTCAGTGATGTTGGGCGACGGCGTCCCCATGCCGTCACCTCGAGCTCCCCAGCTAAGTCGGGACGTCGGGGCCATGTCTGACCCTTTGCCTACGCCTTGGCCTCCTCCGAGGGTCGAGTGACTCCGCCTCGCGCCTACGCTCTGACTCCTCTTTCGCTGACATCACCTCCTCGGCAAATGTCGCGACTGCTTTCCAGGAATTTTCGCTGCTCAGCATCGCGCGTACGATCGCTGGCAGCGAAATGTCATTTCCAATGGCGGCTTCAAGAGCCGCTCTTTGTCCGGTCCATGCGGGACAGGCCAGCAGGGTGTGCTGTGCCGTGTCCCGTTCGTTGTCGCAGTGGTGGCAGGCTGTGGTCTGCTCACGTCTGGCGATATCGCACAGGTACCGACCAAAACACCCATGTCCGGTCAGTACCTGTGTGAGGCGGTACGATAGCGCCCCGCCTTCTCTGTCTGCCCACTCCCTCAGTACGGGTCGCATAGCAGCTAGTAGGTCGACACTAACTGTGGACTCGTTTAGTCGCTCCAGCCATTGCTCGAACGCGAGATCTTTCACGTCATTTCTCCACCGACGTATATAGTCTGGCGGCGGAAAATAGCCCTCCTCGCGCTCGGCCTGGCAACGCCAGTAAATATCAGCCAGGGATTTGGCTTCAATGTCCCAAGGGACGCTGCCTGCGAGGACGCATGCTGCGTCTTTAGAGAACGTGCGGTATCCCCGCACCGCTCTAATGGCCAGTGTACGTTGCAGTCTCACCAGAATCTGTCTGTTTTTTGTCGCCAGGTTTTCGGCCCATATTGGCGCCCCGTACATGCACATTGACCGCACTATGCCCATGTACAGGTTTCGGCAACTAAGGCTGGGTCCTCCTAAGTTAGGGAGCAACCTTGCTAGTCCACCGGCGGTCTTTGAGACTTTCTCTGACAAACGTCGGAAATGCTCTTTAAAAGACCACCGGCTGTCCAGCACAAGACCCAGATAGGTCATGGACCGACGCACTTCGATCCGTGTACCTCCCACGATAGTCATTTTATTACCTAGGTAGTAAGTATTGAACGCATACAATCGAGTGATTCCACCTGCTTCCATAGTTTTGTAGCCAATCTCTGTCATTAATTTCATGGTATCTGAAAACACATTATAATATTATAGATCTGCAACTTTTGAAGTAAAGTGTTGCATATAGGTACTCAAATATTTGAAATAACGCTTGCTAGAGCACTGACTGATCTACCAGTGGTTCTCAAACTTATTTTACTCTGGGGCTACTTTTGACATTTTTAATCTAGACTGTAGGGTGAATATTTTAGGAGTACTCACGTTTAGAACTTGCGTACAGAAAATGGTAGAAAGATCCCAAAATAGGTAGCTCCTTGCGGCATGGTGGGTACTGGAATACCACCTCATACAGTCGACTACTTCGGACTTTAGTAACATAGTATAATATTATCACAAAAAACAAGACTACTAAGTATAGATACATTGTCAGCAATGAATACTATTAAAAAATTTATGATAAGCAAATAGATGTGTAGGTATATTGTATAAGTCGGTTATAATTATAATACGGTTTCAAATAATTTAAAAACGTGACACTAGGTATTACAGCGATGACTAATCGCTGTACGCATTTTTAGGGTTCCGTATTTATTACAGTGTGTTAAATTTAGGTAGAGTAATTTTTAATTGCTCGTCGAATCTCACGTAATTTTTTTTACTCAAAAAAATAAATTTTGGTCCATTTCATCCAGATTGTACGTATGCTTAAGATTTAATCGTAAGCGTAATCGTAATACGATTAAGATCATTAACAAATTCGTTCGAAAGAAAATCTGCTGTCAAACCAAACGTTTACGTAAGAAACCCACATTTAAAAAATCTCACGTGAGATTTCTTGGAACAAAATCTCACGAAATCTCACCAGGGGGGAGGGGGGGTCAAAAAAATCAAAAAAACACCTCACGTAATTTGTGGACGCCTCCATACCTTGGTGCAAAATCTTCCGTTTTGGTAGCATATGCTTAGGATGCTTCTCATAAAAACAAAATCACTATATAGAAACATATTTTTTCATTTTTTTTTTCATTCATATAAATTTTGAGGAGTTTCCTCGATTACTCATGGATCCCATCATCAGATCACCACTTTTGTGAACACGGTACCAAATTAGAGTGAGACCTAACATAACAAAACAGATAGGAACGACAAAGTCCTAAGCCATATAATAGCGGATCGTGAATTGTGATCCTCAGAGATCGGCATCGGGAAAAAAAAAAGACATTTGGAAGGACATGGTCCTGGCAAGCACACTGGCTGGTAGATTCGACATAGAATGATATCTTTTTAACACCCTAAAAACTCCACCCAGCTTGAGTGACCCCTCTCCACCAAGCCAATGTCACAACATCTAATTAAGGCAAAGGGTGGAGCAGCATAATATCTAAGAAAATCGGAAAATGTCGGATCTACTAGCCGCCACACTGGGAAGTATCATATATTGTTATGTGTGTATATGTGT
Organism: Plebejus argus; assembly: GCA_905404155.3. Classification (NCBI taxonomy): domain Eukaryota; kingdom Metazoa; phylum Arthropoda; class Insecta; order Lepidoptera; family Lycaenidae; genus Plebejus; species Plebejus argus. The sequence continues at coordinate 14,870,216 of FR989937.1, read as the reverse complement.
ATATATATTATATGTATATTGTTATGACATTTAAGTAATATTATCTATATACTCTGTAAGTATATAATAATAAATAAAATATAAAATTTCAACTCTCTAGCTATTACCGTTCTTGAGTTACAGCCTGGAGACAGACAGACGGACAGACGGACAGACGGGCAGACATTGAAGTCTTTAGTAATAGGGTCCCGTTTTTACCCTTTGGGTACGGAACCCTAAAAACAAAACACCCTGTCATTTTGTCTATACTTCCCCTATGGATCCAAAGTCCACTACATACTTACCTTATTTAAATTACTAAATATATATAACTTAATACAATGGGTTGTTTTCTTTTTTTAATATCCACCAGACGGCGCGACGATAGACACTTCTAGATTTTCTATTGGTTCCCCACCGATCTGAAATTATCCGCAGGTTGGCACCACTGACTACATATGGGTTGTGTTTCCAAAAAATATCAGTGTACTGCCAAGTGTGACATAAATCAAAATATCTTAAACCTAGTTTTCATTAGCAAAATATTAACATAAAACTGTATGTATTTATACATTTCCAAATATTGCTATGTTTTTTTGCTTCGTCTCTCTAGTTTAAATTTCACGAAGAGCATACGCCTAAGCGATCATTGGCCTAAGCGATTAGGCCAGTATACTGGTAACGGCTTAGGAACACGCTAACATTATTGAATACTTGTCATTTTCAAACTTCTTCTACTTTTTATTGTTGGTGTGGTTTTTATTATTTTTTCCCAAATTATGTTATTAGGGTTTTTGATGTTCATTATTGGTAAAGTATCAGCCATTAAATATTCGTTATCTTGCAGAAGTGCAGGCAAGTTGTTGTCAAAACCTAAATGTATAATTCCTGTGACATTTGGTGTGAATATCGGTAAATAGGGCTATTTCTTCCGTGAGTTACAACTAAAACATCGTTATAATAACTGTATTATCATATTCATTGGAATATTATATTATCTTTATCAAATTGAAATGTATCAAGTTTTACATTCTTTTGCCCAGTTTTGTAGCAATTATTGATGGTATTCCTGGTATTACCGATAGTTGTCTACCCATACGCCATCTAGTTACTAAAATGGAAACTGTTTGACAATCAAATTAAAAAAATAAGAAAACGCCTCATTATAATGTACGCACATTGTGTCATGTACGCATGTATAATGTAAACGTAATACCGTATTAATTATATTACCAAAATACAAACGAACGTGAATACTTCATTACGTTCGTTTATAATACGTTTTAATTTTCAAAACCCGGGTTTTCGGGTTTTTGTTAAATGAAAAACAAGGTACCCGGGTTTTTCTTTTTTTTTTCTTTTTTAGGGTTCCGTACCCAAAGGGTAAAAACGGGACCCTATTACTAAGACTTCGATGTCTGTCCGTCTGTCTGTCTGTCCGTCTGTCTGTGTGTCTCCAGGCTGTAACTCAAGAACCGCTATAGCTAGACTTCTGAAATTTTCACAGATTGTGTATATCTGTTGCCGCTATAACAACAAATACTAAAAACAAAAGAAATTAAATATTTAAGGTATTTTTTTTGGCCTTTTTTGCTCGTAACCAATAATGATAAGAGGTAAGCACATGAAACTTTCACGAAGGCCTTAAATATAATTGTACTTTAATAATTAATAATAATATTTAAATAAAATAAAAAATTAAGGGGGGCTATTATACAAAAACACAATTTTTGACCTATTATTGATTGATAACGGTACGGAACCCTTCGTGCGCGAGTCCGACTCGCACTTGGCCGATTTTTTGTTACAAAGAAAATTCAATAAAATAATATGTCGGACATAGATTAATTACCCATCATTAATCTATGATGTCGGATAATTTTGTAATGGGGAAATTGCTGTCAAGTTGAAACTTTTTTAGTGTTGACCGTACCATCGTCCATCGACCGTACATTCTTCCGGAATCCGGAATAAAAGTACCCTATGTCTCCAATGACTCAAAGAATCTCTAAACCAAATTTTAGCAAAATCGATTCAGCGGTTAGGGCGTCAAGATAGACAGACAGACACTTTCACATTTATTAGCATATTTATTAGGATATTGATAGGGAACAACGAGATTTAAGAAGCAATTTAATAATAATTCAAGACGTGAGTGGAAGAATAAGGTAAGTAACATGAAAAAACTTCGCGTTTTTTTGCTTAAATGGAGGCTTTAGGGCCAGAAAAGTTATTTGAAATAGAAAAACTATGGATTGTATGTGTAGCCAGATATATTAGCTAGGTTATGAAGTAGATTAGTTACAAGTTTTATTGAAATATTTAGGGAAAAAATGTGTTATTGTCCGTATGTTACGAAATGTTACTTACCTTATTCTTCCACTCACGTCTTCAATTATAATAAGCATCATTTTATTACTTCCTCAATACAATCCGGGCTCAGAGCTGCATCTCTTAGTTCTCTTTTGTACTCGCGATAGAACCATCTGAAACATTACAAATTACGTTATTTTATTACGTCGCGTTGTCCGTAATTACGTCAGGCAATAAATAATCGACCAAGTGCGAGTCGGACTCACGCACGAAGGGTTCCGTACCATTAAAGAGCAAAATTAGGCCAAATGTTGTGTTCTTTGTATGGGAGCCCCCCTTAATTTTCTATTTTATTTTAATATTATTATTAAATATTAAAGTACACATATAACTAAACTTTGAGAAAAATTTAAGTTAGTACCTACCTTTTGCCATTATAGATATAGAGCAAAAAAGGTCAAAAAAATGGCGTTTGTTGTATGGGAGCCCCCCTTAAATATTAATTTTATTTTGTTTTTAGTATTTGTTGTTATAGCGGCAACAGATATTATACATAATCTGTGAAAATTACAACTATCTAGCTATTACCGTTCTTGAGTTACAGCCTGGAGACAGACAGACGGACAGACGGACAGACATCGAAGTCTTAGTAATAGGGTCCCGTTTTTACCCTTTGGGTACGGAACCCTAAAAAAGAGCTGATGTATCCCCCAAGTAATGCTGTGATAAACATTAGAAATGGCGCAAAATGTGTAATATCAGATATTGTTATAACAAAATCATAGGCGAATTGAGGTGCAAAACTTATAATATTATGTAAGCACTAAGTATCCAAGTTTCTATTAAATTTCGTGCCTCTTCATTGTGAAGATGAAAAGTTACAGCCTCTGTATGTATGGTGGCAATCGCTTGCCATCAGATGGTACTACTCATCTTGTAGCACGGCCAGGGTCGCTATGTACACGCACGAGTACACCGGCGACAGCACCAGCGTCATCACATCGACTCACATGAATATGAAGACGGCGGGTAGACCGGCGAGCGCGGTGATGAAGTACGCGGCGCCGGGCAGCACGTCCAGGGTTGCGATGTACACGCGCGAGTACACCGGCGACAGCACCAGCATCATCACCACCTCCAGCACTCCGAACAGAGAGAACACTTTGCCTGAAGAGAGAGAAGTTCCTATATTGTCTGTCACAACCACCAATAACCAGTGGCGGCAATTCATTTACAACTCAGATCGCAACTTCGTCAATGTTAAGTATATTAAGGCCCACTTGCGCCAATCTGGGTTAAAGTTAACTCTGAGTTAAACATCATGTCATCTCTATCACTGACTTGGTGAGTGACAGATATGACATGATGTTTAACTCAGAGTTAACTTTAACCCAGATTGGCGCAAGTGGGCCGAAGTATATCATTTTCCGGATCCCAAAGTATAAAATCCACACCATTCATATAGATATATAGAGTATAGGCATACCTAAAAGTCCAAGATAAAGTAAATTTAGTAACAAAAAGCTTACCCAATTCCTGGCTAGTTACAAATTTAGATGCCATAGCTCGGAGTGCAATAATCATCATACCGTCGAAAAATTCCACCACGGGAGCTGAAAAATTTTTTTTCTTATAACCCAAGAACCTAGGCCAGCCAGATTGTTATCATTCTATAAAATGTGAAAGTTTGCCGAAGAAAATATTAAAACTTTTAACATCATACATCTAAATTCTACAATATTCACATTTCTGATTTCACAACACTAAAGCTCAGTAAAATACCTTGGCTTTATCCTTATATATATCCAGAATAAATTTATAATAAATATTTTCAGAAAGTCTACATGGTGCCTAGCCTACCGCCGGTTTGGGAACTAACCCGGCGAGAAGAACCGGCGTAAGAAACTCGCACCGGGCCCACACAAAGTAGTCATAATATATTATCTACCTAAATAGATTTCCAAGTCGTTCCTCGCTAAAGCCCAAACAAGAGCTCCCAAAATTCTGCATAGTGTTGCAATTATTCCCAGGGAAGAATCGTCCATTTTGAGTTTCTTTGCGAATAAACTCATCGCAAACAGTGTCCCTGAAAGAGCAGTTTGATCTCAGTTTTTTAAAATGCAGGGACGTAGCTAGCGCCGTATATGCCGTATCAATTATACGGGGAACCCGGGCCACGAGGGCCCCCGACGTGCGTTAGCAAAAATTAATTACTTACAATTTTTTTTAATTCACAAAATATGAGAGAAGTTAAAATGGCAACCTTTCCTAAGGGCCCCCAAACAAATTTTATATGGGGGCCCCATATAAAATTGAGGCACTGAGGCACGCTACGCTTCTGTTAAAATGCTTTTTAAAACTGATGTAAATTTCGAACTTCCGAATTTCGAATATGGCAATATGATCTAAAGCCGTTCGACTAGCCATTATGCGTACAGTTTACGTAGTATGAAAATAGACACCTTTATTATTTTTAACCGACTTCCAAAAACGAGGAGGTTATACGTTCGGCTATATTATGTATCTTTTTTTTAACCGACTACAAAAAAAGGAGGTTATCAATTCGACGCGTATACAGTATGTAATATTTCCAGAACTGCCCAGTTTTTGCTTATGTTAATCTATAACAGCTTCTGAACAAATGTGCCAAATTTCAAAAGTGTATGTATGTATGTATGTATGTATGTATGTATGTATGTTTTTATGTTTTTATGTTTGTTCACGCATATCTCCGGAACTACAAGTCCGATTTGAGTGATTCTTTTTTTATTGTACTAGGTATTGTTCAACTTAGGGAATAGTGCAAGTTTTATCCAAATCGGTTCAGTAGTTTTGGAGATAGGAAGTTTTCATTCTCAATTACGTACAATTTTGAAGTCGGTTTTATCTTTTTAAAATACAGTTATTTTATGTATGTTCAACGATTACTCGGCCGTTTATGGTTCGATTTGCAAAATTCTTTTTGTGTTGTATAGGGTTTGACTCGAATTTGGTACCATGTTCAGAAAAGTGGTGACCTGATGATGGGATCCATGAGTAATCGAGGGAACTCCTCAAAATTTATATGGAAATATATAGTGATTTCAATTTTTCTGAAGTATTTCAGGCAAATACTACCAAAAAGTAAGATTTTGCACCAAGATGTACCCTGGTTCCGAAGGTACCCAACAGAACTTTTAAATCCTTACAACGCGAATTTGTATGGGATCAAAGCGGTATCCACGTTAGCCTGTAAATGGCGCTGCTTTGATCCCATACAAATTCGCGTTAACGTGTTAGATGCGTATGATCGAAAAAACTCGCACTAACCCCTCAGAAGAGTTGCAGGTAACGTACCTGCCTGCAGGCCTTTATTTGAAATAAGTTATACCTACCTAAAAAGTTACACGTTCATTACCTACCAATGGTATGTACGACTAAGTTGTATGAGGCAAAGACGCCATATTTAATTTCGTCCCAGTTGAACCGATATCTACACATGATGTAAACGATTGACATTTCACCTGAAACAAAAAAAAATATCATTATCAGCTGTTTTTTTCGGCAAGATCAATGTTTTACGTGTAGCTTTGCGTGTGTGTGGCCGTTTCGTTGAAAACACTCGTCAGTCGTCCATATAAAAATTCTTAAAAGGAGTTTAAAAAAAAAATAGTAACAATATATCATTTAACCTCATTGCAATATATTGTATAGATCTATGTACAGACTATACTCTGCGAACATGGCGGTAGCGGTCATTGTCTCCCTGTCAAAAACTTGTCATTTTCTATACAAAGCTGCGATTGACAACATCTGGCACTTCATTGATTGTCAATCGCGGTTTACATCAAAATTAATATCCCTAGCGGAATAGAGAAACAAAGGTCTGAGCAAGCGAGATATCACTATCAGTAACACTGCGTGGTAAAAAGAGACGTGTGATACATGACAGCAGAACTCTTTTTTTGACGTCCAGTCGGCACGTATCGGCACGTTGACAATTTAATCTCATAGAATAGGCATGATGACAAATTTTGAGAAACTGTTCTATAATACTCGGAAATATATATTGATTACAACAAACATAATATTTCTGCTAAAAATTATGGTTTAGTATATAAAAATTAGTTTTTAAATCATAAATTTAAAATTTGCACCAAAACACTTCAAGGTGTCATGGCGTCACTTGTGACGTCACTCTAGAGTAAAGCTGACAAGTGACAGCTGTATAGGAATCATTCGACAGTAATAATTGTCTGTGGTAATCCCTTTGCCTGTCCCGACCGGGACGATTAAAAAAAAATGTCTGTGGTTGTAAAATATCTTTGGTGGTAAAAGAGAAATAACTCAAACGTTGTTCAGGCTTACATTACCTGACAGGAATAAAACTATCAAGAATCCGCAAAATTGCCATATTATTTTGCCAGGCGTTTAAATTTTCTTTATAATGTACTACTAGTGTCCTTTTCAATGTCATTCCTTATTAACTTTTGTGTAGAATACACGCAACTTGTATTTCGGGCTTTCATTTTGCTCCCTAAAAGTAGAAAAAGCTCCAGTCCAGTCCCAAAACTGAACATTTGGTGGCCCATGAGGGGAACTATTGGGCAAATCAAGAAGAATAAAGCAAATTACCAGCCAAAGGATAATATTGGAAATTGGACAATCAGTGGTTGCAGCCAAAGTACCACATTGTTCCGGCGTGCTTCAACAAAGCTAAGTGCCCTGATATTTCCTATACCTACCTATTCTAAATTCCCAATTTTGTTCCCTTAATCCTAATAAGTGTTTGCTAAAATCCATTTGTGCAAATTAACAACTTGTAATAGGTGCACGTGTTGAGGTTAAATTCCTTTGTCCGACATTTTGTTCTAAGTTGTTTTCTTTAGTATTTTTAAGTATCTTTTATACAGTTTACCATAAAAACATTGTGATATTAGTGCCTACATCGTAAATATTTGATTTTAAGATAGTTTTGCCGACTAATTTCAGGCGCCACGCACCGGTAAGTGGTAGGTGCTTACCAGCCATCAGGAAGTCACAAAATATTGGAGAAGCTGATATTACATAAGCACCTGCTGGCCTGGGGTGGTAGATGTCACCGTCATAAGGAGCGTGAGCCATTTTTTTATTTATTTTCCGCAAAATTACCTATCCTAAAGATACAATTTCATAGATTTCATTTGGTTATTATTAGTCGATACTTAAAATGTCTACACAACTAGATAGGAAGCAGCATATCAAAGATTTGCTTACTAGGCGTTCGTCCGCTAAGGGACAAATAACCAAATTTCGTAATTATCTAAATAGCATTTCTGAGTTGGAAGAATTAACGAACATACAACTCACAGAGTTAAATATTAAACTAGCTAAGTTTGAGGCATTGTCAGTCCGGGTTGATGATTTGCAAAATGAGATAGAAGTTTTATGTCCAGATAATATTGCTAACGAGATAGAAGAGCGTGACAAAATCGAGCGCGATATTATCATCAATATGGCCACAGCCAAAACCTTATTAGACCAATTTAATAAGAAAATAGAATCTGAAATTAGGCGTGCTTCTGTATTTGAGAATACAATGCAATTCGAAAATCAAGAAAGTTTAAGTATTAAACTTCCTCAAATACAGATTGCAAAATTTGACGGTGCGTATTTCCGTTGGTTGGAATTTCGGGATACTTTTGAAAATTTAATACATAATAATGCACGCATCTTGCCCATACACAAATTCCACTATTTAATTTCATATTTAGAGGGTGATGCTTCTCGAATAATTTCAAACCTTGAAGTGTCCTCGGCCAACTACGCCGAAGCTTGGAAATTATTATGTGGTCGGTACAATAACAAGAGAATTCTCATTAACCATCACTTAAATTCATTATTTAATATTAAGCCGCTTTCACGTGAGTCGGAACGATCTTTACGATTTTTAGTAGATCACGTTACTAAAAATTTACGTGCCCTGCACAGTCTTGGTCAGCCAACAGACAAGTGGGATGTTTTAGTTATATTTATGTTATCATCCAAATTAGACAGTATTACCCTATCAAAATGGGAAGAGTACAGAAGCTCTTTAGATAGTGATACGGCTACCTTAGAACAATTTAATAAGTTCATGGTCGATCGTGCGGATGTGCTAGAATCTTTAAATAGGAATAAATCCCACGATGGTGTCAATAACAATTCTAATTCAAGGGGTGCCCTTGTTAACTCACGTGGTGGGCAAATACCTAATTCCAACAGGCAGTATTCCCATACTAAATCATTTGCAACTTACCATTCACCTATCAAACAAACAAAATTACAAGCTAATAATAATATTTCATGCATAATATGTGATAATAAACATAAAATTTATGATTGTCCTACCTTTAAAGCGATGTCCATAGATCAGCGTCTGAAAAAGGTTCAAAAATACAAACTTTGTGCTAATTGTTTGAGGCAGGGTCATTCTATAGATCAATGCCGCATGGGATCGTGTCGAGATTGCAACAAGAGGCATAATTCGTTGCTCCACGAGCCAGTTTCGTCTGCCAGTAACCATGGTGCTCTGGAGGCTGAAACTTCAGAACAGATTCAGGTACCAAACGAATCATCTGTATATTTTTCAAAACAACATTCAACTGAAATATTACTTTCAACTGCTGTAGTACTAGCCGTGAATCCATTGACTAAGCAAAAGGTCAAAGTTCGCGCATTATTAGACTGCGGAAGCCAGTCTTCTTTTATTTCGAAATCCCTTAAGGAACAAATATCATTGAAATCTATCTCCATCGACTGTCTAAAGGTTGTAGGGATAGGCAATACTAGTTTTAAGAATGTATTCGAAAGTTGTAATCTTCAGATACATTCTCTAAATAGCAATTTTAGTTTAACAGCTTCATGTCTAGTCTTAAATGAGATAACAGGTAACATTCCAAAGCAATCAATTGATACTAAAACAATTAAATTACCAAAAGACATAATACTAGCTGACCCACAATTTTATGAACCGGCTCCTATCGACCTATTGATAGGTGCTGATTTATTCTGGGACATCCTTGGTGACGAACAACGTTCCCTCGGTCCCCTAAATCCTAAGTTACGAAGCTCTCAGCTTGGCTGGATTATATCTGGTCGATTTCATGCTAAATCAATAAATAATAAAAATACTACATGTAATCATTTAACAATTAATTCAGGTGCAAATATAAACGAAAATATAGATAAAAATTTAACTAAATTTTGGGAGATCGAAGAAGTTCCCACAAAACATTTACTTAGTACTAAAGAAAAGGAATGTGAGAGACACTTTGTTACTCACACTCGCAGAGATAGTAACGGTAGATTTTGTGTTAAGTTACCTTTGCTAGATAGTCCAGATTGTCTTGGAGATACTTACAATTTAGCGAAAAAGAGGTTATTATCTTTAGAAAAACGGTTTAAGCGTAATCCAGTCTTAAAACAAGAATATACTAATTTCATAAACGAGTATAAATCATTAGGGCACCTCTCCCCAGCTTCAAACTCCTCGAATAAGAATTGTTATTATTTGTGTCATCATGCTGTACTGAAACAAGAGAGTGAGTCAACAAAGCTGCGAGTGGTGTTCGATGGTTCTGCTCCGTCTTCCTCTGGCTATTCATTAAACGATATTTTAATGGTTGGTCCTACCATTCAGCCCTCTCTCTTCTCCATTTTAATTCGTGCTAGGCAGTACCGATTTCTTCTAACGGCGGATATTGAGAAAATGTACCGCATGATATCCGTTTATGAAGAGGATCGTGATCTGCAGCGGGTATTGTGGAGAGATGACGATTCTCAGCCTATAAAAGTATACAAATTAAATACTATTACTTACGGGACCGCAAGTGCTAGTTATTTAAGTACGCGATGCTTGTGGCAGCTAGGGGAGGATTGCGGCGATGAGCTAGTTAAATCTATTATACAAAATGATTTTTACGTTGACGATTTAATCACCGGCGCGAGCACAGAGGAAGAATTGTGTCTAATACAAAGGTCAGTAGCAAAGGTACTTAAATCTGGATGTTTCAATCTAAGAAAATTCAAAAGTAATCAACCATCAATATTCGAAAATATTGAAATGAATGTTAATGATAATTTAACTATAAGTACGTCGACGAGTACCCTAGGTCTCGGTTGGACGCCCTCTAGTGATACTTTATTCTTTCCAATTAAGGATTTTACAAATGACTCGTCAGTTGTAACAAAACGCATAATTTTATCGAAATCTTTTAGAATATTTGACCCCTTAGGTATACTAAGTCCGATTGTCATTAAACCTAAAATATTGTTACAGAAACTCTGGCAACAAAAGCTGGATTGGGATCAGCCTGTCTCTCTAGAAATAAAACATGAGTGGCTAAATTTATCAGAAGGTTTAAATTTCATTAAAAATTTACAAGTCCCTAGACTAGTTTTATGTAATTCACCGATTTTCATAGAATTACATTCTTTCAGTGACGCATCTCAAAGGGCTTATGGTGCATGTATTTATCTAAAATCTATATCACCACAAGGTGAATCTATGGTCAAACTATTATGCGCTAAGTCAAAGGTTGCGCCGCTAAAGCCGACCACAATACCTAGACTTGAGTTGTGCGCCGCCCTACTATCTGTTAGGCTATGTAAATCGGTGTTAGAATCGCTCAGATATAAACCTGATAATGTTGTACATTGGTGCGATTCCAGTGTCGTATTAAGTTGGATAAATAGTGACGTAACAAAGTTAAAATTATTTGTAGCTAATCGGATAGCCGAAATTCTAGAGTTGTCTGAGCCTTCCTCTTGGCGTTACGTACCCACTAACGAAAACCCCTCTGATTTAATCACAAAAAGCGTAAATGCTAAGAACTTAATCTCTCTAAATAAATGGTGGTCAGGGCCAAGCTACCTTCTTAAAGATAAGTCTGAATGGCCTAAGCTAAATCCTAATCCTGTAAAAGAAATACCTGAAATAAAAGTACACACATTAATACATAATAATTATACAATAATAGAATTTGATAGATTTTCTTCTTTAACTAAACTTCAACGTTCATATGCATATGCTACTAGGTTTATATATAATTTAAAGAATAAGAATAATAAGCGTAAAGGCATACTTACCGTTGCAGAACTCCGCGACTCATTTCATTCATTATGTGTCATGGCTCAAAGAGAATCATTTGCTATAGAATATAATTTACTACTTAATTCAAAGGCTGTAAATAATAAAAGTAAAATAATTTCTCTTTCTCCTTTTCTAGACGAGAATAATCTAATTCGTGTTGGAGGTCGACTCGACGCATCTATTTGTTCCTATGAAAAAAGACATCCTATCTTGCTTCATGCTAATCATAAATTAACTAAATTAATATTTTACAGGGAACATATAAATAATATGCACGCAGGCCCTCAGCTGTTGTTAGCTATTGTGAGGGAGTCTGTATGGCCCGTTAATGGTAGACATCTCGCTAGAAGTACTGTTAATAATTGTGTCACATGCAGACGCATGCGTGGTAAAACTATACAACCTAAAATGGGTAACTTACCTGCTCAGCGCGTTAATCCAGACTTCCCCTTCTTGTCCGTTGGCCTTGACTTCGCGGGTCCGTTTTTTATACTAAATCGTAAGGGCCGCGGAAGTCGCTTAATTAAATGTTACCTCTGTCTTTTTGTATGTTTAAGATATAAATGTATTCACCTAGAAGCTGTCAGTGATATGAGTAAAGATGCATTCATTATGACACTTAGACGTTTTATTGCGCGTAGAGGAAAGCCAACGGAGATATTCAGCGATAACGGTCGCAATTTTGTAGCTGCTGCAAAAGAGATAGGACAGTTTCTTAAACAAAATGAGGAGTACTTGTCTCAGTTTGCAAGTCATCAAGGTATTACGTTTAATTTTATACCAACTTACGCTCCTCATTTCGGCGGCATCTGGGAGGCTGGAATAAAGTCGGCTAAATTTCATATTAAACGTGTTATGGCTAATAGCAAATTAACTTTTGAAGAAATATCTACACTATTTGCACAAGTGGAGGCAATACTTAATAGCCGTCCCTTGTGCCCTCTATCCTCTTCTCCAAATGACCTCCTACCCTTGTCCCCAGGGCACTTTCTTATCGGCCGGCCGCTTACGGCCCTGCCACCAGCGACATCTTTGGACGACACCGGGAACAACAACGAAGAAAAACGCTACAAACATCTACAGAGATTGCGGCAACATTTCTGGCAGAGGTGGCAGAAAGAATACTTGAGCGAACTGCAGCAGAGAAGCAAATGGCGTCAAAACACCGATCGCCTTGCTATTGGTGACATGGTGTTGTTAGCTGAAGACAACTTACCACCGCTTTGCTGGCGACTGGGACGCGTGGTGCGTCTCTTTCCAGGACCGGATGCTATATCAAGAGTAGCAGAAGTTACTACTGCACGTGGCTGCGTACGGCGAGCTCTCACCAGACTCTGTCCTTTGCCTAAGGCTGAGGATTTCAATAGTTGAAAGTGGACCTTTCAACGGCCGGGAGGATGTTCAGGCTTACATTACCTGACAGGAATAAAACTATCAAGAATCCGCAAAATTGCCATATTATTTTGCCAGGCGTTTAAATTTTCTTTATAATGTACTACTAGTGTCCTTTTCAATGTCATTCCTTATTAACTTTTGTGTAGAATACACGCAACTTGTATTTCGGGCTTTCATTTTGCTCCCTAAAAGTAGAAAAAGCTCCAGTCCAGTCCCAAAACTGAACAAACGTCAATGTCAAAAGTGCTCTAACGTGACGTCAAGCGCTCTGATTGGCGTTCAACATTTCATGGCGGATTGTCATATTTAGTGAGTTTATTTTATCAATAAAATATTAATCTTGATGTAAAATAAAAAAAGAACCAGTGTCTTATAATCAAGCATTTAGATACTTTAGACACACAAATTATTTCAATGAAATTTACTTACTGTCATCATGCCTATTCATGTTCAATCATGCTTGAGTAGTGTATACGTACACATATTTTACACACAAATGTAAACCAATTTCGGTTTCGTTTGACAGCTCGAGATTGTTGCTCTTTTCCGCTAGGTATATTAACGTTATGGTTTTTGACAGGGAGTCAATGACCGCTACCGCCATGTTTCGCCGAGTACAGTATAGTAAGCTACTTATTTTAGACACGAACTTACCCCAAATTGGTCCGATGAGCAAGCACGTTGCTGTCATAATCAGACCTAACTTCATTCGTTGATTGTTCGGACGCCTTTTCAAAAGTAATTGCAACAAATCTTTAACACTTTGCCAGTTAAAAAAATCTGTAAGAAATCTTACGCAGCCTGAACGATTTTTCTGTAAGTAAAAAAAAATATTATGAAGGTGAAATAGAATAATAATTACAGAATGATACCCACAAAAACTTTCTTCGCTCCTAAAGATTAAATATTTCATTATAATTTATAATAGCTGTAGTAGTGATTCTAATTTTATAATATCATTATCATAAAATATAGTACTAAAAATATATCGTTCTTTATAATGTGGATCAACGATGGTGTTATAATTTAAATGCTAATTTTGTGGTCAAGGTATAAAACAAGTTTGCCGAATTACCTTGGACTTATTTGAATTATTTTCTTGACCGTTCTCTATGATACGAAACCAAACGTAGAGGAAATTCGATAGATGCAAGGTCGTCGTTGTGCCAAACACTCCATAGTACCCCGCGTGTCGGAGAATAAAGCCGCTCACCCCCATTCCAATGGGCATGGACACCGACAGGCACAACGTAAGCAACCCCATCCTAAACGTCCTCGAACGCTCCGAGGTGATATCAGCCATGTAGCTGTACGTTCCGAGGTACATGACGTACCAGGAACCGCCTATTGAGGTGCAGATAGTCGAAAAGAATGTTGTCAACTCCACCGGGATGTGGAAGAAGTAAGTGCTGATGGTGTTCATGACAGAACTCGCGAGTTCGCCCCCGATAGGGAGCAGCATGCACACCTTGCGTTTGCCCATCTTGTCGCTCCAGGCTCCGAGGAATATCATGGTGATGATGGGGAAGACGGTAGCTATGACTCCCCGCCACGCCTCCACTGACGCCACCAGCTTCTGCACGCTAACTTCGGCATCACCGAGTTTTTCCAGCTGCCTCAGCATCAGAGCCGTGCAGACGCTGTCGTTGTAACCCAGGTTCACTCTGCAGCCTTTATCCAGGTTCAGATTCGCGAAGCCCACCACTGATATCATGCTGGCTATCATGAAGAAGAACAGAACCGGCTCGACAGTCACGTTATCCTTCGCGACTTTTAACTTTTGGTACACCGAGAGGGGTTTTTCTTTCCCATCTTTTAAAGGAACTGACTGCTCGATATCTTCACTGGTTTGCGTCGAGTTTTCCATTTCCTTGTAATATAAATACGCGATGCACGATTTCCACTATCACTTCTAATTTCTTATCATTATTGACCCATTTAGGTATTATAAACACGGACACATTTGCTCTACCCATTAAAGAGCTATCAAATGGCAAATCGTAACCACAGAAAATAACGTGTTATGGCATTCCTATTGGCACAAATAAATATAGAACTGAGTTATATATTATTATTTACTACTATAGTAGATACCCGCAACTCCGTTGCGCCAAAATTTGTTAATCGTGCGGGAACCGTACATTTTTCCGACATGAAAAGTATCCTATTTCCTTTCCCGGGACTCCAAGTATCTTCATGCCAAATTTCAGCAAAATCGGTTCAGCGGTTTGGGCATGAGGAGGTAACAGACAGACAGACACACTTTCGCATTTATTATATTAGTAAGAAATAAGGATATCGAAGTGTATAATATATTCCATTCTATTAGCATGAAAATGTCGCTTTTAAGCTGTACAGGATGTCATAAAAGGTCTTTAGCTTAAGATATTTTTCCCGTATATTCTTTTGTTTCTTAAGTTTTCAAGAATTATTACACACCGGGAACATTCGCTTGTAATGTAACGTTACAGAGTCGAGCATTACATCAGTGAGCGAAGAGAGCCAAGCATTACAATGCGCACCTTGTAATGATACAGTGTGTTATATCTTGATACATCATACAACTTGTAACATTAACTAGCTATGGAATGCTCAAAGTCGAATATTACATTACACGCGAATTTTGTCAGTCAGGGAGGTAGTATATTGTAATGTAATGATCAAAAACGAATCTATAATGTTAATTGTTACATTACACGTGAATGCCCCCGCGGTGAGGGAGGACCTTATCATTAATTTATAAAATAAAACTTAGGGTGAATTGCACCAGAAGCGTAGTTAAAGTTAAGGTTACGGTTATCGTCAAATATGGCGTCCATTATGGACTTTTACTAGAGATTTGACAGTTAATTTGATATTTTGTTATGGTTAAAGTTATAGTTAAAGTAAGTTGGTGAAACCCACCCGGCCTATAAAAACGTATAAAACTAATAAAAATATTGTACCAACTTGCAAACATACAGTTCTCAATTAGCTTAAGGAGTTATTTAATTTGAGTAACGGAAGTGTAAATAAATGTTATAAATTATATTTGGATACATTATAAACACTCTGTATGTTAGATAAAAGTTGATTTTACTATTTTAGTACCTATATTTTGCCTTTGATTAAAATTCAACGACGACTTTGATTTGACGACCTCTGTGGCTCAATTGGTTGAGTGTGTGGCAGCTCAAGCCGGGGCTCGCGGGTTCGAATCTCGCCGACGGAACAAAATGTTTTCAATGTTCCCGGGTCTGAATGTGTATTAGGCGTCTCCCAGACAGACGCGGGCAGCGGTGGCGGTGGCGACGGCGGTGTCGGTCAGTTGGATGAGAGTGGTGTCTGTGTCGTTCCTAGAACTCTCAAATTCTAGGAACGACACAGACACACGCGGTGTGGCAGCACAAACAACTGACCGCTACTAATATACAGCATGACTGGTGAGTCAATACCGATATTTAAGGAGAGTATTCAGTACTCGATTCTCATTATAAATATGTAATAAAATTAGGTTCTTAATTTTTTTTTGAATTTCCCAAAAAATAATGAATCATGGATACTAAGTAAATTACGCGGCTAGGCAAGTAGGCATACTATGCGGCCAGTGCAGAGGCGTGCGCTACCAAAAAAACACCACACAACTACCCCTCCCGCTTGCGGTGTCCATGCGTTGGGTAAATAATTATTTAACTTTAAGCTACATTTACTCAGTGATCAATTGATATTATTTTTTTATATTATTTTTTTCCAACTAATATAATAGCCAAATATCACGTCCTCGAATATTGAACATGTCTCACCAGTCACGCAGTATATATTCTGTGCCGTCGTTAACAGTTTTGAAATAGAACTTGTGATTTGTGAATAGAACCTAAAGCAAAGAGTAGAGGGCCTTTGCAAGCATTTATGACACCTATAAAATTATAATGATATGAAGTTATAAGCTAAAATCTACTCAAAAGTGAAATGTGATATTAAGGGCCCGGGTTACCCTCGAAATTTTCATACATTCTTAATACCAAAATCATTTTCTCATGCGAAAATATTTAACATGTTTGAGTTATTTTTCAGCTTAAGATAGTAATTACCTATGGTCCTGAACAAATTTTTTTTTTTAAATATTTAAATACTAAAAAAAAAAATTGTGTTTAAATATTTTTTAGTAAATTTACTACTAAATATTTAAACACCAAAAAATAGACAAAAACACAAAAAAATATATAAATAAATAGTAAATTTACTACGAAATATTTAAATGATAAAAAATATTTTTTAAAGTTTAAATATTTTGTAGTAAATTTACTATTTATTTATATATTTTTTGTGTTTTTGTCTATTTTTTGGTGTTTAAATATTTAGTAGTAAATTTACTAAAAAATATTTAAACACAAAAATTTTTTTTTAGTATTTAAATATTTTGTAAAAAAAATTTGTTCAGGACCCTATTAGGTAATTACTATCTTAAGCTGAAAAATAACTCAAACATGTTAAATATTTTCGCATGAGAAAATGATTTTGGTATTAAGAATGTATGAAAATTTCGAGGGTAACCCGGGCCCTTAAGTTTGTCATAACATTATTAGGTTTCGTTTCGTTAATTCATTTTAGGGTTCTGTAATCAATAAGACCTCGTTGTCTACGGAACCCTAAAACGGAACCCTGAACTAAGCGGAAATAGAACAATTATATATTTTAGGACCATCAAACCGAAATATTAAATCCTTTCTATCTCTGTTAGCTATCACTTTCGAGAATTTTCGCATAAGAAATTGTTGTTTGTCTTATCAAAATGAAGCTACTCACGAAAAATTTGCTTCATAGTAATAAAAAATTGCTCTAGGGAACTTGTACTATACAGTATATGTATATTTCACGTACAAACACAATGTATTGTCATGGTCATCAGATTAACTCAGACCGTGTGCAAAATTTCATCCTAATCGAAGATAGATGAATATCCATTTATTCCATACCCACATACATTACATATTATGTCAAAATCATAACCCTCCTTTTTGCTTCGCCATAATCGCGTAAAAAATTAAAAAATACGTTTTGGATTGCAAACATTTTTGGTTTTTTGTCCTAAAATAATGGTTGTGTCGGAATATGCGTGCGCGTTGAACTCTTTTTCTAGTAGGATTTACTTATTTATTTATAAATAATATTTAGGATTGTTAGGACTACGACTACAACTCAGACATATAATAATAATTATTGGATGCTGTTATGCTAAGTACTCACATACGGTTTTACTCGATAGTTTTACTCCATCGAGTAAAAACCACCGTGTGGACCGTAAAAATTTGTTTATCGAGTAAAAACCACCGTGTGGACCATAAAACTCACAGCTCGAAGGCTCGCACCAAGCCCGCTCGATGGAAATAAAACTTATTAGTTATTTCCTTCGAACTTACTCGACGTGAGCCGTCGAGCTTTACTGAAGCCATACTCATTACTCAAGCGTGTGAGTATTGCGGTCCACACGATAAGTTTTACGTAAAACTATCGAGTAATGCTGAATGTGTGGATGAAAGCCCGAGCCGTGGTTTTTACTCTACGTGATTAATGATTATGCTCGATCGAGTAAATCCTGTAAGTAAAACCGTATATAGGAGTACTTAGCTGTTAGCATTCATGTCTACCCACATCGAACTAGTTTTTAGTAATTGGCGGTTAAATTATTTTTGGGATAATCATAAATAATAAGATAGAGAAAAAAAGCGGCCAAATGCGAGTTGGACTCGCCCATGAAGGGTTTCGCAGCAGCAATAAGGTTTATTTTTATGAAATTAAAAGGTTTTTGATTTATTTTTATATTTCAGTCGATTTAATGAAATTTAGATTAAGGTTTACCATTTATGACGTAAGTATAAAAAAACTACTGGCTAGATCTCGTTCAAACCAATTTTCGTTGGTAGTTTTTATAGTAATCTACATCATATATTTTTTTTAGAATTATCATGCCCCTACTTTAGAAATTAGAGGGGGGGGGACACACACATTTTACCACTTTGGAAGAGTCTCTCTCGCAAACTATTCAGGTTAGAAACAAATGATAATATGAGAAACCTCAATATGATTTTTATTTTTTGGAGACTTATCCATAGATACCTCACACGCATAGGTTAGATGAAAAAAATTTTTTTTGTTTCAGTTGTACCTATGGGGACCCCTAAAATTTTTAATAATTTTTCCATTTTTGTATGAAAATCTTAATGCGGTTAAACAGACAGACAGTCAGACATGACGAATCTATAAGGGTTCCGTTTTTTGCCATTTTGGCTACGGAACCCTAATTAAGATAGATGTTCATCAGAATGTCCAGCCTCTGCTCGCTCTCCAGGATGTCCCTCGCGAATCTTCTCACACCATGGACTGCAGGTCTAGCAGTTTCGATGATGATATTCCTAGTTCTCTCCCCCTCCTCTACGAAGGGACAGGCGACTACGACCCGGGCTCCTCTAACGGCTAAGTCTGTGGCTATCTCCAAGCCCATGCCGGAAGAACCTCCTGTCACTAGCACAATCCTCCCTTCCAGCTTCCTGTACGCGCGACAGTGTCGATTTATTTTCTTCTCTCGGAACGCGAAAATAAGAAACACAATAATTACAAACATAAAAATATAAGTATTATACACTTGCATGTTGTTGTTATGCTACCAATGTCGAGGACATAATATTATTACTTTAATAATTTTAATTATAAAAAAATAAACATTGAGGCTCGGAAGGTGAATACGAGGCGAATCTTGTTTAGGTATACATAATAAAGATTCGACTGCGTTCGGTACATTCCACAACAATAATATTATTATAATATTTTGTGTGTATTCACTATGCAATACACACACACAATATTAAATTAATGTAATGGAGTGTATAAATAACTGAACGCAGCTGTTGTACAGACTGCAAAAATATTGACCGACAGCAAATTACATAATAATTATTAATGTACTATCAGAAAAATTGATTCATAGGCGGACCTACGTAGTTTGCTTGCAGATCTAGCAAGGTTCGCACTCTGCGCTAACATGTTACAATATGATTAGTAGACTATAATAATAATTATTTACCACTGCGCGGCCCTTAATTTAAATAAACTTTAATAATAATAATTATTATATTTTGAAGACCGCCACGAACCCGACTTTTTGAATGTTTTTTATATTTATTTTTGACCTAAGTATTTAATTTACAACAAGAACATTGTATAATTTGTTTACAATGATTTTTGTGTACAAAAAAAAAATATAATAAAGAGATTTGGTGATAACAAGTCGTAGCACAAAATTATGTTCAGTTAAATAAAGAAAAGAAAAAAAGAGATGGCTGTATGGGCAACGCTCCCTTTGCCTGTCCTGACCGGGACGAATTAAAAAAAAATGATAATTCCCTAATGTCAATGTCAAAATATGAAATTTGTCTGTCATTCTCAATCTGGATTTGTCAATGAGATTTGTATACAACGATTTCTGTGCAAATAAAACTTTTGATTTTTAAGTAAATAACATAAAAAATATTATATCTAAAAATGTCTGAGATGGACATATCAGACAATAGTAATGATTACTCTAATGATTCTCGTAAGTACAGAGATAAAATATATAACTTTTTATGTTTATGTACCGCTGATGCATAAATATGGATTTATTTTGTTTTACAGTTCTCCTAGATAGAGTGTTCTTACGTTTAGGAAACGCCGACAGCGATGATCAACTCGAAAACTGTTTGAATAAATTTCTTCCACCAGTTATTTTAAAGTTATCCTCTCCTCATGAACAGGTAAGTTGGCATATTGTTTTTGTTGTATATTGGACTGTTTGTTACTGAAACCATACATTTTGCTAAAATTACTAATAGCCTATGACTATCTCCATATTCTACTCTATGTCTGAGCCAAATTTTATCAAAAAATCCTACAAATAATTAAAACTAAGGAAGAGTAACTACGTCAAAAAAACATGCTCCAAAATACTTGTCAAAAAAGTGTACCTTAGGTACACTTTTCAATACATTTGCAATATTAAGGACCAAATTTTAAACGGTAATAGTATGGGAGTTATGTTTCCTTAGTTTTTATTATTCCTAGAAAAAATCGAATATTATATGGAGATGCTGCATGCATATAAACAATTCTTCTTTGTTATGTCCCAGGAGACTGTAGACACGAGGCTCACACAAAATCACATTTTGACGTCATGTTTAATATGAAATTCTGTGACTTATTTTCTATGTGCCATAGCCCATAGTTTTGAAGAGAGTTTACATTACATCATTTGTACCATGCATAATGGTTATTACAGATAAGAACCAAGGTTATGGAGCTGTTAGTGCATGTGAACAAGAGAGTGAAGTGCAGGTCCGATGTCCAGCTGCCCGTGGAGACACTACTACAGCTATACAAGGACCCGGCAGCCAACAGTTTTATTATCGTAAGTTATAAATACTTACTACTATGACTCAGCAAGCCAAAGTCTTGACATCTTGGCCTTGACATAAGTTTGTGCCACTGTTAGAAATGGCCAAATTGTAAATTCCTGCTCAAAACGGTGTAATTAAAATATATATTAAAGGGCCTGTTTCACCACTTCCTGATATGGTGCTGGATAGGCTATCCAGCACTTATCAGGAAGTGGTGAAAAAGGCTCTTAATAAATTTAATTCATTCTGTTCTAGAACTTCACAATAATATACATCACAATGGGGTACCCTCGTCTCCCCCGCGACCGTCAGCTGTCGCTAGCTCCTTCACTGTTGGAGGCCATTGAGAACAAACCACAGGGACATCAAGATGGGTATGTTGCATAAAATTTTAAAATGTGCACTAAAAATTCTTCTGAAAATACATACTGCAAGCAACTACAAATATTATATTTTGTATGTATTGTACATTTTGGTTTTAAAATTCTTGTGAAACCCTAGTATGATATACTATATATTGTGATCAATATAATATTATATCCATAATAATATTATATTTTTGCAAAAGTGTGTCTGTCTGTCTGTTACCTCTTCACAACCAAACCACTGGACCAATTTTGCTGAAATTTGGTATTGAGATACTTTGAGTCAAGGAAAGGACAAAGGGTACATTTATCCTGGAAAAATGTACGGTTCTCGCGCGAGAAACGAATTATGGCGCAACGGGGATGCGGGTGTCATCTAGTACATAATTAAGTATAAGTGAAAGCAGGCAATCAAAGCATTGATTAATCGGTTTTGTAAAAAATGTTTCCACACAACTATTTATATTTGATTTTTTTAACCGCCTTCAAAAAAGGGAGGTTATCAATTCGACGCGTATGTATGTAACAGTAATATTTCTAGAACTGCCCAGTTTTTGTACAATATTATGTTAGTCTAGATGAGGGTCTGAACAAATGTGACTTTCAAAAGTGTATGTAAGTATGTATGTATGTTTTTATGTTTGTGTTCGCATATCTCCGGAACTACAAGTCCGATTTGAGTAATTCTTTTTTTATTGTACTTACTTAGTATTGTTCAACTTAGGGAATACTGCAAGTTTTATCAATATCGGTCCAGTAGTTTTTGAGATAACGTAATTTTATTTCTCAATCACGTCCAATTTTGAAGTTGGCTTTATCTTTTTATTCCAGGATATTGACGTTAGTGATGCCACTGCTGGGAGAAATCAAAGAAGATTCTCTGAGTTTGAAATCCAAGCCCAAATTATCAGCCATGATATTGAAGTTTGCAACAGATGTGCTTCTACTGCCTTATAGGTAAGCTAAATAGTCAATACATTCTAAGTACAACTTGTTCCATAGCTTTGGTTTTTTATTAAGATTTTTAATACCACAAGATTGTATATTATATTGGAGGACAACTAGCAAAATTTCGTTTCTATACAAATTAAGAATAAACTTTATTATGAGCTAACATTAACCCATCAATCCCCAAAGCACCCGGCTGTCGCATAACAATTGAAAATCTATTGTGTCTGCGATTCCTATGATTGAGGTATTACACTAAACTAAAAAATAACTTTAAAATCTGGGGGCACGGGAGTGCCCACGCCAAGATGAGCCAAGCGAAGCGCGCAAGGGCATAATTATATGTCTAGAAATTAAGAGAAACGACAATCACATTTATTGCAATAATTATTGGTAAAACAGTTATATCAATTATTCAATTTAATCTTAGCGCGTAAAGTATGAGTTGTTTAAAAATCTTTCAAATTTTTAGAGCATTACCAAGTTCGGGAGAGAGCGATTTCCAAGTGCCACCGGGTATGAGTCTCAAGTCCTACAAGAGGATAGTGGATAAGAACCAGATTAATCCAAATCAATTGGAAGAGGTAGGTTCTTTGATTATAATTTTGCAATATCATAAATGCTATTGAAGAATATATTAATAACAAAAGACGATCGACGGGTTAAAAAGTGAAAACATCTAAAAGGAAAAAAGTATTTATATAAAAAATACACACCCTAGAATCTAGATTATAATTGTCCACTGTGCAGGTAGCAGCGCTAGAAGAGAATTTTCTTTGTAACTTGTATGGGCAAGAGCACTAGCGCCATATCTTTTCCCACACAAAAGTAAAAAAATACTCTTTCAGAGCTGCTACTTTCACATCGATTTCTACACAGAGGAGACATAAACGGCCTAAAGTATTATAAGTATAACTCATTCAAAAAATACATTTCAGATGAAGCTATCCATCGTGAACTTCATTAGCAACGACATATTTACCGCGGGCGACACGCTGCTGCCGCTGGTTGTGGCGGCTGCCGACTCGCGGTTCAGCGTCGCCAACCACGCCAACAGCCCGCTTATAAGAGCCAACAGGTAATAAGCTTGTGGCGGTACCCACCACGCCACATTCCTGCATCGCGCTATCGAAGTTTTCTAAGTGCGTCGATATAATATACGACAGCAGCCGGCCTAGCATACGCCAACGAGATATCTCACTCTCGAGATAATTAAAAACTACTCGTCTCATAATGTCAAAATCTCGACATTATCTCGACAAAACTATAAAAATGTGTTATTTCGATGATATATCTACGCGAGAAAAAATGTTTGTCATGCTAGGGTCGATATGATAGAGATGAAGATACAAACTATCAAACATCGAGAAACATGTAGAGAGAGATATCTCGTTGGCGTATGCTAGGCCGGCTGAAATGTATCACGTGGGCTTCGGCCTGACCGAGCATAACACCTCGCTCTGTCGGAAAATCGGTTGAGCCGTTTCGGAGGAGTTCGCGCACAAACACTGTGACACGAGAATTTTATTATTAGATGTTTTTTTTTCAGTTCAGTAGATTGGTCGCAGCCGGCCGTTGTGTCGCCGCTGTACGCGCTCTACCTCGGTACGTGGGGCGGCATGAAGGTGCAACCTGATGATCGGAAGGTGAGACAGAAAATATTACCATGATCATTTATTTCAGCACACAGGTTGCGTGTAGGCCGCGCGCAAGTTTAAGATCGCAGGCGAAACTGGTGGTTAGGGGGCGTCCACAAATTACGTGGGGTTTTTTTCTAATTTTTTGACCCCCCCACCCCCCTGGTGAGATTTCGTGAGATTTTATTCAACACTCCCCTCCCCCCCCAAAATCAACGTGAAATTTTAAAAAATGTGGGTTTCTTACGTAAAAGTTTGGTTTGACAGTCAGTAGATTTTCTTTCGAACAAATTTATGAATGATCCTAGTGATTAAATCTTATGCATAAGTACCTAGTACCTACAGTCTGGATGAAATGGACCAAAATAGTATTATTTTGTTGAGAAAAAAATTACGTCAGATTTGCCGAGACCCCCCATCTTCCCAACGTGAGATTAGATGAGATTTGACTCGATCCCCTCCCCCCCCTAAACACCTCACGTATTTTGTGGACGCCCCCTTATAGGCACTTGTGTACCATCGAAGAAATTGATTCATAGGCAGATGACGAAATTGCGTCATTTGATCGTACTATGCCAATTCAATGTTAATTATTGTGATCTGTCAGCTGGGTTTGACGTAATGCGACCAAACTACGTAGGCCCTTCATCTGCCTAGGAATCACCTTCTCTGATAGTATGTGTACAATACCAGTAACGAGCAATAAGTACCAATCAAGTGTCATTGATTGATCGCGATCTACCAATCACGATGCGTCTGATCGCTGACCTACCAATAGCCTGCCGGCCTCACTATAAACCGATCAATGTAATCATTTTAACGTTATTGTATTCCAGGTGCCCGCATGTACGAGACTTCGGTTGAAGTTAATACAGTACTTGAACAAAGCGACCGGCCCCGCTATAATGTTCCCGCACTGTGTACAAGTAAGTAAAAATATCAAGTTTTTTATTTCGAAAATTTATCGTAAAACGTAATTACATCTTTAAACGTACCTTGATAGTCTATTACCGTTTTGTTTTTAATACAATATTTTTTTTTTATCTCATTACTGTGACACAATAATCCCCGATTAAAGCGACGCCTTGATAATTTGGCTGTAGCGATATCGATTTTTCTCAGCAATGACTAAAGCTAAGAAATTAAAGTTCATTATCAGTATTCATCATGTCTTTGTCTTTGAATTACCCATGGCATAACACGATTGGTCAACTTTTATAACACAGAATAATCAATCAAAAATACCTCTGTAAAAAAGGGATTCTAATTTTGCCAACAGAGGAGAGTGATTTAAGCTTCCAAAATTTGTACATATTATATTGGTGTAAGCATACACTTTAATTCGCCCATAGCTTATACAATATTATATATTTATGGTTCTTAAATTACGCGAAAAAACCATTTTGTCGCTTACGCCCTTTCCATTTCTTTCTGTTCCATTTCTTGCCTCTCATAGAAAACAAGCAATCTAAAACATATTCAACACGGTTTTTTACTTTAACGCGGCGTCACCGTTTAAAAAATGTTTAAACACTACAAGGTTCACTTATCTCAGTCTGGCATACTGAAGACATGAAATGATTGGCGTAGACAGCGAACCTTTAGGCCGGTATAAATAGTCAGTACTCAAGATGCATCTCGGTCTCAAGACACAGTTCAGGCTCTGTGATTGGTTGGCTGTTAAAATTTGGACCAATCACAGAGCCGAACCGCGTCTTGAGACCGGGTCGCATCTTAAGTACTGACTATTTATACGGGCCTTAGTATTTAAAAAATACTTGTGGCATTCGGGGACTGCCGCGGTAAAGCTATTGCATAGCACTTTTTATCAACTTACGCAATTAACTATAATTCGCTTACGTCTAGTCGCACTCACGCTAACACCATGCCGAAATCTGCCGAACTGAAACGACGTTAGACTATTTACGGCAACGCCGCACCGACCGGTACAGTTTTATTTTCGTCACGGATTCGGTCGCCGCGCTCAAATCCCGCGATAAAAACTTTGCAATAGCTTAAAAATATTTATATTACTAAACTAACTGTTTCACCACTTCCTGATAAGTAGTATGGAGTATCTGTCAGATAAGTTGTGGATAGCCTATTCGAAACCAAGTGGTGAAACAGCCCCTAAGGGTCTTAAATCTTCAAGTGTAAACGTGGAACATATTGATACTCAAGAGTTATGTTTGTTTCCAGGTGGTATTCTCGTCTTTGTTCGACCCGAACACGAACTCGCGACTCCGCAACATGTCGCTCATGTTCCTGCTCAATGTCATCAACAAGTGAGTACTGGTCTACACGAGACATTTTTATCTCGCGATAAAAAGTGTGTCGGAAGAAAAATTTGAAGCACTGATGTGTGTTCGTGATTGATTTAACTTAAATTGTAATAGCACAGTACACACACACACGCACGCACGTACACATACACACACGCAAGCAAACATGCACGCACGCAAGCACGCATACACGCACGTACGCACAGGCACACACTTTTGTTGTATAATAAACGAATGAGCCATTATTCTTTTGAATGTTTAGTCGCGTCGCTCCGCTGTAGAATAGTGTTGCCAAGTGCTCAATTTAAGTGACAATTTCACGCTATTTCAAGTGTCAAAAGATCCTCGTAGGACTGACCTATATCTGTCTACAGCGGCGTGGAAGCATCACTGCGGAAGGTGGCTGCGGTGTTCCTACAGGGCTTACTGAAGGTCATCAGGTCGGATGAGCACGCGGAACACCAGCCCAAGGCGTATATGTGCTTAGGTGAGTATGGTGGCTGGATAGAAAGAATTTATTACTGAGCCATCGACTAGTGGCGGAACCCAGAATTCGCCCCACAATCCTGCATCGCGCTATCGAAGTTTCGGAAAACGGCAAGATATACTGCGTGACTGGTGAGACATGTTCAATACTCGAGGACGTGATATTTGGCTATTATATTAGTTGGAAAAAAATAATATAAAAAAATAATATCAATTGATCACTGAGTAAATGTAGCTTAAAGTTAAATAATTATTTACCCAACGCATGGACACCGCGCGCGGGAAGGGTAGTTGTGTGGTGTTTCTTTGGTAGCGCATGCCTCTGCACCGGCCGCACAGTATGCCTATTTGCCTAGCCGCGTAATTTACTTAGTATCCATGATTCATTTATTTTTGGGAAATTCGGAAAAAAATTAAGAACCCAATTTTATTACATAATTATAATGAGAATCGAGTACAGAGTACTCTCCGTATCGGTATTGACTCACCAGTCATGTTGTATACAACGTCTGAAATGACGTCAGTGGGCTTCGGCCTGACCGACCATGCTATCTCTCTCGGTCAGAAGATCTTCCATTTCGGCCGCCACTAACATCGTTAAAGAAATGTAAGCGCCCACTTATTAGTATTGGACGTATCGGACGCACGTAACGGAGTATCGCTCATACTAAAACCAGTTGCGCGCGGTCCGGTATAGTGGACGCTGTTGTATGAGTTCGTAAACAAGGCATACTAAAATCCGTTGCATGCGATGCGTCCGGTGCCGATAAGTGGACAACAAGCAAAAGACATACGGTCTTACCACAAAAGATTTAAACACCTGTTGAACAGTTGATTAGAGAAAAATTCAGTACAAAATGATCTCAAAACAACTGCTCAACAGGTGTTTAAATCTTTTGTGGTAAGATCGTATGTTTTTACCAAAGTTGAGCTAAACTGCATTGTGAAGAATGTGTTTTTAAGGTAGAATAGAATAGCTGCGCTGAGCGAAATCAGCTAAATGAAGCGATTCTATTGGTTATCACAAACGCATTCTTATGATGTAAATTATGACGTCACAGTTCAGTATTTCCTTTCAACCATTGACGTATAAGCTCTTGCTTATTTCGCACGCAAACGATCAAATTGTTGGAGATAGTTTATTTCTCAATTACGTACAATTTTGAAGTCGGTTTTATCTTTTTAAAATACAGTTATTCTACATTATTGTATACTTACAGGAAGGCTGGCGATGAAGTGTCCGGAATCCTTCAAGGGCCAATTCGCGTTACTGGAGGAACTGGTGAAGAAAATACCAGAAGCGGTGCCCGAGATGAGAACCGCGTTAAGGGACGCGCTACTAGAGATGGCTGTTGCTTACAAGATATCTGCTAGCACTGGTAAAACACCTCTAACCGCTTACTGACAAAAATACTAATGTTCGTTTTTAAGCTAGCTTTTATCGCGGGTTTGAGCGCGACCGAATCAAGAAATTCCGTAACGTAAAAACCTAACACTTCTCACTCCGACCGACGGTGCGGCGTTGCCAGACTTCGGTACGGTGTTCGTTTGCGTGCGACTAGACGTATGCGAACTATCCCACAATAAAAAGTAGTCCAGGGTATCAACTAAATCCATACCATCGCTTCAGCCGTTTAGGCATGAAGAAGTAACAAACATACAAAGTCACGAACTTTCACCTTTATAATAATAATAATAGCTCCCACACCGGTTTCGGTGATGGTGGCCGGTTTCATTGAAACCAGGCCAGCTACGCAGGAGTATTTTTATAGTGCCCAAGTGTGTGCGCAGTACACAAGAGCACTCTATTCCTTTACTCTCATAACCCAGTGGGACGGCAGACCGACACGACCGGCGAGAGATCAGGCGCAGGACCGACTTTTTACATGCCCATCCGACGCATGGATCATCTTACTTGTCAGACAATCAGGTGATCAGCCTGCATTGTCCTAACCAAACTTGGAAACATGTTATATGTTTCCAACGCGGGAATCGAACCCACGACCTCCGAGTCAAGAGCCGCGCTCTGTACCACTAGACCACGGAGGCGTTACCTTTATAATACTAATGTGATATCCTTATGTTTCGTGTATAGATAATGCTATAAGTGAGTCGGGGTCGTCTCAAGCTATGGAGGTGGACGAGAGTTCGGAGTGTAAGAAGATGAAGACCAGCCCCTTCGATGAGCCGCAGGCTCTAGCGTTGTTTGCGCTGCTTGACCAGTAAGTTGTTATAGTTTTTGCGAGTCAAAATAAGCGGGCGCCTAGACCTACAATATTATTGAAAATATCGCATATTGCGTAATATTATTGACCGTCTAGGATTGATAATAAACATCGCACGCCTTCAATCTAAGAGCGACCGCAGACTTACAATTTCAAGTTGGCCAACTACAGTCAACTACAATTTTTAAATGAAAAAAATAATATGAGAACTTTATTAATTCGAGATAAAAATGTGCAAGGTGACAATATTTAAAATGTAATAAGCGTTCTCTGTAAAAATACAAAGAAAACAATACACCTTTTAAGCGTGATTACGTTTAGAAAATTTTCCCGCCTGTCATGACTTTCTTGACAGACTGTAGTTGTACAACTTGAAATTGTAAGTCTGCGGTCGCTTTTAATTGTCAAATGAGATGAAATATAATATCTGCTTTTTATTATTTAGTAAGGCATACTACGATTGCTGTCAATCTTCGAAGAAACGAAGTTTTAGGCTACTTAACACAAACGACTACAAAAGCTTATCCTTTTTTTGCGTTAACTACACGTGTGTACGTACACGCACGCAAGTATGATCGCACTTGCGTACTGTTTTGCGTACAATTTCTTTAAGGCAATATGGGCATTTGTAGCCGAAAATAAAATGTGGTAAATAAAAAAAAACACATTTTTAGCTATACAGTTAAGCCTAATAGTACCTAATGCTTTTTTTAAGCTATATGCATAGCGAGGAGTCCATGATCCGTTACGTGGCGACGCGTTACGCCGCCGCCGTGTTCCCGTCCGGCTACGTGCCCGCTCGATACCTGCTGCTGCTGGCCAGCGGAGACAGGTAATGCAGATTTATGACGGACACAAAACCATGCTATTGTAGTGTCCTAAATAAAGAAAAAAATTCCGCCTTTAACTAAAGAGCCAAAATTCAGACGAACATCATCTATACATATAATAAAATCGTAGGAAAGTCAATTCTGTACATTGAATATTTTTAAAAAATAATACTTGGGACGTGATGTACAATTGATATGGAAGCCAAAAATATAGTTTTTAGAATTTTTGTCTGTTTGTCTGTTTGTCTGTTTGTCTGTTTGTCTGTATGTATGTCCGGGATAAACTCAGAAAGTACTGAATGGATTTACTTCAAATTTTGCACGAATATTATATAGAGGTCGGGTCAACACATAGGCTATATATTATGACGATATCACCTAGGGGGGGGGAGGGGCTCAAGTTTCAATATTTTTAGTTTTTTGCTCATATCGCTAAAACGGTGCGTTGTAGAGAAAAAATGTCCTAAACGTAATGAAAGCCCATAAAATTTCCTACAAATTTGTCCTTCACACTTTGTATCTATCTTCACTCCTTGCCATGCTATGAGCTTTTGTCTATCTTTTCTATACAAATTTCGAGTGTCGTTTGATTTACATGCTGGGAGCTTTGGCATCGGTCTTTTCTTGGGTGGGGGGGGGGGCTTCGCCCCCCCTACCCCCCCCCCACCTCCCCAAATTTCGCTTCAAACAAAGCGGTGTTGCGGCGTTATACATCTTTTTTAAGAACAAAGTTAAAAACTAAACTACACATACGGTTTTCCAGTGTCGTTTGTTTTGGGGGGGCCGGGCCCCCCCAAACCCCCCCCCCCCTTATTCCTCATGAAACTTTTGTTCATAATTAAAAGATATCGTGGAGTTTGTATTGCGTCTTAATTATCCTTTGTAGGAACAAACTAAGTCATCTATACATATTGTAATAAAATTGTAAGAAAGTCAATAGGGATGATGACAAGGTCAAAGATTAGCGAATTTTGTTAATAAAATAAAGAAATCACGGTAAAAAATAAGTGTTCCCAAAATTTCAGCTCGATAGCATTTGTATTTTTTTTGTTATGCGCCTTCAAAGTTGGATAATCAAGTCGATTTTTTTTTTCAATTAAATTTCTTAATATTTGTATACCATTCGATAACTTATGCAATTAAAAGCAACTTTTGTTATGAAACCACTTTCATAAACGCAATATTTAATATACCTATCGAACAAAATTCTCTCCCGATGCGTACAAACTAAGAAAGAGTGACGTCAGTCTTTTGTACTCACTTTGTATGGAGCGTTTCGGGCAGGTCTATTTTATGAGATGTTTGAATTGTCATATCTTGGTGAATTTTTAAGCTATCAGAGTCATTCTTTCAGCGATGTTTCTATTTTTTAAGGGTCTTTCAATTACCAATAAGAAAAAAAAATAGTCATCAAGCCTATTCTGTACATTGAATATTTTTGAAAAATAATACTTGGGACGTGATCTACTATACTAACGCGGACGAAGTCGCGGGCAACAGCTAGTATTGAATAAAAAAAAAACTAGTCACATTATTCTCTCCTAGTTTAGACTATCTTACGTATCAGGAACAAAACTTTATTACGTTTTAAACATAGTGTGACAAAATAGTGTGACAAGTGTGACACTCTTTATTTATTTCACGCTTTTATTAGCTTCACTTGTAACTATGTATGTAAGAAAATCTTGGAATCTTAATTTGACTCACTTCCCGGTCTTCGATTAGATTCGCACCCTAATCAAAGACCGTTGTAGAAAGTTGACTGGGGAGAAAGTTGTATACTTTAGACCATCAATTCAAAGTATGAAATCCTTTCTATCTCTGTTAGCTAACACTTTCGAGATTTTTCGAAAATAAAAATGCTCGTCTTATC
Organism: Plebejus argus; assembly: GCA_905404155.3. NCBI lineage: Eukaryota > Metazoa > Arthropoda > Insecta > Lepidoptera > Lycaenidae > Plebejus > Plebejus argus. The sequence continues at coordinate 14,838,384 of FR989937.1, read as the reverse complement.
AAAATGAAGCTACTCACAAAAAATTTGCTTGATAGTAATAAAAAAAATGTACTAGGGCTCCCGTACTATTACGCTTATATGTGCACACAAATTATGTTTTTATACTAATTAAACACTTTTATTTTCGTACTCCAGCCAAGACGACATTTCATCTGAAGCATTGAAATGTTTGTACGGCACAACGCGACCAAACGAGATTGAGGACGCAGTCAACAACGTCAGTCCGAAAGAGACGACAACAATTATCGAGGACGATAACAATAAGAGAGACAAGGACGAAAAAGACACTCTCACCGTGCCGCAATTCAAGGAGATGATAAACTACATTTGGGAACAGATGCAGAAACGGAAGAAAAGTTCCAACGCCAAACACAGATTCGTTATTAGCAACCAAGTGTTGCAGTTCCATCCACAGACTTATCAAGAGGTAAGTGAAAGATAAGGGCCAAGGCTAATAATTGTAGTATAATAAATCGTTTTATTACTTTAATGTGTCCTGTAAAGTTTCATAATTGATAGTTTAAATAGTTGCAAGTGACAGAATATGTCCAAAAGACAACCTCCCTAAACATAATTGATAATCTCAGACCTGAGTCTACCTAATTCGTAAATATAATACATATCTGCTTATTCATTACTATTCCTGACAAGAAATAATCGGCCAAGTGCGAGTCGGAATCGCGCACGAAGGGTTCCGTACCATTATAGAGCAAAATTAGACCATAAATTGTGTTTTTTGTATGGGAGCCCCCCTTATTTTTTATTTTATTTTAATATTATTATTAAATATTAAAGTACAGATATAACTAACGATTTTGTGAAAAATTCAAGTACCTACCTGTTGCCATTTTGATATAGACCAAAAAAGGCCAAAAAAATCACGTTTGTTGTATGGGAGCCCCCATTAAATATTTATTTTATTTTTAGTATTTGTTGTTATAGCGGCAACAGAAATACATAATCTGTGAAAATATCAAATCTCTAGCTATTACCGTTCTTGAGTTACAGCCTGGAGACAGCAAAAAAGGCCAAAAAATCACGTTTGTTGTATGGGAGCCCCCCTTAAATATTTATTTTGTTTTATTTTTAGTAGTAGTAAATATTCATTTTATTTTATTTTTAGTATTTGTTGTTATAGCGGCAACAGATATACATAATCTGTAATTACCGTTCTTGAGTTACAGCCTGGAGACAGACAGACAGACAGACAGACGGACAGACAACGAAGTCTTAGTAATAGGGTCTCGTTTTTACCCTTTGGGTACGGAACCCTAAAAAAGGGCACACACCAGTAAGCATCCTGTATTCGCCATGTAAAAGTATAATATATTCAATAAATTAGTTTTAAATAAACTTTAGGCATTGTAAACAACAAATGTAAGTTTAATAATATTAGTAAATAATTTCGTCACGTATGATATTTTTCCAGATGCTCCGCTATCTACGTATGTGCCTCAACCGGGACGCGAATCTCAAGGACTGTTCCGACCATCCCAATGCCACTTCGCCCCTCCTAGCTAAGTACCTGCGAGAGAGCATGCTAGAGACCGAGGCGCTGGACAGATATATGACGATGATTACGACACTGTTGAGTGCTAGTCCAGGTAAGAAGTTATATTATAATGTTATACTATATCATTTGCCGGGACGCAATGTTACCCTCTAACAAATTTCATTATAAATATAAGATTTTGCAGTTTAAAGTGTGTAAAGGCAACAGACTGACAGTCACACTTGTGCATTTATATAATATAAACATGCCATCCCTGTTTAATTGAGAAACAATCAAAAGTAGTAAGAGAAGACAAAATATCAAATCCTAAAGTATTATGCGACTCCCCGCTCGATTTTATAGTAAGGAGAAGGACGAGACGCCTCTCCACCTTTCCTTGACAGCCCAGCTCTTATAGAGAGTCGCCTTGAGAGCTACGAATACTCATCTACAGAGGAAATTCGTGGCACCAACCCGTTCAATTTATGAGCAGTATTGGGTTGGGAACAGTACTCTAATGTGAAAGAGTCACAATAGATCCTTATGGGTCGCAGTAATGTCAGGACTGCAACGACCTGCCTTCGGAAGAAAAGTATGCGACTACCCGCTCGATTTTATAGTTAATAGTAATTAAAATTATTTGCTTTAGGTGTGATGCCGCTAACGTGTTTCCTGGACATTATCGGTTGTGTGCCCGAAAAGATGGCCGCCAAGTATACGTCCCTACTGCCGTTCCTACGCAACCTCTTCACGACTTCCACCAAGGAGGACATTCGAGACATCGCAGCGACAGTCTACGCGATACTCATCGTACACACGAGCGATAAGAATTCGATAGATCGTGAAATTAGCGAGTTCGTGGTACAGGGACGAAGTAATAAGAATTTGGAGAGCCAATGCGGTTATATATCTGCGTTTGCGCATCTCTGTGAGCGGTGTATTGTGTTGGCAAAGCAGGGGAAGTTTGGTAAATTCGATGCGAATTATTGGCAGCCATATAGAGAGGGTGTTCTATGTTTGGGTAAGTTTTGATGTTATTAAAACTTTGTTAGAAAGATAGGACTTAAAATTGACACTGAATGAAATCTTCCTGTTCTCTGAATCAGTAAGATATTGTGAAATATTGGACGTCAATATTTGTATAAAAAGCGCATAAATATTTTAATTCTTGTATTCAAATGCATTGGACAGACTGCCCAATTTTAAATATTAAATCAGCAATTAGACGTTTAAGTAAAGTTCACTTTAAATTAGTTCCGGTGATACCATTTCTATTGAAAACACATGAAAACATTTCGTTTATTACTGTCTTTGCTCACATTTTGTATCGGATTACTATTTTATCAACTATTTATTTTACCCCAATTTTTTAGCGAATTTCCTCTCCAACTCTCAAACGTTACTAGTCAACACGTCATGCTCGGCCATATCGTTGTTAGTTCGATGTCACGCGCTGCCGCTACCAGACGTATCATCCAAGCAGAAATCACTCCTGGACCAAGATAATCCCTTCGACATCAACAAACAAGAGGACTTAGAGGGTGAAATCACGAAGTTTGGAGTCGCAGATAAGCTATTCAGGATAGTTGGCAACGCTAAACTGCCGTCTAAGCTGAAAGAGAGAGCGTTATATACGCTTGGATTAATGTGCTGCGGAGAAAGGTTGAGTTTCGCGAGGCAGATTGTTAAAGGATTCTTGCAGATGGCCAAAAATGTAAGTAAAAATCATGATATCGTTTGAATTGTCTAAAAATATAGGAAACCAAAAAAGTGCCATACGTACGACAAAATGTGATTTATTCATTAAAAGAACAATAAAAACACCCATTAGCAGGAAGAGAAGAAAATTGTCATGATATTTTTAGTACATAATATGTTATATTTTATAATGTGAAAATATGAACAATTTTTGTAACGATAATGGTACAAACTGTCTTTTGATGTTTTTAATTTTTATTTTCTAGAGCAAAGAGTTTGAGATTCACTTGCAAATCGGAGAATCTTTAGTCTTGTGTGTTGAAGGCGTCAACTCCAATGAAAACAGAGATTTATGGACAGAGTTACCTTTAGAGGTAAAGTATTGTTTTGCTACATTTTTGCAGTCAACGATATTAGTAATTTCAATAGAAAACTTTGAAAGAAACATTTCTTAAAATATGACAAAACAATAGAGATTTATAACACGATTACCGTTATAAGTATGATGTAAATGAAATTTTTTCAGGATAAGGCTAAAGTGAAAGACGCAGAGGCGTTGAAGGAAAACGACGAATTGCTACAGTGGCTGCTGGAGCAGTTGTTGCAGATCGGCAAACATCCCCATCCACACTCTAGACAGGTTTGTTGCTGCGTATACACTTATATACGATAGGGTCCATAAGTCACGGAGAACTAAGACTTTTTGCCGGATGATCATTTTGCCGACCGACAAAAGTTCAAACAAAATGTTACTTTATGACATAGGCTATATGTTTCATTTTCTACCGACATTATTCTAGCGGTAGCAATCCACGCTGACGCTGCTTTTTAATGGTGTAGTGCAGTGAAGCCTATAGAGTGCCTATAGCGTATGTCAATAAGTGACATTTTATTTGATTTTTTTTTTTTTTAGGTCGGCAAAAAGTCCTAGTGAGTGCTAGCTCTTATAAATACTTTATCCGTCGCGCCCTTATCGCGTTTCTGCATAAACATTAAGCACAAAAAATTACTTTACCATACCATTTTTTCAGGCTACGAGTATATGGCTGCTTGCGTTGCTTAAAAACTGCCCCGAAAGAGAACCGATTAAGAAGTCCTTACAGCTGTTGCAAGATACTTTTATGGACTATCTCTCTGAAAATAGTGGTAAGTAAATTTGTAGGACAAGAAATCTCATGCAAGGTTACATATAAGGCATTTATTTAAATACAAGGTAAATCGATGAAGATAATACAAAACACTTGCATAACAGAGCTTAATATTTGAAATGACATAACGTAATCCATCAAAATAGCAGCGTTTTACCTTACAATAAAACGCTTATTAAACTACTTACCTTATTCGAGGCTTACTATTGAGATAGGCACTTCCGTTTCCCGTCTACTTTTAATGATTTTACCGTCTAGTACCGTCGCATCCGGGTCAAATCAGCTCCTTCCGCCATTACCAGGTGCTTCCGAGCGAGGTGGGGAGCGAAGAAGTCTTCCATCTTTAATCATTGCGTCGAAAAGCACCAGGCAGAAATAAAAAGTTAAGCCTCGAATAAGGTAAGTAGTTTAATAAGCGTTTTATTGTAAGGTAAAACGCTGCTATTAAACAACATGACCGTTATTCGAGGCTTACTATTGAGACGTGTTTGTTATCGCCTGGTGATGGCGGTGGTTCCCAAAAACGCCAATGTGAATGTTCCTATATTAGAGCATAAAAATAATAGGAATTGGTGACATTGAAATTATTTATTTTAACAGCACCATTTAATTAACTAAAGTTGTGTTTGCACAACAAAAACAAAGCAGAAGTAACATTAAACTAAAATCATGATTAATTATTAAATTATACTAATCAACTGGTTGAAATAAATTTGCAGCATTAGCTTTAGGATTAGAACTTTTGCTATAAATTTCACGACCATAATAGAAGTAATAGCAGATTTCCTATTTCCTCACGCCAACAATTCATTAAAAACAACATTGTCGATCCAATTTCTAGATGCTACAGCTGATCTGATACTGCCCGGAGATGCTTTTATATCAGCCTGTTTAGAAATAGACTTAATTCATCCGGCTATTACTGCACGAGAGGCTGGTTTGGTTGTCCTCGAAAAGTTATAAACAAGATTGTCAAATTGCCTTCATTCCTACGACTTTGATACAACAAAATACATACCCTGGCTTCTACACCATTTCCTCCAACGATTCCATGTCACTTCATACGTTTTTAGAGTAGATGGACGTTATGATAACCTTAGTAAAACCAACTGTTCTGCGTTCCATAATCTTACCTCCTCAGCTTAGACCACCCCCACATTTCCAAACCTCCAGGTGAATCTGTTCGATCCTCGGAGGTGGTTCTCCCGTGGAGACGTCTATTAGGTAACGATTGAGATTTCGTAACTCGAATGGAGGTGCTAGCGCCCGAGATTTCACGTCGGCACGCCAATAAACCTTCTCCCACCTCGGGATTACTAGGAGGTAGACCCCGGATGATTGATTCAGGTGACTTAGAACCTTAGGAATAAGAAAGGGTGGAGGAAAGACCCACGCCAGTGTGAAGTGCCATGGAATGCTGAAGGAATCGTGTATTATTGCCTGACGGTCGGCTAGATCCAAAGTTGCATAATTCGACACTACGTGCGCTCGTGCTGACGCAAAGAGGTCCACTACTGGTGTCCCCCATTTTCGGAAGACTTTTTCTACGCAACTGGGTAATAGGTGCCATTCGGGCGGTTGCCGATGCCGCGAAAGGTGATCGGCATGATTGTTCAGTCTACCGGGTATATAATGGATCCGAAAATGAATGCCGTATCTGTCTATAATTTCTAAAATTTTAAAAGTTATTTCGTTCAATCGGGATGACCGAGTGCCTCCTTCGTTCCGTAAATACGCTACGACAGTTTTGTTGTCGCATTGTATCAGTATGGAGCTGTTGCGTAGCTCTACGGCTTTCGCCTGAAAAACTTTGAGGATAGCCAACATCTCCTTCTGATTGCAGTGAAGCTCTTGTTCGGACCCTTGCCACGACCCTGTTAATGCTTGGTTGTCGAGTTGAGCACCCCATGCTATGTCGGAAGCATCTGTGGTCAGGTAGTGCTTCGCTTGGGGTGGATGCAACAGTGTACTGGAATGACAATTCCTGATCCACCAAAGAATTTCGTTCTTTGCATTCGCAGGTAACCGATGCAGCTTTTTCGAATCGTCTGGGAGGGAATTTTGAAACTTCAAAAGAAAGCGATGATTTAACCTACCGCGCGGTACTGCAAAACTGGCAAAGTTTAGCAGACCCACTGCGCTTTGCACCTGTTTGAAGGAGACATGCTTCCTTTGCAAAATCGCAGTTAGACTTTGAACGATTTTGTTGCACTTTTCTTTCGGAAGTGCTATTCTGTTTTCCCACGGAAACCACTGAATTCCCAGGAACACCATATTTTTTTGAGGGACTAGTATGGATTTGTCGAAATTGATATGCCATCCGAGATGTGTTAGAAGTGCTATAAGCATGTGTACGTGATTTTTTAGAGTGAATTGGTCTTGATGAGCCAAGAAATAGTCATCCAGGTAAACGACAATCCTAACACCTTGATTGCGGAGTACCTGAGCTATCCAATTGGATATTGTAGCAAACGCTTTCGGAGCTGTGGTCAGTCCAAAAGGAAGACAAGTCATCTGCAACAACTCGTTTTTGTAAATGACTCGCAGAAAGCGTCTGTGACATTTCGCAACCGGAAGATGGAAATAGGCCTGGGAAATGTCTATTTTACACAGCCAATCGCACTCCTGCAGGAAGTCAGGTATTCGGTGCATGTTTATCAAGCGAAACTTGTCTGGCTTGATGTATTGGTTGAGGTTTCTCAGATTGAAAATCGGTCTCATCGATCCATCGCTTTTTGGCACCAAAAACATCGAAGAAACGAAACTTGGAGAAATCTTTGCTCGTTCTAGGATACCTTGAGATTTCATTTTTTGTATTGTTTGAGTCATCTCCTTTGATTCGCTCGTTTTGGCAAACCGTTTGTTTGGCATGGCAAGTGGAGGTTTCTTTACGAAGGGTATCCGATACCCTTGAATCATGTCTAAAATTACATTTGGTGCGCCGATCGCTTGCCACCTTCTCAGGAATTGTTGAAGCTGACCGGCCTGAAAATGTCTCGAGTCATTGTCTCGATCTTTTGGAATTCCCTCTATTGACAGAGGGAGAATGATACCGCTTACGACCACCTCGCTGGGCATTATAGGGTCTTGACCTGGTTCTTGAGCCTCTACCGCGAAAGGAATCGTAATATCCTTTAGGGTCATTATAATGATGTGGCTCCTGTTGGTTGGGCTCTCCCGAAGAGCCATGATTATGTGAACCACTCCCCGAGAGTGGACAACAATGATTCCAACGATCTACAGGCAAATCGTACGATCTATGGTTACCACGAGATGGAACCTTGTATGAAGCCGGTCCCCCCGAGGGACGGTTTGATCGTTTACCAGGTTGCGAAGAGCCTGCACAACCTGTATTATTATTAGGCCAAAAAATTTTACGAACACCACCAGCCTTTTCTAGAGCACTAGTGAAAGCGTCAGCATTAAACAAATGGCTACAAGAGGGTGGAATCTTGTTCAAGGTCGATTTCATTAAAGGATCGCGTACATGAGTAAGGATAGCATCACGACGCATTTCAATACTTTCTGACCTATGGCCACAGGCTAATTGCAATAAATCACTAGAAACTTTATGGAATTCACCTTTAACAAATAACTCCTGAAGTTTAGTACTCAACGCTTCCGAATTAAGGCCACTTGAATCTGCCCATGTTATCAAAGAACGTAAATTATTTTGTATAATCTCGCGTTGTTTTAATACACAGAAGGTTATTGCTGCGTATGACTTATCGGAATGTGACATATGACGGTTTGAATCATACGCCTTTACCTCTTCGTTTATTTCCAGTTCGCAATAACCTGGCGTATGGTTATATAATTTTTGCGTATCCGCATAGCGAACATCGTTCCAATTTGCGCTATTTAGCCTTTGAATTTCGAGTAAATACTTTAAATAATCGTCTGGAGTCTTAGGAATGGTAGGCTCCTTTAATTTAGTTTCAATGTTAAAGGTGAATTCCGTAGAACCAGGCTCATCAAAATTATTTTCATTGTATAAATCACGGCTGACTTCAGAAATTAAGGAAATATTATCATTATCACTGTACCTGTTATTTTGAGAAACATATTTCCGTAATTCACCAACCTCCTTCGTCAATTTCTCAAGCATTCGATCGGTATTCCGACTATGCTTATTTTTATTGCGACGTTTGTGACGGCGGCGGCGTGAACGCTTATGTTTTCCAGACGACGAGCTCGATGAACTTGAGCTATCATCGCTAGAGCTACATGTTTCTCCTCGCGTTATAGTCGTTTGGTAAATGTTATTATTCGCGTTCATTTCGTTACTAGGACCACTGAAAAATAAGCTTAAATACTAAATTTCGAGCTTAAAAACTCGAAAAGTATTAAAATACTTACTTCATAGCTAAAAAAGTTAAAGAAAAGACATAATAACCAATTAATGATAATTATTATGTAATACGAACGGAAACTCCGTTTTTTTTTTTTTTTTTTTTTTTTTTTAAAGTTAGCTTAAAAGGTTAAAGCAAAATCATTATAACAAAATAATAATTATGTAAAACCAACAGAAACTCAATTTAAAAAGTTATATAAAATAACTTACGCATCCATGTTGAAACACTTAATATAATAATATTATACCGAAACTTGGAAATATTCAACAAAATGGCGAATTTTTATGCCTATATTCCGTAAAGTGGAATAGTGTTCACTCGACGGGAATCGAAACGCCAATGATTAAAGATGGAAGACTTCTTCGCTCCCCACCTCGCTCGGAAGCACCTGGTAATGGCGGAAGGAGCTGATTTGACCCGGATGCGACGGTACTAGACGGTAAAATCATTAAAAGTAGACGGGAAACGGAAGTGCCTATCTCAATAGTAAGCCTCGAATAACGGTCATGTTGTTTAATAGATTGTAGCCTATTTCTCAGAAAATATGCACAAAAATTTTTCTTCCTCTAATTAATATTCTTTTAATCTACAGACATAGTCCAAGACGTAGCTAGCAAAGGCCTCAGTTTGGTGTACCAAAACTCCGCCGCCAGCTCGAAACAAGCGCTAGTGGATCAGATCATAGAACAGCTGACCAGTGGTAAACGATCTGTAGCCAAAGTAACTGAGGATACGAAGATATTCGAAGAGGGACAACTGGGGACGGCACCTACTGGGTAAATGTACCAGCTAACACACCAGAATGATAGCGGATCACGTAGAAAATTTTAACCGGTCCATTTACGCTCGCTAGCGCGAAACAACAAATTCGGCATTTAATTTTCCACTGGTTTTTCATTGTCCGCCATTGTTTTATAGAATTGTAGATGCCGTTCTTTATTGCTGTTTTTTTTTCATTTTTATCAACTTGCAGAGGCAACTTATCTACCTACAAGGAGTTATGTTCGTTAGCATCAGATTTGAACCAGCCAGACCTGCTCTACAAATTCATGCATTTGGCACATCACAACTCCGTTTGGAATTCAAAGAGAGGTAAGACTTTGACATTCAGAACACTATTTAGTAACTTAAAAGGAGAAACATGTGATTAAAACGATGATAATATGTTGTAAACGTTTATTCCAAAGCTGTAGATCATTATCTGGACTTCATGCCTAGTAAGGTAAGTACTGCTCTTGATGTTAAAGACACTTCTTCAAGTAAACGTTATTTTTTAGGTGCGGCGTTCGGTTTCCAGTCCATAGCATCGCAAGCGGGCGTGTCGCTGACCGCACAATTACCCGCTATAGTACCACGACTATACCGCTACCGGTTCGATCCCACGCCGCGCATACACAACTCCATGACCGCGATATGGCACGCGCTAGTACCTAATACGCAGCAGACGGTACGTACACGCACACATATACACGCAAGCACGCAACATACACCCATACTCACATGAACAAGCACGCAAGCTCCTAATTACGTGTAGCTGCCCGCTCAATTGCCCGCTATAGTGTCGCGTCTCTACCGCTACCGGTTCGATCCCACGCCGCGCATACACAACTCCATGACCGCGATATGGCACGCGCTAGTGCCTAATACGCAGCAGACGGTACGTACACGCACACATATACACGCAAGCACGCAACATACACCCATACTCACATTAACAAGCACGCAAGCTCCTAATTGACGTGTAGCTGCCCGCTCAGTTGCCCGCTATAGTGTCGCGTCTCTACCGCTACCGGTTCGATCCCACGCCGCGCATACACAACTCCATGACCGCGATATGGCACGCGCTTGTGCCTAATACGCAGCAGACGGTACGTACACGCACACATGTACACGCAAGCACGCAACATACACCCATACTCACATGAACAAGCACGCAAGCTCCTAATTGACGTGTAGCTGCCCGCTCAGTTGCCCGCTATAGTGTCGCGTCTCTACCGCTACCGGTTCGATCCCACGCCGCGCATACACAACTCCATGACCGCGATATGGCACGCGCTAGTGCCTAATACGCAGCAGACGGTACGTACACACACACACGCAAGCACGCAACATATACGCATTCTCAAACGAATAGGATAAATAGGCGCTTTGACATGGACGTATATGAACACAATTGCACATATGGGCGTATACATTCACATGCACGCAACAGAACACATACACACATAGTAGAATCACCTATGTGACCTAATGAGCGTAACGCTCCACGCAATTACGCGTACGCATATGCGAACTTCCGCGTACACATAATATGTAAGTTTATAATAAAAGTCAAAGCAACACAGAAGGTAATGACTAATGTACTATGTTACATCGTAATGCAATACAATTTATAATTAAATATCTTTAACCAGGTCCACAAATATCACAAGGAGATCCTGAACGATTTGGTGGCGAACCTGACAGCCAACCAGTGGCGCGTACGCATGTCGTGTTGTAATGCGCTAGCTGATCTCCTGAAGTAAGAATATTGGTTTTTTACATATAAATCTGATAGGAAAATGTGAGTTTTTGAAGCTGTTGTTTGCCTACAAAATTGTTTCTTAATCTATGTGGCCACATTTACAGGGGCGCGAAGAGTCTACACGACTCGCTACCGCAGCTGGCGACGATGTGGGCGGAGCTGTTCCGTGTGATGGACGACGTACACGAGGGCACGCGACTCGCCGCCACCAACACCGCGCACGTGCTCGCCAAGGTGAGCTCGACACACTGAACTGATAGAGGGAGAGGGGGAAGAGCCTGCACGACTCGTTACCGCAGCTGGCAAACAGGCAGACAGCAATACGATAGTGTCTAAAATTTACATTGTAAAATCGCAGTAGAATTAAGAGCCTGCTGCTAAAACGCTAGCCCCGCCTACACATCCCGCTATCCTCCAATCGTGATACATAGATTCCATGAATCGTGCTCCCGAGCAATGTGCTTTACGCTGCAGCTAATAGTGAACAATATCGCGTAACAACGGTCCCCGCATTATAGCACGAAAGTAAAGGTCGTAAGTCCCAGAACTGTTTTTTAGTGATTACTTAAAAACTAAATACAATACAAATATTTCCGCTAGCTATTATTTTATAAAGTGTGTGATTGTAGTAGTGCATGTTATTTAATGATAGTAACTCAATAAGTGTAACAGATATTCGTTGAAAAGCCCAAAAATATTCATAATTTCGAAAAATAAAACTATCGAGTCAAAATAAGTGAATCGTGTTTTCCGTAAGTTAAATATCAGATAAATATACAATGATTAAATAAATCTCAATTTCATTGGAGTCAATCGTCTTCCGGGAGTGTAATACTTAGTAGAAAACACAGCAAAAAATGACAGCCCGGTCTTAACCAAAACGCTGTTGAAACGCGAGGACTGTGATAGGTACTTAAGAGTCAATGTATAAGGCTGTGTTGCTGTATGATCTAATGGTTCTACATATCACGATTTTCTATTATTTAAATTTGAATTTTGGAACAAGAAAATTACAATAGCCAACCGTTGCATATAAAAAAAACTATTTTAATCTTTTTTAACCGACTTCCAAAAAATGAGAAGGATATATATTCGGCTGTTGATATATTGTTTTTGTATACTGTAAATCATGTTTATATTTACAGCTCTGCGTCCAAGCGTGCGACACAAATTCAGGGAAGGACGGCAAAGAGATCATAGAGGCTATCATGCCTGTTTTACTGGACAATGGCATTACCAACGTCGTTAAAGAAGTAAGGGGTGTCAGGTATGATAATATAATTGGTTACCTTGAAAATAATGCGTATCTTGAAAAATACATCCGTTACAGGCGTCTTATTTTGCGTGCATGTACGTATTTATAAGCGTGAGCGTTGGACTTGAAAGCCTGCATGTTAAACAACTGTTTCGTAAGTGATATATATTACAATATGGCGGCGTTAGTTTTTAATTTTAGCCTCACTTCATTAACAGTCTTGTACATACAAATGATCGCACATTTATCAGCAACGTACGCGCTGCACGCGCCATATGCGCCGCATTTTAGAATTTGTTGTATGCAATGATGCAAAACCTCGCATTTTAAACGCGGCGCGTACGTTACTGACAAATGTACGATCACGTTAAAACTGCATTTTGTGTCGCGACTCGCGTAGCGTCGCTGTCACAGATTAAGTATTATAAATAGATGTAGTCTTATAGGCCGCCATCGCGTGGCCATTTTGTGCTTGTTTTCATAGAAGTAATTTGCGTGTATTTTCTTGAATATTTCTATTTGTCGATCATTTCGAGGCATATTATAATCCTGAAAAGAAAGTCATTTAGTTCGATAAACTTATCTTATCGATAAACTATAGTTCAAGTAATGTGCATCCCTAAACACACGTAAAAAGCTGTGCAAGTTTTGTAGCCAAATTATGTACTACTTGATGTGAAATTTTAGTACTAATGCCTTATATAGCACGAATAAGGGATTATTAAACGTCTTGTAAATTATCTTTTTAGCTTACAAACATACCGATTGAAAAGCCCAAAAAACTTTGTTCAAAACTTACGTATTTAATGTTAAATCCACGTGTTTGAGGCATTTTTTGGCCGTTCTTATGTATAAACTCAACAATATGTAGCATATAATGTTCACTAAAAACCTTTATTAACACTTTTATTACATGAAATATGCATACCGACTCCTTTGTTACGACCGACTATACCGACCGTGTATATGCGTGAAACGAGTTGTTTCACGCATATACACCGATATAAGGCTCTCTCCAGTAGTCTATCCTCCTTGGTCGCTGGACTCGCCTCGCGGCTTGCCTCATACGATTTCATACAACGAATATATTCTGGTCGTGAAGTGTCGCGTCACTCCGCTGCAATGTAGTTGCGCCTAGAGCGGTCATCTTTAGGATTAAGTGCAAATCTAAATCAATTTACTAATAGTACGTCTTCCATATTTTATTAGTCTATGGACGGTATCGCGTATCGTATCCGTCGGTGGCGCGGCGCGGGCGGCGGCGCGGCTGGTGCCAGCATTACTCGGCGCGGCGGGCGAGCTCGAGCCAGCAAGACTGGCCCGGCTGAGTACAGCGCTGGCGCCGTCAGCTGACGTGCGAGCTGCCGTCGATGACTTGAGAGCTGGGGTTGTGAAACATCACCATACTACTGATACCGTCGTCAAGGTAAATATAGAGAGAAATTATTTATAATTTCTATATAAGCCGAGCAGCGCTGGCGACTACAGGCTAATGTTTATAAACATTAGCCTGTAGTCGCCAGCGCTGCTCAGCGCGGCGGAGGAGCTGGAGCCAGCGAGACTGGCCCGGCTGAGTACAGTGCGAACTGCGGTCGATGGCTTGAGAGCTGGGGTTGAACTCACCTTGACGACAGTATCAATAGTGTGAACATCATCATACTACCGATACTTTCGTCAAGGTAAGAGATTAAGAGAAATGATAAAAAACAGATACTGTCTTCGAAGATGGGATTGAGAGATATGAATAAAAGGAAACCAGTGCTTAGCACTACGCAAGAGGAAACTGAAATATCTTACAAACTATCATTTTGCCGAACTGTAGTTTTCTGTAGTTTATAGTTTTTACTATTTGTACACTTAATTTATTGACTATAATAAATAAATAAAATAAGTTTATTTCAGGCTAACGGCCCATAAAAATATTAGTAATAATAATAATAATAATAAACTTTATTTTCTTTAAAACGTTATACAATAGTTAAGAACAAAATCGAAGTCGCCTAGTAGGCTGGTAGCCTGTATCAGGCAACAACGCTCTTCCATTTTTATGCATGCAATTATATCTACATTATGCTAAGTTTTTTAAAACATATTTTTTTAATTAAACGATGTAGTTACAAACCAAGAAAGTTCAGAGATTAGAATTTTACATAGAAATAGATTAGAATTTAGAACAGTTTCTTATTTAAAATAAAATAGAGTTTGTTACATCAATATGAATGAGTGTGTGTTAATGACAATCAATAACTTAACCTATGTTAGTGTTGTAAATGTGTTAGTAACAATCAATAACTTAACCTATGTTAGTGTTGTTAGTAATTAATACATAATGTTTAATTTATTTTATGCCCAGTGCTACTTCCACCCAGTGCCTTTGAATAGCGCAATCTGGTCTGCAGGCAATCATTTTTAGAATGCTGTTCCGAGAACTGCGAACGCGTTGCATCAATGAGACGGCTTTTTTGCGCATGATAGCGTGAAAGCCATCAGCACGGGCCTCGGTAAACATTCCTGTTTACCGAGGAAACATGAATGTTTACCGAGGCCCGTGCTGATGGCTTTCACGCTATCATGCGCAAAAGTTTTGTGCCCGTGTAGATATCGTATTCACCCTAGCGAAGCCGTGGTCTAAGATATTACATATAATTTTTTTTCTGATTTAATTATGGCTCTTAAAACTAATTTTATTTTCAGTGCATGCCGTACATAGACATCGAAGCGATGAAAGAAATGTTGCCAACAATTCTGGATCTCATCAAATCACCTCAGCTAGGTACTAAGGTCGCCTGCGCGCATTTCCTAGTGCTAGCCGCTCATTACCTAAGAACAGACCTAGAATCTATCGCAGGGAGGATTATGCCTGCATTACTGAATAGCGTCTTTGATAGAAACGCCACGGTGCGGAAAAACTATGCGGAGGCTCTGGGGCAAATTACTGCTTATGCTAAGGTAAGATTATAATTTTTATTCTGCTGATCATAATTAATATAAAAATACGTTAATAAGTTGCTGATCGAAAAATAATAATACTCAAACTTTTAACAGTAATATACTTTGCACCTTGTATAAAAATTACAATCCAGCAGCCTTTCAAAGATATTGTGTAACATGTTTTGGTACTTGTCTAGTGCATAAGGCAATGTCACTTAAAAGAATAGAACAGGGGGTGTAGTGCGAGTTTTATTCGATCATACGCATCGAGAACGCGAATTTGTATGGGATCAAAGCAGCGCCATCTACTGGCTAACGTGGATACCGCTTTGATCCCATACAAATTCGCGTTAACGTGCTCGATGCGTATGATCGAATAAAACTCGCACTAACCCCGCAGAACATGTTACAAAACAAGTTACAAAGGTTTTTTGACAGAGAACGACAAAATATTGTGCAACAATAATGTCGATTTACACAGTGCATCTTTGATAAAAAATCGGCCAGGTGCGAGTCGGACTCGCGCACGAAGGGTTCCGTACCGATATATAGAGAAAAATAGGCCAAAAGTTGTGTTTTTGTATGGGAGCCCCCCTCAAATGTTTATTTTATTGTAAATTATTAAACTACACATATTATATAATTTAAAAAATTTCAACTGTCTGTCTTTTGTCATTATCGATATCGAAAAAAAAAGCCAAAAAAATCACATTTGTTGAATGGGAGCCCCATTTAAATAATATTTTTTTTTAGTATTTGTTGTTATAGCGGCAACAGATATACACAATTTGTGAAAATTTCAGAATTCTAGCTATAGCGGTTCTTGAGATACAGCCTTGAGACAGACAGACATCGAAGTCTCATGAATAGGGTCCCGTTTTCACCCTTTGGGTACGGAACCCTAAAAACAATGAGATACAAATTAAACAGCCACATGGAAATTTTTTTTTCGTGAGTGTGTAACAAGTTAAAGCTACTATAAAGTATCAAATCATTACGACACAAATATGAAGGCAATCAATAATTTTGTCATATTTTTAGCCGCTAACAGCCATGAAACTAATAGAAAAGTTAACAACACTATACGAAACCAAGGAAGACGACGCGTCTCGGTCCGCAATAGCGCTCACACTGAAAGCGGTCGCTAAGGCCAAGATAGAAATTATCAAAGACACTGAGGTTATACTAGCGCCGGTCGTGTTCCTAGCCATGCACGCGCCTAAGGACGACGGTAAGTAATATACACACAAAACATCCATAAACATCCATACTAAGGCCGGTATAAATAGTCAGTACTCAAGATGCATCTCAGTCTCAAGACACGGTTCAGGCTCTGTGATTGGTTGGCTGTCAAAATTTTGACCAATCACAGAGCCGAACCGCGTTTTGAGATCGGGTCGCATCTTAAGTATTGACTATTTATATGGGCCTAATATTATAAACTAGATGTCTCTCTATTTATTTAATGGGTTACATGCACAGAAATAAATCAAGATAGAACGGCCACCCGCGTCCGTTGCTAAGGAATCGCGCGTGTCAATTTTTGCTTTGCTTTTAGTTAGAACAAATAACTTACCCGTGGAAAGAAAAACCTCCTTTTAATCGATTTACTTTCGTACTTCTATTTTTACAACTAGCTGTCCCGGCAAACGTTGTTTTGCCATTTAAAGTATATTTTATCATCAGTTGATACATGTTTTACCCCCTCTTTTGTCCCCTAAGAGGGTGTGGGGGGGGAAGGTCATACACCAGATGTTAAGTTGAAAAACACAGTTAATACCTAATATGAAGTAAGTCCACTAAAGAAAAAAGTTGTATACAAAATCTGACCCCTCTTTGGTCCCCAGAGAGGGTTGAGAGGGGAGGGGGGGAAGATTTTTATACACCAGATAGTGAGTTGGAAGAAGACAAATATAATATATCTGTGAAAACCGTATGCAAATCTGTGAAAACCGTATGCAAATCGGATCAGTAGTTTTCGTGTTAAAGAAAAAAGTTTGATACAAAATCTGACCCCCTCTTTTGTCCCCTTAGAGGGGTGGGGGGAAAAAATTTTATACACCAGATGTTAAGTTGGAAGAAGATAAATATATCTGCGAAAACCACATTCAAATCGGATATTTTTCGTGTGATGCTGGAACAAACATACAGACAGACAGAAAGAGTGACAGACAGACAGACAGACAAAAAACTAACCACATTTTTGGCTTCTATAGCGATGTAGTGACAAAGGTGTAATTTCCGGTGTCATTTCATATCTTTTATGTACAGAATATTCATTTCTACAACAGAATATTTTCTTCCTCCCGCACGCGCTTTGGTGACGCTCACTATCGTAATATTTTAATTTCGCCATAATTTCAAAACCAAACGTCCAATTTTAATCATTCAAAGACCAAATATTATCTACATAAACTGTACTTAGTGATAAAATAATTTATTTTGATAAGGATTAATAGCGTCAGTAAAATATATCCGTTTAAATTTATTCCAAAAAAAATTTAGGATTTTTAAATAAATAAATGGTTATTGTGCCTCACTCGACATAGATAGGTATAGTGTGTCGCGGACTTTTTTGTAGATATTTATAAGATCTACAATTACTTAGAACATTTTATGGTTCTATCTTTTATAGTTTAGGCAGCGTACGCAAAATAAGTAACTTTTCTAGCTGATTTTTTACACCTTGCGTCCGAAAAACTCAAATATCTTACGGAACCCTACTTTTTTCCAAAATAAAATGTAGCCTATGTTCAGCAGAAATAATGTGAGATTTCAATAGCAAAAGAATTTTTCAAATCGGTCCAGTAGTTTTGGAGCCTATTCGACTCAAACAAACAAACAAACAAACAAACAAAAAATCAAATCTTTCCTCTTTATAATAGTAGTGTAGATTTATTTATTTTGGCATATCAACAGCTTTAAGGTTAAGGTTATCGTCAAATATGGCGTCCATCATGGACTTTTACTAGGGATTTGACAGTTTATTTGACTTTTTGTTATGGTTAAAGTTAAAGTAAGCTGGTGCAACCCACTCTTAAAATAATAATAAAGCTATAATCGCAATGATACACGATCCATGCATTACCAGCAGTGATTATGTAAGTATGTCTGAAATAAACAGTAAAACCGCGCGTTTGAACTGTCTCTCTATTTATTTAATGGGTTACATGCACAGAAATAAATCAAGATAGAACGGCCACACGCGTCCGTTGCTAAGGAATCGCGCGTGTCAATTTTTGCTTTGCTTTTAGTTAGAACAAATAACTTACCCGTGGAAAGAAATACCTCCTTTTAATCGATTTACTTTCGTACTTCTGTTTTTACAATTAGACACTGCACAATGAGGCAATTTTGCACAACCCCTCCGGTGTAATCAAGTCGGGACGTGCACGCTGACTGAATAAACGTTCAACGAATTGTGCCCACTTGTGCATATGCGCGTACTCCACCCGCTTAGCCGTTCTATCTTGATTTATTTCTATGGTTACATGTTTTATGGTAACTCCATTGCGCCAAAATTAGTTTTTCGTGCGAGAACCGTACATTTTTTTAGTATCCTATGTCCTTTCCCGGGATTCAAAGTATCTCCATACCCAGCCGAATCGGCTCAGCGGTTTGGGCATGAAGAGGTGACAGACAGACACACTTTCACATTTATAATATTATGTATGGATATATTCTGCTATCAGACAAATAAATTAACAGGCACATGACGAACTTACATAATTTAGTTAAGTTATATCATCCCAGCCAAGACTAATGATAATCGCGACTCGCGAACACGACTTGACACGAACTTGACATAACAGGAGCAATTAGCGTAAGTCTGCCAACAGCCTATGAATTATAATTGTTTCGATGGTAAGTACAAATAGACGGTGAAGTGAAAAAAGTTACCAAGCGCCATATTGCTATTTTTTACAACAGAGCTGTTTAAAGATTTATTTTTACTATAAAAATCTTACTGTCAAATAAATTGTTCAGTAAAATATTGTTCATTTATACAGGTCTAGGGGCCGAATATATAAAAAAACTCGTTTTGACCTCTAGTGTCGCTTGGTAAACTTTTTTCATTCAATCTATGTTTGTTATTATTCAATTTCTGTCAACAGAAGCTGAAGCGGCCACGGTAGAGATGTTTGAGGAGCTGTGGACGGACATCAGCCCGGCACGCGAGACAGGCGTGCAGCAGCACCTGACAGCCATCCGACAGCACATCGAGACAGCGCTCGCTTCCAACAGTTGGACTAAGAAGATACAGGTATGTTCTTCTCAATTAGGATTCCCGGAATTAGGATAGCGACATGACTGAGTATAGTTAAGATATCTAAAGCTGGAACGATCAACACATTTACACATTGCGCTTGTGTAGTGTGTGTATAAGCGCGCGGCGTGACGTCGTACTGCATGCGCATCATAAAAAGTCTGCCCGTCTCTCTCGCGCGCGGTCTATCTGATGAGCGTGAAGAGGACAGTTATTGTTTTTCTTTTGCTACTGTTTATAACAGCCTGATGTTACAAGTCAGACACGTGTGATAGGCGTGTGGCCAGCGTTCGGAATCGTACGATAATTATTATCGTACACATATGATAATGTTGTGCCTACATACTATACAGTACGATAGCATATTATTATCGTACGCAGATTGTACGATATTTTTTTATCATGATACAAACATTAATATATATTTTTATAAACATACTGTATAGTCAAATTGCATAAGTGTGAGTACTGTGAACGTGCTAGCTTTAGTTAACTGACCAATATGCTCCGGCGGGCTATGAGGTATCAGGGGAAATATCTCGCAACATTTTCAACAAGTCTTGGGAAGTCACAAGTGAAATGTAGATAGTGTAATCTTGATAAGCTTTAGCTCCCCTAATACAACAGTTGCTATAGCTACTGTTTATATCTCGCATGATGCTGCACTCTAATAAGTGTAATAATTGTGAAAATTTTCAATAAAACTTGCAATTTCACTATTCGATTTCAATTTCTTTACGAGAATCAAAATGTAGAACTTCAAGTTTTTTTAATATATAAAACGTAATTGTATTACATTATCTTTGTACGCAGACATACAAAAATACATAATATACAGTACTCCCAAATTAATAATGCGCATGCAAATCTTCGCAAATTGTCGTAATCACGGAAACACACGAATCTACGAAACGTAAGAGCCCCAAATAATGCTTTTGCATTTTGCACCTTGTTCGAAAGAAATAGAAATAAATATCATATTAATTGTCTCTATTTTTGGCGCATGCGCCACAAAACCTTTTATTGCGCATGTCCAAATCATATCATGCCATGGCAACGCCACCAACAAGTTGCTTAAACAGTTGGCGTTGCCATGGCATGATATGATTTGGTCATGCGCCATAAAAGGTTTTCTTCCGACGCTCGGGAAAAACGATCGTTGCCGAACAATGACGAAAATTTATATGCGCATTATCACTTTGGGAGCAAAATATAAATTAATGGTATCAAAATGTAGCTTTAGGTTTTCCTCTATTAGATAACTAAAAAGTACATTATTATGGCATGCAGGCAGCGAAAGCGGTGCGTACCGTGTGCTCGGCGGGTGCGGGCGTGGGCGTGGAGCGGGTGTGTCTCGCGCGCGCGTTGCTCGCTGCGGCGCACGGACGCA
Organism: Plebejus argus; assembly: GCA_905404155.3. NCBI lineage: Eukaryota > Metazoa > Arthropoda > Insecta > Lepidoptera > Lycaenidae > Plebejus > Plebejus argus. The sequence goes on along the minus strand of FR989937.1, from coordinate 14,817,324 downwards.
CTTTCGACGGCAAGCGGCACGTGCTGGCCGCGCTGGCAACGCTGTGCACGTGAGTACAGCTCTGGTTGCCGGTTTCATTGAAACCAGACCAGTTACACAGGAGTAATTTTATAGTGCCCAAGAGTGTGCGCAGCACACAATAGCACGCACTCTCTATTCTTTTTACTCTTATAACCCAGTGGGACGGAAGGACGACACGACTGGCGAGAGATCAGGCGCAGGACCGACTTCTTACATCCGACGCATGGGTCATTTTACTTGTCAGGCAGTCAGGTGATCAGCCTGAATTGTCCTAACCAAACTTCGAAATAACATATTTCCAACGCGGTAATCGAACCCACGCCCTCCGAGTCACGCTTGAACCACTGGATTTATATGTAGGCAGTATAGGCCATGGCCTATGGGCGGCAGCGTCCTTGGATGGCGGCAAAATGAAAGCGGCCTATACTCATAAAAAAAAAACAATCCCTCAAAAAAAATAATCCCTGCGTGACACGCACACACGCACACTCACGCACACACACACACGCACACACAAACACACACACACACACACAAACACACACACATAAACACACACACACACACACAAACACACACACACACACAGGTCCGTTTTCCTCTCTTTCCTCACACAAAAAGATCACTTATACCTAAACTCAAATCATCTTGGTGTTCAAATTTGGGAACGGTTTATGTTTTATTTAAATTTTTAACGCAAGTATACAATGTGTCCCAACACCGGTGACCATTCATTTAATGTTATGAATCTTATGATGTATGGCATATTTTTTATAGACAAATTAGCTCTCATCTTTTTTTTCTCAACCTTTTGAAAAAAATATGGCTCTCATACTAATCCTACCAATTCATAATTTCTATCAAATCTTTTAATAAAAATAATCAGTTTAATGACCTAGATTATTCACAAAAAGCCATTAATAAAAAATACACATTTTTTTTCTTTCATCTTTGGTTTATCTATGTTTTATTCTACGAAATTTATAACAATATATTATTGTCAGGCTGAGCCTGTCCTGCAGATCACCAAAATATAATTAAGACACTTATAAAAATATAAATTCGGCACTGTTGAGGTTAAGACAATTACAATGCGTCTTCTTTTATGTTTTTTTATTTGCAAAGTGATAGGATACATTTCATGCATCATTTGACGACATCTGTGGCTCAGTGGTTGAGCGGGTGGTAGCTCAAGCCGGGTGTCCCGGGTTTGAAGCCCGCCGAAGGAACAAAAAGTTTTCAATGATTCTGGCTCATAGATGTGTATTAAATATAATTATGCATTTTATATATTTAAAATCTTAAAATATATTGTATAAAAATATTAAATGTGTTGCCGTCGTCTGGTACCCGTAACACAAGTTCTTCAGGTACTTACCACGGAGCCAGACTGACGTGGTGTGAAGATGCCTACATAGATAATATTTTATTATATTATATCCTAATTATTATTATAGTTACTCCCAACTTCTATCGCTCTAAACTTTAAAAGAAAAATTAAATAAACTTCCATTTCCGAGTAGTGTTGCTAACTCCCAATCACAGATGGCGCTGTTGGGCACGCTACATCGCGCTTACGGTGTGGCGTGTACTGTTAAATTAGTTGTTATGTTTCATTGCAGTTGTCACTTTTGATTTTTAATTGCAATGTGTTATTTTTGTAAGTGATTCCGTTCTGGGGTCATTATTTTATATTCAAGGCGGAGCAAAACTATATAATGGTAGGTATATTGTGATTTGTGATTGTGATAATACTTTAGGGTGTAATTATGTCCCTTATATTAAAAGAGTAAACTGTAAAGCTGTGACTGTGTAAAAAATATAGTACTTAAAAAAATAGTAATATTTAAAGTATGAAGTAATAACTAATAACCTTAGGGCGTATATGTGACCCTTGTATAGAGTTAACATTTTTTTGTGATTTGTATCCAATGGGCAACTTCCCGAGCGTCATGGATTTTCCCATGCAAGAGTTAAAAAATAATTACTTATTCAACGCTGCTACTTTCACAGTAAACTATGTTTAAGGTCGTTAGGGAGTAGGGACACATACACCCCCTTAAAATAAACACCCTAAGGCCCACTTGCACCGATCTGGGTTAAAGTTAACTCTGAGTTAAACATCATGTCATCTCTATCACTGACTTGGTGAGTGACAGATATGACATGATGTTTAACTCAGAGTTAACTTTAACCCAGATCGGTGCAAGTGGGCCTAAAAGTATTTTTATTTATTTATTTTACAGAAAAACTTACAGCTAAACAAATCTCAATAACGACTAATAGGCATGTTGATGTAGTTTTCCACCAGCAGGCTTAGCATGGCCAGCATAGAAAGGTTTATTCTTTGGTGTTTAACAAAGGAAATCTGTCAGTTTGTTCGCAAAAACTGTCAGCGTTAATATTCTTTCGCATTTGTACTGTGGCCGTGCTAAGCAGGTGGTTTTTACTTTACTAAAATATTCCTTACGTTTTACTTTACTATCCAACAATAATAATTAAGTATGCGTTATAACATAAAATATCTACGGAACCCTAACCTAACCCTCCAATGATTACGCTCTTGCTTTGTATTTATAATCTGAACTTCTAGCTAAATCTTGCTGCTATCTATTTATTTGTGAACTCTCCTGCCTTGCAGGGTTGCCTGGAAGAGATCGCTTATAGCGATAAGGCCGCCCTTGCCCACATTAATGTCTTAGATTTTAAGTATTTTAAGTCTGTTTGTACACCCACACATATGTGAGCAATAAAGTGTTTATCTATCTATCTATCTAAATCTTAATATTTAATTACCTGCATTACACCTGAGGATGATTTTTTCCAAACCGGTCGTGTAAAACATTAAAATTGTAACAAAATTATATACAGGGTGCAATTAAACCGTCCAATTTTTTCCAGGGCTTAGGTATCATTTAAGAGAGTCCATTTCACAAAAAATAATTGGGTGTTATTTTATCCCATTTAAAATCGTTTCAGAACGGTCACTCGCGGCGGTGGGTATGAGCGGGGTAAAGGCGCGCGCGCCTTTCCCCGCGTGACCCCGCGGTGTAGTGTCTTTTAGGATAACTTTCGGAAGCTTTAACAAGGATCAATATATCAAAATTTATCAGGAAGGTTTAATTGCACCCTATATTTATAAAGTTGAAAGCAGTTGACAGACTAACTTCATTTGGTCGGATTATGTAATTTCAATGTAATTATGATCTGTCGGCTGGGTTTAAATATAACGCGGCCAAATTACGTACGTCCTCCATCTGTATATTAATCAACTTCTCCGATAGTACATTCAGTATCATATAAACTATTACAGGGTGAAGCCGGACGAGATGCCAATATATCCTGGGCTAGGGGAAGAGATCGCCAACTGCCTGATAACTGAGGCCCGCAAACGCGACCCACAATACCGCCAGCACGCGCTCGCGGCGCTCGGCGACACGCTAGCCGCGCTCAACTTGGACCGCTTCGACAGCGTGTACGATATCGTGAAGGATATATTGTCTAAGGTTGGTAAAAATACGTCTGGCACTCGGGGAATGCCGCGGTAAAGCTATTGCACATGCATACCATTTTTTATCTACTTATGCAATTATAATTCGCATACGTCTAGTCGCACGCACACAAACACGATGTCGAAGTCTGGTAACGGCTAACGCCGTACCGACCGGCACGGCGCCGCACTGCTGTGCTGGTCGTAGTGGGGGTGTTAGGTTTTTTTCGTTACGGAATTTCTTGATTCGGACGCCACACTCAAAGCCCGTGATAAAAGTTATGCAATAGCTTAGAAATTTAACGCTATGTGCGCTAATTTCAAAACCAAACGTCCAATTTTAATCATTCAAAGACCAAATATTATCTACATAAACTGTACTTAGTGATAAAATAATTTATTTTGATAAGGACTAATAGCGTGAGTAAAATATATCCGTTTAAATGTAGTCCAAAAAAATTCAGGACTTTTAAATAAAAAAATGGTTATTGGCCCTACCTCGACATAGATAGGTATAGTGTGTCGCGAACTTTTTTGTAGATATTTATAAGATCTACAATTACTCAGAACATTTTATGGTTCTATCTCTTATAGTTTAGGCAGCGTACGCAAAATAAGTAACTTTTCTAGCTGATTTTTTACACCTTGCGTCCGAAAAACTCAAATATCTTACGGAACCCTACTTTTTTCCAAAATAAAATGTAGCCTATGTTCGGCAGAAATAATGTAAGATTCCAATCCAATAGCAAAAGAATTTTTCAAATCAGTCCAGTAGTTTCGGAGCCTATTCGACTCAAACAAACAAACAAACAAAAAATCAAATCTTTCCTCTTTATAATAGTAGTGTAGATGAGTGATACTCGCGTAAACTTAAGAAAACATTATTAGACGATATAATCTCTTTAGGACGAAAACGACAAAGATTCAGACGAAGAAGATAACGACAGCGCGCGACAGCGGCGGACGGAGCGCGCGGCGCTGCGGGAGGCCGCGTACGAGCTGCTCGGCAAGGCGTGGCCCGCCAACCGCGACACGCAGGGTACGTTATACTATCACTGGTGGAGTTGATTCATAGATGGTGGAGTGGTGGACCTACATCAGTTAGTCGGGTTCAATTCAATGTTATGGGCCGTTTCTCGGCCACTGCCGCTGCTCCTTACGATGCCAGTAATATTTCCCTGAATACTTCTGCAGCTGTAACAACGCGGGTGAGTGTTTTCAGTAGCTCTGCAATGAGTTTAAAGCTATATGGTCTTACCACAAAAGATTTAAACATCTGTTGAACAGTTGTTTTGACACCATTTTGTACTGAATTTTTTTCTAATCAACTGTTCAACAGATGTTTAAATCTTTTGTGGTAAGACCGATAGTTTTTAGCGATACTCGATACCGACTACGTAAATTTTTAGTATAGCAAATTTTACAGCGTCTCTAGCGGTTACTTGCGGAACTAAAATCGCCATACTAAATATATTTACGTAGTCGGTATCGAGTGTCGATAAATAAATACTATAGCTTTAAACTCATGGTAGAGCTACAGATTAGTTCTCTACAGACTTGCCGCGTCGGGCAGCGGGAACGGCATGATAAGTGGTAGCGTGACTCGTGAGTGACTATTTACATCATCGTACTGCCTACTTGCCTGCCCGACAGAGCTGAGTGTAAAATACAGGGTGCAATTATACCTTCCTGCCAAATTTTAATATATTGATCCTTGTTAAAAATAAAAATACACATATTTTTTTTTTATAATCACTCAGTACTAAAATGTTGAGAAATAGCTTCCGAAAGTTATCCTAAAAACACTACAATTAATGGACACGACGCGTCGCCCGCGCGTGATGTGACCCCGCGCGCGCGCCTCCCCCCCGCGTTACCCCCGGTCATTCCCCCGCGCCGCGAGTAACCATTCTGCAACGATTTTAAAGGGGATAAAATATGTCAATAAAAAAATATAACACCTAATTTTTTTTTGGTTAAATGGACTCTCCTAATGATACCTAAGCACTGGAAAAAATTTGGCAGGAAGGTTTAATTGCACCCTGTATGTCGCATCAGATCCGTTGGCTGGGTTTGACATAACGCGACTAAATAACGGAGGTTAAGTGGGGATACTTCGTACCTCAAAATAGCTCGTCCTTGACGCCAATGGTTCAGACACAACGTCTTTATGATGGCATCACTTAACGGATTACCTAAAGCTTTTTGCCGTAACAAACTGCAGTCTTAAGATAAATATTTAAACAGGCGAAAATGTGAAATGTGTAATCTATTTTGAACCAACGCACACCGGATTTTATTTGTTACTTTTCTTCGCAGAGAAATACCAAGACACCCTCTTCTCTCACTGCCGCACCGCGCTACTGAACAGCTCGCGGCCGCTGCAGCTCGCTATACTGTGCGCGGCGGAGCGCGTGCTACCGCGGCTGGCGACGCTCTCCACGCCCATGGAGGCGGAGCCGCCCGCGCCGGCCCCGCCCCTCGCGCCGCTGGTCGACCACGTCGCCGCTATAGTGGACTATACGCTGCGTGAGTACCGCACATTATACACACAGCTACCACGTAATTCTTTAGATTAGGGTATATATTTTAGTCTTCAGTATTATTTTAAGCAGAAAATACACGGAAAAAATTGCAAACACAATGAACTCACTGGGCGAGTCTACGGCGCTAGAATAAAATTTACGTGGACACTCCGGCGAGTTGGTAGCACTGAATGACGTGTTAATGAAAATTGCCTTCAAAAATATTTGTTTATTCATCAGTTTGTCATCTTATTTTATAAAATATTGTTTTGTTTGCAGTTAACAGTAATCAAGTGAGACACAGAAAAGTAGCGCTCAATCTACTGGAAATACTTGCCAAATCGCTGAAAGGTATGTAACAATGTTTGAAACGAGAAACGCTTGTATATTTATATTATGAAGTGTAATATTATTATAGTCGCCGGCATTGCGTTCAAAGGAAATTTTGTATTTCGTGAAAAAAATGATCTAGATTTGTATTTTAGTTACAAGTGGTTTTTTTTTCAAAATTTTTAGTGAAGCTCGGCCTCTTTGTAACATATATATATTTATCTTTCTGTAACATACTGAATATAGAAATGTTAAACTGGCAATGTTCATGCACCTAAACTATTCTAAACTACAACATATTTTACAGAAATGAACAAACTGCAGGATTACAACCAACTACGCGACATCTATCAGAAGTACTCCCAAGATCTCTCGAAGGACTCATCTCATGAACTCAGGGTGAAGATAGAAAGCGTCAAAGCTTATTTTAAATGAATTGTAACCATTTTGTAGCGTATTCATTAATATAGACATGTACCTAACTAACTTGTTTTTTTAGTTGCAATATCTTCATCATAGTGAAAATCATACTAATGATATTATATTTCATTTCTGAGCAGAAGGTCCCCTAAGTTAAATGTTCTTGGTGTCACATTGACTGCTATGTAAAATACCCTAGGAGCAAAACGTCCACAATTGAAATAGTATGCTATTTTTTGTAGCAAAAAAATATTGATGCTTAATGTTCGCAAAGTAAAACCTACTGAGAGCAAAATGTCCTCACTTTCTGTCGTTCTCAATGGGAAAAACAAAGAGGGAGTGACGCAAATAGAAAAACAAAACTAATTGTTTTAAAATCATTTCTGTTGGAAAAACATAAAAAAACCGGCCAAGTGCGTGTCGGGCCACGCGTAAGCTTCCGTAGACGTAGTACCGCTGGTTTTTGATAATTTTTGTAAGGGCACGACATGAACATGATCTCAGTTACATTCAACGGAATTTGAACGAAAAGTTCCTGTATACTCCTCCGAATACATTTTTTAGGGCTCCGTACCCAAAAGGTGAAAACGTCCGTCTGTCTGTCTCCAGGCTGTATCTCAAGAACCGCTATAGCTAGAGTTCTGAAATTTTTACAGATTGTGTGTTTCTGTTGCCGCTATAACAACAAGTACTAAAATAAAAATAAAATTAATATTTAAGGGGGGCTCCCATGCAACAAACGTGATTTTTTTGTCTTTTTTTGCTCGTAAACAAAAATGGCAACAGCTAGACGCTTTACTTTTTCACCAAATCCTCAATTATATTTGTAATTTAATTATTAAGAATAATTTAATTTAAATAGAATAAATATTTAAGGGGGCCCCTATACAAAAGATTCATTTTTTGCCTATTTTTGCTCTATAACGGGTCCGTACGGACCCCTCCGCATTACTATCCTTAGTCGCATCTTCTGTCAACCTTTGAAGCGGAGGATGGCCGACTGATGTGGTTTACTGAAGGTTCCGGAGGAGACCCCGAATGAAGCGCGCGTCACGTCGCCGTTAAATTCGTTATAAAGTGTAGTTATTAAGATTATAATTAATATGTATGTTAGACATTAAGGTATATTATATGGGCCTACGTAGTCTGATTTAAATAAATAAACAAAATAAATAAAATTGCATATACATTATACATATACGGGGCGATCCGTACCGACGGTGCGCGTGACAAACCAGCCTAATGCGGAGGGACCCGTTCTCATTAGGCGTCTCCCAGACAGACTCGGGCAGCGGTGGCGGTCGCGGCGGCGGTCAGTTGTTTGTACTGCCACCGCCACCGCGTGTGTCTGTGTCGTTCCTAGAACTTTCACGTAGTGATTATATTCTCTTTGGAACTTTCAAGTCATCCAACCACTGATCTCTATTATTGTATAATAGAGATCTCTATTACGATCTCTATATTTACTGATCTCTATTATTGTATAATAGAGATCAGTGCATCCAACTGACCGCCACCGCCACCGCCACCGCTGCCCGCGTCTGTCTGGGAGACGCCTTACGCTGGTTTTAGTGTAAATGGAATGCGGGGAATATGTACACTTTTTCATGGACAGACAGGCAGACAAACAAAATCAGAGTCAAAATATTTATTTATTCTAAAATTATAATTATTTCTATTTAATTAAAATTTACGCTATTATAGTAAAAAAGATTTTGAACATTAGCAAAAGGCGAAAGGTGGATATTAGCTATTATATAATAATTATTATGCAATGTTCAAAATCTTTTTTACTATACTAATTCTTCTCAAAAATTCATAAGGTGTAATACTCTCTTCTTCTAATTTCTTCTTTTCTTCTGTGTACCGGATATTGAAGCTAATATCCACCTTTCGCCTTTTGCTACCGTGAAAAATACTATTTTTAAGTCGTATCTCCTGCCATTTTGCTTCTTTTCTTAAAGCATCGATAAATAGTACAAACGTTGGTTTTTTGTTAACTTTTGAATTAAAACGTCTGTTCCACCCTTCTAGGGGATTATTCGTTCTAAAAACATCATTGTAGACGCTTATATTTATAGAAGGTTTTAACCATTGGTTTTCGAAGTAATCAAGAAATTGCTGAATTACCTCGCCATTACCAGCATGTTGTCTAATATATAACCAACATTGTGTGTGGTAACTTGACGGCAGTAGGGGGAAATTTGCACAAATTCTGATTATTTCTTTATACTCTTTGCATTCATTGGCTTTCAAGCTCTCGGCCTTTCTCCAAACGGCTTTGTTTAAGTGGAAGTAACATCCTGATATATTTATTTGCGGAAATGACTTTTTTAATGCGTTATTTAGACCGGCCTCATAGTCACACTTAATGTTTTTGATATTTATGTCTAAATGAAGTTTCAAAAGTTCAAATAACCGTTCGTATGTATGCTGTAATTTATTGGGTAGTAAGGCATAAATTACCCCCACTACATGTACAGATTCGCTGCTACTACACTGATTTACATGCAATGTCACAATTTGGCTAAATGGCCTAGGCGTCCTTGTGAATGTGCCATCAATGAAAAATAAATTATTTTGGAGATTTTTTAAGGCGGATCTCGTAAATCTGAGACAAAATACTAATATTTTATTATTGTCCCTACCATCTTCACACAGCAAAAAATCTCTGGCTAGTATATCGGGTACTTTAACATCATTTAAATTTGCAACTTCAGTTCGCTGCTGCTTCAGGAAATTTCTTCTAGCTCGGCGTAATGTGTCTTTTTTCGACTGAAAATTTGGTACGTAATCATCCTCTTCTAATAATTCACTAAATTTTTTTTCAAATATCTTTTGAACTGGTATATATTTCTTACATACGGATTTTTTGCATTTATCCATCACAATATCAATTTTATTTTTAATATGATTTGATTTACATGTATGTTCTGCCGGTCGCAAAATTTTATTTTGATCTTTATTTATTGTAATAGTGGCGCTACAATTTTCGCGATATGCACATCTCCATCGCGAAGAGCCGCCTTTATTGACGACAATTCTATTGTATCTGTAACCATCATTTAACAAAACGGGCTTTTGCTTTTGACTCTGTATAAATACCAGCTTGGTTTCTGAAATTGGCTCAGAAGTACCTGGATTATTTTCCATTTTATATTACACAACAAACAACTTTTCGAAAAATATTACGTCGATCGATTGATTTTCATCAATCGTGAGCAATGACAATGTCATATAAAGTCAATGAAATATAAAGTTTTTAAGTATGTAGAAGAAATTTTATCAAAAGAGGTTTTATAAGTGGCAAAAATAAAGAACTATTATTATCATCGTTGCGCCTGCCAAATCCTGTATGTGGTTTTAGTAAAATTTTCAGGGGTAAACTATAAATTATTTCATTTAATGATGGTTAAACTTATCACTAAATTAAAAATGCAGTAGGTATGGCGGCAAATATTATTACATAATATGAACTATGAACTACCTAACCTAAGCTTTAATTTGTTTATAAATCTATCAATAATTAAATAAAAAAGTTTATTGTTTACACAATATTTTAGGGGTAGGTCTACCCGAGGTCTACCCCTAAAATGTTTACTAAAAAACACATACAGGATTTGGCAGATGCAACGTTATATTTTTTTGATACAAGAGCTTATTATGCGTTAACCTCTAATTGATTTGATGTAATGTTCCGTTAAAGACCGTATGCACTAAGGACTATATGAATTGAGGACGATTTGCTCCTTTGTCGTTTTATCGTTAAGGTCAAATTATTCGATAGACGTTTTGACTAGCAGACTAACTCATTCAAAATACTTTAAGCTTGGAGGACCTTCTGCTCAGAAATGTTATATTTATAGCTATCGGACTATATTATAGCTAGACTTATAGTTTTGAGAGTTTAAGCAGGAGGAAAGTTTTGAAAAAAGATTATATAATAAGCGGGCTCCTAGACGATCAATTTTATTTTGCAATTGCCTGTGGTATTGCGTAATATTATTGACCGTCTAGGGTTGATATTGAACATCGCGCGCCTTCATACCCCAGTCAAGTTAGACATATTTTGAGGTTGCCTATATTCGCACCATGCTGAAAATCGTAAAATTGTAAACAATTTATTTTATTTAATTTAAAGTTCCATGGTTCCTTTGTGTGGAAAAAAAACACCCAAACGATGATTGCAACTTTAAAAACTTCTTGAATGGTTATATTTCAATAAAAATCGGCCAAGTGCGAGTTGGACTCGCGCACGAAGGGTTCCGTACCACAATAGAGCAAAAAAGGCTGAAAATTGTGTTTTTTGTATGGGATTCCCCGTGCATTATTTATTTTAATTTTATTATAAATTATTAAAGTACAAATACAACTGTGTATTTTGTGAATATTTCAAGTGCCTATGTGTTGCCATATATATAATATATACCTTTGGACCTTTGACCTTGCGTAAAAAATAATCCATACAGGGGAGAGAACTATGGGAGACTTTCAAATATCATTTGTAATCATATTCTAAAGTCTAAACAATATTACCGATGTTTAGCTTGGTGCGAATTTATGCAACCTCAAATGTCTAACTTGACTGGGGTATGGGTTCAATAAAATTAAAGCGTGATATTGACTATACGATTGCTCGTCTAGGGTACGGAGTACTATTATATAGGGTGTAATTATACCTTCCTGCCAAATTTTAATATATTGATCCTTGTTAAAAATAAAAATACACGTACTTTTTCTTTTATAATCACTCAGTACTAAAATGTTGAGAAATAGCTTCCGAAAGTTATCCTAAAAAACACTACAATTAATGGACACGACGCGTCGCCCGCGCGTGATGTGACCCCGCGCGCGCGCTTCCCCCCCGCGTTACCCCCGGTCATTCCCCCGCGCCGCGAGTAACCATTCTGCAACGATTTTAAATGGGATAAAATGTCAATAAAAAAATATAACACGCAATTTTTTTTGGTTAAATGGACTCTGCTAATGATACCTAAGCCCTGGAAAAAATTTGGCAGGAAGGTTTAATTGCACCCTGTATATTCTGTGTCTAGGGGGCCGATAACTTCTGCCATAGCTAATGAAAACGTAAGTTATTTGTCTGAAGAGATGAAAAGTTTAAATTAAACACAATAACCATATTATCACATTGCTTTAATTACATTTTATAAATTATTAGGATGAAACAAAACAATTTACCTTTCATTTAACATTTCAAATGTTCTAATACTCTAGGTAGAAAAGTGTTAAAATTTTTCGTATACACAAATTATAAAAGTCATTATTAAGTAATAACTTTAAAATGGTGATGATAATGTGATTAATTGATGAAGCACGCCAAATGTATGCTAAGCCGTTGCCAATTATAAAATAGGTATACTAGTCTAGTGTAATAGTGCGAAAGTATATTGTAACTATCAACACTGGATTTCTGCTACCTACAGTACAAAACTGAACAAAACTTAAAGATGTTTAAACAGCTAGACTTCATTTCTTCACAGTTTATTTAAACATCTTAAGTGTTTTTGATACAAAACATAATAATTATATTGAGATAGGTATGAATACATATTTTATAGTCTTTCAAAAAAGTGAAGAAATTAAAAAGTGGCAACATCGTAGTGTCTTCCCTTTCAAATCAATCTAAGAAAAAGGGATGCCACTACGATGTTGCCACTTTTTAATTTCTTCACTTTTTTGACAAACTATAAATGAAGAACGTTTTCAAAAACAAAATAAACATTTTAAAGTGTACAAACAAGGTATTAACTACTAACTAGCTAGTCATAACAAATAATTATTATACATACTATGTACTGGCATCAACCGCTTGTTCCATTTTGAACCCAATTTATATGGTCACAAGGGATAAAATTGGTAGTGGTTTATCCGCGACAGTACTTGGTTTGTGTAAACAAACAAGTTTTATTAATATAGAAGTCAGGGCCCCCGTAAGAGCTACTGGCGCCTGTGTGCAAAAAAGGATTTTGGGCGCCCTTTTAGGCAAATTTTTTGGGTCCTTGGTTTTGGCGCCCCTAAAGATGACGATTTGGCGCCCCTAGAGGATGGCGCCCGTGTGCATTGCACACATTGCACATATGGTAGCGGGGGCCCTGATAGAAGTACAACAATATAGCTACCTACAGTAAACCCAATGTTTAAGTTCTCGGTAAGAAATATCATTTGCTATTCTAAGAAAATGGAGATGGACGAAATACGACAAGTCCTGAAAAACATTCAAAACATGGTTTTACTGTTCTTGAAAATTATGTAAAGGTAGGTAGGTCTTCTATTTCATTTTATTTTTAATTTTCAAACCATGACTAAGCTCTTACAATTTAGAAACTAAATTACCTTTAGACCGCAAGATTAATCTATTTATCTACATCTTAAAACAAAATTTGTACTAAATTAACTACTAAACATTTGCTACAATCTCAGATTAATTAAATGCTATGTTAAAGGCCATATTTTGCTTAAAAAAGGAACAATAAAACTCATTATAAACAGCGAAGGTACGATAAGATACCCTCGAAATTTTCATACATTCTTAATACCAAAATCATTTTCTCATACGAAAATATTTAACATGTTTGAGTTATTTTCCAGCTTAAGATAGTAATTACCTAGGGTCCTGAACAATTTTTTTTACAAAATACTTAAATACTAAAAAAAATGTGTTTAAATATTTTTTAGTAAATTTACTACAAATTATTTAAATAATAAAAAATATTTTTTAGTTTAAATATTTTGTAGTAAATTTACTATTTATTTATATATTTTTTAGTGTTTTTGTCTATTTTTTGGTGTTTAAATATTTAGTAGTAAATTTACTAAAAAATATTTAAACACATTTTTGTATTTTGTAAAAAAAATTGTTCAGGACCCTAGGTAATTACTATCTTAAGCTGGAAAATAACTCAAACATGTTAAATATTTTCGTATGAGAAAATGATTTTGGTATTAAGAATGTATGAAAATTTCGAGGGTACCCCGGGCCTTTAACCTTTCGATGTCTTTAAATCAGTGCTACCAAACCTTTTTTAAACAGGCCACAAACACGTTTTGGTTCAAAATTAGCTTAGTACTTGATGAGTATAGCTGGTCTAGTGGTATAGAGCGCGGCTCTTGTCTCGGAGGTCGTGGGTTCGATTCCCGCGTTGGAAACATGTTATTTCCAAGTTTGGTTTGCTGATCACCTGATTGTCTGACAAGTAAGATGATCCATGCGTCGGATGGGTATATAAAAAGTCGGTCCTGCGCCTGATCTCTCGCCGGTCGTGTCGGTCTGCCGTCTCACTGGGAGTGAAGGAATAGAGTGCTCTTGTGTACTTGGCACACACTTGGGCACTATAAAATTACTCCAGCGTACCTGGCCTGGTTTGCAATGAAACCGGCCACCGTCACCGAAACCGGTGTGGGAGCTATTATTATAGCTGCTTTAAAGTGCTTCGGTTCACACAAAATATTTTATCTTAAGACCTAAAACATTAGTATCTTTGCGGTGTATGACGTGTTTTAGTATTCCAATATCTCTTAAATTGAGCTGCCTATATTACAATCTAGCAAAATACAACAAGCATTTAAAATTAGAATATTCAAGTTTATATAAATACAAGTTTAATTTTTTTTATTATAATTTGACTGTGCTAAAAATTCTAAACATTGTAAGGTGATCACTGATCATGAAAGAAATTAACTATGTGGTCCTATTGCAATTTTTTTAATTTGTGGCATAACTATTTAGGCACTACAGGTTATTAAATAAAAAGGCCATTTTCATGTTGGCTTTAAATTTAAAAGCACCTATTAGGAGGTCTTAGTTGTGACTGCTGTAATATTACAACTAAATTTTACCATGTAATTCAATGGACGAATTGAATTCTTATTTAAATAAGCAACATGACAATCACTTATATTATACAGTGTCAAATTTTAATAGTTGTTTTCCCGCAGTAAAATGATTCTATCTTAGTAGTACAATAGATTTGTAAAGTTTTTTTTGTTCAAATCAAAAAAAAATCGGTCGGGTCCATAGTAACTCGCGCCTATCGGCATAAAGTTTCCATAGTACGTCATACAAAAAATTTTTATTTTCAAAAAATAACATGCATGGTTCGATAGTACTACTATAGGTAAATCGTTCTGCTGCGGGAAAACAACCACTAAAATTTCACGTTGTATGTCACCGTAAGATTGTAAATACCATTAGATTATAATCTGTCTCGCGAGATTGTGAACGGTTGAAAGATTGTGAACCGCAACATACTGCTTACAATTTAACGTATTATTATTCGGTAGATTGTAATCTATCAAAGTGAAACCGTCAAATCAAAATCTTAAAATTGTCAAATTGTCAACTGTCCGAAGGCTGTCTCTGATTGATCATTTAATGGGAAAGGTCATTGGACATTTTAACAACAAACGAATAAGGCGGCACGGTGCATTTACCGTTCAACCAATCAGCGCCCGAGGTGCGTTCCGTTTCACAATTTGACGGTTTCACTTCGATAGATTACAATCTACCGAATAATATACGTCAAATTGTAAGCAGTATGTTGCGGTTCACAATCTTTCGACCGTTCACAATCTCGCGAGATAGATTATAATCTAATGGTATTTACAATCTTACGGTAACATATTATATTATATCATACACATTTGTATAAATTAGGTACTGGTTAACTATGCAAAATATTTAAAATAATCCACATAATGTTTTTAGAAATAACTAAATAATATAAAATCTAGAAACAGAACTAAAAAACTAATATGTTCAAATCTTACGTTTAACGTTCAAAGCTAATAATAATAACTACTTATGTCTTATTGAAAATTAAACAAATGGTAAATATGTAATCCCAAAATAATATCTAATAATATGCTATGATGATCTTTAAAGTAAAATAATTTATGGCAAGTTAATTATATAAAAAATCAAGAGAACAAACCAAAAAATTATAGAGTAGATCATACATAATATAATTTGGTTTGACTAGGAAAATAATATGCACAATACATTTTCGGTATTAAATATGGATTAAAAGCTAGGTTCGCTAGTAATAAATCCTTGCTTTAGCCGGGATACTCGGGGCCGGAGTGTGGGGACACTGCCGCCCATTGCACCGAGTTCCAGAGAGAGCCGTGATGTGCATGGTGCTCCTGCACATCGCGGCACCCGTGTGGGCTTTTCTAGGCCACCTCGCGTGGCGACCTAGAAAAGCCTGCATGTTTTGACGAGTCTGGCACAGACAACCGTTGGCAAAATTGCGGTGGGTTGATCGTGCCCGTAACTTTGCCTAAACGGGGAGTGGAGCAGCATGGGTTTTTAGTGGGTAGTTCCTCGAAGTCCCACATACGCCGGCCGATGTCCCCAATCTGCCGGGGATGCGTAAAGCATTTCCCCATGTAAAAAAAAAAGGTTCGCTAGTAATAATTAGCTCGATCGGTTGAATGTTAAGGTCTTATAGAAAACTGGAGGAGAATGAGGCTTGCAAGACAATGATAATTTTAATGACTGGGAATACAATTTTGTCTATGGGCTGCGGCCATCGCTTACCATCAAACGATGTATCCGCTCATTTTTTAGTCCATTTTATAAAACATATACTCTTTATTTATTTATTACTCAGGATTTCAATCTCAGTCGATACAAAACTGAAGTATAACATTTCTAAAGCCTTCCCGACTAAATGAAAAATCTACATGTAAGTAAGTAAATAAAATTCGAGAAAAGGATGGTAAGGCCGTGCCGCTTTTTTGCTCGACTTGGCGGGGGCACTGCCATGCCCCCCGATTTTAACGTTATTGTCAGTTATAAAGTTACCAATTAAATATTACCGAATAACCATAATATACTTTTTATAATCTTTTGTTTATAGTTAATATAAACAGCCATAAACGACAAATTTAATAAATACACGTGAATAGTTACAGAACAAAACATTATGTGTTATTTCAGTCGCACACTACACACCGTTCGCATACATTTTTACAAAATTTACATATTAAGTATATAAAAAATTTACAATAATAGCTTTTGCCAAGTTGAATTCGCTAATTATGACGAAGAAGTTCGAAAACAAAAATATGAACGACAAAGTTCTCTGACAATAATTACTGTGATACTTAGCGACGCCAATCTTCAATCTCTTATCTTAGCGATACTAAAATCACAACTAATACGCTCATATTTTTTAGATCTTAGCGTTGTAAAAATTAAATCCTGGATTTATAAATAGGCCGTATATCATAAAAAATATAAATCCCGCACTGGCGAATGGCGATGCTGATTTCAAAACGTCATGTTTTTCGAACTTAGCGATACTAAAGTCACAATTTTTCTTCAAAATTATCGATGATAATAGCGATACAAAAGCGACAACTAAACGCTTATACGTCATCGAACAACCCTCTAGGAGGCATCGTCATTTTGCCGCGTCGCTCAAACTCGTTCCGTATAGACGGCAGGGTGGACTCGCCAAATCTATCTAGACCCCCGTCGTCGACGGTCAGCCGGGCGGGCGCGGTTCTGTGCGGGCTGGCCACGTAGTGATCTGAGTCCACGTCGTTGAGTAGCCCGGTGCGGGCTGAAAGATGACGCCATGCACAATAACTTGTAGTTAACGGTTAGTAACGGAAATATTAATTACGTCGACGAAAAGAAAAGTTCACAAAGTAATAATACGTTAGATGTGTATGAGTACTCGTGAAAGTATAAGCGCTGAAAGAGTATCTTTTTTATATTTTTATATGAGCAAATTAATGACTCTGCCAACAAATATATTATTTTGTTACTAGATGACGCCCGCAACTCCATTGCGCCAAAATTTGTTTATCGCGCGGAAACCGTACGTTTTTCCGGGATAAAAATCCTATGTCCTTTCCCGGGACTCAAAGTATCTTCATACCAAATTTCAGCCAAATCGGTTCAGCGGTTTGGGCGTGAAGAGGTAACAGACAGACAGACAGACAGATAGACACACTTTCGCATTTATAATATTAGTATGGATTATAAAAGTATAATCACTTTGTGTTGTTACATCCTATAGATTTGGATGTCTAGTGTAGACAAGATAACCTTGAGTTATTTACAAATTTTAATATTAGATATGAAAAAGATAGATTATTATAGGCCTTGATTAGTCAATTAGAGTAGAGTTATTGACCATCACCAGTTTGTGAACCATCCCGGCAATCAAAATGAATCATGTAAGTATATTGTGTGTGGACTGTGGTGTTACCTCCGTCGTCGGCGCGGTGAGCCGCGAACCGCTCGTTGTAGTCGCGTCGACGCGCCAGAGACTCCTCCGCACGTTGACGTTTGCGCTTCTCTGTAATATTTACACAGGATTTAATAATAATTATATAGCCGACACTGTCAGACAATGTAGATCCTATAGGATCTGTTATATCCTGTAGGATCTACATTGTCAGAACGTCGACAACCACGTCGACATTTTTTCGGTGCCACAACGCAACTACAAGAAGCTGCAGCGACACTTCACACGTAACCACTGCTTAGCGGCATTTTGTCGTTGCGACGTGGTGTGGTTGTGGTACATGCGGGTTGGCCCTTTTAGTTCACGTTTTAGTTCACTTGGCGGCATTTTGTCGTTGCGACGTGGTGTGGTTGTGGTACATGTGGGTTGGCCCTTTTAGTTCAATTGCAACGTGCCGCGTCGATGCAATGACAGAGGTCGGTTCGCAATGCTACGTTTCAGCATTGTGAATCGACTTCTATTTGTCAACAGCTTTGTTGCGGTATCCGTATATCTGCGAGATCCACCATGGATATTATATATCGTATATCGTAGCCGTACAGGCGTACGGGAATAAAATATCATCTTCGTATGACAGACTTAAATGGGTGAATGTAAAGTCAACATAAAATCGTGAAATCGCTGGACTTAACAGAACCCGACAAAAATAAATAGGCCCATGAATTAAAATTCTCTGATACTACCATTACCATCCTTTGTCAAAGACAGCATTCAATCAATGTGGATGACAATTGACAACCCACCTCTCTTGGCGATCTCTCTCCCCTCGTCCACGAGGTCCAGAGCCAGCTCGTCGTCGGCGAACTGCTGGAAGCCGCACATGGAGAGCAGGCGGCTGCCGAGCGACAGCGCGGTGGCGGCGCACAGCAGCACCACCAGCATGGGGAAGTACAGGTTGAAGCCTTCAGCTATGATGCCGAGCACGTCCATGTGGCCCATTATCTGAAATAATACATAATGTTTTGTTATTGAGGTAAATACCGAAGATTCATAGGAATCTGTCCATTCATTTTAACTGATACAAGCGGGGTAAACTAATTTTGCTAGGACACTTTCATGATGCCGCGCCGTATTTAAAATAAAAAACTGAGAGGTGTTAAGGGACACCCGGATGGAACGAAGTTATACAATTATTATAAAAAAATAGCTTAAAAACGCCATCTATTGACGCCCAGGAATACTAACAACACCCTCTGCCCCTACTATGCAGGTACTAATAAAAAAGTGTCGAGGTCAAGTGTCGTTCAGTCTAGCCTCCTTTCGCAACGCCGAACGCGCTATAAGGAACTTCGTTCCAAAATGTGACGTAATTTTATGACTCAATCTATCACTATGGCAAAATATCAACATGCATTTTCTCTTGTCAGGATATTAAACACATAACATATTAGATTGAAACATATTTTTACCAATTCTAATCAGTAAATTAACTTTTTAGGAATCAATTACCGTTCGAGTCGTTTTCAAAGACTAACCACGCGGTTATTGATCAATGATAGACACGAGAATTTTTCCAACTTTGATTTGATTGGTCAAAGTATGAATTTCTAAGGCTTCTTACAGTTATATCTGCCATTGGCAAGGGCCGTTCGTCTGTAAGAAGCCTTAGTGGTCTTCTACTCAGTACTCACCTGCGTATAATAAGTCTCCATGATCCTCTCTTTAATAATATGGGAGTCCATGTGCACTAAACTGAGGAAGTTCAGGCACATGGCCGGAGTGAGCCGACAGACCATCATGCCGCTAAATATGAGGCTGTACTCGTTGGTCTGGTGGTGGGGCGCCAGGTAGTACAGGTTCAACACCCGGATACGGAGGACGGTGGAGTACGCGCAGTAGAACATGTAGCCGATGGTCAGGGTGGATATTGTCTGGAAATTTGAAAGGGTTTAGTGAAAGAGGGAAGAAGCTAAACAAAGAATCAAGGGCCGCATTTTTCATACACGTTTTATAACCTGACGCCCGCGAATTCGTTGCGCCAAAATTCGTTTATCGCGCGGAAGGCGTACTTTTTTTCCAGGATAAAAAGTATTTTATGTCATTTCCCGGGACTCAAAGTATCTCCATATCAGATTTCAGTAAAGTCGGTTCAGTGGTTTGGGCGTGAAGACTGAAGAGGTAACAGACAGAATGAATGAATGAATGAATGAATATTCTTTATTGTGCTCAAAATGTATAAACATAATAAAAGAAGTTACATGAACACAGCATGAGCACAAAGGCGGCTTTATCGCTATGAAGCGATTTCTTGGGTCAAGATTTTTTCCTTTTGACTGGACCCTCGAAATACCCAATTATTATACATATCACTTCTCTATTTACATTTAAATAGACATAAAACAAGAGGCTATACTCACCACAATAGCCGTATAATTATACGTGTTCCTCGCCGCTATCAGTACATTCGCGAATATCGACAGCACGGGCGATTTCACAAAGAACGTCACCTCCGACCACACCACCGCCACCGACATAATGCACGTCAGGACTGCCATGGAACGCAGGAAGTAAGGCTTGATGAGGCACTCCCAGTACCATTCTGAAACGGTTTAAAGAATAGGTTAAGTCGACAGGGCAGTGTTCCGCGACACACTGGTGTACCGTGGCCAGTAGTTGGTTGCTTTAAAAAATGTTGTCGTACCTACATATTCCTAGTTTATCCAAACCAAATTAGGGTCACAACACGAATTCGCGTCGTGGCTGTTTATAAATGCTCAGAACGAGTCATGGCTTTACTCGATTACCACAACGCGTTGTGGTCGAATAGCTCGTCAGCCACGACACGAATTTCGCTTTGTGGTATTTCTGTGATTACCAGAACGCGTCGTGGCCGTTTTCACTAGGTGGTAATAGTCAAACGGCCACGACGCGAAATTTGCGTCGTGGCCGTTTGACTATTACCACAACGCGTTGTGAGCCATTTTTTCGCTCACTGAGCGTTTTCGGTCTTTGAGCGTAACATAGACATAATGACATTCGCCATAATAACAATGTAATGTTTTTCTGTTGAACTAGTTGATGCCCGCAATTCTGTTACGCAGATATTCTTTTATCGCACGGGACCCTACATTATTGGATTAAAAAGTATTTGATGCCATTTCCCAGACTCCAAGTATCTCCATACCTCATCAAAATCGGTTCAGAAGTTTAAGTAGTTTAAGTATTTGATGCCATTTCCCAGACTCCAAGTATCTCCATACCTCATCAAAATCGGTTCAGAGGCACACAAACACACTTTTACATTTATAATATTAGCATGGAAGTATGTATATGGGCTATATAATAGCGCGTTGAGGAAAAAATATTCAGTAACAAAGCAACAAATATGCGGGGTATGTAATTATGATTGGGATCTGAAAACGCCTAAGTAATTAGCATGATATTAGTCACGACTAGACTAAAGGTCACTGAGGTCGCTTTCAAATACATAATATTACGTATTCACAAAATGACAAACCTAACAGAGACAGAGCTGCAGGGGGACGTTTTAGTTTTTAGGGTTCCGTACCCAAAGGGTAAAAACGGGACCCTATTACTAAGACTTTGATGTCTGTTCGTCTGTCTGTCTGTCTGTATGACTTGAGGCTGTAATTTACAAAATACACAGATTATGTATTTCTGGTGCCGCTCCATTCAACAAACGTGATTTTTTTGGCCTTTTTTGCTCGTAATCAATAATGATAAGAGGTAAGCACTTTAAACTTTCACGAGGGCCATAAATATAATTATTTTACTTTAATAATTAATAATAATCTATATCATTATATAAAAGGCTTTGTCCTGAATGACATGAAAATGGAATCACGCTACGGCCTAAGCCACTGATATACTTGAAATTTGGCGTAGGCGTGCGATAAGAAGGGGTTTTTAGAAATTCCTCTCCTAGGGGTGTGAAAAGGGGGGATGAAGTTAGTATGGGACAACTCGATTCCTTAGTCCGATCTGCTCGAAAATTTGCATCATTATTATTTGATGTATTTTATGGAAGATGTAATTCATAGTTTGTTGAAATTTATCTTTAAAAATCGTTAAAAAGCATGAACAGTTCTACAGCGCTTCACAGCGTTTAGCAGCGCTTGCAGCGACGAAGAGAGTTAAGAGACGCCAGACAATGCTTTTTGCCACAATAGACATAATCTGTCTACTCTGTTTTTGCCATGGTAACAAGAGCTCTTAATTTGATTAAAAAACCAAAGAGTATGTAAAATTACTTCCCAGGAATCGGAA